>JAMJFZ010000199.1:77062500-77662500 GCA_026225945.1 Cricetomys ansorgei | reverse complement strand
GATGCTGACGCCTGGTTAAAGAATTTGGACCTAGGCAGCCATTGACTGTTTTTGAGGAACAGAGAGGCAAGATTGGTGTTCTTGGAGAAGTGACGGAGAGTGTGGGCTTTAAGGGGGGTCCCCCGCATCGAAGGTGGGGGGAAGCTGAGGGTGTGAAGGGGAATTCCACCAGGGAGGTAGAGGAGAGCAGGGAGCAGGCCTCAGCTGCTAGCAGAGGGCAGATGTGGGAAAGCGGTTGGCGCCTTTGAAGCAGTGACTTTCACAAAAGGACTTACTGTGGAGAGGTCATTTGCTCCCGGTTATGAAATAATCCTGTTTCAAGGTAACAACCTAATGATGAGAACGTCACCATCCTGTCTGGGTTCCTGCATCTCCTACTAGTTAAGATGAAATCAGGACTTTTAGAGTGAATCTAAAGGAGGTCTGAGCTGAGCTTGGTGTCTGGCACATGCCTGTGACCCCAACACTCTGGGGGTGAAGACAGGAAGCTCAAGGTCATTCATCTTTAACTATATAGCAAGTTTGAACAAAACAGCCTACAGGGATCTGGGTTTGTAGGAATTCTTCCTCAGCAAGAGGAAGGGTGGGGCTTGTTTTTTGGTTTTGATTTTTTTCATTTTGTCAACCATGACGCAAGGGTCATTCCCTACTTGGCCACCCTGGGGGCCCAGCTGTGGACAAGCAGCCCAGTCTCTGCTCCTCAGACTCGGGTCAAGGCAACAGCTCTGATGAAGGAGGGAGCGGAGGAAGGAGGGCTCAGGACGTGACAAAACTGTGTGAGGTGATCTAGAAGGGCTGGCTGCTGGGTGCAGGTGACTTCTCCCTGTCTGGAAAGGGCATGTGCTCTACAGATTGAGATGTTCGAGCCTTATATTCCAGAAGAAGGTTGCTGAGCCCATGGCCAGGGCCCCAGCTGCCCAGTACCTCCCTGATCCCCACACCCTGACTACCAGTGATTCCTTCTGTTACCTCCCCCCTATTCCCATGGATGTCAGGTAGGTTTATTTCATCTTATAGCCCATCACCTAGGGAAGTCAAGCCAAGGCAGGAACCTGGAGGCAGGATCTGATGCAGAGGCCATGAAGGGATACTGATTACTGGCTTACTCATAATGGCTAGCTCAGCCTGCTTTCTTATAGAACTCAGGACCACCAGCCTAGAGATGGAACCACCCACAATGGGCTGGGCCTTCCACCACTCAGTCAGTGTGACTTCAAAGCCTGGACCCTGAAATTAGCATCCTTGGAAGACTCTCTGACACCTTTTCGTTGTGAGACCCCATGTCTATCTGGCTTCTCTGAGCCGGTTTCCTTGGGGAGGGTCAGGAACAGTTATCCCTTGTCCGCCCTTTGGGCAGAAGCACTGGCTGAACTTGTGTACACTTGGGCCTGGGCCCAGGGTATGTTGTCTTGCTGCTATTCTTAGCAGATAAAATGACACACCTGCTGGTAGGAGCTGCCTTCTCCCTTCCCATTATCCCCTGGGCTGGCAGTTTCTAGACCCTGCCCACAGTCCTTGGCTTATGAAGAGCAGCAGCCGGTATGGTGAAGTCAAGGGAGGGTGCGCCCTGTCCTGGGAGATCCCTGGGCTGGGTAAAGGCTGAGTCATAGCCATAAAGCTGGGGGTGTGTCCCGATGACACCAGACACCACATCCGGTCTGGAGGGGGCTGTGTCTCCTGCCTCATCAGCAAGGGAGCTCAAACAGAAAGGCTTTGAGAGATACAGGAAGCATTGAGACAAGTGGAAAGTTTTGCCCAGCAGCTGCCCTGGTTTAGGGTGCACTTTAGAATCCTAGGAGCATCAATCCACAGCTCACACCTGGCCTGGCCGCTCACTTGGACTGGAGTGGCTTTCTCAGTTGCGGATACTGAGGATGCTCTGGTAGCATCCCCTGCCTACCCATCCATGTCTGCAGCACTCCTTGATTCCCTGCCAGAGCCCACACTGACCCTCTTCCTGGCATGTTCTTCCCTTCCCCCACAGAATCCTGCTCCACCCTAAGACCCAATTAAAACACTCTTTGCTACTGAGGCTTTCAGCCATTTCATGTCAAAGCACCGTTGCCATCGGCCCTACTCATTTTTGCCGTTCCAGACCCTGACATGCCAGTGTCCAGGCCAGACTTCTCTTTTGATCACCTCTCCCTCATGCCAAACAAACCATCCATTTTTCCATACCCGAGCTTAAAGAGTTTTAACATCTGTTTTTCTTTATTTTTTATTACATTATTTATTCTGTGTACGGGCACCAGTGTGTTGTCAGAGGACAACTTTCAGTGTTCTCTCCTTCCTCTCTTTCCTCTGTGGCTTCAGGCTGCGAGACACGTACAGTGTCTGAGGGTTTCTGTTGCTGTGGTGACACACCACAACCAAAAGGAAGTTGGGGAGGAAAGGGTTTATTTTGCTTACACTTCCACATTGGTACTTATCACTGAAGGAAGTCAGGACAGGAACTCAAACAGGGCAGGAACCTGGAGGCAGGAGCTGATGCAGAGGCCATGGAGGGGTGCTGCTTACTGGCTTGCTCCTTATGGCTTGCTCAGTCTGCTTTCTTATAGAACCCAGGACCACCAGCCCAGGGGTGGCACCACCCACAATGGGCTGTGCCTGCCCCATCAGTCATTAATTAAGAAAATGCCCTACAGGCTTGACTGCAGCCCCATCTTACAGAGGCATTTTCTCAATTGAGGTTCTCTTCTCTCATGAGACTTTAGTATGGGTCATATTGATATACAACTAGACAGCACACGCAGTAACTTTCTCCCACTGAGCCATCCCGCTGGCCTTAGTTGTTGTTTTCCTTCCCTTCCCTTCCCTTCCTTCCTCTCTTTCTTTCTTTTCTTATTTTTTTGAGACAGGATCTTACCCAGCTCAAATTAGTTTTGAACTTATTATGTGGCTGATGTTGACTTTGAACTCCTACTTTTCCTGCTGTTATCTCCCAAGGGTTGGGATTAGAGGCGTGTACCACCATGCCTGCGTTTTAATTCTCAATTTTACTTTAAAAATTGTTTTTGAAAAAGTTCTTACTTTGTAGCCCAGGCTATCCTGGAACTCATGATCCTCCTGCCTCTGCCTCCCCAGTGATGAATTATAGTTGTGATCACATAGTACAGATTTTGAGGGCAGTAGAAGGACCCTGTAGGATAAGGTAAGGGTAGACTCATGAATTGTTCAAACCCCATGGAAAACAACACAAATAATAAACTCTAATGTGAGCTGTGAACTTTAGTCAATAGTGATAAATTAGTATTCATATGTCACTTGTAACAACTATGCCCACTGACCTAAGATCTAAGTGATAGGGATAGAGGGAAGATAAGAGGAAAGGAATGCAAACGTGGGAAATCACCTCTATATCCTCCCACCCCCTTTCCCTCTACCTCTCCTTCTCCCCACCACTCCTCCCACCCTCAGCCTCAGAGACAGGGTCTCATGTAGCCTGGAGCAGGGGCTGCTTGAACTTGCTATGCAAACAAGGATGACCTTGAAATTCTGTTCTCCTGCCTCCACCTCCTGAGTGCTAGGATTGCAGATATTTGACAGCATGCTCAGTTTGTGAGATGCTGAAAATTGAACCTAGGGCTTTGTGCTTGCAAGGCAAGCATTCTACTGACTGAGCTATGCCCCCAGCAGATCTCTGTGAGTTAGAGGCCAGCCTCTAATAGTGAATTCCAGTACAACTAGGGCTATATAGAAAGACCCTCTCTCAAAAACACAAAAAATAACAATAAAAAATTTAAAATGAGGCCTGGAGAGATGGCTCAGAGGTTAAGAGCACTGACTGTTCTTCTAAAGGACTAGGGTTCAATTCTCAGCACCCGCATGGCAGCTCGCTATTGTCTATAGCTCCTGCTCTAGGGATACAACACCTTCGCATAGACATACATGTAGGCACAACACCAATCTACATAAAATAAAAATAAATAAAATACTTTTTTAAAAATTCCGGGCATTGGTAGTGCATGCCTTTAATTCCAGCACTCAGGAGGCAGAGGCAGGCAGATCTCTTTGAGGCCAGCCTGGTCTGCGGAGTGAGTTCCAGGACAGTCAGAGTTACAATAGAGAAACCCTGTCTCCAAAACAAAACAACAACACAACAACAAAAAAGATGTATCTTACTTTTAATTATGTATACAGGTAGTATATGCTTATGAGTGTCTACAAATCCTGGAACTGGAGCTATAGGTAGTTGTGAGCAGCCAGTCATGGGTCCAGGGAATTAAACTCTGGTCCTCTACAAGAGCAGTAAATTCTCTTAACCACCAAGCTATTTCTCCAGCATCTTAAAGGACCTTTTTAAAGAGTAGTTTTAGGCTTACAGAAAAATGAACGAGAGGGGCTGGCCTCTCCCTTCCACGTGCTGAGGTGAAAGGCCTGTGCCACCGGGTCCATCTATATATCGTTTCTAAAATGTCTGATGATAAAAGAAAACTCACCTGCTTCTCCACAGCATGGAGAATGCTTGTTCCAGCCATGTCTGTGTCTTCCTCTGAGGACACATTCCCTTAACTGTCCCTTTCTTTCTTCCCCAAAGGCCTCAGCCGTGACAGGTATGTGAGAGCTTTCACTGAATCTCCTATCGTGGAATTCCTGGGTGCTCTGCCAGCTGGTATATATGATATATACCCTCAAGGAGCAAACAGTTCTGAGCTGAGTTAGGAGACTTTGGTCAGACTTAGCAATGGTATAGAAGTCTCTTTGATTATTTATTATTATTATGTTGTTGTTGTTGTTTTTCGAGACAGGGTTTCTCTGTTGTAGTCCTGGCTGTCCTGGAACTCACTCTGTAGACCAGGCTGGCCTCGAACTCACAGAGATCTATCTACTTCTGCCTTCCAAGTGCTGGATTAAAGGCATGTACCACCTCCCGACTAGGTATAGGGGAATTTTAAAGACCAGGACAGAGCTGGCTAGATTCAACCTCATTTTGGGTGGGGGATGGGGGAGTAGTTGTTGATAAGGAAATGTCAGTTGCTTTGTGTGAAGCTCTGTTTGGACTGCCTGCCATATGGATTTTGGGTCCCAGGGCCAGTTCCAGGCAGGGGCTGGCACTGGGCGTCAGCTCTCTGGGCACACTGTAGGAATTGGCCTGTGATTAGGCAGGCCAGGCTTGGCAGCAGCGGGCTCTCCCTTGGTGCCCACATGACACTCCCATCAGCCTTAATGAGTGCACGTGCTGCAATCTGAAACCAGAGCCACGGCTGGAACCAGTTGCACAGAAAATAGAGCTGTCACAACAGGAAGGGCATGTCCAGGGCCTGCCAAGGGACAGCTGGTAAGCAGGGGGTTGGCCTGCTCCTCTGGCCCACAGGCCACCTGGGAGCTTCTGGGATCCAGAGTCCTAGAGGGCAGCTGCTGAGATTAGCCTGAGCAGGATGTAAGCCCTTCTGGCCTCAGCCTTGGCCTTACCCCCAAGGATTTACGCTGGAGCGCCAGCCCTTCACGTTACCATTACTGGCCCTTCAATTACCTTCCAGATCCTGCTTATCTTTGAGGACCCACTCTGGACCCGATGTGCCCCTGCTCAGGCCTCTCTTTCCCTGTCTGCTCCCATCTTCTCTTCTGCTGCCTGACCCAGCAGAGGCTGCTGGGAGGTGGGGTTGAGTAGCAAGGGACCTGGCCTTATATGTCTGTTGAATTCGATTACAAGGAGACAGGGGAGAGAACGCTGGAGAAATTGGGAGTTGGAGGCCAAGTTTCAAAGGGGTCCCTGAATACTGGGTGGGGGACTGGGGCAGCTCTCCTGACTTCCCCAGGCCCCGCTTCCTCACCTTGGAAGGAAGATAGGACCCACTTGTCGTCTTTGCAGGTTTCTGGCTTTGTGGTTCTGAGTCCCAAACATCCACTACCTGTTCCTCCCACCACTCTCTGTCACTGACTGTCCAATGGTGGCATTCGGTGTCAAATCTTACTCTGCTATTTTTTGTATTTATTTTTATGTGTGGGAGCGGTTTGTTGGTATGTATATGTGTGCATCTTGTCCAATGCCTGGTGCCCTCAGAGCTCAGACGAGGGCACTGGATTCCCTGGAAGTAAGTGATGAATGGTTGTGAGTCACCACATGGATGCTGGGAACCCAACGCTCGACGTCTACAAAAGCAGCAAGTGCTCTTAACCCCTGAGCCGCATTCACTGTACATTCACCTGGGGAGGAAGGGAGACATCCACAGTCACAGGATTCTGACCATACAGAGCGGGGCACAGTTAGATAGGTTTCATGTATCTCAGGCTGGCCTTACCTTAAACTTGAATTTATCCAAGGATGACCTTGGATTTGTGGTCCTCCTGTTGCCACCTTCCAAATGCTGGAATTGCAGGAGTGAATGACCAGCCCTCGTTTCTGTGATGCCGAGGACTGAATTCAGGCTTGGTCTATCCTAGGCAAATACTCTACCCGTGGAACCACTTCCTCAGCCTCCATTAAAAAAACAACAGAACAACTTTCTGTGGTGTCTATCTGTACGTGAATATGTTTGTGCATGAATGTGTGTGTAGGGTATGTGTATCTGTGGTGTGTATGTGTGTGTGTGTGTGTGTGTGTGTGTTGGGTGTCAGTCCTTGCCTTCCAGCTTCTTGGGACGCTATACTTGGACAGTGTGTGTGTGTGTGTGTGTATGTATGTATGTTTATGTATATGTGTGTGTGTGTGTGTGTGTATGTGTATCTGTGGTGTGTGTGTGTGTGTGTGTTTTGGCTGTCAGTCCTTGCCTTCCAGCTTCTTGGGACGGTATACTTGGACAGTATGTGTGTGTGTGTGTATGTGTGTGTGTGTATGTGTATCTGTGGTGTGTGTGTGTGTGTGTTTTGGGTGTCAGTCCTTGCCTTCCAGCTTCTTGGGACAGTATACTTGGACAGTGTGTGTGTGTATGTATGTATGTATGTATGTATATGTGTGTGTGTGTGTGTATGTATGTATGTATATGTGTATGTATATGTGTGTGTTTTGGGGGTCAGTCCTTGCCTTCCAGCTTCTTGGGACAGTATATACAGTATACCTGCTGCTGTGTATGTTCCACAGACTAGCTAGCCTGAGAGCTTCTAGGCATCCTCCTGTGTCTGCCACCCAACTTCCTGTAGGAGCACTGGGGTCACAGATGCTCTTTACTGTGTCCAGATTGTACGTGGGATCTGGGAAATCAAACTGAGGTCCTCAGGCTTATGGGGCAATATGTTTTACTCACTGAGCCATCTCTCTAACCCAGGTCTATTATCTTCCCCAGACCTAGAGGGAAGCTGAAGGGGGTACTGTAAGCAGGCATTCATGCATACAGAGTTGCTTAAACTTGCCATGGAGTTGGTCTTACCTGCTTGCTGCCCCCACAGGGCTTTTTAAGGTGGGATGTGGGTGGTAAGTAGTCTCAGCCTGGGTGGAGATTCCCCAAGGGAGATGAGGTAAGGGTAGGAAGGGAGTCTTGGAGGGACAGAGGGCTGTGGGAGTGGGAATGCAGATGACAGGCCAGGCCAGGCCGGCTGGAGGAGGGGTGCATGGGTGGCATCTCTCTGTGGTGACAGATGGCAGCCAACAGGTGGTGGTGGTCCAGGTCAGCTCTGTCTGCTCTTCGGAGGCACAGAGCGTGGGTGAAGAAAGAGAGGAGGGGACCTTGGCTTCCTGCTCTGCCCCGTATAGGCTGGGAGGGGACTCTGACACAGGTGCATCCTGTCATGGGCTGGCACCGAGCACTGGTGGAGCGAGCCTTCACTGCATGCCCGGCATGGCAGTGGGCACTTTTCATATATGCAGAACCTCATCCAACGGCCACCCTGAGAAGGAGGCTGGGCTGTCCCCATTCTCCTGATCAAACAAGTATTCTGAGGCTGAGAAGTGACAGCTTTGCCCAAAGTCTCCTGGCTTAGAAGAGGAATGATGGGGGAGGCTTTGAAATTCACCTTTGTTCCAGAATGTCAGTCAATGTCTTGGGCATGGGCTCATTGCACAATTTTCTCTTACGCTCTTTCCTTCCCCTTCCTGACTTTTGCCTTCCTTCTGTAAGGTGTCTGCGCTCATTATAGAATATGTGGGTGATAGAAAAGTAGATCTGGGAACAAACACCTGGCCTTCCTCCTGCTGCTGTGCCAGGCAATGTTACCTGGAGCTTCCCGACAAAGGGCTGCAGCCTCAACCTGGGTGGTTTAAAACAATGACATTTACTCTCCTGTAATCCTGAAGGCTTAAAATCAAAGTGCTGGCAGGGACAGTTGATAAGGAGTTACACAGGAGAGGGAGGGTAACCTGCCAACACAGATTCCATTCTGAATCCGAAGTGTCACTTTGCGACTTGCAGGCTCCATGTCAGATGGCCTGAAGAGAGCATCTTTGATTGCCATGAAAGAATGTGAGATTGTTCTAGGCTTTTTTTTTTTTTTTTTTTTTTTTTAATTTTGTGTATGTGTGTGTGTGTATATGCGTGCCCGCCATGTGTGGTTGGATGCCCTCATAGGCCAGAAGATGGTGTGGGATCCCATGGAGTTGGACTTACAGGTGGTTGTAAACTGCCCAATGTGTGTGTTGGGAATAGAACTCAGGTCCTCTGATGTAGTCAGAGGCATAAGAAGTAGTTGAGACTTGTGGTGGAGCACACTTGAAGAAGACTATGTAATTCCAGCTTCTGGGAGATAAAGGCAGAAGGACCAGGAGTCCAAGGTCAGACTTGGCTCTGCAGGGATAGTTCCAGCTAATTTATGCCTAAACTGGAGACAGTTGGGTTTTATTTTTCAGAAGGCAGTGAGATGGCTCAGCACGTAAAAGTGCTGGCTTTCTAATCTGCTGATCTGTGTTTGATCTCCAAGAGCCACAGGTGGAAGGAGCGGACTTTCTCCAGTGAATTGTCCTCTGACCTTCACACTTGTGCTGTGCCGTGTGTACACACATACAGGTTAAAAAAAAAAAAATGAAGAGCCAATTGAAGATTTGTGTAATGACACTGGCTCATCCAGTGCTAGCCACACCCTCTTAGGGATACCCCATTCACAGGCCGTGCCATGTCCTTCCACCTGTGAGCTGATTAGAGCAAGTGGCCTGCGGCACGTGAGAGTGGAATGCTGTACCTGCCTGTACAATTTGTGTGTGAGTCTACATGCACAGGCCAAAGAACAAAACGTCTAAGCCAGCGGGGGCAGGGTGACCGCCTCCTAATCAGTGACACATTCATTCCACACATTTGGCAGGAGTGTGCTTCATTCCTAGGTAGCTCCAGGAATGTGTTCTTCTGGCTCCAACAGTTAACACTTTGGCGCCTCAAAAAACGTTAACATTTTGTTGGTTGGTGCTGGAGATGGAGCCCAGGGCCTTGTACACGTTAGGGAGCACTGGGCCATACATATCCTCATCCTCCAGTCGTGTGTGTGTGTGTGTGTGTGTGTGTGTGTGTGTGTGTGTGTGTGAGTTCCCTGACCTTTGTATGCATCTGTGGAGGTAAAGAGATCAACTATGGGTATCTTCCTCTATCACTCTCCAAAGTTTTTGTTTGCTTGCTTGTTTGTTTGAGACAGAGTCTCTCACTGAATCTGGGGCTCTTTCAGAGAGACGGCCTGGCTAGAAAGTCCTCAGAATCTTGCTGACTCCTCTCTCCCAGCACCGGGATCACATTCACACGCTACTCCACCTGGCTCCTTCCATGGCCTCTGGGAATCGGAGCTCAGATCTTAATGTTTGTACTATAATCACTTTACTGGCCGAGCCATCTCTCCTGCCGCCACTTCCAATACAACAGAAGTTGGGTGGAGTTTGGTAGGGCATGCCTTCCAATTCCGGCACTTAGAAGGCAGATCTCTGTGAGTTTGAAGCCAGCCATAGTAAGACCCTGCCTCAAACAAAATAAATAAAAGTGGAAGTAGTTTATACACTATAGAGAACCTGGAATATAATCGGCATTCACGGCAGGTTTAAACTCACCAGTCCTGGATTTCCTGGACTACTCCGTTTTACAGTTGAGCAAACTGAGCCCCAAAGAAGGGAAGGAACCTTCAGGGTGGAGTGGACATTCCCTGCCAAGCTGCCCTCCCCTCCCTACCCATAACTCCTTGCTTCTTGCATGCCTGAAATGCTCCAGCCAAGAGGAACCCCTTTCTCCCTGCAGGGCCCATTGCTTTCTGGGAAGTCTTTGCTCTTTGTCATAGTCTATCCATCTTGGGGCAGTAAAATGTCACTGTGTTTAATATTGTTATTCCTTCCTTGTCCTTGATAGTTTCACCAAACACACGAAAGCTGCCCTCCTGATGCCTTCATACTCTTTTGTTTTGTTTTGTTGAGACAGGGTCTCAGTGTGTAACTCTGGCTGCCCTGAACTCACTATGTAGACCAGGCTGGCATCGAACCCACAGAGATCTGCCTATCCTTGCCTCCTGACCTCTGGGATTAAAGGCATGTGCCGCATGTCCAGCTAGCTCTACTTATTCTAAATATCAGAATTACTAAATATCTATAATATATGTGTGTGTGTAATATATATATGTCATTTATATATTCAAAATGTTCGAAAATATTTTGGTCACTGTTAAAATATGAGGGTTTTCTTTGGTGGAGGCAAGGTGAGAGGGTTGAGACAAAGACAAGATCTCATATTGCCAAGACTGGACTCTATGTAGTTGAGGATGACTTTAAACTCCTGATTTTCTTGCCTCTACCTCCTAAGTGCTAGATTACAGGCAGGCACTATTATGTCCAGCTTGAAGCTAGGTTTTTATTTTGTTTTTTACTTTCTTGCATTTTATTTATTTATTTATTTAGTGTATGTGTGTAGCGCTCTCTCTCTCTCTCTCTCTCTCTCTCTCTCTATATATATATATATATATATACATATATATATACACATACGTACGAACTATAGTATATTTGTAAAAGCCAGAGAACAACTTATAGGGAGTCTGTTCTCTCCTTCTACCTTGGGGGATCTGGGAATCAAACTCAGATTGTTAGGCTCAGCAGCAAGTGCCTTTACCTCTGAGGTATCTTTGTGCAATGGGGCTTGGGTGTGTGATCACACAGCTCAGACACAGGGCAATCATGGCTGTTGTAGACCAAGAGCCATCCTCTAAGCTTCTGAGCAGCCGGCTCTGTCTTCCATCCCAGCCACAGACCAGGGCACAGGTGCTGAGAGCTCTGGTGCCTTATGGAAAATCATTTGTTTGGAGAGGGACAAAGGTAGACCTGTTTGGATATGAATGAAAGAGGCTGGGGGCAAAACTGTGAGATGTGGGTGGGGACATTTACAGCCAACAGAAGGGGAACCATACAGGTCTGGTTAGTGGGCAGCGCCAGGCTTGATGCCTTTCTGTCGCTGTCAGTGTCCAGGTGAGGCTAGACTCACCAAGGCTTGGTGTGAAGCAAGATTATTTGAGTGTGTAATGGGGAAAGGTATGAGGCTTAGACAGTGGAGGAGTGATGACTCCTGCTAGAGACATTGGGAGAAACTTCCGGGGACAGGAGTCTACGTCATCACTGACCTTGCCCAGACTGTCCTCAAACTCAAGATCCTTCTGTCTCAGCCTCTTGAGTATTAGAATGACAATTGTGTACTTAATCCACACAGCTGAGCTTCATCAGTGTTTTCTCTTGTGTATGTGTGCTGAGCATTTGTGTGTACATTTGCACGTATACGTGCATGCTTGTGGAAGCCAGAGGTTGACATCGGGGGTCTTCCTTGTTGGATTTGCTCCCCATTCACTGAGGCAAGATCACTTGTTGAACCTGAAGCTTCCTGATTTAGCTAGTCCAGCTAGCCAGATGGCTGGAACCCCATGTCTGCGTGCACACTATACCTGCTAGACTTCTTTGTGGGTATTGGGGATCCAAATTCTAGTCTGTGGCATGTGCCTTAACCACTGGGCATCTCCTCAGCCCCTTTTTTCTTTTTTGTTAAGAAAGGGTCTCATATAGCCCAAGTTGGACTTGGACTTCCTATGTAGCTGGGATGACCGTCAACTCCTGATCCTCCTGTTCTACCTCCTGTGTGCTGTGTCACACCTGCCTTTTCTGTTTTATTTTCTGGAAAGTTGACACGGGGCCTCACTAAGTATTCCAGGCTTGAATTTTGAACTTTGGATGATCTTTAAATGACCTTGAACTCCTGACCAGGACTGTGTGAGGCAGTGCTCACGAAGTTATCAGCCAGTTTGACTCATTATTATTTCCCTGTGCTCCTGGGGCTAACACCCTTATCAGGCAGGGCTACTGTGACAACTAGAAAGTCTGAAATTGCCTGGTGCCCTGATGGCATATCTGTGTCCTCTGGAGGGAAGACATGGCTGGCTCAATATATAGCCTTGGGTGGGCTGTAGCCCTCAGTGGTCACTAACCAGAGATCCACCTGCCTCTGCCTCCTGAGTGCTGGGATTAAATACTTGTGCCACTATTATTGGCTTGGAAGAAACTTTTTAAAAAATGATTTATTATTTTTTTGTACATTGTTGTTGTGTCTGTACGAGGACGTTGGATTCCCTGGGATCGGAGTTACAGACAGTTGTGAGCTGCCATGTGAGTGCTTGGAATTGAACCTGGGTCCTCTGGAAGAGCATCCAGTGCTCTTAACCTCTGAGTCATCAATCCAGCCCCTAGAAGAAACTTTCTAAATACAAAAAGAATTATGAGTGTTTGGTTGTATGTATGTCTGCACCACGTGCGTGCCTGGTCCCCACCAAAAGCCAGAAGAGGGCGTCAGATCCTCTGGACTGGAGTTACAGCCCGTGGTGAGCGGCCATGTGGGTGCTTGGAATGGAATCCGGGTCTTCTGGAAAAGCAGCAATCTCTCCAGACCCGAGGAAACTTTCTGAAAGCCCGTCTTACCTGAATTCTCAATCAGGCACGGCAGTGCTCTCGGGTGCTAGGAAAACCACACAGCTCTCTCTGGCCCGCTTAAGGAAGTCCCACGGACCCCGGGCTCTGGGCGGCTCCCGGGGAGTGACCCATGCCGGCCTCTCAGCGGCTTAAGTAGGCGCTCCTCGTTTGACTGACAGGGGAGGCCGCTAATGCTTGTCCAGGGTCGTCCCCTTGAGCGTGCTGGGGGCGTGCCGCCTCCGCGCTGGCCTGCCCAATCCGGAGCGCCGAAGGGGCCGAAGGGCGGGGGCATGGAGCCCGGCAGCCAATAGGACGAGCACAGCGGGCGCGGCGGGGGCGGCGCGGTCTCGGCTGGCGGCAGAAGCGGCCGCGGTGGGTCTGGGTAGGGCCGGGTAACGCGGCCGGAGCGGAACGGGAAGGGGTCAGAGTCGCAGCCCGGCCGGGGCAGCGTGCGCAGCGGAGCCCGAGACGAGCGGCGGCCGAGGTGAGGGGTGCGCCGCGTCCATCCGGACACGGGTCGGTGGCCGCGCCCGCCCCTGTCAGGCCGCGCCGGGGTCGAGCGCGCGGGGCCGCGCCGCTCGAAACTTCTAGTCCGCGCGCGAGGGGCCACGCGCCGGCGGGCGGAGCCGGGCAGGCCCGAGGGGCGGCCGGAGCGGGCGGGACCCACGCGGACACACTCCTGGGGCGCTTCGCAGACTGCCTTCCATTTCCGTCCTTCCCACAGTCGGTGTCCGCGGTGGTGAGAGCCGAGCCTGCAGCCAGGGCTGTGTGGCGCGACAGGAGAGGAGATGCCGTCCTTTTGACTTTCATACTTTTCTAGACTCATTGGATCCGAAGTGTCAACTCTCTCCTCCGCTGGGGCTCGAGAGGCGCCTTCTTTCTCCCTTCCCCCTCAAAGACCCTAGGCTTGCGGGCCCCCCCACTGAGAAGGTCAGCTTTTCTTTTTTCAGGAGTTGATCAGAGGAGCTGCCTACGACCTCACGGCCGTAGAGATCAGAACTGGAAGTAGACACGCCCCAGGGATGCTGCGTTCTGCTTGGGTCCCCAAGAGAACATAGCTTTGGTCCGGGATGTTCACACCATTCCTGGCTCTCGTCGTCTTTCCTTGACCGCAGCCGTCCTGAGGTTTTGTGATTAAGGGGAGTAGGTTGCTGACGGTCTCCAGGGCTACTCATTACGCTGTTTAACAAACAGTCCTGGTCTGTCCTGATGTAAATCTATTTAACCCTGAGTTGTGGACGTGATCTCACATTCTCCCCCCTCCCCCCGCTGCAGGTTTTTCAAATTGCTTAGGTTCTGTTCTTGCGCCCCCTGGATCGTCAGCTCGGAGCTCCTGGCAAAGAGATCAGCCAGGTGGGCTGAGTTAGCTTCCCTTCCGCCTCGCCGGGCATTTGGATTCACCTTTTCACAGAAACACTGCGTGCCAGTGTAGTTGGCATTCTCTTGACTTACCTGGGACAGTTTGGTCTGTGCATTTGCCCTTAACTGTAGTTTGGCAGTCTCCTTGGTGAAGCTATGCTACTTGAACCATGAGGCCACTACATGAAAAACTTGGGTGGTGTGTGTTTCTTTTCCCTGTAGTCTGGAGGTTTTAAAGAAACTGACCAGTAAGGCTGATGGGTATTTATTACTTGGGAAAGTAACTGAGCACAGAGGAGTCGGTGACTGATTAGATCTGTTCTCTCTGTGCAGGATTTTAAAAGAACAACAACTCATTTGAATAGAAATGGTATTTTAATTCATGCTGTTTTGGGAGCTAGAACTAGTTACTTCTGAACATAATAATTAATCTAAAAGTGTATATATAAGAAACAACATCTAGGTTTCCATCCTGCCTGTTAGGTAAGATTGGCTTTCCCTTGGTCCTGAGTGCCAGTACAGATTTCTGATGGCCAGATATTTTTAGGGGGAGCATGGGGGCATTTGTCTTAGTTTTGTGGGGGTGTTGTTTTGGACACCCAGTCTCCCAGAGATCCGCCAGCCTCTGCCTACTGAGTGCTGAGATTAAAGGCATGCGACACCATACCTGGCTATCTTTTGTCTTTTTATTCTTTTCTCTCATCTTAAAGTCCATGATGTTGGGTTATGGCCTGATTCTTAAGCTTCCTGCTTTGGAAAGGGCCATCACTCCCATCCTTGCAGGATGTTATGGAATATCAAGTAGTAAAATCATTAACTGTTGTGGCACCTTGTGGAGCATACTCAAGCACTCTCTGGCTAACCTCCCCTGAACCTCCCAGCTGACTCTGGCCTGCTTTATCTACCATCCCATTGGACTTGGCTTCCTGGAGGCCACTGTTCAGATTCTGTAGGTAATAACCATGTTCACTTGAGCTGTAGTGCCTGCTCAGTTTTTTTCCAGTTGTTTGGAGCCACAGCTGCATACCTGAAGACAGCAGAGGGAGGCAGGGCTTAGGTACCTAGTTGATTTGCATAGGGCAGAGTCCTCTGCACATCCTGCTCACACCTGAAAGTAGACCTGAGAGCACGGTCTAAAGTGGGCCTGAGCTTGTTCCTGATGGCTCTCAGTGCTGATCTTTGGGATGGCCGTTTGGGAATTTTTCCTGATTTTTAATAATCAGAAGGTTGTGATGTCTGCTGACTAGAGACCATCTTAATAGAATAGATCTCCTAGGGCCTTCTCCCAAGATGGCTCAGTCAGTAAAGCACCTGATGTTTAAACAATAGGACCCAAGTTGGAACCCTCAGCAAAAAATAAGGTGGGGCCAGGGAGACAGCTCAGAGGCTAAGAGCATTAGTTACTCTTACAGAGGGCCTGGGTTTGATTCCTAGCACCCACATGGAGGCTCACAACCATCTGTAACTCCCAGGGGATCCTACACCCTCTCCTGACCTCTGAGGGAACCAGGCATGTACACGGTGCACAAACATACATGCAGGCAACCATTCATACACATAAAATTAAGAAATCTTTCTTTTTTTAAATTTATTTTTATTTCACGTTCATTGATGTTTTACCTGCATATATGTCTGTGTGAGAGTGTCAGATCCTCTGGAACTGGAGTTACAGACAGTTGTGAGCTGCCATATGGGTGCTGAGAATTGAACCCTGGTCCTCTGGAAGAGTAGCCAGTGCTCTCAACTGCTAAGCCATCTCTTTAGTCCCCCAAATTAAGAAATCTTAAAAAAGTGGACAGTGATCAAGGATGATAGTGCGCGTGCGCACACACATACTCCCCACTAAGCACTTGTCTGTAATTTTATCCTTTGGGAGGCCGAGGCAGGGGAATCTCTAGTCTGAGGCCAGCTTGGTCTGTGTAATGAGACCCTGGTCTCAGCAAAAGATAGTTCTCCAAATATTCTGCACAACCAGACATTCTTTTTAGCATCTGTGTGGTTACTAACTACTTGAGAGACAACTGTCAAATTGAGAACATGAGTTTGGTTTTTTTTTTTTTTTAAAGAACATTTTAGTGTGTGTGTGTATGTGTATGGGGAGGTGTGGGGTGTGCGCGTGGAGACCAAGGACAACTTGCAGGAGTTGTTTCTTTCCTTTCACGATGAGGATAACAGGGATGGAACTCAAATTGTCAGGCTTCGCAGCAAGTATCTTTCTTTACCTGCTGAGAGCCATTTTTCTGGTCAAAAATTTTTTGTTTTCATTTAAAAAAAATAAAAACTTTCTACTTGAAAAAATAATATATTACATTTATTCAGTGTGTGTGCATGTGGAGGTCAGAGGACATCAGTTTTCTGTTTTCATCAGTTTTCTCCTTCCACCGTGTGGGTTCTGGGGATTGAACTCAGCCTGTAAGGCTTGATGGCAGGCAGCTTTAGCCATTCTGTCAACCCTTACTTTTTTCTTTATCTGCCCACCAGCTTTCCTCCACTTGGTGCTGGGGATGGATCTCGATGTGTTTCATGCTAGGCAAGCAGTCCACCACTAAGCTACACCTCTAGATCATTTAAAAAATTTATCTTGCCGGGCAGTAGTGGCATCCACCTTTAATCCCAGCAGTTGGGAGGCAGAGGCAGGTGGATTTCTGTGAGTTCGAGGCCAGCCTGCTCTACAGAGTGAGTTCCAGGAGAGTTACAACAGAGAAACCCTGTCTCAAAAAACCAAATAACAACAACAAAATCAGTCTTAAAAATCTGCACACATTCATGGAACTAGACACTGACCATATAAAGAAGAGAATAGAGCAGTGGGCATTGTGCTAACTCAGTGATGAGAGTCCTCAGCAAGAAAGGAACCTAGCTGCAACATGGAGACAGGATCTGATCTGGAACTTACTATGTAGCTGTCCTTGGCCTCAGAATCAAATCGATCTTCCTGCTTCAGCCCTTCAAGGGCTGACCTTTCAGGCTTGAGCCATTATATCTGGTGTTCACGTAACTTTTCTCCCTTTCCAGAATACCAGATGGCAGAGTGGGAGGTGGATGGGGACTGAGGCCTGGGCTCTTTCTAGCCTTCCCTCCACTAGCTCTGAGGCTGCGGTGTACAGATCTGAGGGTTTTCGTACTTGTAAGACAGGAGATTTAGAAGTTCTCAACCTTTGAAATGCTGAGAACAGCTGTGAAGCACCCCTACCCCCACTCCAGGAAAGGAAGCACAAGCAAACAACTTGGGGCCAGCGTCCAGAGTAAAGCCTGCCACACTCCACCCCAACCTTCTCTCTCCTGATTGTGGTGGCGGCAGCGAGGTGAGCACAGTGCCTTCCTAAGCTGCCTCCCACCTCAGAGAATCCATAATCCTATTTCCTCGTCATCTTGGAGCTAATAATAATGATGATTTACATACCTGGAGGACATACTTCTGAAGGAGTTTCACCTCATTATTTTGTACTCAAAACATTTGAATGGCATGAGTTTTGTGATAAAGAAAGTGGTGTCAGGCCTGGCCATTGCTTTGTAGATGTCCATGGCCAGATGTCTGTCCTTGGTCCAGGACCTGGGTGCCAGCATGGGGTTTTTCCATGAGGTTTTGCTTCCTTGGTGGTTGTCATGATGAGTTATTGGCATCGTAAATATCCTAGAATGTTACTTGTAGAAGTTTTGTTTGTCCACTGAAGGTCTGTTTTTCCATTGGATTTGAATCCCTAAACATCTTTCTGTCCTGACTGTGAAGAACTTACTTATTTCATGTTTTAACTTTTTTTTTTTTTTTTTTGGTTTTTCAAGACAGGGTTTCTCTGTTGTAACTCTCTGACCATCCTGGAACTCACTCTTAGACCTGGCGGGCCTTGAATTCACAGAGATCCGCCTGCCTCTGCCTCCCAAGTGCTGGGATTAAAGGCAAGCACCGCCACCACCAGGCACTTGTTTTATTTTTTTAAAAGGTTTTCAAATTTTATTTTATTTTATCTTATCATTTTTTTTTATTTTATTTTGTTTTATCTGACTACATGTGTGTCTGTATACAATGTGTGTGTTGGATCCCCTGGGACTGCAGTTACGGACAGTAGTGAGCTGCCATAGGGTGCTGGGGCTTTAACCCAGGTCCTCTGGAAGAGCAGCCGCTCTTAACTCCTGAGCCATCTTTCTAGTCCACTTGTTTTGTTTTTGCTTTTTTTTTTTTTTTTTTTTTGCAATCTTTTTCAGAGAGGAAAATTTTTAGGATTTGAGTGTTTGGGGCAGACTTATTTAATGTTTATTGATTAAAGAGTATATTAAAATGATTCTTTCTCAGTTGTTTAGCACTTGAGAAAGCTGTGAAGTAAATAAGTGTAAAATGGAAATTAGAAATTGAGTCCGACCTGGTGGTACATGCCTTTAAATTCCAGCATTTGTGAGGTAGAAGCAGGAGGATCTCTGTGAGTTGGAGGCCAGCCTGGTCTGCATAGTGAGTTCTAGGTCAATCAGAGCTACACAGTGAGACCCTGTCTTGAAACAAAGAAAATCCCAAGTTGTGGATTTGACTTAACCCAAGTGCGTCCTCCCTGATGAGATGCTCCCTGCACTAGAACCCTCAGGCAGATGAAGCTGGATATGATTGTGTTGGCAGCTGTCTTACTTTGTTAACATGGTACTATGATAAAGCACCATGTCCAAGGCAACTTATGAAAGAAAGAGTTAGAGTCCCTGATGGCAGAGCAAAAGTGTGGTGGCAGGAACAGATGAGAGTTCACATCTTGATCAGAAATTAGAAGGTGGGGGGATATGGGGGGGGGAGAATGGCATGGACTTTGAAACCCCAAATCCATCTCCTGGGGGCACACCTCTTCCTATAAGACCACACCTCCGATTCTTCCTAAGTAGTTCCACAAACTGGGGACCAGGCGTTCAAACATAAATCTAAGGATACCATTCTCATTCAAATGACCACAGTGACCATGACTGCCCAGCAGTGGCTTCTTGTGACCTTGCCAGGTTCCTAATGCTTTACGGATTGTCTGTTTATTAGTAGTACAGAGCCTCAGCTGTATAAAGAGCAAGTGTTTAAGAAAGGACAGGAAACCTAAAAAGCGCACAGGCTAGATGCCTTTTTTTCCTTAAATTTTTTTAATTCACGTTATTCTGTGTGTGTGTGTGTATGTATGTATATGTGTGTGTATGTATGTACCCTTGCACGGGCACAGCAAGTGTTTTCCCTGCCAAGCCACCTGAATAAGATGCCAAGCCATTTGAATAAGAATGGTCCCCGCAGGCTCATATACCTGAATGCTTAGTCATCAGGGAGTGGCACTATTTGAGAAGGCTTAGGAGATGTTGAAGTAAGTGTGGCCTTGTTGGAGGAAGTGTGTCACTGGGGATGGGCTTTGAGGTTTCAAAAGCCCAAGCCAGGCCGGGCCTCAGGCTCTGCTTGTAGATCAGGATGTAGCTCTCAGCTACTTCTCCAGCACCATGCTCCCTGCTGCCATGCTCCCTGCTATGGTGATCATGAACTAAGCCTCTGAAACTGTAAGCAAGCCCCCAGTTAAGTGTTTTCTTTTATTAGAGTTGCCTTGGTTATGATGTTTCTTCACAGCAATAGAACAGTGCCTAAGACACCATTTCACTGGCTTATTTCTGGTGTATTTCTGATGAAAATAAACCTGGTCAGATGTGTTGATTACTCAGGGATTGGAGTACACAGTTTCTAGTGCTGCATCGAGTAGTAGGTGTCCCTCAAACTGGCTTGTGTCCTGTCCTATCTTCCTGTCCTCCTGTCATGTCATCCTGATGCTTGTCAGAAGGCAGCCAACCACAGTTCATGGTTGTGGCATGGAATAGGTGTCTATTCTTGGGCTAGAGAGATGGTTGAGTGGTTAAGAGCACTGGTTGCTCTTCCAAACTACCAGAGTTCAAATCCCAGCACCCACATGGTGACAAACAGCCTCTTGTTAACTCCAGTTCCAGGGGATTTGATACCCTCTTCTGGCCTTGTGGGCACTGCATGCATGTGGTGCACAGATATATACATGCAGACAAAACACTCATACATATAAAATAAAAATTTTATACACACACACACACAGAGAGACATACAGTATCTGTTCATTTCAGGTCGGTTCTAACAGCAGACATGCGCAACTCAGCTATATGAGATGAGAAGCTCATTGCCATGTTTCAGCCTTCTGAGTGAAGCAGTTACTTTGTGGAGAGACTTGGTAGAGGTTAATGGCAAACAGTCATTTCTGAAATGTTAAGCAGTAGAAAATTATCGAAAGCAGAAGCCTGGTAAGGAAGCGGGGCTACCTGACAGTAAGACCTGAAATGGCCTGTAAGCACCAGACTGCTGCTCTCATGCAGCAGGGTGCAGACTGCACGAGGGCACCTGCCACACACCCTCACTGACTCTGCCAGCATTCACAACGACTTACTCTCACCAGGAGCTGGCACCATGTGCTGGTTCTTTCCTTCCATTGACTTCCTGTCTGCTACTTACATATTGGTAGGAGCAAATTGGCTGGAGAATTTCACCAAGCTAGAAGTGGTCAAGTTTTGTTTTACTCAGTTTCTTTTATTTTTAATTATGTGTATGTATGTGTGTGTGTGTTCATGTGCCTATGTATTGGTGACTGGAGGCTAAAAGAAGGCATTGAATTTTTAGGCACTAGAGTTATAGGTGGTTATGAACCACCAACATGGGTGCTGGAAACTGAACTCTGGTCCTCTGGAAGAGCAGTACATGCTCTTAACTGCTCTTTGACTTATTTGTTTGTTTATTTATTTGAGACAGGGCCTCTATGTAGCCCTGGCTGTCCTGGAATTCACTATGTAGACCATGCTGATCTCAAACTTCATAGAGATCTGCCTGTCACTGCCTCCTGAGTGTCATGATTAAAGGCATGTGCCATGATGCCTTACACCTACTTTATGTTTTTAATGTGTGTGTGATTTTTCTGCAGGCATGCACTTGTGGAGGTCTGAGGACCTTGGGAACCTGTTTTTTTTTTTTGTTTTTTTTTTTCTTCTTTTTCTTTTTCTTTTTTCTGGTACGTAGTGGGATCCAGAGATCAAATTCAGGTTGTAAGGCATGCACTTGAGTACCTTTATACTGAGTACCTTGTTTTGAGACAGGGTTTCTCTGTTGTAACTCTGGCTGTCCTGGAACTCACTCCGTAGACCAGGCTGGCCTTGAACTCACAGAGATCTGCCTGCCTCTGCCACCTGAGTGCTGGGATTAAAGTCATGTGCCACCACTGCCTAGCATATGATTTATTTTGTTCTATGTGTGAGTGTTTTGTCTGCATGTATATATGTGTACCACATGTTTGACTGTTCAAGGAGATCAGAAAAGGGTGTTGAATCCCCTGGAACTGGAATTACAGACAGTTGTGAGCTGCCATGTGGGTGCTGGGAAATGAACCCGGGTCCTCTGAAAGAGCAGCCAGTGCTCTTAAACACCGAACCATCATCTTTCCAGTCCAGCTCTGTTTATAAGACAGAATATACCCTGACAGGCTTTGAACTCATCTTCCTGTCTTAACGTTTTTAAAGTTTAGATTATAGGGGTTTTACTTATATCTCTTCTTGGACCAAGAGCATGTATATACATGTATATGTGTGTGTGTGTGTATTTGTATTTGTGTGTATACATATATATAAGTTGTCTGGGACATCTGTGGGTGAAGGGATACTAGGCAAAGTGGATTGAAGGGGGAGCATTCTGGCTACTGTTTATGTAGAGATCTTGGTGCCTGGTTCAGCTAACAGCTCTAGGATTCCAAGATTAAGGTCTTGTGCTCTATAGAAACAGCTGAGTCAGAGCTGGATCTCAAAACAATTGTGTTTCACCATGCTGTACCAGATAGAAGTGGGCCCGCCGTAGAGGAACACAGAGGAGGACTGGTCGGTGCGGCTCCTCTAAGCATGCTGCAGAGCTCAACTCCAGGGAGGTGGGCCTTTGCCAGTAGCGAGCTCTAGAGTCATCAGGAATGTGGGTACAAGTGGTGTGTGTTGAGCAAGAGAGACTGCTGAGTGTGGAGGGAGGGAAGACTGGGTGAGCAGCTGTAGAATATGTGCTCCTTGTAGGCCAATTCTCCTCTGGAGAATGAATTCAGTAGGGGACCTTCCAAGGTATGAGTAGGATCTTGGCAGCAGTAAGAGGTCAGTTGAGAAGTCAGGGATGTGGATGGGAGAGGTGTGATTCTCGTTGTTCCTTTTCACAAAGATCACCAGTGTCCTCCAAGGCTCGAGGATTGCCTTTGGCAATTCCTAGGAAGCAGTAGCTTAATTTTGCAAGAAAGAGTCTTCCAGGAGAGCTGGCCTCAGTCATTGAACCAGCTCCACTGTGTAAAATGTTCGCTTATGCTATTGGGGGTGTGTGTGTTGTCATATATAGCCTGTGTCCTGTTTCTGTTTTGATTGGCTTATTCTCACAAGTCTGTAAGGCTAGCTCTGCAGATGAGAACAGGCGATACTGCAGCAGCGAACCAGAGGTCAGAAGCATGACTTTGGAGCCAGACAGCCCTGGGTTTAGGTCCCGGGTCTTCCACCAGGCGATTGCATATTCATGCCTGATCGAATGGGTCAGCATTTCCGAGACTAGGTGTCTTATTTTGAGTTGCCGTGACATAGTGCTCTAGGCATTTGCTTATACAGAACTGAGATCTTATTCCTCAAAGCTCTGGAGTCTAGAAGCCTGAGGTGAGGGTGCAGTAGTGTTGGGTTGTTTTCTGGGTTACAGATCCAACTTCTGGTTGTATTCTTATACAGCTAAAACAGGGCAAGAGAGGTCTCTGAGTAATCTCATTCTTGGGGGTTTTACCCCATAACTTAGCTTCCTGAGGCTCTAGCTCTTAATACGATGCTGGGGTTTGAGCATGGGAATTAGGAGTAGGTTCCTTCCTCTGGATTGTGGTAGATTCTGTGTAGTTATGGACCCTAGAGCTCAGTCCATAATGCTTAGTCATTTTGTATCACTCAGTGTGATAATTAGGTGAATTTGTAAATTAAGCAAAAACCCTAAAAGTACTCATGCTACTGGATTTATTTTTTTCCAGTTTTTTAAAACATCTTCCACAAATGTATTATTCTTTGTTCAGTCAGAGTACTTGTTAGGACCTTCTTTGGTGACTCAGGGTTACAGGGATACTGTCAGGGGCCACCAGTGTGGGTGAGGCCTCAAGCCCTTTGTGGAGTCTCATGATCCTGGCAGGGCATATGTCCTCTCTTTGTACCACTCTGAGGTTTTGTTTGCTTCTGTTCCCATTGTGGGGGTGAAGCCAAGAATCTGTGTATCCTAGCCAGGTGTGGTGGCACACTCCTTTAATCCCAGCACTCAGGAGGCAGAGACACGTGGGTCTCTTGAGTTTGAGGCCAGCCTGGTCTACAGAGTGAGTTCCAGGACAGCCAGAGTTACAACAGAGAAAGAAACTGTGTCTCAAAACAGAAACAGAAGCATGGGTGCATGCGCCTGTGTGTGAGGCGGCACGACCCTGCCTCGTGGCTTGATGATGCTGTGCTTGAGTTTAATGTGATGGTCATACAATAACATGAGGGTCATACTGTCCCCATGATGAGGGAATGTTGGTGTGATTGCGCTTGGTCCTCAGAGGTGGGAAGGAATGCGTGACGGGTGCATGCTCACATCAGTGACGAAAGGACTTGAGACAATAAAGGAGCAAGCCGTGTGTACAGGGATCCGTGGGGGAAATAGGGTTAAATTTACATGCAGCAGCAATACCTTAAGCTGTGGAATTGGGGGTTTTTCTGAACTGTGTCCTTACCTTTTTACTTTCAGAATTAATATTTAAGTCTTAATTGGGTTTATAATTAAGATGTGTATCAATACAACTTGGCCCTGCAGGTATTTGTAGCTGACAACAAATTTTCCTGTAGCTTCCCTTTTGTTTTCAGAGCAGCTTTGTTGGTTGTTGCTCTCTCCTGTTCATAGTTGAGAAGAAAGAGAAAAACAGGTAGGACTGGAAGGGTTAGTGGCTTCCCAAGGCAGCTCATCTAGACCCCACATAAGAGGTGGGCAGGGTAGTCTCTGGTTCTAGAATCAGCTGTGGCTGGTTTTCTAAGTTGTCTCTTGAGTGAAATGAAATTTTATTATTTTAAAATGATGCTCGAATTGTAGTTTGTGACATTTTCATACTTTAAACTATGTTTGTGTCTCATTATATCAAATTATGCTGTCTCTAGCTGAGTGCCAAGATCAGGAATCGTGGTCAGGCTCTCTCCCCCACACAGATTGCCAAGCCCGCTATTAGTGGGTTTTGTAGATCACTGACTGGCTGAAGCTGGCTTGCCTGGGCACCAGTTAGCTTGAATGCGATGATGTTTTTAATTAAGCATCTGTGACCTCTGTACCAGCAAATACATCATCAGATAAGGAGGCTGGGCATGTGCCACAGGAAGACAGGCATAGCTGGTGGTGGAACCAGTGGTCACGGGGTACACTGTGTTCTGGATTTTCTGAGAGATCATGGAAGTTTTACATTTCTGCTCATTGAGTTCTTAAAACCAGTTGGTGTTAACTCCACTTGGTCGAGGAGTAATCACCCCAGAGGTCAGAGAAGTAACTTTCATAGGGTTGCTGTCAGGGTTGACCTTGAAGCCTACACTGGTGTCCCTTTATCTTGCCACCTTGAGAAAGTACATTCTGAGCCACTTGCCCTTAATTGTAAAAAAGATCTTTAAAAATTCCTACCCCTCCTTGCCTCTGAGGAACGTAGAAATGGGGCAAATGATGTGTCTTTTGTTTACACCAGGAACTATGTTCACAACTAAGAGAATCTGAAAATTTACAATCTATAAAGCCAAGGAGTTGGTACGGGTAGGAAGGGAGCTGGCACAAGCTGCCTGGCTGGAGCGTGGTCAGAGGACTGGGTCACCCATATGCTTCTCTCCCAGTTGATGAGGTCAGAGGGCGGAAGAGCAGGGCTCTCAGAATTCCAGTGGCCTGATGGGTGCTGTTGCTCCATCTTCCCAGTGGCCTTGAAGAGGCAGCTGAGTGAGAACTCGATGCCTTGTGACATTATTGAAGGCCATTTGGGTAGATACCCAAGAACAGATGTTCTGATTGTTTAGCTTTGTTTTGTAGCCAGAGTTCACCCTGTAGCCCAGATGGGCCTCAGACTCCAGATCCTGCTGCCTAGCCCCCCAAATGCTGGTGTGGCAGACAGTGCCATTATGCCTGGCTCAGACACTTGGTTTTTATGCTTGTGCTAATTAACGTTTTTTGTGCCAAATGACTTACAAGTCACTTACAAGTGACCTTACAAGGTCAACTGTGACAGCAACCCTCTGAAGGTTACTTCTCTGACTCTGGGTTGATTACTCCTCGACCAAGTGGAGTTAACACCAACTGGTTTTAAGAACTTAATTATATTTCCTCACCTCTATGTGTGTGTCTGTCTGTCTTGAGAGTGCTATGGCCTGCCATGTGGAAGTCACGGGGTGACTTGCAGAAATTGTTTGTTTATTTGTTTTACCATGTGAATACTGGGGCTCAAATTCCTGTTTTCAGGCTTAGCAACAAATGTCCTTACCTGCTGAACCCTCTAGATGGCCCATGACTTTATTTTATTGAGAATTTCTTCTTGCAGCCCAGGCTGGTCTTAAACTCTCACTGTGGACAAGGCTTTGACTGCCTGATCTTCCTGTCTGTCCTTGGTGCTGGGATCACAGGCATGTGTCACCATGTCTGACCTAAACATCCTTACTGAGTATTTCTGTTGAAGTTCTTTCTTCCTTTGTGGGTGTTGGGGGGGCGGTGTCAGACCTAGGACCTTGTGCACCCTATGGGGCGGCATTCTGCCAGCTGAGCTACATCCCCAGCCTCTTAAAGGATTTTCAGTGCTACCTTGTTGATTGTATGAGGTCGAAACATTCCCTGGTGCTGGGCATTTTAGGTTATTTCCACTGTTTTGCTAATTAGATAAATTTGAAGTTGACGATACGAATTTTCTTTCTTTCTTTTTAAACCTGCATAACTAGTTCCTAAGGAGAAATTCCCAGGAATGGCTTTAAAGCTGTGAATACTTTAGAGTGCTTTGAAACTTGTTGAATTTTCCTGTTTGTTTTTCTGGTATTTTAGGTGAAAGAAAACCCTGGGGAATCTTCCTGTAAGGTGCCTTGGCCTTTGGAACTTGTCAGTATCTGAGAGTGAGGGTTTCTTGAATGAGTCACATTCCCTTCCTGATCTTCTGGATGTATTCTCCTTGCATGCTTTCCTTTCATGAACAAGAAGCAAGCACTTACTGAGCCTGGGTTGTAGCTCAGTGGTTGAGCTTTCACATAGCATATTCAGACCTTGATTCAGTTACTAGCACCCCCAAAAAGAAAACCGCCCAGCTGCCCCTGCTACCTGTTACCAGTGACATGAGCCAGTGGTGCTTTCCCCAAGGCTGTAAGTTGTCAGGCTGCTTGGAAGCACAGCCCTGATAGGGCTTGTCCTGGTTTGCTTTTCCACGTCTACAGTGTGTGAATGGGGAAGGACAGTGCCAGGCTGGTAGTGCTGCTGTCAGTCAGAGATCATGGCAGCCTGGCGTCATTGATCCTTTGGACTTTGCCTTGGGGCGCTGTTCTCACAGATGCCTCAGCTTCTTTCATTGCTAGAGATGAGCATCTCTACCAGAGTTATATAACTCATTCTTGTTTCTGTTGTTACTGTTTACTTGTTTGCTTATTTGCTGAAGTCTACTGTGTCCCTTCCCATTGGTTGACTGACTTTTCACCTTTCATTTTATTTTATTAATTTATTTTATAACTTATTTTTATGTGTATTGATGTATTGCCTACATGTATGCCTGTATGAGGGTGTCAAATCTCCTGGAAAATGGAGTTACAGACAGTTGTGAGCTGCCATGTGGGTGTTGGGTGTTGAACCTGGGTCCTCTGGAAGGGCAATCAGTGCTCTTAACTGCTGAGCCATCTCTCCAGCCCCAACTTCATACCTTTTACTGCCCTATAGAAGACTGAGCAGAGTCCTGTTTTCCTGGTTCCTCATTTCTCAGGGTTTGCAAAGGACAAGGTGTTTGTGTGTGTGTGTGTGTGTGTGTGTGTGTGTGTGTGTGTGTGTGTGAGTGATAGAGTGGGGGCTCCCAGTATGAGGGTCATGGCCAGGCTAGCCCATCTCTGCTCTTACTTTGGACAGTTGCTGGGGCTCCCCCACATCCACCCTCCTCTTGAGGCTGTTTCCTCTTCACTATCTGGCCTCACCATGGACAAAACTGTCATTCTTAGGTTCCTCTTCTAAGAAAAGTCGGTGTTCACAGCGGAACCAAAGCAAAAGGTTCTACTCCATATGGAGGAGGTAGAAACAAGAGGAAACCACCTCAAACAACACAGGAGCAGAAGAGGCATTTTGTTTCCTGGCACAAGTGGGTTTTTAGTGCCAGCACTCGGGCGAGCCCGACTGCTGGCTCTGCAAGGCACTGGGAGCTTCCTGCTTCCCCTCCCCACCCCTGTTTATTCTGTCAAGAAGACCGAATTTTAGAGTAACGCTTGGCAGCCTGTGTTTTTATCACAAGTGTAGAAATTGTACTTTGGCTCGGTGTCTACAGATGCCTAAACATGCCTGAGTTGTGGTTGCCTTAGCAACTGGCTGAACTTTGCCTGAGTGGCAGAGGCTCTGGCAGGTGCTGGGTGGGAGCTTTTCAGTCAAACTAGATGGTCAGTGCCAAGCCCCAATGGCTGTCCCTAGAGTCCATTTTATTTTCTTGAGAAATCCCTGCTCAGCCACCTCGGCTTAGGGTAGCACACATGGGACAGGGCTGACCCAGTCTCCCAAGAGCTCCTAGCCCAGGCTTTGCTCTTTGGGGCCGGGGCTTCTGCTGCTCTCCCATAAAGTTGCTGATGTTTCTTACACCTGGGCCTACAGGCTGAGTCCGACACAGAAACATGGCCTCTAGAGGATCAGAAGGGTACACCTGAGCACTGTACGTCATGGGAAAACGAATATGATGAAGTCATGGGAGTCTATGTTCTTTTAAGAATGAGGAAATGGTTGTAAGGAATGCGATCCTCTATTTTGCCTTAAAAAACTTTTTTGGGCATTTATTTATTTGTTTGTGTAAGGAGTGTGTGAAGGTGTGCCAGGGTTCACATGTGGAGGTCAGAGGACAGCCTGCAGGAGTTGATTGTCATCGGGATTGGCGGCAAGTGCTTTTACCTGCTGAGCCCACTTAACAGCGCTGTTATTTCATATTAGTGCACCTTTTGGATTTCTTCCTGCTCTTATAGGTGTAGATCTGAAATTGCTTGATGGGAGCAGGAGCTGAGAGCCATTTATCATCTTCTGTAAAGCTCAGCCCACCTTTCCTGAAGTACTTGTGTTCATTTCCAGAATCACTGTTTTGGACCTGAGCTGCTCTGTCTTCTACTTCTGCTGTGAATGTCCAGGTTCATGACATTTAGAAATAATTTAAAATGTCATCTGCTCCTTTTGAGTGTGAAGGGACTTCTCATAACCCTGCCTTCCAAAAGCTTCACACTCGCTTTGTGATTGGTTGCAGGAATACAAACTCAGCCTACTAGGGACTGTAGGATTCCCTCTGTGGCAGGGAGCTGACAAATTGCCAGCCCTGCCAGGCCCTATAAAGACTTCAAACCTTATTTGGGCTCCCTCCACACACTCCTGCTGTTGGGTGTGTGTCCTGATTGGGGGCTTAGGTTGCTTATGCTGCAGGAGGGCCACTTTTTCAAGCAGGTAATAGCTGTCTCTGAGTTCAGATCTTGGTTCATCTAGGTGCTTTGTGTGTACAGGGGTGTGGTGCCTCATTAAGATGCTCTGCTGCTAGATTGCTCCGACTTCACCTCAGCTCCCCTGTTTGTGGGGCCTGCTTCTTATTTGTATATTTGTATTTATGTGTATGTATGTGTGCCTGTGTGAGTTTCTGTGTATGGCATTTGTGCAGATGCCCAGGGCTGTAGGTCTCCGGAACTGGAGTAAGAGGCACTGGTCAGCTGCCTGACGTGGGCGTTGCAAACCAAACCCAGGTACTCTTCAAGAACAGTAAGCTCTCTTAACTGCTAAGCCACTTCTCCAGCCCCCACTTCACCTTTACAGGTGGAGTGCTGATGGGATTGTTGTATGATTGGCGAATAACTGTTGGAGCACATTTCGTGTAGCCCTGCCTGCTGTGTGATCCCACGGTGGCACACACACAGGTGTAAGGAAGTTTTCTGGCTCCCTGTGGCTGTGTGACTACCATGAGTTTAATACCCCAGTGCTGTGCCTAGCAGTTACAGGTGTGTCAAGTGTGTGGGCTGTGTGTAGTATATGGGTGTGAATAACTAAATAATGTAGCCCACACATAAAATCATAAATTAAAAACATCATGAGTTTAAATAAATAAACCTGGCAGCTTCCATAGTAGCTTCTGCCCTTCAGAGGCTCTGTGACCTGTGAGAAGTCCCCACCATTCTCTGGGCCTGTTCCCCTGTCCAATTCACTGGATGAGTCTGTGAGGGTTGAAGTTTCTTCCTGGACTACTCTCAAGCTAGCTGTTTTTTGTCTAATTTAGTGCCCTTAAGGCTTTGAGAGATGTTATTTGTGAAATCACTAATAGTACCACAGCGTTGTCCAGTGACACTAGGACCTGTGGGTCCCTGCCTTCCTGGAGGGAGGCATAGTACCCAGGGCTGGCTGCCTTGAGATCCCATCCCCCACTGTTTACGCACCCCTCCCAGTCCCCAAAATGCAGCCTGGAGAGATGTGTCTCCCTGCAAGCTAAGATCAGACAAGGCTTCTGCTAAACTGGGGAGGGATCCAACCTCTCCTAAACCTCACATTCCCAGGTTGGATCATTAAAGGTTCTTGTTTTCTCCTGTTCTCCCTAAGACATCACCTTGGACTTGAGTGGTCCTCAGGATTCAGTCTCCTGAGTGCTGGGATTGTAGGTGTGCACTATCACACTGACCCCTACCTGGTTTCCATATCACTGTGGTTGTGACAATCCTTTTCAGTTTAGTGTTTGTGGAGGCTAATGGGCCAGACCCCCTACTTTTCTTTGCCCAGTCACACTCATCCTCAGGACAGGTGAGAAAGATGATCTTAGGTGAAGTGCCGAGCCTCCTATCTGGAAGTGTGGCAGCTTGAGATCTGAGTGCAACATGGAACTCGGAAGCCAGACCCAAGGGCAGGTCCCAAGTGCCAGCAAGTGTGCACTGTGTCAGTTTTGTCCTGAACCAGCTCTATTCTCTGTAATCAGGAATTGTCGTGTCAAAGGGAGGGAGTGTGTGAGAGATGCTTCAGTCTTACGTGGTGGACCTCAGCACTTGCTGGTGCAGATATACCTGTTTGCTGTTTACAGACTTGCATAGCCCCTCTCTTGTCCTGAGTGTATTCCTTGTGGATGGTGTTTGATTCCTTTCTTGGAATTCTTCCTTTACAAGCTTTGGTACACACTGGCTTTTCTCCAGGGTTGTTTTCTTGTTGTGACCGGGCAGAGTAACTTTCTGAAAGCTTGTTTTAAAACCTCCTCTCTGTGAAGGAAGGAAACCCATTTGCAACAGTGACTCAGCCCCTGACATAACAGTCATTCTGATTGGAAGTTTGCAAGCTGTTATCCTGCTGGCATCAGCAGCTGAGTTCTTTAAATATTTACACTTTATCACTGCTTAACTCTTGTCCTCTGTAGGGGAGAGAAGGCAGTGTCTCTGTCCTACAGTCCACGTGGTCATCTCTGATGCTACTTTCCAGGAGGAACTGTGGCTTAAAGATAGGATGGTGGGTTACTCGGTGAGCTTTGCTCTGGACCTTGCAAGGTGTGAGCCCTGTGCTTCCTTCTGCCCAGGGGTCCTGGAATGTGGTCAGAAACTGGGCCCTCTGCAGTGAGAAAATGACAGCAAAATCTTCAGTATGTCTAGGAGGGGTTCTGTTTGAGTAGAAAACGGAAACCAATGTTTCTTCCCTCTCCTCTGCTCTACTCCTCTCCTTTCGCTCCCTTCCCTTCCCTTCCTTTCTTGAAAGAGAAGTTGGAGTACTAAGACAAGGAAGGGAGTGGTAGCAGTCTGCCTGCTTTAGTTTAAAGTTGCCCTTTTGGTGTTGGCAATAGAGCAGGTGGTGTTTGTTGTTGTTGCTGCTGTTGCTTGTTTTGTTGAGATTGGGTCTGGCTTAGTTCAGGCTGACCTGGAACTTGCTGAGGGTGACCTTAAACTCCTTCCTGATCCTCCTGCCTGTAGCTCCCAAGTGCTGGGACTACAGGTGTGCGGCACCATGCCTGGCTCAGGAGCTGGCCCTGAAGAGCCTTGTTAGTAGACAGTATGCAAGATTAGTGCTTTATGTTGCTCTCGCCTCAGATTTCAAGTACTGAGCAGTAGTAATGAACAGACAGTACTGTGCTGCCCGTGTTTAAAGTGCACAGTGTGATAACATTTGGCATGTGCTTACACTGTTGCCATTGACAAAGGAGCAGCTTTGTAGTTCCTCCACATAATCCCTTCCCTTCTCTTCCCCCAGGTAGGAAGCCATTGCTCTGTCTGCTTGCCTTAGAGTGTCAAAGCCATGGCCTTGATGAAGTAGTTGCTTGCAGGTTTGTGTGTTTTGGGCTAAGTTTCAGGTGTAAAATCTGCTTAATTCAGGGTCACATTGTCTCATGTTGGTCCTGCTCGTCTGGGTTTTAGCTGGGTCTGTGATCCACTTGAGGCACTTTTGGATGTAGTGGGAGATACGCAAAGAAGGCCCCCCTGCACCCTGCAGACATCTACTTGTTTCAGCAGCATTCACTAAAACCTTCCCAAGGAAAGCTTCTAATTGGTCGGGGACTTGTAGTTCCAGGCATTTGGGTTTCTTTGTGTTTTCAACTGCTAATCATTCTCTGTGCTTCATGTAGCCTGGGTGTCTTTCTTTCGTGAGTGCCTTTGGCTCCTGATGGCAAGGGCCCTGTTGTAGTGTAGCAAGTTATAAAGGGGCAGGGTGATGCTTGACCAGTTGTACATGGACTTTCTCCCAACTTGGGGTCACACAGAGCCCTGGACACAGATGCTTTATAGACTTTCTGGTTGCTGGCTTCTGGGCAGTGTCTCATTTCCAGAGGAGGCCTGCCAGGACATGAAGCGAGGGTACAATAAGCCTTCTGTGCCTGGGTAGGTAGGGTGGCACCTAGGCTGGGGAAGTGGCTATCTGCAGGCTACCTTGGGTAGGCGGGGCCCAACAGTGGTATGACCCGCCTGATGGCTAAGTGAACCTGGCTCCTCCATGGCCTGACTTTTCTTGGCCAGCTAGATGATTGTGTGAGTAGTGGTGTTTGTTCTCAGTCACAGAGAGGCTCTGAGCAGCCTCTGGCCTTGCCATTCCCCAGAGGTAGGAGGTTTGGTCTGCTTTGGGCCTGTGTGGTGTGGCTGTGGTCCACAGGCTGTGTCCCGTCAGTACCACCAGTGTAGGGGCATTTTCTCTGCTCTAAGTGCACAGCCAGCCTCATAAGGAGCCCACATGTCAGAAGCCTCTGTGGCTGTTAAAATTTGAAGGACTGACCGGTTTGCTGTTCTTCAGAAGAGGGACTGCAAAGCCATCTGGTCTTCGTGTCATCAGTCGCCATTGTAGTTCTTCAGTGACTCAGGGTAGCCCTCACAGTAAAAGCCCAGACTTATAGAGAGGCCCTGCTTACCTCCTTTCTTGCCACATTCCTGCATTCCTCTCTCCAGGTAAGAGGTGACTTCCCTTTCCTCCTTTCAGCCTTACTTCAGGTCCCCTCCTGGCATGCTGTTTGTGGTCTTGTACGGTAGTGCGGTAGTGCTCCTTACTTCCCAGAGGAGTTGCTGAGGAAGGTGAGGGCCTGCAGGATCTGTCTTTTAAAGTGGAACCCAGCTTAAAATGGAACCTGATTTTTAGCTCTGCAGTGGCATGAGCAGATGTTTATGGAACCAACAAATGTGCGCATGGGCACCAGGATGAGCCTTGGCCTGGAGCCATCTCATTGTGAGAAGTGCGTGTCTGCCTTTGTTGCTTTTTTCTTTAGATGGAAATTATATTATCTATCTTCTTTCTTTTTTTTTCTCCCACTTCCCTCTCTCCTCCCTCTTTCCTGTTATTGAGACAGGAATCCCACTGTATTATAAGGTCTAGCTGTCCTGGAACTCACTATGTAGACCAGGCTGGCCTCACACTTGGGACAGTTCTCCACCCCTGCCTCCTGAGTACTGCGATTACAGGCGTGAGCCACTGCACCCAGCTCCTGGGCTGTCTTTTTTTAGATGATGAATTTTTAAGTTTATACATACTTTTTCTTAAAACAATTAAAGAATTAGTATCTCTTAACACAAACTTACTATTTTTTGTGTAGGTGTTTGAGTGCAGAAATGCACGTGCCACAGTTTGACTCTGGAGGTCAAAGGACAACTCTTGGGAGTTGTTCTCTCCTGCCACCTTGTGGGGTGTGGGGATTGAACTCATATCAGAGTTTCCTACTAGCAGTATCTCTGCCACCCAGCCATATCAGTGGCCCAACATCTTTTTCTAAATATGTCTACCATTGGAATCTTGGTGGTAAGTTCAAAGACTAGTTTGGAATGTGGAGGCTGGGCTGCGGTTGATTAGAATGGCTCACGACTGGTGTCTCTGGCACTCACTGCTTTGGTACCGAGTGGCTTAGGAATGTTGCTGCCTTCACTGTCTGCAGACCTGCAGCTGCATGCCTTGGTTCCTGTGCTGCTGTAGTTCAAGGATGGGGGGTTGCTGGTCTGCACACCTGGAGGAGGCACACTCCTACAGGCTCTTGGGGTTCTGGCCTTTGAACCAGATTATTTCAGTTCACTGTGCAGTATCTTCTTTTGGCTACTAGGAGACAGGATTGAGCGATCTGAATGCCTGGTGTTTGAAGGAGGCTAGGGAGTGTAAGGATGTAGACGAGGAAGCAGGTCATAGAAGAGGTGGAGGGAATAGAAGTTGGGGGTGTATGAAAGTGAGTTCAAGTTGATTTCATTGTCAACTTGTGCTTCCAGCCATGCTTCCTTGTTTAGTGTGAGTGTGTCTCTTCAGCAAGTGCCCTGTCCGTGAGAGCTTCTGACTTGGGGGAGGGCATTTGGCAGAGGTCATGAGTGAAAAGTGCTCGGGGGAGGACCTCCCACTCGTTGTCCTCTGATCTGTATCCCCCAAGTAAATAAATAGGTAAATGTAAAGAAGAAGGGACTCCAGGGCTCTCCACTCTCCCCGGCACACCCAAGTTTCTTGCCTTCTCCCATGTTCTTTGGAAATGAGTATTTAAAATGGGATTCTGGGAAACCTAAGGTGGGACTACTGCTGTGTGAACACGATGGCATAGGTAGGGGTAGTGGTTGTTCCTGAGTGAAAAATGGGTTGTCCTGAATTACTTCTGGTGAATGAGTGGCCAGTGAAGTCCCAGAGGGAAAAGCCAGCTGTGATGAGGGGTGTCATCTAGAGGCTTGAGGTTCAGTTCTTCCTATGGGACTCTGAGCAGCCTGTAGGTTGCCATGAATGTCCGGGCTCCGATTCTCACTGCAGTTCTTCATGGTCAGTGTTGTTACTGTCCATAGAAAATGGAGCCTCAGAGAGTCATAAGCACCTGGCCAGGGGCTGGAGAACACAACTCAGCAGTTAGGGGCCTTGCTGCTGTTCTAGAGGACCCTAGTTTGCTTCCCAGTGCCCATGTCAGGAGCCTTATAACCACCTATAACTCCAGCTCCAGAAGATCAACTCCTTCTTCTGGTGGGTACCTGTACACATGTGGTAGAGACACACACACGGACACAGAAATAAAAATAAATCTTTCAACTCAGATGTCTAGTAAGTGACAGAGTCAAGATTTGAACTTGAGTTACTCTCCATGTGTTGTGTGCAGATTCAGGATTCTGTCTCTCCCCATACTTAGGAATTAAGTATTGGATATGGTAGCCTTTGTGGGCCATAAGGGAGAGATTTGTTAGGGCCTTCTTGGAGGAAATTTAGCGTCTATATGTATATGTAGCTGTGCATTTGTATTTATAAAACTCACACAAGGAGTTGCAAAGTTGCTCTGGGAATCTGGAGATTTCTAAGCAGAAGAGTGGGACAGGGGGGTGAGATCAGACCTGGGCCTCAGGGAGGGTTTCTTAGGATTCATAGGTGAGAATAGAGATGGGATGCAGAGACAGCTGTCATGAGGTGACTTCTGCCTCTTAGAGTCTTTACACAGGTGCTTCTCCCTTCCTGAGATGTCTTTACCTGGCTGGTTCCTCTTCAGGCCAGAGTACCCTCAGGGCCTTGCCTCTCCTTCCTTCTGTGGACAGTCTGTTCTTGCGTGGGTTGTAGTGTTTCTTGATTCTTCATCAGGCAGTCACTATCTGCAAGCAGAGCCTGTGTCTATGTCCTCTATTCTTGGATATTATGGTCTGGAAAGTCCTCTGTGAGCAGCCTAAGCGTGAGAGCTGGCTACAGGGAGTTGGAGCCAGGGGGACAAAATGAAAGATCATTTTGGTGTGCTTAATTTCATTTGACCAGATTAATGTTGCCTTTGGCTCATTCTTGTGGCTGTTTCAGTTGAGTGACCACTACTTTCTCCCAGCCAGCTGGGGTGGCGGCCAGAGTGGTGGCCACTTCCAACAGCACGTTGCTTTGCTGAGCCTGGGTCCTTTTGCTCTTATGTTGGGCAAATTCCTTTTGGCAGCCATCATTCCCTCTTTCATAATCTCTAGGGGAGCTACTGGCCTTCCTTATGTCCCCCATTGTCTAATACTCACTCTTTCTGGAGTGATTCAAAGAAAAGAGAAATCTGGGTGCTTGACTGGATTGAAGGGCATAGATTGTTGACCTCGGAAGGAAGGCCTCCAGTTCAGGGCAGATTGTGTGTGGGATGGGAGTGGGAGGGTTAGGGCTATGCCGGGTGGAGTGTGACATAGGACCGAGGCTCAGGTAAGGTGACTTAGATGTGTCCTTTGCATTGTGTATTGGTGGTATGGGAGTGAAGCCAGGCATCCAGTGGCTCTAGGAGACATCAGTCCTGTATCAGGAAGGGAGGAGGTGCAGGGTAGGTCACTTAAGGTGGTGGTCAGTGTGTGGAGTCTGAGATGTGTGTGTCTGTCACCTATTCCTTTGAGATAAGGGCTCTCACTAAACCTGAGTTCACGAATATTTTTCTACTAGATTGGTCACCTAGCCCCAGCTATCTTCCTGTTGCCATCCCCCTTCCCCATCTTCCACATAAGTGCTGGGGTGACATGTACACCTTGCTTTTACGCGGGTGCTGGGATCCCAGCTCAAGTCTTTAGGCTGCACAGCAAACGCTCTCACGTACTGAGCCATCTCCCAGCTCCACTGTATGTTTATATGTGGAAATTTACACTAACAAAACTCATAGGCTGAGGTTTAGGGACAACATGGAGATATTTTTGTTCCATGTGGTCCATAGGCTAAGGAGATTCTGCTCACAGGATGTTCCATACCTCATGGGCAGTGCACAGAGGTATGCCTATGCCACAAGTGTGTTAGGCAGATAGATGCCTTAAGTGAATGCATGTAAAGGGTCACAGAGTTCATGGTGAAGGAGGCATTTGTCCAAGGCCATTGATATTTTTCTGTGTATAGTTGACTGTCTTTATGTTTAATTGAATATCATTTCTTGGGTAGAGATGTTAACACATGTTGCTGTCCCATGGCTAGAGCATTTCAGATATGTTGGAAGCTTTTGTATGTCAGTTCTTTGTAGAGGCCTGTGGTCTGCTCTAGTGCAGGCAGATTGGTCAAGAGGGTCAAATTCTACTCTGCCAGAATACACCAAACTGTTAAGGTTTTGTGGTCTAAGGGAGTCTGAGCTTAAAGCCTACCCTTGGAAGACACTGGGTGTGGTGACCTCACAGGCTCAGGAAACCTGAAAAGGAGCCAAGGAGGGACTGTTGTTTCCAAGGGGTGGGAGATTCCCTAAAGCTCAGTGAGATGCTGTTGCCAGGAGGAAGTGGAATTGGTGGTGGGTGTGGAACTGCATTTGGGAATGTATAGAACACCCTGCTGAATGGGGGTTGTAACAGACTAGGCCAGGCAGTGTCTCAGGTGAGTCCACTTGAACTTCTCAGGCCAGAAACAGCACATCAGCCTTCGGAATGCCACAGATGTGACCAGACTGCATTCTTGAACTTACTGTCAGTGCACATGTGGAAACTTCCCTGAGTTCTGCCCTATGTGGGTGTGTGAATTCAGGGGAGAGGAATGTCATCATCTGGGAGCCAGGAGCCTGGCTTTGCTGTTATCAGGACAAGTAGGCTCTTAGCTCAGCCACCAACCTGATGTGGCCCCTATGTCCTTTTGTTGCATGTAAACAAAGGCTATTTGTAGTGTCTTTCATTGGATTTTCATTAGTTACAAGTTACTACATTTGTTACTGTATGTTCATGCCAAACAAAACAAAAGATAAAGGCGGATGTGGTGAATGGTAATAAGCCTTCAGACTCAGCGCAGGTCAAGCCAAGCTGACTGCTTGGTGTAGCAGAGCCGTGGGTGTCTTTCTCCAGGTTCTCACATCATACCTGCCGTAAAGAAGAAGCTTCAGTGGCATCACTCTGAAACTCTGTGGCTTCACTTCCCTTGAGTTTACATGTCTGTCTCAGTTTAAGATCTCAAGAACAAAGATCTACCTGTGCTCGTACAAACAACCCTAATTAAATTCAGTGGGCCACAATAATAAATACATACATACATGCATGCATAATGCATAGATAGATAGATAAAATGAGAGACCTGAATGTTTTCAAAATGACAGAGGGAAGGAAGGGCTGAGAATTAGAGAGCTGCAGACAGATTGGCCTGAAAGCCATGGGGGTAGGGAATGGGGAGCTGGGGTGGGGCTCTCAACACTGCCTTGCTTTTGGTTTTACATTTGCTGAGCAGGATTTTCTTGTGTCTGTGTTGTCATCTACCTCTAGTTTAGAAATGTCTTGTTTAATACTACTTAAAACTCATCTAAAAGAAGAGAGATACGCACAACGTATTTATCATATCTTTCAGGTATGTGTGGCACTGGGGATAGAATTGGGCCTGTGTGAGTCAGACAAGCATGCTTACTACTGAGCTGTATCTGTAGCTCTGGAGAGCTAAACTTTGAAGCATATCAGTGAATTCCTGAGGGCTAACCTCCAGCTTGAGAAGGAACCATTGTGTACACTGCAGGGAAGAGGACGCATCCTGCTAGGATGACTGTGGTCTAGATCCTTCATTGTTCTCTTGATTTTCTTTTTTCCCTCCAAAGAATACTGTATATTTAAGCATATAATTACTATATTTTAAAAATACTTTTATTTATAGTTTTTTTGTTTGTTTGATTTGGTTTTGGTTTTTCCAGACAGAATTTCTCTGTATAACAGACCTGGCTGTCCTGGAACTTGCTTTCTAAACCAGGCTGGCCTAGAACTCACAGGGATGCACCTGTCTCTGCCTCCTGAGTGCTGGGATTAAAGGTGTGCCACCAATGCCTGGCTATTCAATGTCTTTTATATGTTTAGAAAGCAGGACTCAAACGATCTACAAATTACTTCATTTTTACTTGCTGAATAATTGTCTATTGCATGCATTTGTATTGATGTCCTATGTAGAAACATCTAAGAGTGCTTGTGTGCGTACACTCGTGTGTCTTTATGGGATTTATAAAGAATGTGCTCAAGCATCTATGGAGGCAAGTCCCCGTGTACACCGTGGCTCAGGAGAGCCAGGGAAGCAGTTCTGGCCGGAAGGTTGGTAGGTGGCCATTTCCTCACTGTTTTTGTTCTGCTCAGACCTTCAGCTGATTAGATGAGGCCCGCCCACACTGGAGAGGACCATCTGAAAGCATCCAGAATATTTGACCAAATATCTGGGTAGCTTCTGGTGAAGACAAGTTGATAAAAATTCTTCATCACGTGCACAGACCACAATTTATTCTCCTGTCAGCAGATACTGGATTGCTTCAGTGATCCAAACCATGGTTAGCACTGTGGCTGTGAGCCTTCTTTATGCAGATCTATCATTGTATCGGCACATGTGTTTCTCTTTGCTTTTTCTTGAGGCAGACTGTGTGCTCAGCATATAAGGGATACGGTAGAATATAGCTTACATACTCAGGGTATGCTCACTCTGGCGTCCACATCCTAAGCCCAGGCTGTCTCCTCAAAAGTCAGCTGGGTCCGAAAAGCAGATACACTTGTTGCATATGGCTGCCTTGCTTGACAGTGGGTAAAGGAAGGAAAAGAGGCTGCATTCTCATTGAGCTATCACCTCTCATTGGGTGATCTCCACCCAGGCAGAGGAGCTATTACCAGTAGCTGCTCTCTGCCATCACCAGGAAGAACTTTCCAGTACTTTGTGCAGAGGTATTAGGCATTGCATGGATAAAAGAACATTTGGGGGAAGCCCTCCATATTGAAATGGTGACCTGGAGAAGGCAACCTTCTCTACCATTAAGCTGTGCTATGGTGGCACACCTTTAATTCCAGCACTCAGGAGGCAGAAGCAGGTGGATCTCTCTGAGTTCCCCAGGCTAGGGAAGACCCACTTTAAAGACCCATGGTGGCACCATACCATAGATTGGAGTTCTGGACTGAATAAAAGAGAAAATGAGCTGAGCACCAGTATTTGTTCTCTGTACTTCCTGGCTGGGTGTGCAGTGTGACCAGCCATCTCATGCCTTCCTGTCATGGTGGACTGTACCACAATCCTTCCTTCAGTTGCCTTTGTTAGGCATTTTATTGCAGCATTGAGACGAGTAGCTCATATCATCTCTATCATCTCTGTAACAACGGCCGACTATACAGAGGACAGGGCTGTTTTGGCTTACAAGTTTGGAGATTTCAGTGCACAGTTGGCTGCCCTGTCGCTTTTGGGCTTATGCTGAGGCTGTGCTTCATGTGGGAGTGAAGTGGAACATGAGATACCTGATGACTGGGATTCAAAAGAGAGAGACCAAGGTCCCACAGTTCCCTTTGAGGACATGCCCTCTTAAAGTTTCTACAAGCCCTTAGTAGTGACACAGTGAGGACTGTCCTTCACACATGGTCTTCGGGGGACACTTGACAGCCACACGATAGCAGATAGTGGAATTAAAATATAAGTAAATGGGTGAAAACCATTCCAATAAAGATTCACACAACACGACCTACTTTCAGTCCTGAAAATGTTCCAAAACTCATTGTGAACCTTGCTTGGTATTTGATTTTTGAACTTCAGATATTCTTGGATTGTGTTCCATCTTCAATATATTGTCCAAAGAATGTGTAAGCTATTCCCAGGGTCATAGGTAGTATGACCTCTTAGCCTCCAAAAAGACATTTTTACCTCCAAGGTGGTGGGTTAGAAATCCAGATGTTGGGCTTAGATGATAGCTTGGTTGGCAGAGTCATTGCTTTGCAAGCTAAGAACCTGAATTTGATTCCAGAGCCCATGTGAAAAAGCTGAATGTGCTGGCACATGCTTGTAATGCTGGTGCTGTGGCGGACAGATCTCTGGCGTTTACTGACCATCTAGCCTCGCCTACTAGGCAGTCTCCAGGCCAGTGGCAGATGCTGTCTCAAAAAAGAACGTAGATGTCAAACATGGTGACACAGGCCTTAATCCCAGCACTCAGGAGGCAGAGGCAGGCACATCTCTGTGAGTTGGAGGCCAGCCTGGTCTGCATAGAGAGATCTAGGCCAGCCACAGTGACACAAGGAGAGACCTTGTTCCCCCCAAAATAAGACGGTGCCTGAGGAGCAATATCCAAAGTTGTCTTCTGATCGCCTCACTCACGTGTGTACACATACATGTGCTTGTAGACATTTGAACATGTGTGCATGTGTACACACACGACATCCAAGCATCGCTTCTCCTGATGGCATTGGGAGTTTTATATGCTGTATAAGAAAAAGAATGCAACACATCCTATCACCCTGGTGCTCTGAAGTTTTCCTTAGTCGGGTTTCAGCTTTAATTGGTTTGGTGCTGCTGCTTCCTTTTTCTATTTTTTCCTTTTTTCCCCCTTCCCTCTCCTTCGTGCTTGGACAACTGCCAGAAAAGCAAAGAAGCTTATGTAAGAGATTTTACCTTAAAAAAAAAAAAAAAAAAAAAAACTTTGCCAAAGATAGTTCAGCTTTGTTCTGGTGCATTTTCTGATAGAGGCTGTTAGAAACTTGGCATGGATGTGGGAGGAATAAAGCCAGATGACTCATTTACGTCTTGGCTCCTGAAAAATAGGAAAGACTAGCATTAGGGTTTGAAATTAGCCACAACCCTCCTCTCTCCAAATGATCTAATGTCACATGACTTTATTTAGTGATGTAGTAAGTTTCTGAAGTCGAATATTTGCTTGGTATCTGAAGACAGAACAGATCATAAATAGCACATCTTGTTGCCTGTCTAGCAGCCATCGAACCTGTCACTGAATTCTGCCACTGCAAGGCACTCTTGTGACAGTGGGCCATTTGATTCATCAGAATCATTGGTGTAGGTTAGAGTCAGTCACTTCAAGGTTTGAGTCTCAGTAAAATATACTTAGGCTAAAATATTACACCTTGTGATGCAGTCATGTCAGTGTGTGCAGAAGTGGCACTGGGTGGGAAGTTCTGTTAATTGGAGTTGTGCTCCCCCTAGGACAAAGAGCCTTCTGCTTTCACAGACTTATGCTGTTAGGATCCCATTCTCTATATCTGCAGAAAGGCAGCTGAGTCAGGAAGACCCCAAGTTCGAGTCATAGATTATATTTCAACAACAGAAGCTACTCTGAGTGTTTGCCAAGCCAAGGAATGCTGCAAAGGGCACAGAGAACTTGAGGGATGGAGAAACCTCCTGTCAGATGCTACTAAGTGATGCACTCAGTTCTCTGCAAATCAGTATCTCAGTAAAAGGGAAGAAGGAAGGAGGAGGAAAAGAGGAAGAAAGAGCAAAAAAGGAAGGGAAAACCAAACCATAGGTCCCAGTCTTAGAACAACTGCACCCTGGTGGCCTCTGCTGGGGCAGCTGGCTTGATCTAGCCTCCTTTGCGCAGATGTGGAGGCTAGAACGCTAATGAGTAAGGCCCTGTAGTCAGAGGGCTCTCTCAGGACTTCTGCCCTCCACCCAGCAGAATCACCTAGCTTCTAGCTTCGTGTCTTGGACTTGCTGCCTCCAGGGACCCAGAGATATGGGAAGTATGGAGCCCTTCGAGGCTGGGCTGCCAGGTTCCCTTGTCTCCCCTTCTTCTGCCACTGGGGTGCCCTACTTTGCCTTGTTTCCCCTCAGCTTGAGCTGTAGCCTAGTGGGGAAGACTCAGCCCAGAACTGCAAACTGCTTATTTTATTATGAACTCCAATACTGTTTATCCTTTTTCACCTTATGAATCCCATTGTAAGAGATGGGTGCTTGGAGCTAGAGGTCAAGGGTACTTCTTAAATGGTACAGGGTTTCTTTGTGAGGTGATAAGAATATCTTAAAATTGTTGATTTTAATGATTGTGTACATCTGTGAATTTACTAAATGCTATTGACCTTTACACTTTTGTGGGGAGAGCAGGATCTCACTATGCAGCTCTGGCTGGCTGCAACTCTCTGGACTGGCTGGCCTCCTCTGTGTATAGACTGGCTAGTCTCAAACTCGGAGATCCTTTGCCTCCTGAATGCTAGGATTAAAGGTGTGTTCCACCAGGCCTGGGGAATTGTACCCTTTAAGTGGGTGAACTTTGTTGCTTGTATCTTAGCAAAACTTGCCCTCCCCCCACCCCGCTCTTCCCCTCTCTTTGAGACAGGGTCTCTCTCTATAGTTCTGACTGTCGTAGAATTCACTCTGTAGACCAGGCTGGCTTTGAACGCACAGAGATCCACCTGTGTCTGTTTCCCGAGTACTGGGATTAAAGACGTGCGCCATTACACCCAGCTTTGCGTTAGTCGCTCTTCTTTTCCTATGATACTGGGGAACTGATCCAGGGCTTTGTGTATTCTAGGCAAGTGCCATCATTGAGCTATGTCCGCAGGCTAGCCAGTTTTGTCTTCTGCTAGAGGAGCCACTTTCCCAGCCTAGTCCACTGGTGATGAGGTGTGGCTGTCATTATTTGCAGATTGGGTCCTCATCACACAGGAAATCTGTTCTCATTACTTCACAGTTCCATGGCCATTTACATTTTTATTATACCACACTTGTGTCTAAGACTCAGTTCTGACCCTTAAGGAAAGCCAAAGTGAGAGGCACTTGGTATGGCTGAGACTCTACTCAGGTACTGCCTCCCTAAACCAGCTGTGGGACTCCGAGCAAGTTATAGAGCTTCCTGTACCTCACCTTTATTGCCTAGAAAATGGGCAGACAGCACCTTCCTACATAGGTCCTTTTCCCTGTTAACCATAAGCAAAGTAAGTCTGATACGGATGTTTACAAGCCTGTTAGACAGAGGCTAGGGTTTTCACTCAGCTGTAGAATGCTGGCTTAGCAAGAGGGCCCTGGGTTTCATGCCTAGCACCACCAGAGAGCGGAAGGAGGGAATAGGCTTCTAAAATACAAGGTAAATGCTTTGCTGAGATTGTTTTCTGCTCATAACCCAGAGCCCTAAGTATATTGTCTGGCACATGGTTTTGTAAAGAGAGCTGACAGAGGGCTTGCCTCCCCGTGCTCAGGGCTACTTCCTTGGAATAAAAGCTTAGCAAGGGTGCAGTGCAGCAAGGGAGCTGGGAATCCAGGAACATCTGCTTTAGAGTATGACTTCTGAATTCTTTAGGGCGTGAGATGGAAGTGGCATAATAATTTCCCATAGTCATTATATGTCAAGTGATAACTTCCTGTGGATGTGGTCTTTTCTGGTTTTTTCCGTTAAGAGATTTCCAGTATGATATATCAGAAAGAGATCTCTAATCCATTTGTACAAGGTGAGTCTGGGTGACTTTTGAATGACGTGCTTACGTGAACAGTGACATCAAGAACATGTACAAATAACTGAATGTCCACGTGCATCATTTTCCCTTGCAATGTATTATTTTGTCAATCACTTACTTTAATTTTACTACATTATTCCTCTTGACTCCTATTTTTAGGGTAGAAACTATCCTAAAGTGACCCTTTTCCAGCCACTGTCACTTAAACATAGTGTCCTAGTTGGCTGTGCGGAAGGGGTAGAACTTGTCTGGGAGGGAAGCACGGGGAGACAGTTTCCCAGTTGTTACTGAAGGGTAGTTTCAATATCTGTTCTTAGCCAGGCATGGTGGCACATACCTTTAATCACAGCACTCAGGAGGCTGAGTTTGGTGGATCCTTGAGTTTGAAGCCAGCCTAGTCTGTGGGGTGAGTTCAAGGACAGCCAGGGCTATACCAAGAAATCCTTTCCCAAACAACAACAAAAACAAACAGACAAAACCACAAGCAAAAAACAAAATAAAAAAAAAATCAATAGCAACAAACAACACTGTTCTTTTTTGTGAGGTTTATAATTTCTAATATTGTATCAATTAAAAATCTTAAATTTCTCCTGAGGCTGTGTGTGCCATGGCATGTGTGCAGGTCAGAGGACAGCTTGGTGGAGGGCTCTCCTTCTATCTTTATTCGGGTTCTGAGGCGGGGTAGGTCGCCAGGCTCATGCAGCCAGCACCTTTACCTGCTGAGCCATCTTGTACATAATTTGAAAAAACTTTATTGGCAAATAATGTGTACATAACATTGTCCAAACACAACTGTGCATGGATTTTCGCACACATGTATATGTAATTAGTACAAGAACCAGAAAAGAGGCCTGGGTCTGAGTCTGAAGTGCCGTGATAAAGTGCTTTATGAGAAAGAAAGAAAACTACTAGAAACTCAGAAGCCCTTGTACCTTCTGTTTGTCTCACTTCCCTGTCCTGGTCCCCACAGCCCAGCATGGTAGGGTCCCACCTTGTGCTTTATCTAGGGAACTCATGGCTGTACATTCTTGTGTACACTCTGTACCCAAAATTTTAGCATTGGTTTTTCCTTTGACTTTCAGTTATTTGTCAGAATAGAAGAAACGGGGCAGTTTTGGCCATTTACTCTGTTCACCTTTTAACTGGTCTCTAAGTAGGACCCAAAAGACAGGGCAAGTCTGTCATGTATGTTGGTGAGCACACACTTTGGTTTGGGAGGAGCAGCACAAATGTATTGTCAGACCTCCTTTCTTTGAAATGCTGAGATTCTTGGGGTCACTTTCTGAAAAGAGAGCTGTTGTGCGATGTCCCAGGCAGGCAGGAGCCAGCCGCAGTCTGAACCCGGTGCCTGTACTGTGAATGCAGCAGCGTGAGGAATGACCTTATCTCAACAGCCAGCAGGAAATGATGAAATGTGCTGGGGGAGGGAAGGAGGAGGTCAGACCTGCCAGCAGGGTCGGAAGGCGTCAGGTGCGGAGCAGATCTGCAAAGTTAGGCGGCTGCAGCCAGCGCTTCACAGAGAAACGTGAGTGCTCTTTAAGGTAGACCTGTCTGGAAGTAGAATTTCTGTACTTTAAAAAAAAAACAAAACAAAAACCTGGTCTGTGTGATTAACAGCAGTCTCACCTTGTAAGCCTACCTAGTTTGAGAGGTTCTTGACAGAAGTGTTCAGCAGTTCCACATTAACCAGCATGGAATGTTTTGTCCCGCATGCCCTGAGAAAACGGCAGCAAATGCTTGGTTCTCCTGTGCTAGATTTTGACTGAACAAAAAGGGAAGATTTGTGCTTAATAATCCCTGACTCTGACTTGGAGCATGTTCCCAGGGCTCTTTTCCCAATAGATCACTTTGAATTGCTTCAGCATGGTTTCCTCTAGTGGAATTTTTCTCCAACCGCCCAGCTAAATGAGTTACCTGAGTTAACTGTTACTAGAGAGCTGTGATTTCCTTACTTTCAGACGGCGTGTTTATTTTGTATGCTGTTTCCTTTCTCAAAAGTCAGAGCGAAGCTATGGGCACAGAGAGAAAAGCCAGCAAATGAGCTTTTCCAGTTGCTGCAGGGAGGGCTCCCCGAATTAGCATGCCGCCTGCTCCTGGCCTGAGTCAGCTCTTTTCTGATTTCTCTTCTCAGACCCTGTCTGTGCCCTGCCTCCAGAGCTAGAAACTTACGTTCTTATCGGATATCAAACGTAAAAACTAAACAGCCTCATACACATTTTAAATTATTTCTTATCTCAAAAGTCATATTCTGGGACTGAAATTTATGACTCCCTCCTCCCTTTATTTCTGCAGTACTACTGTAATTGTAATTAAAAGCTTAAAAGCAACGACAAGCAAAACCCCTGCTGCATAAGTGACCCTCCCCACCTGACTTACTCTTACTGGATTACCTATTCCCATGAACATTGAACCAGGTGTAAGTGCTCTGTTGGTGCGGGCTGTGCTGCCACATGAACACGCTTTCTTGTCAGACCATCGCCCCCTGTGATCTGTGCATGTGTGTAGCACTCTTCGGGTCTCGGGAAACTTGCATAGTATACAATGCATGTCTTTAGACCTTCATCAGGGCCACCAGTTTTGGTTTTGCTTTTGTAGCTTTGAATAGCTCTTTCTTCAAACCTCCTGGATCATAAAGTATTCTACTGAATACTCTTTAAATGCCTTTAAATGCTAAATTTGTGAAAATAACAAAGAAGTTTCATGACTTCAAGCCAAAGCATGCCTTGAAGGTATGAGAGCTACACCAGGAAGTAAGAATAAGCCTTCTTTGTTGTTCCTTCTTTTGTATGTGGCTCTTGCTCATCCACATGCTAAGTTATTTGGTGGCTTAGTTTTAAAGGTAGAAACTTAGTATTTAGAGTTGGAGGGCTCTTGGAGTGGCTGTTGTCAGGCCCCTCATTTGATAAAGGCATCAAGGTCACATGCCTTGTTAGCTGAGTCTGGAAGCCAAGGTTCCTGCTTCTTAGGTCATTACTTTTTCCAAGATGGGAATCTGCTTTCTCAACATTACTCCTTGGATGGTCCCCTCTTCTCTCAGATCAAGTGCAAGGCAGGAGTGCTCTTTCACTGAGCGACAGCCCCGGCCCCAAGACTTCATTTTCTTCTTTCCTTTCCAAACACTCAGCTTTTATTAAACAACCATTTTTGATGAGTACTATTTGGCATAGATACATAATGAATAAAGTAGATTAATATAAAATATAATGTATAATGAGGTTGTTATCAGTACAAAGGGCACCGGCAGTTCTGCCTCTGAGAGATACTTCTTAAAAATAAAGAGTTCTCTATTTTGTAGTTTTTCCTGCCTCTCTTCTAAATTAGATCCCAGCCAAGTGAGCCTTATGTGTTATCTGTAGATGACACTGCCAAACCTATTAAGATCACATCTAGTGAAAGAAATGGGCAAGCAGTTTGTTCTTCTTTGAAAGAGGAAACATGACAGGAAAACCCCGAACACAAGCTCCTGTTTCTTAGTATTCATGTGTTTCAGTTCCTGCATGGGAATACTCAGCTTTTAAGTCTTGAGACAGGTTTTGCAACATGGGAGACTTTTAAAAAATTATAAAGAAAGAAATGATTTAATTAATAAATTGAAATTTATTCATAGCTTTTCAGATTAAACATAATCTCTTGGGATAGGCCAGTGCTTAGTGTGTATGAGGCCCTGAGTTCAGTTTCTGACACCCAGCTTTCATAATGTTCTCTGTTAAAAGCCAAGTTCAAGTTCTCCTCAAAGTCAGATATAAGCAGAGACTGACTGAGAACAGTGGATGACTGTCCGTCCACTTTGCTATGGCTCCCTGCCATCTGTTCAAAGCCTGCTTTTAGTGCCATGGGGGAGTTTTATAGGCAGCATGAGTTTTATTTTCTAAAACATTTAGAGTATAATCCTTAAATTTTTCTGAAATAGGCTGGGTGTAGTGGCACAAGCCTTTAATCCAAGCACTCAGGAGGCAGAGGCAGGTGGATCTCTAAGTCCCAGGCCAGCCTGGTCTACATAGTGCATTCCAGAACAACCAGGGCTACACAGTGAGGTCTGTATAAGCCGACAACATGACTGCTCCATGGTATGGCTAAGGGTAAGGCTTTTATCGTAGATATGAGAGAACAGCCAGAGGCGTCTGAAAGAGTCCAGAGCTGAAAGAAAGAAGTAGACTGAACATGGCTACCAGCTTGGGCCTGGACAGTCCTGTGTACAAAAGAGGGAGAATATCAGGGACAGAGAACAGAGAAGCAGGAGCAAAGAGAGAGGATATAAGAAAATAGCAGGGTTATAAGGAGAATGAGTAGCTGGGGGAGGGGAGGGAAGCCTGTGAGCTTAGGGGGTCTAGGGTAGGGGGGAGGTGAGAAGGGCTAGGATGCCAGCATGGACTCTGAAATGTATGACAAGGTACTTGTGCTACTGAGGGAGGCTGGAGGCCAGCATGAGCTTTGATATGCTGATCTGTGCCACAGGTAGCCATATATCCCTTCTGACAGAGGTAAGGAAATGACCTCTTTTGTAGAGGGGCACTGGAATCACAAGTTCCTGAGGAACGTTGGTGTTTGTCTAACTGCCTGAAATCCTCCTGTAGTCCAGGTTGAGCTCATTTCTAGGTAGTTGAACTGTCTTTTGGAGTTTAGGGAACTGGAGTTCCCTTTGGACCTGACAAGACCATGTATGTATATGTATGTATGTATGTATGTATGTATAGGTAGGTAGATAGGTTGACTGATTTCTGAAATACATATGCTCCAGGAAAATGAGTGTCTATAAATATTTGTGCTTTAAATTGGATTTAATAAATGTGTGACTACTGTAATCTCTAAAGCCAAGAATGAAGTGAACTCCCCTAGTGATATTTTCATGATGCAGGGCAGAGCTGTGACTCACTCCCCCTGCCATTGTAATGGCACCTTTTGTTAGTATCCCTGAAAAAGCTGTTGCTTCCAGATTGTGAGCCTGATGACAACAGCTGGGCCAAAGAGAGAGGCTTCAGGCCAGGAGAAGGCTGCTTCGGGGTATCTTAGACACCCCATGCCCCACCTTACTGACTTTTGTTTTTCAGTAGTTTAGATTTACTCTTGTATTCGTCATTAAGATTTTTCAATTTACTTATTGTTTGTTTGTTCATTTATTTATGTGTGTTGGTGTTTTGCCTGCATGTATATCTGTGTACCACATGTATGCCTGGTGTTCCAGAGACCAGAAGACATCAGATCCCTTGGTACTAGAGTTAGAGATGATTATGGGTGAACTGCTGTGTGAATGCTGAGAATTGAACTTGGGTCCTCTGACAACTCTCTTTCCACTTTTACATGGGCTCCAGAACTTAACTCAGGTTGTCAGACTTCCATAACAAGCAAGCACTACAGACAAAAAAACACCATGGCAAAGGGAGCCTGTGGTGGAGGGGATAGGCCAAAGGTCAGGGCCAGAAACTGCTCCCAAGGACATGCTCTCCAGTTACCAATTTCTTTTTCAAGACTCCTCTTCCACTCACTACCTCTTAATAAGCCATCAAGGAATCATCCATTGATTAGGTTGGAGCCCTTGGGATTTTATCTTCTCTGCAAACAGATACTTTAGAGGTATGCTCAATTAACCATCATAGTAGGGATTCTCGTGTGATTCCTAAACCACATTGCTCCATTGTGGGAAACATTAAGAACTCTAAGTATTCTCAGTTTAAAGTGCATCCTACTAAGTATTCTGAATTTTGAGTCAGCACAGTACTACAGAATTCCTTTTGCTAACCCAAAGCTTAGTCTGTGTATTTTGTGTGTAGTCATCTTCCAATCAGGATTTATTCTGCACTGAAGCCCTTCAAGGAGATCAGGGAAGAATGATTTTTCCTGAGAGATGGCTACTTGACAAGATGATGTTGGTGTGGTTAACCACCTGAACCTTGGACTACCTAATTTGGAGTTGTGTTTTTTACATACATGTATTGGTGGTTCTGATTTAAGAAGATAAATGAAGCAACAGGCCAATTTGGGGACCATGTGGTGACTTTCTATTATTCTTTTCTGATTTGAAGGGATAGGGGACATGGGGAACTGATTACAAGTATTTATTGGCTTGGAATGCAGAGACCTTAGGTATCCTCCCACCTATGAGGTTGTTCAGGTCAGGACCGCTTACACAGATACAATCCTTCTGTGTGGGAAGAATCAGAGCCGAGCCACTTCTAGAAGAAAAATCATGTTTTGACAGTGAACTAAGACGTTAAACTCACTCTTGAGCACATAAGAGACCTATGATGTCTGAGGTTTGAGTTTGAGGGCGTGGGAGATGGCATGATGGAAAGCTGTGACATCAAGCTATGTCAACTGTACTTGCCCTGCTCCTGTTCTTGTTTCCTGTGCACATTTCCAGCCATCTATTCATTCCCTAGAGGGACAGTCGACCTGGGTATTGGCTGCCTGGATCCGTTAGTTCATTTGTACACTGGTACATTTATTCATTCATCCATTTGGCCTGTGGTACTCATCAGGTACCGAGCTAGACCCGTGGTGTCTATAGATGGTGGAGACTCAGTTTTTCTTTTCTCTCTCTCTCTCTTTTAGAGACAGGATCTCACTCTGTAGCCCCGACTGGCTTGGAACTTGGTATATAGACCAGGCTGGCCTTGAGTTCACAGAGATCCACCTGCTGCTTTCTCCCAAGTACTGAGGATAAAGGTGTGTGCCACCATGCCTGACTTGAGTTCTTGACTTGTGAAGAGTCGCAGACCAATGGGGTAGAGACTTCTAAGCAGCAGGGTGACGAGTTCCTTGGAGACCTTTACTCTGCAGATTGCTGAGGACTTCTGTTGAGGGTTTGTCCTGCAGAAGCAGACGCAGGGAGGATAACATCTTGGAGGCCAGAAAGAATTCACAGTTTAGTGTGTGTGCTTCAGATATCTCTCATTTACTTGGCCCACAGCAGCCATGCCCATCTTTTTTCTTTTCTTTTTCTGTTTCTCTTTTTTCTTTCCTTTTCTTCTCTTTCCTCCCCCTCCTCTCTCCCTCCCTCCCTCCCTCTCTCTCTTTCTCTTTCTTTCTCTCTCTCCCTTTCCCCCTCCCTCTTCCCCTCCCCCTCCCCTCCCCCCTCTTTCTTTCTTTCTTTCTTTCTTTCTTTCTTTCTTTCTTTCTTTGTTTCTTTGTTTCTTTGTTTCTTTCTTTCTCCCCCTCCCCCTCCCTCTCCCTCTTCTCCCCTCCCCCTCCCCCTTTCTCTCTTTCTTTTTCTTTCTTTCTTTCTTTCTTTCTTTCTTTCTTTCTTTCTCCCTTTCTCCCCTTTCTTTCTTTCTTTCTTTCTTTCTTTCTTTCTTTCTTTCTTTCTTTCTTTCTTTCTTTCTTTCTTTCTTTCTCTTTCTTTCTTTCTTTCTTTCTTTCTTTCTTTCTTTCTTTCTTTCTTTCTTTCTTTCTTTCTTTCTTTCTCCTCCCTTTCCCTCTCCTCCCTCTCCCTCTCCTCCCTCTCCCTCCCTCTCCCTCTCCTTCCCTCTCCCTTCTTCCTCTCCCTCTCCCCTCTCCCTCTCCTTCTTCCTCTCCCCCTCCCCACTCCCCTCCCCCCTCCCTCCTTCCTCCTCCCTCCTCCCTCTCCCCTCCCTCCCTCCCTCCCTTCCTTCCTCTTCTTTGTTGTAACTCTGGCTGTAGACCAGGCTGGCCTGGAACTCACAGAGATCCGCCTGCCTCTGCCTCCTGAGTGCTAGGATTAAAGGTGTGTGTCACCACTGCCCTAGTTCTGTATTCTTCATTTCTCTTTGTAGCTTTACCACCTGCTGTGCTACTAGTATTTTGTGTGTCTGTTTAGGTTAAAATTGTCAAGTCAGTTTCTCCTTCAAAACAGTCAAACATTCGGATGTTGAAGAGCTGGTGAGTGCCCTGTTGGATGGCCCAGGTCCTGAGGCGGAGACTGTTCTCCACTCTGTCCAAGGGAACTTCCCTCTGTGGGCTTCAGCTCTAGTCCCTCCATCCGCACTGCTCTGGAGAGAGCCCAGAGCTAAGCGTTTGGCTCAGTGGCCCTTCTTTTGTCTCCTGATATTCAACAGCTCCTCTCACCACTTCCTGCTCCTCACTTTTGGTCCTGTCCCCTCTTCCTGGAGGACACCATCCTGCTGTCTCCAGAGCAGTGCTCCTCTCATGTGATCACTCCTATACAAGAGACTTCTGTCTTAGCTCATCCTTTAGGGTTCCCTTCTGCAGGACTTTTGGGCGGTTGGTATACATGTCTGAAAGGTCTAACTCCTACAGACTTGTTTTGCTGGGCATGGGCTCTTACTGGGTAGTTGTCATTGCTCATCATGTTGTGTCTTACTCCAGTGTTTTCTGGCTCTCAGTGTTGCTGCTGGTCTAGTTGGGACTCTTAGAGGGCAAATGTTTTGTGATTTTTCTTTGTATCTTCAAGGTTCTGCAATTTAACTTGTCTCTGTGTAACTATTTTAAAAATCTTGCCTGGACTTAGTCTTCCTTGATCTGTAATTTAGTGTCTAATTATTCTGAAAAATTATACTTAAACACTGCTTTCTCCTGCTCTTAATGTATCCCTTTCTACCATTGCTGCCCTTCTTCTGTTCTCCTTTTTCACTTTTTATTTTATTTTTGAAAGTCTCTGTGGCTTTCAGAATAAATTAAAATTTTTATTGAAAATATGTAAAAATTGGGACACAGGCTATTTCTTTTCTTCCTTATTTATTTGCTTGTTTATTTTTGAGACAAGGTTTTTCTACATAGCTTCTGCTGTCCTGGAACTCACTATGTAGATCTGACTGCCTCTGCCCCCCTAGGATTGAAGGCATTTGCATCATGCCCAGGCCCTTTCTTTCCCTCCTCCCTTCTTTTTCCCTCTTCTTTCTTCCCTCCCTCCTCCCTTCCTTCCTTCTTTCCTTCCTAAGATTTATTCATGTATTTTGTGTATATGAGTACTCTGTCTTCATGTATCCCAGAAGAGGGGATCACGTTCCATTTCAGATGGTTGTGAGCTGCTGTGTGATTTTTGAGAGTTTAACTCAGGACCTCTAGAAGAGCAGTCAGTGCTTTTAACCACTGGACCATCTCTCCAGCCCTCAGGTTATTTCTTAAACAAGTAAATATTTTATTGAGTATGAGGATGAACAGGGAGGAGACAGGAAGAAAAGGAGGAGGGAAGAAGAGATGTGCATAGTAATTGAGGTTGTGATAGTAACCAAGATATTTTTTTCAGGACTCCTCAGATAAGACTTGATAAGGCAAGTATGGTAATTAGGCATTTTTGCTGTGAGTAGAAATAGGATTTTTTTTCACCCTCTTTCATACCATGGTCACTAGAAATTTGTTAGTGTGTTAGTTGAGGGTGAAAACTTTGTGTCCTGGAATTGTCAGTGTTAAAGAAAATAAGGAAAGTCTACTTGGAATCCGATGTGAATGCCCCTGGCTCAGGAATGCAGCTAGCCTACTCTGGATGCCATATTCACCGTGGAAGAGGTAGACTTGAACTTGTATAGTCATGGAATAACAGTGGGCCGTCAGGACATTTACTGGTTGTGCTGGTGGCAGCATCAGGTAGGCAGCTCATAGTCGAGGTGGGAAGTCTCTTTTGTAGGTTCTAGATGTCGTAGCATCCGTAGGCTTGGAGGCTAGAGGCCAGCTAAGTCTAGTGATTCATCCTGAGAAGTATATCTGTTGATCAGATATGTTAAGTCAGATGCGAAAGTTAAGATGCCAAAGTAAAGGGCCTGAGGCAGCTCCAGTATACCCTCTCCTCAGAATCAGTGCTCTAGCCAGCCCGGCTCAAGCAGTCTGCATGAACTTTAGAGAGGCTCTGTGGGTGCAGCTTCTTCAGAGAACCTTGATGTATGGTGCTTGTGTCCTGTTTGCTAAGTGACATCTGCTCTGTGTGTAGACTGTGGCCAAAGGGGCTGACAAGAGTTATGCTAAAGATAAGCCTGTTGAGAGCATGGGAGACCAGCCATTTGTGAAGTGCCTCAGATGTGCAGGCATTCACATGTAATGTATCCTTTAACTTTATAACCTTTTCCATGAAATAGAGCCTTGTTTATCCCCATTTTATAGATGGGAATGTAGTTTAGAAGTTAAACCTTACACCCATCACTGCTGCTGCCAGGGCTCTGAACCCGTTCTTCTCCCTTTCTAGTGAAAAGGGGATTCTGCTGTCAATCTGTGCTTTGCTTAGGTTTCTTTTAGAGTGTTGCTGGCCGAATGAGTTTCCTGTGTTTTGAATACCAGCTGCAGACTGGCCCAGGGCTCCTCTTTGGGGTGGACCTCTGTGGGCTCCAGCTGGTACGTGCAGATGAACAGAATGTGTTCTTGAGAAAGTGCATAGTAGTTGAATGCAGACAATGCCCACACAAGCACTGAAAAACCAAACCTTCCTGTGGTTTGTGTGGCTTTTTTAGCTTCAAAGGTATGTGGCTAGAGAAATATTTGAGCAGTTCCTTTCTGGGTACAGCGCCTGAAAAGTGTGGCATTGCCACAGTTTTGTGCCATTTTCTAGCATTCTTGTAGCGATGGGCTTCGACCTCAGGATAGATAGATGGGACGTAAGTCACTTGTGGTGGCTGGAGGACTCAGGGTGGATGCTGACCCGTGGCCATTGCTGTTTGTAAATAATAAACCGCTCCCCACCTCGCAGGCTTCACAGCCAGCCCCGTGAGTGCTGCTCAGCTTTTGTTGTTACCCAGGTTTCTGGGTGGGCATCCACCCTCCAGCCTGTGTCTTCCCAGTGAGATGCCTGCCTCGAACACCCTGTCTGTGTGTCCCTCAGTGCTTTTGTACAGCCTTTCTTCATTGGAAGAGGATGTTCACTGTCAGAGGCAATCCTTTCTGTGGTGAGCCCTGTGAGAACACAGTGTGCCTTGGTGCTGGGGACCTGGCCTCAGGCATGCTCCGCTCAGGAAGAACCCCCACTCCTCAGCAGAATGACACTGTTTCAAGCCTCACTGTGTTTTGCCTGAGATGATCTTACCATCAGAAGGCGTGGTCTTGGGAAGAATCAAAGTCACAGATTTCAGAGACCTTCTAGGTTGCTCATCTCGCCTGGTCACGTGCTGTGGCTTTGTGTTCTCTTGCTGTATCTAATTTTCCACTCAGCGATTGTCACCTCTAAGGCAGAGCTGCAGCTCTTAGAGACATCTGCTGTGTCATACTTTCTGGTGGGGAAGGGCCTCTGAGACTGCTGCCTGTCTACACAGGAAAAGCATCCACTCCTCCTGTGGACACAGGAGCACAGAGGCCCTTTGTGTGATAGGAAGTCCTGCTTCTAGAAGGGCTGTCTCAAAGTGGAGGGCTTGTAAGGGGCTGGAGGGGCTGACCTGGGACACTCTGACTCATGTGCTGTTAATACTGCCTTTGTCTATTCTTGGGAACCTGCTTCAGCAGCCGTCCACTCCCGTCAGACAGAGCTCTCTCCCTCTTCCCCCTCATGCCAGCCCTTGGTGAATGCCTCCGTTTTCTGTCCTTCTGAACAGAGGACAACCTCCTGACCCATTCTATATTTTTCCCACTTTGGCTAGAAGAATTCTTCTGACTCATCTGGATCTATGTGACTTTTCTGGGAGCTGGAGTGCAGCTCTTGAGTGGGAGCCGACAGCTTCAGGAAGATGTCATTGACTAGGCAGGCACCTCTGACTAGAACAGTCCTAAAGAAGTGTTTGATGTGGCTTGACCGTGGGGCCTGGCAGTGCCCCTCAGAGGCTGGAGCGGAGGGAGCCGCAGGAGAAGTGCAGAGAATACTTTGAAGCACCAGTACTGCAGTTGGCAGCCCAGATCCCTGCTGCTTTGTGACACATTTCTCTTTTGTACCTACAGTTGTCTGTCACTTGTTGGAAACTGATTCTGATGTTAAGATCTCCTAAAGTGAGAGGGAAGCCATGGCAGGGCTGTGCTGATCATCCCTGTGTGCTCCCAGATCTGACCCTCAGCAGAATACACATGCTCACAGGTGTGCTGCGTGGCGAATGCATTCTTTATAAAAACATTTATTTATGTGTACATTAAGTATGTCATGAGTGCTGGTGTCCCTGAAGGCCAGTTGTGAGACGGCTAATGCAGGTGCTGGAACCAAACTCAGATACACCATTTGTATGCCTGTGGCCCACACTCGGAAGAGTATGTTGGATCCCCTGGAAACTGGAGTTTACCTATGATTGTAAGCTACCCAGGAATTGACCTGGGACCCTTTGCAAAGGCAACAAGTGCTCTTAAAACCTCTGAGCTATCTCTCCAGCCTGTTGGGGAAGGGATTCTAATACTGCCAGAATACCACCTCCGCATTTGTTGACAGACTGCTTTGCACATTGTCATAGCTATGTGGATGTGGTAGTAAACCAGTTAGCTGTCTTCAGCGTAAAGCAAGCCTTTGTTGAATGTGGCCACTTGGGCTGTTTGTATAACATGCTAATATTTGAGGTAGAAAATCCCCATCAGTCAAGTTTGTTTTATTGAAGCTTAGAATTGGCATTGTGAGTTTGGTACCTCTAGATCTGAATACTTTCCCACATTTAAAATAAGAAAATATCATAACTGTAGAAACCTTTGTTCTCTATCTGACCCTACCTTGTCAGAAGTGTCAAGCAAGGCATGGGTGTGGGAGAGGAGCTTCTGTCTTGAGCAGGCTAGGAGTGCTGGGACCCTTTCCTGATTGATGTAGGACCGACCCACTGTCTGGAGCAGATTGGGGCTGCAGAATTTACAGGGATGCAAATGGGTTGGGTGGAGGTGTCTAGAAGGCAGCTAGATGTGTGGGCTTGAGCCCAAGAGCAGATATGGGACACAAGGTTGAAGGCGGTCTGATGTGTGGGAAGGGAGGAATTTGCTCAGGTAGAGTGTGCAGTGGGAGACAGGGCCTGTGACAAGAGTGAAGAAGTAGTCAGAGAAGGTGGCAGCTGGAGTGGGAAGCCCAGGATGCCTGCTGATTGTTCTTTGTCTTCTGTTGAGGGATGGAGGTTGGGTGGGGGGTGGAGGAAGGGGTCAGAGGTGAACTATAAAGGTCTACAGGGATTGTGGACTGGCCAGCTGCTGGTTGACAGTACACAAGGAGGAGGGTCCCTGGGGAGCCAGTTCTCCAGTGCTGCCAATAGGCTGGTCAGAATGAGGCTAGTAGTTGGATTGGTAGCTTTTCTCCAGGCAGGTATGAAAGAGCTGGGCATAAAGGAGCTGGCAGTTCTCCTCCTGCTGTGCCCAATGGCTGGGTGTGAAGATGTGGCACTGGCTAGCCCAGGACTACTGAGAAGAAATGTGGTGGGTTCAAGGCCACTATGTTGAGCACTGCGGAGGGTCTCTGATGAGAGAATTTTCACATCACAACCCTTTGAATTTCTGGTGACTCTTCCTCATGAATGGGAACACTAATTTAAAAGAAGAAACCCTGTTTTCTTCAGTGACAGAAGTTTGACTATGACTCTATGACTATCAACAGGAGTCCCCTGGAAACAAACACTGAGGGTTTAAGACAGTGCCTGCAGAGTCTGAGGGATGAATGTCTGTTGTTCTGTCCAACATCCTGGGAGGTACTTTGACATTCATAAATCAGGTACCCATACAAGGGCCTCCCAGAGCCCCACCCTGCTTTTCTGTCTTACCAGACATCGACAGGCAGCCTGCCAGCCTCTTAGAACCACAGGCACATGGTTTCTCTGTGGAAAGCCATGGCCCATCTTGTTGAAGCATCCAGCTCTCTTAAGTGAAGTAAGAATCTCGTTTCTCCTTTCTTTCGCAGACACGTGCATCTTGTAAGGCATACTCTGAGTCATTTTCTAGGACCCAGGCTAGGGAGCCTTAGTTTTCTAACACACGTCTCCCCCTAGCCTTTGTCACCCGCTGACTGAGCTGACTTGGTTGTTTATTGCTTCAGACATGCAGTTACTTGGCGAGTATTTACGCGTTTACCTCATGCCAAGCACTGGTGACCAGGATGAAAATGTACAGCCCTTGCCCCCAAGTAATAGATGGCCTGTGCTGTTCTGTGTATATCCAGTTTGAAATGTAAACCACTCTCCTGCCTGTCCTTTATGGTGGCTGTGTGTGGCTGTCAATTCACCATTGTTTTCTTAGCTTTTGAATATTTGACTTGTCTCCAGTTTTTGTTGATATAAATATTACTGGGATGAACATTTTGTTCAAGCTATTTTTTCCTTTCGTTTATTTGCTTGGGGCATATTCCCCAGAGTGGGACTACAGAGTCAGAGGTTGGTAACTGTTATCAGCCTTGTTCTGTATTTCCAGATTTTTCCATAAAGCTTTTTGGCAATGTGAGCGTATATTCCTGTTTCCCATAGCCTCATCCCAACAAGTTATTGACCTGTTTTAAGGAGGCCTGCTCTTTCCTCCCATAATTCACTGTGCCCCATCTCTCTAGGTTATGCCTCACTAGTGAGCAATGCCAGGTTTCTGTGTGGTGACTGGGGGTGCTGTCCTATACACAGTGACCCTGGTGCCAGGTTGATCTAGAGGACCCTGCTCCCTGCAGGTGCCAGCTGAGGCCTCCTCGGTGGTGGACACAGCAGATAGGACTAAGCGTTAGGACTCTTAGCCTAGGCTCTCCACTCATGTGGCTGGGACAGTTCATCCCTATCTGGCCTAGCAGATGTCCATGAGTGCTTCTGCTTCTGTCTCTGCTCCAGCTCTTTATGATGGTGGCAGCAATGTAAAAAGGTTGTGTGGTAAACAGCCTGGCTCTGGGAAGCAGTTTCTCAGCATGACCCAGCAGTCATGGTGTCTAGGTGTCTCCTCTAGAGAAATGAAGATGTACATAGGGCTGTGCAGAGACCTGCACACAGGTGTTCATTGCAGTACTTTTCATAATAGACCAAGAGTGGAACTTGTTGATCACAAACGAATCAGAGTATGTTCATACAGTGGAATGTAATTAGCATGAAAAAGGAATGAAATACTGCTATGGGCCACAACACCCATGAGCTTCACAGGCATGCTCAGAAAAAGAAGCAAGACCTCATCATGTATGATTCCTTTAATATGAACTGTAAAGAGAGGCCAATCCTGAGACAAAAACTAGTTCAGTGATTGCTAGGGTTGGGGAATAGAGGAAGTGGCGATGACTGCTAAGGGTTGTGGGATGTTTTTGACGTAATGGTAATGTTCTAAAAATTGACTGATGATGCTGACACAACTTGGTGAACTTGATAAAAATCATTTCATCCACTTTAAATGAGTAGATTATGCGTAAGTTGTATATTAGGAAAGCTTTTTTGAAAAATAGCAGTTTTCAGTAGTTAAGCCTTTTGCCACCCTCAGCTCCCTGCTAAATAATTTCCTTCTTTGGTGCCCCCATCCATGGTTCTGGAGATTGAAGTTAGGGCCTTAGCTAGGCAGCCATTCTACCGTTGAGCTGTATCCCTATCCTGACTTTTTGTCTCTGCTAGACAGATATGTATGAAACCTTTTCATTTATATACATAAAATTCCATTCTTTTTGCACTTCTCAAATGATTTCCAGTATTAACCATAGTTCCGGGGGACTGAAGAGATGGCTCAGTAGTTAAGAACATTGACTGCTTTTTCAGAGGACCCAGGTTCAATTCCTAGCATCTACATGGTGGCTCACACCTGCCTGTAACTCTAGTTTCAGGGCTTCTGACACCCTCACACAGTCATACCTGCAGGCAAAACACCAATGAACATAAAATAAAAATATATATTAAACCCAGAGTTACAGTCAGTGGCAGCAGAAATGGGCGGGGCTTTGCAGCTCCAAGGGAAGCCACCAGGACTGATTTGGCGGCCCAGGTTGTGGAGTGGATCCACCAGGCCATGCCACTGTGACCACTTGTCGTTGAACAGAGCTCTGGTATTACTTCCTACTGACTGTCCTGGAGGGCCACCCTCCTCTTTCCCCTTTCCAGGACAGTGAAAGTTGTAGATATTAAGGAGATGGTATGTGAAGTGGCCCAGTACCTTGGGGGCTGGGGTCCCCTCTATGGCATATGTGTTCTCATTTAGGAAAGCTGGCGCCACCAGGAGTGAAGATGACAGGGGCTTACAGCCTAGTGACGTGATCTCCTTTGCAGAGAACAGAGCAGTATTTCTGGAGGAAAAGTGACTACTCTTAGCCACTGAGTAGTTAAGAGCAAGTTGGAGGTTTTTTTGTTTGCTGTTTTGTTGTTTTTGAGACTAACAGGTTTTGTTTTGGCTAACAGGTGTAAAACCCATTAACAAGGATTGCTCTATGTGAGCAGAACCTCCACCTTAAAAAAAAAAAAAATCACCATTGTTCTGGGGCTTAGTAGCTTCCTGTAGCAGTTTATCAAAGGTCTGGTAGATGCTCAGGTCTCTCAGTCATAGGCAGTCTCCAAGAAGCAGGCCCTCAGGAGACATTACTTCGTGACAGAGTGAGTGGCGAGTTCCTCTCTGCAAGAGGCAGCGATAGTGACCTTCCATTTATTTGGAGAGAGCCAGGCAGGGCAAGGTATATTTCTCCCTCAGGTAGGAGGTGAGGGCTCTGAGGCTGCTAGGAAAGTGGCTTACATAGGCGTTTCCTAGGAGCTTGTGAAAGCCAGAGTAAAGCCTGGAGTCCAGGTTTCCTGATTCTCCCAACTGTTGGTTCTCATCCCAATCCACCTTGAGAGCAAAAGTAGTTGGGTATTTCTCAGGAAAGCTCTGTCTAGGGTGCATTAACCACTTCCTCATGGGGGTGGCTCTGCAGGAGCTGTGGGCCTCTGTGGAGTTAGTGTTGGAAAGGGTTTTTATTATTTTTTTAAAGGTTGAATCAGATGGAAAGAGATAGAAGAGAGATAGAAGTAATGGAGATGTGAAGCTCTTTTGTGATGGCCCGGGGACCACACAACGCCAAAGGGAGAAACCTCCCTGTAGAGGTGGTGCAGTCCTAAAGGGAGACTATCCCAACAGGACAGAGGAGCTTCTGGCCTGGTGTCACCAGTGTTGCAGCTCTGTAGGGAAATATCCCAGGCGAGCTGTTCTTTCTTCTGTCAGATCTCAGCAGGCCAGGGACTGCTTCCGCTTGGAAGAGAAACAGCAAAAACTGAGGGTTACTCAGTCCTTTTTAAAGTGTTCTGGAGGGGGTGGAGCTATCAACATGGTCTGCGATTGATGGAATTTCTTTGGCCTGTGATTGGTGGAATTCTCAGTCCAGAGAGGTTTGGGGGCCCAGCTCAGGGTCATTTGTGTTAGTTGGGACCACTCTTGTGCTGTTTTGTCAGGTTGGGGGAACCCAGCAGCCAGCTGGGAGCGGGGTCCTTGGTAGTACCAGTGGGGGAGCTTTCTTATGGGAGGTTTCAAGTCCCAGAGCTCCCCAGCCTTGCAGAGCTAGACTCCCCCAAAAGGGAAATATGCTGGCTCCTTAGTGGTCTTTGGCATCATTTGGGGTTCCTGGTGGGCACAAGGAATGGTGGCTGGGTCCCCAGAGTCCCCAGCAGGGCAGCAAGGGAGGCAAGTATTAGTCTTGAATAGCAGTTGGACAGCAGGAAGGGCTAGGTTTGCTGATAAAGCCAACTTTGCTTCCTGGAAGAAACACAGATCGCTGTGAGGGTCCATGGAGGGGGGTGTCAGCCAGGATCTCAGATGGCTGTGAGGTTCCATCTGGGCGGGGGAGAGTCATCCAGGAATGAGTACAGTCCTCAATCAGGTCCTCTGACAGTTAGCCAGCTGGGGGTTGGGCCTGGCAAGGGGGCGGAGCTAAGGCAGAGCTTCCTTCACAGGGCTGTGGAGGCTGATCATAGATGAATGTGGAGGGACGTGTCAGGGGTGGAGCTCTTCACAGAAGTGGGAGCCCCATGCTATAGATTGAGGGGGGAACAGAACTCCCCAGGGAGAGCCCTGGGCTGTGGGCTATGTCTGTAGTCAGAGGTAGGGGCAGAGCTCTCCATCGCAGAGCCCTGCTGTGGACTCTGCTTGTTGCAGAATCTCAACAGTCTGCTTACCCAGCTCTAACGTGGTCACCTCTCATCATATTCTTTCCAGTCTTTAGATTCCTTTGTATTTTCTTACATTACTGTTGGCATTCTTGTGTTAATGTCATATTTGGAAATGTGTCATTTTTGTCCTTTTAAAAGTGGCTTTATTTTAACCCTCTGGAGGAGCACCAGCCAGTTTCAGGACTAGGAAATCTTCAGCTGAGTGTCCATGTTACACTCCTAGTCACTTGCCAGCCAGATGTATAGCAAACATTGCTGTGAGATCACAACCCTGACTGTTCTGTTTACAGAAGAAAAGTGCCTCTAGGGGACTGTTGTGAGCCCCAGACCTTCCCTGGTAATACCCTGTGGTAAGCTGGAGGCTGGCAGCTGGCCTGAGACCTGATTTTGAAGAACCTCCTACCTTTGTGACTCCTCTCTGACCTGAGACAGTCATTACCCCAAAGCAGGCCCTTTGAAAATGACCACGACACCTGATCCCCAGCTTGTTCCTCGGCTTGTTCTCTTCGTGCTGTTAGGATGCGAAAGACACCAGGGGCAAAACGGGTTAGTACAGGAAGCCGCAACTTTTTTTTTTTTTAACTGATATCTCACAACCTATCACCCTCTGCACTTTCTGTCTTCTTCTTTGTTCCATTTCTAGAATGCCTGGTGGTTTGGGTCCTGCACAGATTAGCAGGGCAGAGCCAGCTCTTCTTTGTGAGTTTCAGGTGTGGAATGAAGATAGGTTGTTGGGTAGCTGGGCAGGCTCAGCCCAGAGGTGATGCCAACTGCAACAGGCTGTTAGAGGAGGTGGCTGAGCCCGAAGGACTTGGCAGAGCAGGGCCATTAGTGTTTATGCACTCTTTGCTTGGTGTGAGCCTTGGCACACAGCACAGTCTGGCAGAAGGAGCTCCACTGACGACTCCTAAAGCATGCTGCACAGAGAGCAGCAACTGTTCTACCATGCCTTCCTTTCGTGTAAGAGCCAAGAAAGGGAAGGTCAAGTCTTTGATTGACTGTGGTTCTGAAGGTGAGGCTTTAGCAGGCTTTCCTCCCGTTCCTTTCTCTGAGCTTCAGAACCATCTTCATTTTCATTGTCAGACCCAATACTCTCTGATCACACGTCTGCTGTTTTCTGACCGGAGACAGTTTAGAAACTAGAGCACTAATGCGGACACAGAGGTGATAGCCACAGATTTTCCCAGAGCTGCCTCAAGTAACTATTTGGTTGGTTTCAAAGACACTTGCAGTTCCGTTCAGTTTAAATGCCATTAGTTCTTAGGGTCGATGTGAAACAAGCATTTAGCAAAATGAGGTTGTTTACTTTCTATATGAGGATGGGTGAACTGGGGAATCTGCTGGGTGTAGCTTTGTTTTGAAAGTGCTGAGAAGATTGAAGAAGTCCGGGACTGCCTGAGGTGAGCCAGCCCAATCAATGCCTATGTGACTGGCTTCTGAGAGGTGCTGCACCTTCCTGCTGCTTGGATCTGTGGGTTGGGTGGAGTGTCTTGCCTTGAGATGTGCTCTTTGTGCCAGCATGGCCCCCACCTTCACTGAGATGGTAGAGGAGGGATTGACCTTCACAGTGGGCCTTGCAGGATGAGGAGGAATCAACTAGGAAGGGCACTCTCAGGCAGCAGTGTGTCACATACGTGGTTGTTCACAGAGGCTGAGGCTATGGACAGGTAGAGCTGGCCACAGTTGAGTGCTCCGAGGGTCTTCTGTCACTGAGAGCAGTTAAGAGTGTGAAGCTGACGGATGTGTGCTTGGCTAAGAAGAGGTCATTGTGCCAGTGAGCACGAGTGCCTTCAAGGTCCTACCTTCCGGGCGAGCCTGGGCTGTCTTTACGATGCACTGCCGTGGGTATCCTCAGCAACACACTCAGCCCTGCTTCTGCTTCAGAGTTTGGCCTTTATTAAGGATCTTTGCATGAATGTTTGTTTCTGTACTCCCTGACTCTAAGTATGTAAGATTTTACTCATCTGATAAAATTAGACAAACCTCAGAGCTTCTCTTTATCCTGCCTTGTTTCTCCACTGGGGAAAAGGCTTGGGAGACAAGTGTGTTAAGAAACTGCTGTCATCTCTGCACCGAGGGCAGTGTGAGTCACTGTAGCTCTTTGCTGGCATTTCGGTACCGGTTTATTTTTAAACAGTTCTGTGCAGAGTTTCCTCTGTGGTTTCTGTTACTAAGGCTCCATAATATTTCCTTAGGTCTGTGTGCTTCTGCTTTCACACACTCAGCGTGGGCTTTCTACTCCCTCAGTCTGAGTCTCCTGGTCAGAGTAGGCAGCAGTGTTTCCCCAGCTGCAATAGCAATTCTCTCTAAGAGAGAAGGGAAGGGAAGAGGTCATTGTCCCAGGGCTTGCACATGGTGGGAAGAAGGGGCTGGTTCTGTGAAAAGCTCCCCAGTGACTCTGGGTATCAGACCTCCCATCAGGGTTGAGTGGGCAGATGTTCCCTCTGCCTGAGTCCTTTACTTCCAAGTCTTCTGGTTGAGAGCACAGCAGGAGGTTGGCTTGGGAGGTGTTGGTATTGTATGTTTGCCTAGCAGGTCCTTGATTCTTGGGATCCTCAAACACCAGTGATGTTTTTTTTTTTTTAAAGCCTCTGCCACTTGTTTAGAGACAGCCTTGCACTGTAGTCCAGGCTGGTCTGGACTCATTACATAGCTGAGGCTAGGCTAGACTAGAGCTTGTGGGATTTGTAGCCATCCTCCTCAACCTCTTGAGTGTTGGGATTGCTGGTGTGAGTCAGCCATACCTGTCTCAGTTACTCTTGTGAGCCATTTATCTTTGGATTTAATCAAGGCCTCCCTTCTGGGAGGTTTTTTGGTTTGGAGATTCTGGAGCCTTAAAGACAGTCTCTGTGTTAGTCCTGGCTTTCCGCCCATATTTACTTTGCTCTCTGGTCCCAGACATTTGGGAATATGTATATACATGTACACATACGTATATATATATATATATATATATATATATATATATATATATATATATATATATATATAATATATGCGCACACATATATATAATATATATATGATGTATATATCATATATATATTTAATTTTGCACCCCAGCTCTTAGAGAAAGTGTATTTCCTGTATGATTGGCCAGGGTTTAAAGGTAGTCCCAGAGGACTAGGAATGGAAAGATTCAGTTCATATCCATCTCAAAATCTTGTGCTTTAGAGGTAACTAAGGATAATGCATGAAACCATCTCACACTGGGTCTTAGGGAACATGTGCTGGCTAGCTGTTTCAGGTTCTGCTAAGAGTGCATGATGACAGGACTGTCCTGGTACTGGAGTCTGAAATTGCGCTGTTCACTGACTTGGCTCCTTGGCTCCTCACACGCGTGATTCCTCTGATGCATAGGAAACTCTCTTTGAAGAACTAAAGCAGCATAACAAGGTGGCCTTCTGGTGTATCAGGGCTGCTCTGGGCATGCCCAGGAGACTCCGAGTGTGGGACGTTCTGTTGACTTAGTGGATAGATCAACAGACCATTATAGAAGAATTGATCCTCACCTATTTTGTTCTTAGCTCAGGACAGTTTTGGTTAGTAATATAAGTAGTCTTTTTTCCTTTCTCTGTACCGTAAGGCATGCTAGTGTGTGGCCTTCATGAATGAAATTGAGAGAATCAGTGCACACATACCTGTCAGTGTCTTACAGAGCTGGAGCCTTGGCAGACACGCCAGCTCCCTTCAGACCTCCTTCCCCCTGAGTCAAGCTCAGTGACACTTGACCTGCTCCTCCTCACCCGGGAGAGTGCAGCCTGGCTTTGGGACTCAGTTCTGCCACTTCCTGTCCATTTCTTCATCTTTCAGTGCCTTACCGGGCCTGTTGGAGTCTGGGTATGCCCCAGCACTGGGGTTCACACTCAGTAGCTATTAATTGCTGCTGTTTCTGTTACTCGGCAAGGCAGGAACTGCACCTCACACAAGCTCATCTCACTGAAGGCTCATCTCACGGGCTTCATTTTGCTTTTTACTTGGGGTGTACGGTACATGAGTTAGTTGTTAGCACTATATGCTTGGGTCTTAAGGGAACCTGTGTCCTTGCAAAGCTCCTAAAATCTGCCTCTTATGAGCCCACTCTGAAATTTGAGGGGCTAGCCTGTAGAGGAACACAAAGGTTTTGTTATTTTGGTTTCTTTAAAAACACAAAATGGTATTTGGATTAGGTTTGTGTTCCCACCCCGCTGTGGTATAGTTGATTAGTATTAGGATTTGGAATGCTCGATGCATGTGGCTATAATTTGGTTAGGTGCAGTTGTTCTACCTTTCTTTCTATATCAAGGCCACTTGCAAAAGCAGTGAAGATTTCTTTCTATTCTTTCTTTCTCATTCCCTAAATAGAGGGTAAATGATTGTAGTGTGCTGCTACATTAGCCTATGTCACGTGGTAGCTTGAAATCCTCCTCTAGCCAACTTGGTTTTCAGGTGATAGCTTCCAGGGCAACTACCAAGTTCTTGTCTGCAGGGCGATTCTCTGATTCTGAGAATGAAGAACTATGCTCCCACCTTCATTGCTTAGAGGGCAGGTGCTTTGGGCAGATGGAGGGCCGACTGAGCGCTGGGCCTCAGGCAGCTCCCCTTGAGAAGCAGCCTTAGAACCCAGCATCTTGTGATGGACACATTTCCCACTCACCGTGAAGTTGAGTGCTCTACACAGTTTTCCTGAGAGAGGTCACTTTATTTGCTGATCTCTATCACTTCCTTAAGGAATGTTCCTTTTCCAGATGAAGTCATTGGAAACAAAATAGCTTGTGGATAGATAGCTCGAGTTGAAACACGTGTTTCTGCTTAACCAATGTGGCAGGGCTGTGTGTTAGCTCAGGCCTGAGCACCAGCCTGTACAAGGTGGCTAGAGAGATGCAGGGACCCTGCCCTGATAAGAGACCTACTGAAGCAGGCAGTAGAGGGGACTCAGAGACCCGAGGCCTCAGCTGGGCTATCGGGCTTCCTGTGCAGCTGTAGTGAGCAGGGCTTGGGCTGCCCATGGTTCCTTGAGTTGCTAAATCCACTTGTAATGATTATAGTAGTGCTGGACTCCAAGAAAGGGACATGACATTTCAAATAGCTTGGGAGACTGTAAGGTGAGCAGTAGGTGGACACTCCCTTTGCCATCAATGAGCTTTGAGAGATTGGAGTTGCTGCCTCCCAGTGATGCCTATGTTGCTGCTGCTAGAGCTACCTGTATTCCTGTCTCTGCACAGCCCTTGTGCCGGCTGCCTGATGTCCCATGGAATCTCGTTTTTTCTTTCCTTTTTCAGACAGGAATTTGCTGATCAGAAAAGCTGACCTTGTCAGTCCTGTTTCCTCAGCCTCCCTGGTGTTGGAATCACAGGCCCGTGTCACCTCTCCCTGCTCCAGTATCAGCATTTGATGGGCATTGAGGTAGCTTTCATTTTTCAGTTTTGTTTTCTGCTGCTACGAACGGTCCCACAGTGGACACCTTGCTCTTGGCTGTTCTGGCTGAGCTTATCTGTAGGATGAGCCTGCAGCTAAAACAGGTCTCAGGCTAGACTGTAACTTCTCATATGGAGAAGGTGTGAACAGTGTGCAAAGTCAAGGACAGATGCAAAACACATATGTGCTTGGATTTGTTTTTAGGATTTATTTTTAATTGTGTGAATGTATGTGTAAGGGAGGGGGTGTGTGCATGTGGTGCAGGTGCCCAAGGGGGCCAGATGCATCGGATCCCCCTGGAGCTGGAGTTGAGGTGATTGTGAGCTGCTTGACATGGATTCTGAGAACCAAACTTAGATCCTCTGCGAAGCAGCACATGCTCTTAACTGCTGAGCCATCCCTAGCTCCATGCTTGGTTTTTAATAGCACGTCTTATTGTGAGGTTTTAGTTTTGGAAAGCAGAGCACAGAGGTAAGGTCTGATTACCGTGGGTCCTATAGGCGGTATACCATCGGTCCCCTCTGGAGCTTGTGGTGCCGACCTCCTTGTTCTCCTGCCCTGCCTGGTGCAGGACAGGCCTGTCACTTCTGTCGCTCTACTGGGAAGCACCTGTCCCTACTTCCCATCTTTCTGAGTCCTCAGAGGCCTTATTTGATCTCAACAAGCCCCTGCCCCTTAGACTTCTTTTCCTAGCAGCCATATTCCCTCTGCTAGAGTTTAACACACTGTGCAGCTGTGTCTCTCACTTCGTGTCCGCCTACCCCAGGGGGTATCAGCCCCGGGAGCACAGGCACTGAATTTGCCTTGCTTATCGTTACTGTTCTGTCACCAGTTTAGGACAGTTCCTGGAGCACGGTAGGTGTTTGTGGGACGAGTGGGTAAATGTATCCCTTATTTAAGGAAGGGTGGGTGCCCTTCATCCTGGGGCTGCACAGTGGCCTGGAAGCTGCAGTCATTTCCTAGTGACTGAAGAACTTTCTGTGTAGGTAACAAGAAAGAAGCCTGTGTGCACTATGGGATGGCAGAACAACCTGGAAAGGCCCGTGCTGGCACTTCTGCCCTCGGTGGCTAGTGTTCAGCAGTCATGAAAGAGGAGGGCTTCCTGCTCTTTCAGGCGATACAGGCAGCACAGTGCAGGGACAGCCGTGCTGTCTACAGTGGCCTATAGGCCTCAAGAATAGCCTCTTGGTTTTCCTCTTGGAGTGAACTAAGAGGATTAAAGGGAAGTAAGAGGTCTTACATAATACATCCTTTGTTTACCTGTTATCAGGCCAGAAATGGTAGAAGGAGGTGCCAGCCTCCAGCTGGCCAAGGGCAAATGTGACCTCCTCTGTTAACCTCTAAGCTTCTGCATGCTGGCAGGAGACTGGCTCTGGGACAAGTGTTACATTTTCAGCAGCAAAAGTCACCTGGACATTCTTGCCCAATCCCTATTCCTGGATTCCTAAGGAGTTCTTTTAAAACAGGATTGTTCAGTGAGCATCTTTGGAGGGCTCACTGTGTGCTACTTTAGACAGGGCCTCAACCTGTGGCTAGTGCCCTGGAGCATGTTCTCCAGCCCAGGCTGCCTTAACAGCAGTCCTTTTGCTCTCAGGTTGCATGTTCATTGCACGGTCCTTGTCAACTTGACTGGATTTAGAATCACCGAGGAGACTTACGTCTAGGTGTGTCTGTGAGGGTGTACCCAGGTTTAGCCGGAAGGGAAGGCCACCCTGAATGTGGGCAGCACCACTGGTGGGTGTCCCAGACTGGATAGAAAGGAGGCTAGTTGAGCACCAGCGTTCCTGGCCCTCTCCTTTGTGGCTGTGGATGCAGTGTGACCAGCTGCCTCACACTGGGTGTCTTCCTCACTGTGATGGTGTATCATTAAACATTAAATCATTAAAGGGCCCCGATAAACCCTTCCTACCTCAAGCTAGTTTTGTCAGGTATTCTTGTCACAGAGACAAGAAAAGAGACTAATACCTCCTCTGAGGGACAGAGTAGCCTGTGCTGTCCTTGTCCCTTGTGTAACTGGGACGTTACGGACTCTGGGAGGAGCTGGACTGAGGCACTGCCTACTGCCCTTCCTACGATGGGCAGCTCACTGTATCACCCTAACAGAGGTCCGGAAGGGAGGGGCCCTTAGCTGGGAGTCCTCGTTCATCCACCAAGTCACTCACTCACCTGCCTAAACAATCAACTTGTGTTGATTCTTAATATGCGGTGTCTGGCTTTGTCCTCCTTGCTGTTGTGATGGGAGGTCCTGTGTTTTCATAATTTAGCCAGCTTTACCCTTAACGTTGTCCATCTTGTTACTTACTAAATGTTTATTTTGGTCCACCCTCCTATCCCCCCTTGCCTCTGTGTGTGTTTGCATGTGCATGGGTGTGTGTGCACATGCACATGTATGGATCCTGTTTGTGTCTGTCCAAGGCTGGCCTTATTCTCACCCTATATCTGAGCCTATTTGTGAATTTCTGATTCCACTTCCCTATGCTGGCATTGTAGGTGTGCCTGCCACTCCTGGCATATGTGAACTTTTCCCGAACTGTCTATTCTAATATTTTTGTTGTCTGTTTATTTTATTTTGGTAATGAGGCAAATTTAGGTGAACTAGATAGGAATTTTTTATTGTTGTTTTTGCCTGTGAGAATTAGAGTCAGGAATTATCGGAGTAAGCTCTCTCACCAGCAGCACTGGGGAGTACTCAAGCATTAGAACTCAGTTTCTTTAGGAAGAAGTCAGCAGTCACTTTTTGAGTGCCAGACAGTGTGAACTGTGCAAACCATGTGCCAGGCTAACCTGTCTTCAGAAAGAGCAGTGACTTGTCATCTTGTGCTTTCCCAGACTCTTTAGTAACTGTTAATCCAGTGTACTCCTGAACCTAGGACCTCACTCTACCACTCAGCCGTACCTGCAAGCCCACCCGAGCCTCTCAGAGCCTCAGGAGGTCACAGGGTCTGTTATGTGCTGCCCACAGAGGACTGTCAATCATGAGAGGGCACTGCTTTGGAGATCACTGTCAGTAGGGATGCCCCAAAGCCACAGCCTCCATTTCTGAAGGAGTCTGAGGATGGGTGGACGAGTCTTCTGCTGCAGCAGACATTGTGAGTGAACGTTTGCCAGAAGCTGGGACTACGTTAGGGTTTTGTTTTCCTTTTTCTTTTCTCCCCCTTCTCTTCTGCTACTGTGACAAATGTCTGAGAAAACAATGTAATGTGAGTAAATATTTGTTTTGGCTCATGGTTTCCATCCATGGCCATGGCTCTGTCGTTCCTGGTCCTGTGGTGAGGCAGAGCATCACAGCAGAAGGATGTGGTGTAGCAGAGCTGCTCATCTCCGTAGAGTCCGAGAAGCAGAGAGAGAGAGAAAGGGGCCAGGGCACATTCGTAGTGACTTTCTTCCTCCAAGTAGGCCCTACCAGTGATGTCATAATGCTCTCAGTCTTATATAGTAAAACAGTTTTGGGGATTAATCCATTGATGTCATCAGAGTCCTTTCAGTGATTGGGACTGCCAGCTGAGTAGCAAACCTTCAACACGAGAGCCTTTGGGGAATAGTATACTATATCCAACCACAGCAGGGGCTGGATCAGTGGTTTGAATCCTGGATACTCAGTTGCCTGCCTGTAAAATGACGATAGAAGCATATGTGTAGAGGTTTTGAAGAACAAGAAATCTGCCTAAAGCTTAGCATAGTCTACCTGCTGATACTAAGAGGTGTACAGAATATGGCAGCTCCGGGTTCTTACCATGTGCTCCCAGGTAGAACAAAAGACTCCTATCTGGCTAAAGCAGGCTTACTGTATTTGACACAAACTAGGCAGCCTCCAGCAAAAGAGCCTTTTTTGGGAGCATAATTTAGTCATTGCTTAGTGACTGAACACCTATGTGACATCATCAGGCAATTTTCCTAGTTCCTTCCTTGTTGGTCTTTGACTGTCTATCTATGGAGTTGAGTTGGCTCTCTTTGGGTGGACCCTACCTGTCCTTCTTGGTAGCTGGTTCTCACCCAGGAGGAAAAGCTCTTATATTAGGGTTCATACTAGAATAGGGAGCCAGAGTTTGGACATGAGGGCGTTTTGTTATAGAATCCCCTTTCTCTCAGAGTATCTTGTGCCCTCTCTTCTTCCTTTAGAGCTGTTTCTCTGCAGTTCTACATGTCCTCAGTTATCTGTCTCTCTATGTAGTCCTGGCTATCCTGAAACTCAAGAGACTAGGCTGGAGTCAAACTTCCAGAGATCCTCTTGTCTCTGCCTCTTGGGTAGGACTAAAGCAGGATTAAAGGTGTGTGCAACCATACCTGGCTGAGAGCTCACATCTTGATGTGATAGGCACAGAGAAAACACTGGGAATCACAGAAGTCTTTTGAAATCTCAAAAGTCCACCACTGGTGACACACCTTCTTCAACAAGGCCACACCTTATCCTTCCCAAACAGTTTCATCAACTGGGAACCAAATGTTCAAATGTGATCTTACAGAGGCTGTTAGCACCACGTTGTTTTTCTTGTATAAATATGTAGATCAAAAATTCTTAGATTTTTTTTTTTTAATGTGTATTGGTGTTTTGCCTACATGCGTATGTCTGTGTACTATGCCTGGTGCCTTTGGAGGCCAGAGGAGGGTGTTGGATCTTCTGGAGCTGGAATGACAGACAGTTGTGAGTCACCATGTGGGTTCTGGGAGTCAAACCTAGGTTCTCTTGAAGAATAGCCAATGTTCTTAACTGCTGAGCCAACTCTCTAGTCTGCATTCTTAGATTTTAGTTTGGTAATTATCAGTAATTACCAATTTTATTTCACTTATAGCATCAGAAGACAAAACATTTCTTCTGTTTGCATTTAACCAAACTTAATATCATTACTTAATGCTCATTCTAGCCCAGGCTAGAATTAAAATTACTATTTCTTTATGTACTTATGTTTTAAACAGAGTCTTACTATGTTGCCTATGCTAACCTTGAACCTTTGGCTCCAAGGAATACTCCTGCTTTAGTTTCTTGAGAAGCTTCTGGTTAAGACACACAGCACCACATGCAGCTATATTTCTAAATTTTATTTAAGAGAATTGAGGTATAGTCCATCAGTTGTGTGTATCCCTGGCCCTGGCCTGTTCTTGAGACCTAGAACTTATTTATTGGTTGAATGAATGAGACCAGCCAACAGTAGTTGATAGTGAATGAGAACCACCAACAGAGATTGGTAATGGTAGGCCCTTCCAGTTACATGTTGACACATGATGCTTCTGTTTTCTTTTCTTCTGTTCCTGTCCTGACCATCTCTGTGCCTAGGTGTGGCTGGTGACTCATGTGGGCCCAGGAATAGTGCTGAGTCAGTTGTACCATATTGAGTCAGCAGTGCTGATCAAATCTGAGCTATGAAAGGACCCAGACTTCCAGTGCTGCAGAATGCTCCTTTGTGATCCTGAAACCTGAAATGATTCTGTCACTTAGGTGACATCACCAGTTACAGATTTCCAGAGATGAAATTTGTCTTGAGTCAAGAACCCTGACCCATTTTTACCCCCCTTACAGACAAGAAGCCCTCCAACTGTGCCTTGCACTATCTTCCTGTGAACCCTTGCCAGCCTGCCTTGTGTCTGGAGGGGACCTTGCTGTCTTGTTTTACAAGTGTGTGATAGGAAAGAAGAAAGACTGCAGATTAGAGAAGTAAGCTTTCATTTCCAGGAGCCAGAAGAGGAATAAAAACAGAAGCCAGGGGTGATGGCAAATACTTACTTTTCATTTTGTACTAGGGTTGAACCCGGGGCCTTGTATTGTTAACGCCAACATCCTCCAAGCCACACTTGTCAGAGGTGAAGTGCTGAGAGCTTGTCTGTGGCAGTTCTCACTGGTGTGCTTGGACTATAAGGAAAGGAGTAGAGAGGAGATAAACTAACTGCAAGACTGTGGTGAATGATGTGTAGGTGTCCAAGCCAATGTGTAGATAGGACTAGAGATAGGAAGTGCAAAGTGGCTGGATTTATGTCGAGTATAGAAAACCATTTTCTCCTGGGCCTGGTGGCACATGCCTTTAGTCCAGAGACAAGCAGATCTCTGTGATTTCAAGGCTAGCCCGTCTGTGTAGCAAGTTTCAGGCCAGGGCTACATGGTAAGACCCTGTCTCAAAGAAAGGAAGGAAGGGAGAGATGGATGGGGGGAGGAAAGGAGGGAGAAAGGAAGGAAAAGTCGTTTTCTATTTTTGACATTTTACCAGCTAAAATAGAAAGATTCAACTTGTACTACTAAAAATATTAAAGGCCTAGCTGAGATCTATCAGCTTGTTGTGAAGGGAACTGTGCAAAGGACTGCCACTGCCAAGAGGCCACACATAGGAAGCCTGGCGAGCAGAGCGGGCGGTGTAGTTTGGGTCAAGGTCTCAGTGCATCAGATTTGGTGAGGGCCTGATCAGCAGACCTAGTTGGTTGGTGGAACTAAAGAAACAAGTTGAAAGGTTGTGTTTGGAGATGCACAGGACTGTGGCTAGCCATGCTAGAAGAATGGGGGGGGGGGAATTGGGTACAGGCATGTAGTGTAGACAGTGTGGCAAAGACAGACAAAGAATGAGGGGCAGAAACCTCTGCAGACAGCTTTGGAACAGTTTGACATCTGAATGGGAAGATAGTCTATTTGTCATTGCTAACTGAATTAGTCAGGGTTCTCTAGAGGAGCAGAGCTGATAGAATGAAAAATGCATACACATATCTATTCATAATATGTAAATCATATATGCAGTTTTTATATGTTTTATTAGAGTAGCCTGCAGGCTCTGTTCCAGCTAGCTAGTCCAACAATAGTATGTCTCAGTGGAAAGTCCAGTAGTTGTTTGGTCCATGAGGCTCGGATGTCTTAGCTGGTCTTCAGCATACACTGGAATCCCAAAGAAGTAGGCTCTAATGCCAGTGAAGGACTGGACTTGCTAGTGAGAGAGCAAGCTGGCAAAGAGCAAAAACTTCCTTCTTCCATGTCCTTTCTATAGCTGGCCACCAGAAGATGTGGCCTAGATTAAAGGTGGGTCTTCCCCTTTCAAATGATTTATTTAAGGAAAAAAAAAATCCCTCACGAGTCACCCAGCCCCTCGGATTTTAGTTAATTACAGATGTAGTTGAGTTGACAACCAAGAGCAGTCATCACACGAGCTTCATGCATGTGAGTGAAACACCCTCATCCTTATTTGAGTAAGGCTGGCTCTCAGAATTGCTGCTGTGATGTGCCCTGGACACTGGTGACACTGGAGTCAGTGGAGCTCCTGAGGCATCTCTGGGAGGTGTGTGCGGGAACCTCAGGAGTGGTCGGAGTTTTGAGTGGTGGGAAAGAAGAGAAGCTGGCCTATTGCAGGGTGGAGAAACCAATATGCTGAGATTGGTGCCATGTTTGGTAGAGATACCTTGCTTTTTGTCCTTGGATGTGAAAACTACAGCCATCTCTGTTTTTCTTTCACAGGTCTGTCTGCAGGCTTTGAACATCTGAAGTGGATCTCTGAACCACAGTGCTGCCTTCCCCTCATCCTCTGCAGAAATGTCTGTCACCTACGACGATTCTGTGGGAGTGGAAGTGTCCAGCGACAGCTTCTGGGAGGTAATCTCTTCCCTTCTGATGAATGCAGATCTCAGGTTGCTGGCATCCAGTGTTCCATTGTTGTTTTGGTAGGGTCAGGAGAAGATGAACATAACTCAAAGCAGCCAGGCACTTGCCATGAGATGATGGTGCCAGAGACAGGGAGTGTAGGAATGCTTTAGCCCGAGGCAAGCCCTAGCTCACTTGCCTGGAAAGTCTGACCCTCACAAGCCGAGGGGTGCTTGTGAAAGGTCTTGATGGTTTTCCCTCCAGTAATGACTCGACTCAGTCTCACAGGCAACTTTTACACACGGGTGGGCATGATTTGACATTATTTTGCAGAATGCAGGCAAGTGGCCAAAAGGCTGCACAAAAGCCCTCCATCTTGGTAGAGTATCTGCCCGCCAGCTTGTGTCCTGGGAACTCCCTTCCTGATGAGATTATTCTGACTGCTTCTTGTTTTCGGAAGTTATTCTCCCTCACCCCACTTATTTTTCCTGCCCACTAGTTAAAGAAAAGCCAACTGTATTCTTTTTGTTGTTGGTGGCACTAGGGATGGAGCTCTGCCCCTCATGCGTGCCAGGCAGGGGTCCTCCACTGAGTCTCGACTCCAGCCAGGAAGTAAACCCATGACCATGCTTTACCCTGTTGGAAAACCCCTGGACTTCTTTCCACCCTGGGCTGTGTGGGACAGCGTGAAAAAAATGGGGCTCGCAGCTGGGTGGCATGTCAGCTCTGACCACAGCTGTGCTGTCACTAGCTGTGAGACCTTGTCCACTTTACCTCAGAGTCTTTATCTATAAAAGGGAGTTAGTGCTGGCCCCAAGAGAGGCTGCCAGATGAGATGGAGTATAGTCTTCAGCACTGTGGGAGTGCCTTCCTGACAGGAGGCTCCAGGGCAGGCAAAGACGAGTGTGCAGCCCTGGTGTTTCCTGGGGCTAACATGTCTGAAAACTGTCCCTCCTTTTACAGGCTAGTGGAGACAAGTGATCACTAGTGCTCCGGTTTTAAAAGATAGCAGAGGGCTCAAACTTCACTAACACTTTTCTTTCCTGTGTGCCAAGTGAGAAAGCTGTGGTTGGCTTTTAACTAAATACTCTATTAAAAGTACCTACTTAGGGGCTGGCTTCTAAGATGGCTCAGTGGTTAAGAGCACACACTGTTGTCAGGCATGGTATTGGATGCCTTTAATCTCAGCACTTGGGAGACAGGAGCAGGCAGATCTCTTGTGAGTTCAAGGCCAGCCTGGTCTACAGAGTGAATTCCAGGACAGTCAGGACTACACAGAGAGACTCTGTTTTAAAAGACTTACTTAGCCAGATGCAGTGGTTGTGCTATGTGCCCATTATACCTTGCACTGGGAAGGCTTGAGGCTGGAAGATTGCTTTAGCCAAGGAGTGGGAGACCACACTGGACAACACAGTAAGATCCTGGCCCCAGAACAAAATAGAATGGGATATATATTACTGAGCAGATACTGTGTGTGAGATCCTGTGAGGACGTGGCAGGGCATGTGGAGAACAAGACTTGGCTTCAGGAGCTGCTCGAACAGGTATAGGGTGTGTGGATATGAAAAGGAGCATGTTCTCAGATGGGCTAAGCACAGCCTTCTTCTGAGGCTGGAGGCTGGAACTGAAATCTGGATGACAAGAGGTACCTTGCCCTGGAAACACGTAAGGCAGCCAGGGTCACGGGAGCAGACATGTTCTCATCGGCTCAACAGCAGGGTATTTCAGGAGGGTTGGAGCAAAACTGCAGGAAGCTGCCTTAGCACTGTGGCTGTGTTAGTGTGCCCTGTGCCCTGTAGGTACAAGCGCGTGTACAAGCAGGCCCATCTTGCTGAACCCCAGAGAAGCTGTAGTCCCACTAGTGTCACAGAAGCACCACGAAGCTGTGTCTACTGTGTGTCCTGCACCATGTTGCATGCCCTCTAGCCCATCAGGAATGTATACAGAACTGTGTGCTTATGATCTCTGTGCTTTTCTGTAGCTGTGTGTCTCCCACAGGAGGTTTAGAAATCACAAGTGACTGCTCAAGCCTTGCTGTCAGTCCTCAAAGCTGCCTTCCTGGTGTGAGCTCTGCTTACAAGCCCACATGGGTGGGAAATCAAGCTCCAAATGGGTTGGAACTGCCAGCTTTCAGAGTAGAATGTGGCAGGGCTAGGATGTGGGCACCAGGACACAGGGCCGGTGCTCCTGCCCTATCTGTGGCCCCTGGAACTCCATCTAGAAGAGCCTTGTTCCCCTACACTCACTGGGGTGCTGCTGCTTTCCTGTGAAGAAGCAGAGACAGGTGAGACACGGAGATGAAGATGACAAGGATAGTTCTTGTCACAGTGCTCTTGGGCCCACATCATTGATGGCAGTGGTCTTGTGCCAGCTTTTAGCACCCCTGCCACCCTGGCAGTGTCTATTGTTCTGCAGCTCAGCAAGGGGAAGAGTTGTGGAGCTGTCTCCTAGCTGAGTAGGTTGAGGGCACTCGGAACCCCAAGCTCTCATTCTGAAGAGCTGGCAGGAATCTGGTCCCTCCCCTCCAGAGCAGCTGACAGGCTAAAAGCCACAGCACTGCCCCTCCAAGGGCATGCAATCTGGCAAGATTGTTTATCTGGAGTTGTAACTAAACCCTTCCATAATAAGGTCTGTCCCTCTGGTCCCCGGAAATACCAAAGCCCCTCAATATGCAAATGGGACTGCCTGTGCTAACCAATGAGCTTCCTGGGATACAGGGACCATTTCTTTGGCTATAAATATGTAAGCCTTTCCCCCAATAAACAAGTTAAGCCCTTTGCCCTTGGCTCCTGAGAATGGTTTGTTCTAGTCAGCAGCTCATAGATCTCCCATCTAAGACTGGATGGTGTGTGGTAGAACCCACACAGCTGCTCAGCTTCCTTCCCGGTGCCACTGCTGCTGTTGGCCGGTGGGCGGCAGAACCACTTTGTGGAACTGGGAAGCAGCCTTGGGGTTTTTATTTTTTAATTACAACACAGTGACCTGTGTATGGGCATGGTGCATGGAGGGTCTTGTAGTTGAGGGCCTGGTGGTGGCAGGTGGAGGAATAAATGACTGAGGATCTACCAGGAGCTATCATTCTGTAGAGTCCTCTCCAGGAACCTGAGTTTGGAAGCTGAGAACTGGCTGTTTTCAGCAAGCTGAAGCTGACCTCCAGACCATGGGCTATTCCACATGCTCAGTGGACATAATAGGGTAGTGTAACTGCAGCTGCTTCCAATCCTGTTTACCCCCTCAAGAAGACTGCAGGGTGTTTTGACTGGGTGCTGCCTGACATAGAAGGTGTTATTTTGGTCCCAGGATCAGGCCTTCTATGCATACTGTCTATAGCACCATTGTCAACACACACACTCATTGCTGATGCCAGAGCAACCAGTCATGCTCTTGGTGGGGCAGAGGGATACAGAATTGAAGGTGCAGGCCCACAGATTATGATGCCCAGTCAGTGATAGCTTTCACCATTGTGGTGGGATACCAGTTCTGGGTGCTTCCTCACGGTTAGTGCTGTCTAGGGTGCCTAGGATACCTGGATCCCTAGGGTCACAGGGCTCTTCAAGGGTAAGACCAGGGCCTCCTTGAGCCATAGTGTCTCTGCATTACCTTGCTGCATACATGAGCATTGCACACATACAGATGGGGAAGGCCAAAGAAGCTCCATCTTGTTGCTGACGAGTCTCTTCACTCTAGGCGCATTCTAAATGCTAGGCAGTCACTTATGGGGGGGTGGCAGGTCATCCTTTGGTTGCTTCGCCCAGAAGCTCATCCTCTGAAGAGGAGTTCTTTGTTTGGATTTTAGTCACTTGACTAAGCTGTTGGAGGTACACTTTCTCATAAGGAATTGCAGAATTTGAGAGCAGGAATGATTTTTGGTATTGACTCTCCATAGCAGCCTGGCTCCCTGGATTTTGAGGACAAGTGTTAGTCTGGGCTGGCAGGTTGAGAAGGGAGCTGAGTGGCCAGATCCAGCCTGAGAGAGCAGGCAGGGAGAACTGTGAACAAGGTTTGGATACAGGACCAGGGGGCCAGAGTGGATAACCTGCCACCAGAGTTGAGTGGAAGGACTGGAGTATGAATCCCTGGAGGAACTACTACCTCCACCCTAACCCCACTTTCCAACCTGTTGTGTCTACATGGCTTTTGACTTGGATCCCTGGGGTCACAGAGCTCTGAGGGTCTGTCCCTTCCTACACTGGAGTGCTTTTGGGTTTCTCTTAAGAGCTGCTGGTTTTCAGTGAGTACTCAACGCCAGGAAGAGGATCTCACTATCCCAGCTGGTAGCAGCAGCTGTGGCTCAAGTTCTTGCCATTTTCTAGACTGTGTGCTGAAGGATGAGCAAGGGCTCACACCTCTGCACGGGAGACTGGATGGAGGAGGGGACTTGGGGTAGTGGCCTGCAGATATGGCCCATGTTATGGGAACAAATGCCTATGGGGCACTGAGGGTCCTGCCTTCCTCCACTCTACAGTGCACACCACATGCGCTGGGGACAAAGGGTGCAGCAAACCTTGCCAGCAACCTTGTGGAGAAGCTCAGTTAAGGGTAGGTTCATTGGGACTGAAGCTCAGTGATTAAGAGCACTGGCTGCTTTTCCAAAGGAGCCACGTTCAGTTCCCAGCACCCCATGATAGGTAACACACAACCATCTGAAACTCTAGCTCCAGGGATCCAATGACTTTTTCTGGCCTCTGTGGACATGGATGTGTACACACACACACACACAGACACAATTCCCCGCTAAATAAATAAAAAAATAAAAAGGTATTTGTAATTGAAGATGTGATCTCTCAACTTTTTACTCTTATTCTCAGCTATGCGTCCCTGCTGTGAGGAATATTATCCTGGTGGAACCATATGCCAGAATAAACATCTTCCTTCTATTAAAAAAAAAAGTAAAAAAATTCTTAAAATAGGTTTAAAATTTACTTAAAAACATCTTTCCAAGCGGGTAGTGGTGTTGCACGCCTTTAATCCCAGCTCTTGGAAGGCAGAGGCAGGTGGATCTCTGAGTTCGAGACCAGCCTGGTCTACAGAGTGAGTTCCAGGACAGCCAGAGTTACAACAGAACCCTGTCTTGGAAAATTAAAAAAAAAAAAAAAAAACAAAAAACCAACTTTCCTCTCTATTATTGCATGTGTTCTGTTTTGGGAATTAAGATTCAACAGTTGAAAGTTTTTGGGTTTATTTATTTATTTTAATTGTGTGAGTGCTCTATCTGCATGTTCACTTGCATGCCAAAAGAGGGCATCTGATCCCGTTAGAGATGGTTGTGAGTCACCATGTAGATGCTGGGAATTAAACTCAGGACCTCTGGAAGAGCAGTCAGTGTTCCTGACCACCGAGCCGTCTCTCCAGCCCCTCTTTATCCATTTCTAAGTTTGTCAGTTTGAACATCTGATTAAAGGTTGATAATTCAATTATCTTCAAAGTTGTTCTCTGGTATTTGTACTTTTAAACAAAGAGCGAAGGATGCTTTTGCTAGGCAGTGAATCCTGTTTTCTTCTTTTTCCTTTGCTGGGTAGTGAACATATCTCCTCCACCCCCTTCCTCTTAAGACCAGTTCCAGAAACAGGGTGGCAGCTGCAAGTGTGGGGCTGGAACCGAACACCTGGATCTGGGGCAGGAGTGAGGCCCCCTAAGCTTTGTTGGGAGTCAAGCTGGGACAGAGGCCATCTGTTTGTAAACAGTAACAACATGAGCTTCAGCCTTGGGCCATCTTAGGACCCTTAGGAGCTTCACTCCATGCAGATGGGGAGCCCAGTGCGGTGTGATACAGGCCAGTGGTTCAGGATAAATCCTACTAAGTGCCCCTAGGTTCTGTGCTCCAAGATGGAGACACATTGGAAACTACGAGAAAGTTGAGGGCAAAAGCAGCAGAATCCTGTAAAAATGAGAATGGGAGAGCACTATCTCGCCCCTGAAAAGCAAGACATGGATGTGAAGATTTTCCAGAAATACCCCTTATGGTTTCTTTAAGCACACATGCCACAGAGTTAAAAACTCAAAGATCAGTAGAGAATGATAGGAGCTGAGAAGCCTGAGGACTCATCCCTGTTGAGCAAGTCAGAGTCTGATGGGTCATAGGAAGACCCCTGTGCTTTACCAGAGGTTGCCATGTTGGTGTGTGTAGGATGTCACATTGGTGACGGGGTGGTACTGCAGGATGCAGTCCTGGGAAGAAGACTGTCCTGCAGTCCTGCTACCTGACAGAGACTCTGTGGGTTGGGGTAAAATAGCCAGGCCCTGGATGTCACTAAAATTTTTATAGGCTGCAGCAGGGGATCAACAGAGCAGCACTTCTGCTGGCCTCTGCCCTCACTTCTCTTCCAACAGTGTGGAAGCCAAGGAGTGGCTTGGATGTGCTGGGTGTTCATGGATGTACTAGTTTTTTGTCAACTTGACACAAGCTAAAGTCATTTGAAAGGAGAGAGCCCTAGTTGAGAAAATGTCTCCTTAAGATTGGGCTGTAGGCAGAGCTGTAAGGCATTTTCTTAATTAGTGATTGATGGGAGACGGCCTAGCCCATTGTGGGTAGTGCCATCCCTGGTGTTGTGGTCCTCCATTTTATAAGAAAGCAGGCTGAGCAAGCCATGTGGAGCAAACCAGGAAGCAGCATCCCTCCATGGCCTCTGCATCAGCTCCTACCTCCAGGGTTCCCACCCTGCTTGAGTTCCTGCCCTCACTGCTTTTGATGATGAACTGTTATATGGGACTGTGAGTGAAATAAATCCTTTCTTTCCCAAGTTGCTTTTGGTTATGGTGCTTCATCACAGCAATAGTGACCCTGACTAAGACAATGGAGTTGCCATCTGCCAACATGCTGATTCTTTTGTACTGTCAGTGGGAGTAGGCTCTTACAAGTCCCTGGCTTGAGAGCTTTGTGAATAAAGGATGCCAAACTGCTTCAGTATCCATGATGGGAAGTTTCCTAGCAACTTCTCAGGCCTCTCCCTCTCCATTTGGAACGAGAATCCAGATTTGGGCTCTGAGAAGACATTATGGGGTGCCCAGTCTATGGGCACAGAATAGAGAGTAATGACGCCATTTTCGTGTGTAGCAAATGTCCACCCAAAATAGCAAGAGTGGCGTGAGCTGCAGGACAGGTGGCAGAGTGGTACTGTATATAGCTTATGCTGTGTGGGCTGTGACCCCAAGGCCCCAAGCCTTCCAAAAGTCTGAGTCTTCACTCTTACCGCGCGTCTCCAGGTCAGCTCTGACCACCTGAGAAGCACTCCTTTCCAGAGTTACGTTACTCCTCCGGCCGCAAGTCTCACGAAGCTAAAGTAGTGATGGCCTGTTCACTATGGCATCACTGTGCCTCACAGCCCTCGGTGCACAGCAAGTGTTTATTAAATATTTGTGGGTGGTAAGGAGGAGTTGCCAGAATGTCATCAGAAGCGGAGAACTAGGAATGTTTGACTGGCTATTTGGAGCTGGCTGACTAGCAGCAGAGGCAGACACAGCTCATTTAAAGATTCGAGAACCATGAAGGGCTTTTGGAGGTCATGTAAGCTTCTTCTCCCGCCTTCCCTGGGTGGACAAGATGAAGAAATAGCCAGAAAAGAACTTAGATCTGGTCATGCTACTTACGAAAGCAGAGCTGGAGGAGAGGGGGCCGGCCTGCAGTGTGAGCTTTGGAACCCTCAGCACATAAGTGCTCGCTTCTCACCCCACCTTCCAGCTCGGGAGTCAGAGATGCAGAGGAGAGGCCTGTCCACACTCATACTTTGGGCAGAGCCAGATCTGTGCTGCTCCTCTCATGAGATATAGTAGAAGGAAGAGGTCAAGTGGACCCAGGGGCTTGAACACAAAGTCAAAGGCCTTTTAGTTCATCTTGTTGCCAAATACAGATCTGTAATTAAGCACACGCTTGCACACGTGCGCGCGCGCACACACACACACACACACACACACACACACACACCCCCCCCAAAGACCTGTCATTCCTTGTGTCTTCCAAGCTAGCAGAGAAGGTGCTGGAGCTTCTAGGCATCCTGTATCAGTGTTGGATTGGGCATTTGAGTTCAAGAGCATGGAATTGCCTAGAGGGGCATTGCCAGCCTTCTGCCGGACAGCTTGGCACAGATACCTTCCTCTTCCAGGGATGAGAGGGGGCAGGTGTGGTTCCTAAGCCTTCATTATACGGGTTAAGTCAAGGTTGCCCTCGGCAATTTGTCTTAGTAGCATACAAGCTTGGGGTTCCTGGAATGAAGCTCCATTGGGATACGGTGGAAACAGGAGTGGGGTTTCCACTGGCCCTGCTCTACAGCTTTTTACCATCCATGATTGACCCAAGGAGGCCATGCATTTGGGCTCTGTCTCTATCTGTATGGTCATGGGTGACCATATCTCTTCAGTCCTATTTCTTATCCATAAGATGGGGACATTAATATTCCTACCTGCTGAGAGTGCGTGGGATAGGGTGGCACAGTGGGACTGTCACTTTGCCTGGCAAAACACAAGCATGCTCTATTGTGATGCAGCACACAATGACAGGATATGTGACACCTGTTGCTAAGAGTCTGGTCCAGCTGAGGACCAAGGCCAGTGTGCCTGAGGTGACTCAGAGAAACTGTGGCTATGGGCAGCATGTTTTCAAAGGCACTTGTGACCCCCAGCTCAAACAGCTGGCAGGAGCCAGATTGGAGGAATCAGTTCCAGCGGCCAAGGGGTGCAGGTGATGCAAGTGCCCTTAGGTGGCTTCAGGGCCTGGATGGCCAAGGAGGCATCCATGTGGAAGACTGGCTGAGTCATTTCTCAGGCAAGGTACTATGGGCTGGGAAGTGCAGGTCCAGCTCTACCCCTCTTTACTTCCCATCCATGCCTGTTCGCCTCTTCCCTTCCAATGGTGCAGATTTTGCTGTATTTCTAAAGCTTTTTATCTGCGCTTTGTGTACAGGCATTTGTGATTTATATAAATAGAGTTTCTAGTTTGTGGTGGGTACCCTGGCCCACAATCCACCTTCTAGTTCTTTACTGTGCCACACATCTTCTCAAGTCATCCCCAGGGAATAGCCTCCCATCTGCTTGGGACAAGAGAATATTAGCTCAAAACCAAAGGCACGGTCATACTGGTGCCTAATGTTTTCAGGACCTCCTGCTTGTTGTCAGAAGTCTTTTCCTACTAGTTCATCCAGTAAGAGCCTTTGCCCTGCTCTGCCCTGCATTTGAGATTTCTGTTTATGTGCATTTGAGTGCAGGTGCCCACAGAAGAGGGGCCAGATCCCCTGGTGCTGGAGTTACTGTCAGTTGTGAGCCACCTGGTGTGGGTGCTGGGAATTGAACTTGTTCTTCTGGAAAGGGCTCTTGATTGCTGAGCTGTCTCTCCAGCGCCCCCTGTTGATTCTAGACATAACAGGAGACTGTTTCTAGGCTGCAATTTAGGATGTGTGTTTCTGAACGAAAGCCTTTAGGTTTGGGTGGGATAGTAGGTGTGCATTCATGCAGTTGTAACCTGTGAAATTCAGAGTGCCACCTTAACTTGCAGAGGCTTACTGACCTCCGTGCTCTCTGGTCGCTCGCTCTGGTTTTACCGCTTGTGTTTTATTTGAAAGCCTGCTGTGTGGTAGACCTGTGGAAGACCTGGAGAAAGAAGAATGTACATAGACATTACTCTGCATGCTGTAGGCCATTGGTGCTTCAGAGCAATGTGAAGCTTTTGTTGCCTGGGTTTACCCAGGGCTGGCATGCAGGAAGTGAGCCTGGCTGTGGCAGAGACAAGGGTGGCCATTACCTGGCCAGAGAAGAACAGGGTAGTCTGGATACAGATTTGGGACTACTGCCTGCGAGAGCTTCCACGCCTACTCTCATTTGGGGATCTGTGTATCAGCCTCGTACCAGCTGAGCCTCTCTGGGGTCTCAGGAAGTGCTGTCTGTTTGGGTTCCTTGGGGCATTGAGGCCCTCTGTGGGGAGGAAAGGGTAGGAGTTTCCTCAGGACCAAGGCAACTCAGGTGGGAACACAGCTTTTCCATGATCTTGCCTGGTTTCGTTCTCACTTAGGCCACTGACTTTCCCTGAGTGTTTGGCTACAGTAGGGTAATTTACCTGAGGTGGGACATCTTACACGTTGTCTCCTTTCTCTCCTTTGCCTGGCTGGCTGGCCACCTGTCCCCAGAAGCAAATCCCAGGACTTGTTCAGATTTCTCTGCTACCTCCACGCCGACTGACAACCTGAAATGTCAGCTTGCTGAGTCAGTCTTCCTGCACCGGGGGGGGGGGGGGGGGGGGGGGGGGGGGGGGGGGGGGGAGGCTCCCTTCCGGCTTTAGGAGTCCTTGTTTAAGCTTGGCCACAGCTGCTCATGAGCTTCACGACGTGTGGCTTGTTAGCAAATGTTCTTTCCTTTCCTCAAATCTACTCTGGCCTTTGGGCATGAAAAGAGGTGAACAGGTTTCCAGATATTAAGATACGCATCTGGATGGTTGTCTCCAGTTGAGTCCTACTGTGACACTGTGTGTGGTTCTCTGTGGCCACTGGGACTCAGTCAGGCTGGCTCTGTTTCTCTTGCCACCAGCCTGGTAGTACTGGGTCACGTTTTGTTTTTTGTTTTACTTCTATAAATTTCAAAGTGACCATGAAGCCATATTCAAAGAGACGCAAGCGTGCATGCGTGTGTGTGTGTGTGTGTGTGTGTGTGTGTGTGTGTGTGTGCTTCAGGGTGAGTGGTGAGGACTGGTGTTTTTTGTTTGTTTGTTTGTTTTTAGTCTTGCCACACACACATCCCGCCTCCTCCCCTATAAGGAACTGCTGAGGTCTGAAGTCACAGCTCAGCTTCAGAGGTGTACATTGATGAACTGCTGAACTGCCAGCCTTCCTGACAGATAAGTCAGGCTTGGCCTAGGCTACAGGGCTCTGTGGAGGGTGTGATTAACAGTGGGGCTTAAGAGTTCCACCCTTTTGTAAGTGGGCCAAGTCATGCTGGGCCTCTGGCTTCCCAGGCTGTCAGCCTTGGGGGAAAGGGAGTCTTTGCTGTTCAGCAGGATTCTGCGTGCTGCAAGGGGAGGTCATTACCCCAGCCTGCCGAGTGCTCTGGCCCTATATTCTAGCCACCGTCCCTCTCCCCCTTTACGTCTCCCTGCAGTACCTGCATGTGTGTCCTTGTGCAGTGTTACCCTTCCCCCTCTTGCAGGTCTTCCCCAGCACCCCTCCTCCTCCCTTCGCTAGCTCAGCACTGGAAGATAGACTTGGAAGTGGCACAGCATGCTGGCCGCAGCCTTCTGCAGAGCAGGCTCAGGCCTGCCCTCCTCAGAGGCTTGCTCGCTGAACAGTGTACTGGAGAGTCGGTGGGCAGAGACCTTAGAAAACCTAAGGAGTGGTTGAGTTTTGAAGACCCTGGTAGGAAACTAATGAGAACTCACTCAGTGCTTTCTCTCTGGTGTTCTCTGTGCCCCACCCTCACCCCACCCCCCCCTCCACCCCCACCCCCGTGTTAGCACTAGTACTTTCAAGGCCACAGCTTGAAACAGGCTGAGGAGGTGGCTCAGTTGGTAAGGTACTGGCACGCAAGCCTGGTGACCTGAGTTGAGATTTGCAGCGTCCACGTAAAAAGCCGAGTGTGACGGCACACCCTGGAACTCTGCTGAGACGGAGGCAGGAGCATCTCTGGTTTGGTGGCCGGCTAGAGTAGCCAAGTCCAAGTGAGCTCCGAGTTCATCAAGACCTTGTCTCAAAAAATATGCAATGTAGAATGATTGAGGAAGGTGTTTGACATTGACTTCTGGCCCCCGCCCACATGTGCACATGTGTATACACACCAAACCTTCACAGAGGATGAAAATATTTTCATAGCGATTTCTAATTTAAATAATCTATCTTCCTTCTTTGTTTGTGAAAAGGGGTAGCCAAAACTTACCCTTGCCATCTAGATTGTCTACCTAAAATTATTTTACAACTGTCTTTAAAACTGCACAGTATGACTGTGCAGTCTTAGCCAGTTCGCCTACTCTAAGCCTCAGTTTTCTTATCTGTGAAGTGGGGACAGTTGCTACCACTAAGGGATTAAGCAATGTGTGAAATACCTATCATGGTGCCTGGCACATGGTAGGCACTCAGAGGCGGGAAAAGATATGTACTGCTGTCATTGAGAAGTAGCAGTAATCCAGCATTCAGGGATTTAGTTACATGTTGCCTGCTCTGGGAAGCCACCCCTGGTCCTCCATCTTTCTGAAGGCCTGGCGGTCTCTCTCCCTCAGCCCTGCACCTTGCTCATCTGCCTTCTTCCCTTGACCTACCAGCTGGTTTCTGCCATAGGAGCTGACCTATACCCAGGAGCTCCAGTTTGCTGACCTATTTATTCCTCTGGGCAGTAAAACGGGGCTTGTCTGGCAACACAGGGTAGCTATCAATCGGGGGAGATGGGATGACCCCTAGGATGAGGGTAGCCATAAGTCAGGGGAGATGGGGTAACCCCTAGGATGAGGTAGCCATCATTTGGGGGAGATGGGATGACCCCTAGGATGAGGGTAGCCATAAGTCAGGGGAGATGGGGTAACCCCTAGGATGAGGTAGCCATCATTTGGGGGAGATGGGATGACCCCTAGGATGAGGGTAGCCATCAGTCAGGGGAGATGGGGTAACCCCTAGGATGAGGTAGCCATCATTTGGGGGAGATGGGATGACCCCTAGGATGAGGGTAGCCATCATTTGGGGGAGATGGGATGACCCCTAGGATGAGGTAGCCATCATTTGGGGGAGATGGGATGACCCGTAGGACGAGCGCATGAGAGACCCACTGGCAACAGATCGGCTAGCCATGCTAGAGGGTCTCACAGGTCACAGCTACCCTGAGGACCCGCCCCACAGCATAGCTCTATCTCACAGGTTGGGAACTACAAGCGGACTGTGAAGAGGATCGATGATGGCCACCGCCTGTGTGGTGACCTCATGAATTGCTTGCACGAGCGGGCACGGATTGAGAAGGCATATGCACAGCAGCTCACTGAGTGGGCCCGGCGCTGGAGGCAGCTTGTGGAGAAGGGTAAAGTAACCCTGGGCATGGGTGCCAGCTACTCGCTTGCCAGGGACACTTGGAGAGTTGCTCACAAGTGGGCCAGGAGTGCATATTGCAGTCCCTGGGGCTCGGGTTTGTGGGTGCGTGGGGGAGCAGCACAGTGCCTGCCACCTAACAAGTAAGGACTGTGTGAGCTTCTGTCCTCTTTCCCTGAAGACACTAAACTGCTAGCTGCAACAATCCCAGGTCCCTTTTGCAGCCCCGCCTTGTCATCCACAGGAGAACAGCTCCTGAGGGACTGAGAATACTTGCAGGATAGAGGACCGCTTCCTCAGCAGAAAGGAAAGGATGCTGGAAGAGGGAAGAAGAGAGAGAGACTGCATAGACCCCCACAGAAACCTCTGGGTGGTGTAGGGACACTGTGTCAGTTCACTCCCTGCTTGTTCTCAGTCCCTAAGGCTCAGGAGGGAGACTTAACAGGGACTGTCACTTTGGATAAGGGGTCTGGGTAGGAAGGGCAAGAAGAAAGCCAAAGGAGAAACGGGTGAAACTCAGCCAGGTCGCTGAAGTGCTCACAGCACCTGCCAGTCTCTGATCTGAGTTATGAGAAGAGGAGTGGGGCTTGGGATCAGCAGGAAATTAATTCTTTGGATCCTTTCTAATTCCCATGGACTACAAAATGTTCCCTGGCCTGTCTCCATTGATATTATCCTCTGGACCCACTGCTCATGGGACTGAATTATGACCTGTATGGGAGCAAGAGAATTCTTGGTTGAGAGGCAGGGAGCTTACTTCAGAGGATTTTCCCTTTTCTTGACACCTTTAAACAAATTGAGATCTCCAAAATGCAGAAAGGGTTGTTTTGAGAACCTCAGAGGGAGCAGGGGAGCTATCTTAAGTGGGCAAGCACTTGCCATGCAGCAGAGGACCTGATTCCCAACTTCTTCCTAAATAAGTACAGCGCAAGACTGGGGAGACAGCTCAGTGGTTAAGAGCACTGGTTGCTCTTTCAGAGGACCTGGTTCTGTTCCCAGCACCCACAGGGCAGGTCACAACCAACTGTAACTCCAGTTCTGGGGGAGCTAATATCCCCTTCTGGCCTTCATGGGCACCAAGCACACACACAGTGCACATACAGATATGTAGGGACTCACACATATGTTTAAAATAAAAATCTTTTTTTAAAAAAAGCCAAGCACAGCACTACACATGTCTAATCCTGGTTCTGTGAAATAGAGGCCACTGTTCTAAAGCCTTCGAGTTCTTTTGTGTGTGCACACAAGTACACATATGCATATATGAATATGTGGGTACATATACATGTGTTTGTGTGGATAATGTGTATATGCGAGTGCACACATGTGTGATGTGCATACATATTTTATGTGGAGGCCAGTGCTCACATTAGTCTTCCTTAATCACGTCTTTGTATTTTAAGACAGGGTCTCATGGAACCTGGAGCTCATTGATTAAACTAGCCAGGCTAGCTAGCAATCACCTAGCCGTTCTAAACCTGTGGGTTGTGACCCCTTTCGAGGTTAAATGACCCTTTCACAGTCTTCTAAGACCACGTGCATATCAGATATTTACATCGTGATTCATAACAGTAGCAAAATTACAGTTAGCAACGAAGAAGCAATGAAAATAATGTATGGTTGGGGGGGGTCACCACAACATGAAGAGTGAGCTGTATTAAAAGGCGCAGCATTAGGAAGGTTGGGAACCACTCTAGAAATGGAGTTGTCAGCAGTCTAGGTTGCTCCCAGGTAGACAACTGCAGAGGCAGCAGGAAATCCTGCTCCAGCAGAAGCTGAGTTAACATGCTGCTTCTCCTGTGCAAGGCCCACAGTATGGGACTGTGGAGAAGGCCTGGATGGCTGTCATGTCGGAAGCGGAGAGAGTGAGCGAGCTGCACCTGGAAGTGAAGGCGTCGCTGATGAACGAGGACTTTGAGAAGATCAAGAACTGGCAGAAGGAGGCCTTTCACAAACAGATGATGGGAGGCTTCAAGGAGACCAAGGAAGCAGAGGACGGCTTCCGGAAGGCCCAGAAGCCCTGGGCCAAGAAGCTGAAAGAGGTGCCTCCCTCCCTCAGCCTTCTTACTGACCCTGTTGGCCTCTCTCCTGGAGGAGGCTGCTCCACGCAGGGCTCCCTTCCTGTACTTCAGGAACTCACCTGAGCCATGGGGAAGCTAGCTGGTAGAAAACAGACCATCTTTAAGCCCAAGACCCTGCTTTATGTGCTCTCCTTAGATATAGTCCATTCAGCCCATCATAGACTCCAGACAGGACCAGAACTTCACGTTGCTGGCAGAGCTCTAAACTCACACTCTCGCCCAGCAACGTTTCTCTCTGAGCCCGGGGAGTCGTCTGTGCTAGAGTTGGAGGGACCTTAAGACTCATAGAAAGGGTTAATTTAGATTTATCCCTTTCCTTATGTGGATTTTTCTCCCAAATTGGCATACAACACTAACACCCACTGTTTCAGAAAGTACCAGTCAAACTCACTGAGTCCGGTGTGGCCGTGGCTAACTGGGGGGATGTCACGTGGCCGTTCTGGCCCTCAACATGTTCAGCCTCCTCCTGTCCATGGAGAGACCTCCCCCTCTCACTGGAATGCCACCCTTCCACCTTTCCCAGAGCTGTGCTGCTTTCTCAGAGTCCTCTAGAGCCTGCCTCCTCCTTTTTTTGTTCTCCCCTACATCCGGCTTTTACCATAGCTCCTTTCTCTGCCTTCCTGCATCTGAACCCATTCATAAGTGAAGCTATATTCCTTCCATGAGGCTGTCACTACACACTTCTCTTTTCTCCGAGAATGAAATCTTTGGTTTTGGATAAAATAAGTAAGTCGTTGTTAAGTATGCATATATCTCTGAAGGAGGAAAGGGGGTGGGGAGCAAGTAAAATGGCTGTTAGATCCCTGGGAGCCAGATGCTGTTGCTGATACTTGGAAGGCTGAGCTGGGAGGATTATCTAAGCTCGTGACTTTGAGTCCATTATGGTCAGTGTATCATGACCTTTTGTTAAAAGAAAGGTCATTAGAAATTGTGACCTATCCCTGCCAGCCCTCCTTAAGCCTTTTACTCATATGAGGGTTCTCTCCCTCCCTCTTTCTCCATCCTCCCTCCCCAATAGGGTCTCACTGTATAGTTTTGGCTAATTTGATCTGGAAATCAAAGATCCATCTGTCTCTGTCTCCTGAGTGCTGGGATTAAAGGTGTGGGCTACCACACCAGGCGAGGGCTCTTTCAGAACTTCCTTCTGTTGGCTGTCCTGACATGCTCTTTCCACACTAATTGCTTTTGCTCCAAGTGATCTCAGCTGGCTCTTCCCTACCATTCTCTATAAAACTGTCCCGTACTTCTGGTGTTCCAAGTATCTCCCTGGCGTGATTTTCCTCTGTGACATTTAGCCTCTTCTATTTACTCCCACATTTAATTATGCCTGCATTTGGCTACCTAATTCAAATCTACGAATTGAGCCATGGGTTGATTGCTCTGTCCTGTCCCAAATCCCTAGAACCTTGTATGTGGCACAGAGGCTGCACTAGATAAGTATTTACAGAGCGAGGCCTTTTGCTCCAGCCAGTTGTTACAGTAACAAAGCACAGACGTTTGTGCCGGCCTTCCCCTCTCATCTGTCAGCACATGCAGTCTCGCAGCTGTGTAATCCTGAAGATCTGAACTTGCAGCAGTGTTGCATTCAGAACTTACTCTCCCTGTAGGTAGAAGCAGCAAAGAAAGCCCACCACACAGCATGCAAAGAGGAAAAACTGGCCATCTCTCGGGAAGCCAACAGCAAAGCAGACCCTTCCCTCAACCCTGAACAGCTGAAGAAACTGCAAGACAAGATAGAAAAATGCAAGCAGGATGTTCTGAAGGTAGACCTCACGCTTGCTTTGCTGTGTTGACTCTGGTTGCTTGCTCACCCATAGAGCATATGGTGAGCCTTTCGGAACCATTTGGTTAGGTGGCTGGATGAGGGTAAATGCCAGTAAACTATCCTTGCCCTCTAGGCCTCACAGATGAGCACTCGGGCCAACCTCAGCACAGACATTGTACCTGCCTCAGCTAAGCACAGAGCCAAGTGCTAGGCAGGCAGGGGAGTGTGGCCCTTGTGCTTAGGGGAACAAGTTATTTGGGTGGCTTCCCAGGAGAGATTTGAGGACAGCTGGCATGGTGCAGGGAAGAGCAGCTTTTGGAGGATGCAGAAATGAGAGTGGGCATGTAAGCAAGACTTGAGGTGTAGAAGGACCAGTGAGTGCCCTTCACAGCCAAGCAGATTTAGGGGTTGGGATGACTGAGGAAGACCTGGACCAGGGAAGAGGGGAAAGAGTATGGACAAGGGAGTGATCAGATTGATTAAAAATAGAGAAGGCTGCAGACAGAGATCCAAGGATTAGGTGCAGGGTGGAAGGGTGTGTCTGGGAGCCCATACGGAAGTAAGGCATTCGAGAGGGGCAGAATTGCCTTTGGGCACACCAGTAGCAGGCTCCAATGGCAGAGGCTACAGGAGCTGAGGGTGACAGAACAGTGGCTTTCGGCCAATGAGAGAAAGAGAGAAAGAGAAAGAAAAGACGTCTCAGTATCCAGCACAGTGTCTGGGAGTGCTTTTGCGTCTACAGTGAGGAGATCACATGGACATGGCTTTTTCAGAGCACTGCATAATCTAGAGCGTCCCACTTGAAAGGTCCCAGAGTACAGGAATTAAATACTAGCTGCTTTCTTGTTTAGAAGTCCCTAGGGGCGGGGCTTTTCAGCTCCCCTTTGCTCCCCTTTGATAGCCCAGGGCCTAACTCCCTGCCTCTGGTCTGGCCAGCCTGAGTCCATAGGAGCAGATGGAGTTAGGTCACAGCAGTCTGTGTCCCAACAGGACTCGAGGCTGGTAGGTGGGAGTGCTGAGCTGATTGGCACCTACTTGACGCCCTTGCCTGGCTTCAGATAAGGCCTTGTCATCCTTTGGATTGTGGGACACATTTCTACTTTGTGAAGGAGCCAAGGTCAGTGAGGGCAAATAACATGCTGCTCTGTAATGGTGAGAACGGGGATTCTGACTCCAGAGCCTGTACCCTGAGCTGCATTTTCACTGCCACACCTAACAAGGGGAAAACTCTGTAAGTGTCTGTGGCTCAAGTAGCCTCCAACAGAGCCAAGGTCAGGACCTGGGGAAGCTTTGGAACAGCCTCAGGTGAGGGATCTGGGTCTCCATGCCAGGTAGAACTGGGTACTTGAGCTAAAGAAACATAAGGCCTAGGGAAGGCTTAAAGCCGTTGCTAGGACCACAGGGCATCTGCTGCCCAGGAAGGTGCTTAGAAGAAAGATGAAGCATATCTGTGGGGCGTGTGTGTGTGTGTGTGTTTTTGTGTGTGTGGTGGTGGTGGTGGTGTGTGTGTGTGTAAAGGAAGGAGGGGGAGAAGCCTTGTTATATCACCACAGAGCAGATACCTTCAGTATGGTGCTTCTGCAGAACAGACCGAGAGCATGATGTCTGACATGAAGTGACGGACACTTTTGGAACTCTCCCTCCCTAGTGATCTGTGTAGCCCTACAATACTAGAGAGGGGTACAAGCTAGCACTAGCTGTTTATCAGACTTTCTCTTCCTGGCTAGGCAAGAAATGTGTTTTGCAGTGTCCATCAGAAAGGAAGTTCACATCAGGGGACAGCATCTCTTGAGGGGCCATTGGGGACTTTCGACATCTCTGCCATCTCATTTCTGAATAGTGATGACCCTGCCTGGTCCCTGGTTGATGCTTGGGGCAAGACATAGCCTCAGTATAATCAAACTGGAAGATGGGGAGTCCGATAAGAGGAACATCTGTGGTTCTCAAAGGCTCCCAGGAGGCTTTGTGATTGGACGGCTCCTGCACCTGGATGCTGGGGGCTGTGATCCAGGGCTTCCACATGGTGCTTCAGGGTTAGGACACAGGATAGTGTTGAAGATGACAGGTATAACCTGAGTATCTGTGGACCTCTGTTCTTGTGTAAGTGACCTTCCCTTTCCTCATAGAGGACCCAGTTGCCCATCTCTAAGTTCAGAAGAGAACACTGGGAACGTGTGCTATAGAAGGTAGAAATAGCATGGGAAGGACAAGACAGATCCAGCAGAGATGGGAGCTCTGAGACTTACTTCCTCAAACTGGGTCTGCCTTATTTAGGTGTGAATATTTAATGACATTGGAACCCTTATAAACCAATCCATAGTGATCTGAGTGCTGGTGTGACCGTCTGTCGCCTACATCTACCTGTTTGGGGCTTGCTCCAGTGAGGCAGAACAGATAGAGAGTGACTTCCCATGGAGAAGCACAGGGACTGGACTGGCCTTGGAGAATCCCAGGCTCCAGAACTTCTGCTTCCACATTTGGAGTCTGGAGAGGACTGAGAAGCCACAGGGCACATGGGGAAAACAGTGGTGGGACAGGAACAAACTTCTGTCTGTCAATTTCCACATAGACCAAGGACAAGTATGAGAAGGCCTTGAAGGAACTTGATCAGACCACACCCCAGTACATGGAGAACATGGAGCAGGTGTTCGAGCAGTGCCAGCAGTTTGAAGAGAAGCGTCTGCGCTTCTTCCGGGAGGTTCTGCTGGAGGTTCAGAAGCACCTGGACCTGTCCAATGTGGCTGGGTAAGTTTCCCTGAGCCAAAAAAATCATCCATGTAAGTCACAGGGAGGCTGGTATTGAATAGCCTCAGGTGTTGCACAGCAGCTGTGGGGTGGCAGTCAGCCAGACTTTCGACACCATGTTCTGGATACCCAGAGGGCCTGTGTGCAGAGCCAGCATACAGCACAGCCATGGAAGCCTTGAGCAGGGCAGGCATGGTGGGCTCGATGCTGCCAGCTCCAAATGGGTCTGGACAGGAAGGGAAAAGGTCTCTTCTGGGACCACAGCCAGGACCAGCCAGAGCTGGCATCCTGGAATCCATCTGGGCCGATGCGGCACCGCTCAGGCCCCATGTCCTCTGCTCACAGGACAGCCCCTTGTAGAGGCCTTTATGAGGCCTTCTCATCCCTGCTGTCAGCTTGACCACTGTTGTCTTGGAGGCTGTAGGTCCCGGGGAGGCCAGAATGGTGAGACACTCGGTTTGACTCGTGACACTGTGCCTGCATCAGGAGAGACCCAGATGACTGGGGACACAGACATAAACCCACTTCCTTCGTCCACCCGGCAGAACCGTTGAGGAATGAATGTCAGGTCAAAGCTCATTGCCGGTAGAAAATGGCATCCCCTTTGTCTCTTCCAAAAAGACGGAAAGCTGTCATTGCACGGCTGCTCTGCTGTCACTCATTTCATCTCTGGGACAGCCTGGAAAGTAGGCAGCGCTGTCCCCATCCTGCTGATGAGGACTCTGAGCTGCTGCACAGCTGTTAGGGGACAGGGACAGGGTTGGGACTGTCCTGCTCTGCCGTGTGTGAGACCTCCACCGCGTTTGTACTTGGCCTGTGGCAAAGGCCAGAATCGGCACCGCTGGCCTCTGTTCCAAGCCTGGGGTGGTGCTGGGGCACACTGCAGCTGTGGCTGCTGTGGCAGAACCTGCCGGGCAGACAACAGGGGAGCTCGCTCGGTTCTGGAAGACAGAAGTCATCAACCAAGGTGTGGCCACGCTCCCTGAAGGCTCTTCCAGCTTGTGGGGTCTGCCACAGTCCCCAGCTTCCTGGACAGCTGACCACTTCTCTCCAGTCCTCCGGCCATCCGTCCCCAAGTACCTAGTTGGCTTTCTCTCCTTTATGAGGACAGCAGCCCTGCTGCGTTAGGGCCACCTTATGGAACCTGTTCGAAGTTGTTGACCTCTGAAAGCCCTGTTTTCAGCAAAGGCCACACCCCACGGGTAGGGCTTCAGCTATTGTATTTGGAGAGCATGATTCAATCCTTAGACAGACTAGGCACTACCATGCCCTCTCAGCAGAGAAGGGAACTGAGGCTCAGAAGAAGTAAAGAACCACCTATATAGACAGTAAGTGAAATGTCAGCCAAGACCCATGTTCTCGGCCCCAGGAGGCTGGGCTGGGGCTTGTACTTCTGCCCTCCTCCCATCCTGCCTTTCACCTGGGGAGGAAAGCCTCCAGCTCTCCTGAGAGACAAGGAGGAGGGTCACTCTGACACTCTCCTCTAATGCTCTTCCTCGACATGGCCTGACTCGGGGCGCCTGCACAGTTGCAGCCACACAGCACACCCGTGATCTGAGCGGGATCTGAGCGGGGCCAGTCTCAGTGTGCCACCCGGTTTGATGTGAAGCGAATTTGTTGGTGGGTCCCCGGTTCTGGAGGACGGCGACTGCTTCGGTACACGTGACAGCCGGGAATGGCGTTCCTGATCTATGTCTGTGAAACAAGATCAGTGCAGGCGACAGAGACTATGGGGCTGCAGTGGCTGTGAGGAATGGTGGCTGGGTCCTGCCTTTTGTAGAGCTGTCTTTCTGTCTCTGATTTAGCTACAAAATGATTTACCGAGAGCTGGAGCAGAGCATCAAAACAGCCGATGCAGTAGAGGACCTAAGGTGGTTCCGAGCCAACCATGGGCCCGGCATGGCCATGAACTGGCCACAGTTTGAGGTATGGAGGTTGTGTATATATAACTCCGCCCACCTGGGAGGAGACTTCTGCTTCTTTTGAGCTGTGAATGTTGTTCTCTCTCCCTGCTTTTTATATGCAACAGTCCAGACTGAGATGGTATCTAGTCCTTCAGATACTATCATTTACATTGGCATTCCCCTCTTGTCCTAAACAAAAAGTTTGTGTTTACTCCACCATACAAGGTATCTAGGTAGTAAAATGCCCATTCTGTCCCCAGGCCTCATATTGGGCCATAGATGGGGCTATCAGTGGGCTGTTCTCCTTTTCCTTTTTTCTGGGGGCTTTTTCATGACTTGGGCTGTAAGTTCAATGAATCTTGGCTCTCAGGATGAGTTTGCCTATCCTTCTGTTTTGGGAACCTGAGCCTTGCAGTAGTTTTGGGTTATAAAGTCCAAGGACTTAATGGATTTTGAGGCTAGGGTTTGATCACCAGGCCCACCCAGCTTCCTGACAGCAGTGTAGAAGAACGTGGCCAGAAGCCTTACCAAGCCATATTCCCTGAAGGAAGGCATTCTCTCCTCTTCATTCACTGGGTGTGGTATCAGCCCCCACTCTGCATCTGCTAAGAAATGTCTTCTAAGCCAGTGAGATGCCTCCAGCATGGACCGCATGGCTTCTCTGGCTTGATAATAGCCAGAGCCTGGGCTGCATTTGTCCTTACTCCCTCAGCAACTGTAGGACTTGAGCAAGCAGCTGTCCATGTGTAACTTAGTTATTTTCATGTTAACGTATGAATAGTAACCTGGGGTTATTCCAGAGCATAACCTGGTTTATGCTGGATTATCACATAGACCTGGGCTCCCCACAAGTTCTCAGCCCTTCTGTATTTCTTGTGTTCACACTGATAGTTGTTACCAGGTTGTGTTTGTCTTTCTCTAATAAAGATATTTGTTTTCATTTTTCATGCCACAAGGATGAAGTAAGTTTCTGTTTCATGATTAACTCATAGATTGCCAAACTCTCTGCTGCATATAGTCAGCTCAGTCAGGTCCCCTGTCTGTAGAGACCCCAACTTCTGTGTCAAGAGAGGTTGACATTAGCCCTTCCTTCCAAAGTTCCTGGTACTGGTCCCATCAGTCCCCAAGAGCTGCCTTGTTATGGCCTGTTCATATTCAGAGGTCAGGTCACATGGGGAACTTAAGATTCCAGCTGAGTTCTCAGTCCACTTATTCCCATCAGGACAGCCATTAATAGACAAAGTAACTTGTGTTGAGGTGACCCAAGGCTGTGATCCACTCTGTGTGGATCTCAGTTTCTCTTGACCTATTTCTCCATCTGACAAATCGAAAGCTAGGCTTAATATTTCCAAGATGACTTGTGACCTTGATATTTTGTAAGAGGGGATAAAGCTCTGTACTAAGGCACATTGGGTTTAAAAGTTTAAAGTATGTGTGTGTGTAGCCAGAGCACAACATGGTGGAGTTGGTTCTCTCCATCTTTACATGGGTCCTTAGTGTGTGTGTGTGTGTGTGTTTGTGTGTGTGTGTGTGTGTGTGTGTAGCCATTGCACAACATGGTGGAGTTGGTTCTCTCCATCTTTACCTGGGTCCTGCGTGTGTGTGTGTGTGTGTGTGTTTGTGTATGTGTGTATAGCCAGAGCACAACATGGTGGAGTTTGTTCTCTCCCTCTTTACATGGGTCCTGAGTGTGTGTGTGTGTGTGTGTGTGTGTATGTATGTATGTATGTAGCAGAGCACAACATGATGGAGTTCTCTCCCTCTTTACATGGGTCCTGAGTGTGTGTGTATGTGTGTGTGTATGTGTGTGTGTGTGTAGCAGAGCACAACATGGTGGAGTTTGTTCTCTCCCTCTTTACATGGGTCCTGAGTGTGTGTGTATATGTGTGTGTGTGTGTGTGTGTAGCAGAGCACAACATGGTGGAGTTTGTTCTCTCCATCTTTACTTGGGTCCTGAGGATTGAACTGAAGTTGTCACCCTTTGAAGGCAAGTGCTTTTACCTGATTAGCCATATTACTGGATTATAATTACACTTGTTTTGTAAATGGAGATGGGAGCTAAGGAGAATTCATTAAGTGTGTGAATTCCCAAGGATTTTTCTGGAAATTCAAGAAGCTTCTTGTTTGGAAAACAGAAAACCTTTGGGGACACAAACCCTCTGTTCTCCTCTGTTAGCTGCCAGCACGTCACCCTGAGTGGCAGGACTCATCAGGAAACTCCAGCACTCAGCGCCTGCCTGTCTTCTCTGCCATGCCATAACCACCTAGCCTCCAATTTCATTTGCAGTCCTGGGTTCAGCTTCTTGTGTGGCAGACTTGGTCAGGTCCCTTCAGGTAGCTGTCAGCCCTGTGACTTAGACTGTAGAGCATAAATGAAAAGGATCCTTAGTACGCTGGGACTAAACTGTGTGCCTCAGCCAGTCCCCCCACAGAGCTGGCTTCTGTCTTCTTGAGAGGCTCAAGACCACCAGAGTCCTTGCTGGCATGGGGGTGGGGGGTTGCATAGAGGCTAAGAGCCACGGTGATCAGGGAATGGGACTAGAACGCCCTTCAGGACTAACATCGTCAGCTGTGGTTCGAGTTGGGGGGTGAGTGTGTGTAGTGTATGCGCATGTCTGTGTGTGGTGTATGTATGTCTGTGTGTGGTGTATGTGAGTTGGTGTCTGTGTGGTGTGTAAATGTGTGATGTATGTGAGTGCATGCTTGTATGTGTTGTATGAGTGTATGTGTGAGGTGTAAGTGTTTGATGTGAATGTGTATGGTGTATGTGTATATGGTATGTGTGAGTGTGTGTGGTGCATGTGAGTTTGTGTGGTGTATGTGTATGGTGTATGTGACTGTGAGGTGTGTCTGAGTGTGTATGTGGTGTATGTGAGTGTGTATGTTGCTGAGGACGGGGTCTGTGACCTTACGTATGCTAGGCAGTCACTCCATCACTGAACTACATCCTTAGCTCTCAGACCTAGTTCTATTATAACCATCACATCCTATGAAGTGTGCTATTTCAGGTCTGGGCCCCCATGGTTATAAGGGTGCCAACCTTCACATCCTCTAGGCCCAAAAGCAGGAGCTGAGGTTTGCTGGAAAAGGGAGAGCAGGGGTCACAGGCTGAATGTTATTAATTGCACAGGATGGGTAGCTGCTGACTGCAGGTGTTATGTTTCCTAGAAGTTAACCTCCCATATCTTTCCCATGGCCCGGTTGCCCAGGAGTGGTCTGCAGATCTGAATCGAACTCTCAGCCGGAGAGAGAAGAAGAAAGCTATGGATGGTGTCACCCTTACAGGAATCAACCAGACAGGGGACCAGTCTGGGCAGAACAAGCCTGGCAGGTGAGCTCCAGTCACAGCTTCAGTCCAAAGCTAACATCTTGTCACGAACAAGGAAATCTGCTGGCTCTAGGATGCACCAGCTTGAGCACTTGGATGATTTCACATGGGACAGGGACCCCAAGAACAAAGTTCTGGGAATGCCCTGAGCTCTGGGTGAAGCCCATCTCTCAGTTCTTTGTGCTCGGTGCTGGGGCTCCTGAAAGATCCAGAGAAAGAGCCTTTTGCCACATTGTGCCTGCTGGTAAGGAAGGTGCTGGTGTTAGCTGCTTGTGTCTCTCCCTGCTACACATGGATATGCTGTGTCCCCATGGACACAGCAGATAGAGACATGATATCAGGCAATCGTCCTGTAGGGACTTCTGTGTGCAGGTGCCAGTAGATGCAGGGCAGTGAGGGGTGGTCAGATGTCCCCCTTACTTAGTGTTAGCTACTTCTGAGTAGGCTTGGGGTGTAGCTCAGTGGCAGATCATTTGCCAGTCAAGTAAAGGCCCTGGCTTAGTCTTAGCACTTTAAACAGAACACCCCCTTGTTCCCAAGACAAAAATACTCTGACTTCATTGTCTAAAAGACTTGCCAATAGCAGTAGCAACCATGGTCATTAGAACCTTCTGGAAAGTACGTGCTCAGGGACTTGACTAAAAGTCTCTATGCCATGCTTAGGTAATGGTCACCTTAGCTTGGGTTCCAGTGACATGCTTATGGCCCAGGTACTAAGCCCTCTATCCTCCTGGGCTCCCCAGTCATAGGTGGCTGATCCTGCTCAGCTGCTGTGCTTGGATGCTCTTCAGAGAGCTCTGTCCCAATTGCCCAACCTCAGAAGCAAGCCATCCTTGCTGGTGTGCTCAGGACTGGGGGAGGAAGGAAAGAACGGGGACTCAGGAGATCCTGTGGACTAGTGGCTGGCCAAAGAGAATGCATCAGTTCAGTGCCCAGCACCAAGTCCTCAGAAGAGTCAGCTAACACAGGGAGCCCAGGAGGGCAGAGGGCCTGGTGGTGTCAGACATACTTCCTGTACATGGACAGACAGCCAGAGTCACTCTGTGGCATCTGAGGGGTTTCCCACCCTCACCTTCTTGGCTCTGGAGTTGTAGCTACTCAGTCTTAAGAGTCCTTCCTGCTGGGCAGTGGTGGCTCAGGCCTTTAATCCCAGCACTCCGGAAGCAGAGGTAGGCAGATCTCTGAGTTTGAGGCCAACCTGGTCTACAGCGTTCCAGGACAGCCAGAGTTAAAACAGAGAAACCCTGTCTTGAATACACATACACCCATACCCTAAAAGGGAACAAAGAGTGATGCTTCCCAAAGCTCTGGCCACTGATGTGGGTGGCAGTTGTCGCTGAAGGAACCACAGTACACCAGCCTAATGTAACTCTTTCTGTATGTGTTCTTGTGGCAGCTCCCTGACAGTGTTCTACAGCCTACAGTCCCTTCAATCCATCCAGTGCCTCTCTGGTTAACACTTGGCTGGAAGGCAATGGGCAAAGAAAGCATAGGGGTAGTTTGACTCCAAGGCACTATAAGACCCTTCTGTTCAGCAAGCTTTAGTTCTGACTGTGGGAGCGTCAGTACCAGCAAGCTGGCCATTGACCTATTTAGTGGTTAGAGGGGTCACTGAAGAGTTGGGGAGGCCCATGCTCCATGGATGAAGTCCTTCCTGGGGTTGCTGCTTCCCAGAAGAGCTCCACCATCAGTCTTTCCCACTGGCTGAGCCTTGTGTGGGAACGAGGAGGGAGGAGACTATGGAGAAGCCCTGAGCCAGGAAGAACTTTCTTGCGCACCTGTGGTGGACCATTAGCCTTCCATGTAGGGGTACTGTTCTGCATCGATATGTCCAGATAAAGGAAGGATAATGGCTGTCTTGTACACTTGTAGATGGTCACGGTGTATTGACACCTCGAAGTATAGCCACATGTCCTACTGAAATCTTTTATTCAAGCACCCCCTCCTCCTCTCATCAGATGAGGAGCTGCTGTCACCCTAGAGGTACTGTCACTGACTTCTGCAGCTGGAGTTGCCAGGGCCTTCAGTGGGACCCAAGCTGTGATCCCTGAAAGCTCTCTTTCTCCCTATAGCAACCTTAGTGTCCCGAGCAACCCCGCCCAGTCCACGCAGTTACAGCCCAGCTACAACCCCTTCGAGGACGAGGACGACACGGGCAGCACCGTCAGTGAGAAGGAGGACATTAAGGCCAAAAAGTTGGTGAACACGCACTTCCCTCTGGCTTCCACCTCGCTCTCTGTGTGTCCTCTCTCTCTATCCAGGGGTCTCTTGGGGTCTCACCCCTCAGCACTTCAGCAATGCATGGGTCCTTAGGACCTGGGCGCCTGCTCTGCATTCCAGGCCTGCTGGGACAGTGGTAGGCCTCCACCTCTCTGGGAGGGCACATCTAACACTCAGGTTGCTTTTCCTCTGTCCTTTGTTAACCCTTTAAGGCCTGAGCAGCACCACTACAGGAAGACAGGCAGTCTAAGCTGGGCAGCCTGCTGAAGGGTCGAAGTCTACCTGCAGGCACTGCTCAGGGGTATTCAGCTTCCCAGCTTCTCAGGACGAGTGTGGATGGCAGGAAGGCTCAGAGGAAGCTGGCTTCACTGTCATGCCAGAGGCAGCTGTGCCCTCTGGAACTTGGAGCTCTTGCACCTGGCCTGGGCAGGGCTCTGGGTGGGAGTCTCACATCCTCTCAGTCCCAAGCTAAGAGCCTCGTGTCATCCTCTTTGTTTCAGTGTCAGCAGCTACGAGAAGACTCAGAATTACCCTACTGACTGGTCTGACGATGAGTCTAACAACCCTTTCTCCTCCACGGATGCCAACGGTGACTCCAACCCATTTGACGAGGACACTACCTCAGGAACGGAAGTGCGAGTCCGGGCCCTCTATGACTATGAGGGGCAGGAACACGATGAACTGAGCTTCAAGGCTGGTAGGTGATAGCCCCAAATACCCCCCTGGGAATAGAGGCATCCAGTCTGCTAAGGGGACTTGTCTTTCGTTATAAAGTTGCTGCTATACCGAGGTCCAGCCCTGGCGAGAATTCAGTGACCCAGGAGGAAGAGGCAGAGTCAGTGAAATGATTTGAATAAAACCACACCTCTTATGGGTGGGACAGACTTCTCTCTTTATTCTGGCTTTTTCTCTCTTTCTATTCTCCTTCTCTCTTCTCTTTATATCTCTCTAAAATCACACATATACATATTCATTCACATCTTGTGGAGGAAGCAAAGCTTCAACACACACACACACACACACACACACACACACACACACACCCTTTACCCATACATCTTATAAGACTCCCTTTGTAAGTTGTTTCTTCCTTATGGAAGAAGCAAAGCTCTTAACACACACAGATCTTACCCGCACATCTTGCAAGCTTCTGTCTTCCCTTCTCTCCTCCTTGTCTGTTTCCTTGTTATTTCCCATGCACCTATATACCCTTTAAACAATACCTTCTACATAAGAAGAAATGACATAATCATGAGTCCTGTTTTTCACAGTGAATGATTACAAGTTATGTATTTAAAAAACAGGTTGTTTTCAACTCCCATACATGATTACACATGAACACTCAGTTTTATGTGTACTTTTCCTCCACAATACATCTATATCCCAGAAACAATAATTTTGTTGTTACAGATTAACAGAGTTTAAGCAAGCCAAATATTTTCACAACCAGCTTCTATTATAGCTGGCAGGTAGCAATCTTGGAGTTACTAGGAAACGAGTACACGTCATAGTATTCTAACTTAGACAATTACTATGTGGTTAATACAATGAAACAAGTTTGTTATTAACTAGAAAACTTTAAGTCAGGTGTCTTTCTGTGTTTCTTAGGTAAAGGAGAATCTGTCCAGTCTACATGCCACATAGCCATGTCCCCAAGGCACACACAAACTCATCAGTAATTTTGTAATTGTAAAAACTAGGAAAATATCAAATTAATTGTGGTCAAGGAAGTTCAAACTTAGCAGTGGGCACTGAAACTCATCTGTTATACCTAGGCCTGTTTCTCATGGATGAAACTCATGGGCTCTAGCAACCAGGCTTTCTTTTGTTCTCGTTCTCTAACCCTGACCAAGACTTCAGCTACCAAGAATATGCTTTCCTACGTAGTTCCCCAGGTACTTGTTTCAAAGCAGCTTGGCAAAACACCCTAATCTGATGTTACTGGTTAGTTATTCTTTCTGGAGTTTCGATAGAGTTACCAGTTCATCTGAGTGGCACTGCCTTGCCCAAGTGCCATTGCTTGAGGGAAAATCATCACTACTGTTATGTGTGCCAGCAACACTGCCAATGAGGGGTTAGAGACCCCTATAGAACTTTGATACCACAAGAGAGACAAGGAGACCATGGTAGCACCAAGCATGTGGTAACCCAGCAGTGGCAAAGGGCATTCAGGAGTCAGTCCTCCAGAACTTTGTCAAACTGAGGTAGACTCATCGTAGTCTTTGCTAAACCAGTGAGCTGTACCCCTGAATGCTGGCTTCTGTTCCCCAGCTCTGCTAGTATTGTGTGGATCTTCACTACAATACCTTTCTCCTACCTGACTTTTGCATGTCCCCTTGTTCCAACCAGGGAGATAATCACTGTTCATGTTAGAGCCAGCTGAAGGCCATCTCTGTCCATCCCTGGCTCGTGCTTTGTTAGCCATTGGTCTTGACTGTCTGCTGGGTGTTAGTCACCGGCTGATGTTACTACCTCTGATTTAGTATCTTGCGTGCTGTTAATACTATTAAAATCACTTTGTTCTCACGTTAACGTGATCATCTTGTCTCTTTACAACAACAGAGGATTAATTGTGGCAGCCACCAAGCTATAGCTGTAATCTTTTTTGGTTACCTCATTGTTAGCTCTTTGTCCCTGGTTTCCTAGACAGGAGCTTCTTGCAAAAAGCCTTCCTTACAATTTAGCCTGTCATTAGAAGCAAGATTATACGAAAGGACAGTAGTGACTTAAGTATGTCCTTAAAAGGCTCTGGGGTCTAGTCCGAGTGCTATCTCTGGGTCCAGAACGCCGTCCCTCCTCTTAGCTGTGTAGCTTGGGTATCTCATGCTGCCTGCTAGTCCTCTTGCTCATTTTCTTCGGTTCTGCCAACTCTGCTCCACTAATCTTGTTTAGCCCCAGCCTGTGTCCTCACTGTGAGCCAATGCAGTTTTCACCATGGCCCTTTCCCTTATTGCCTACAGAGAGGAGCTCCTGTTTCATGACAGCACAGCCCCTCAGGCTCTGCATTCTGGGCACCTTGTGTGTTAGCCCTCAGGCCTCAGTGGTCTCTTCATCTGCAGATGGAGTGTCTAGGGAGCAGACCTTGTTTGCCCAGGTCTTTGCCAGGCCAGCAATAGCTCAGGAAGCAAAACCTCAAGTGGCCATAGGAGTGGTCCTCGAGGATGCCTTGAGCCACCAGACAGGATGAAAACATGGGGGCACGTTGCTAAGCATGACAGCCTGAGACACACAGTATAGGCATGCAAGTTGCTATTACAACTTGGACTGCTGCTTGCTCTGGGGTCACTCTGAGAGCTGCCATCTTCAGATTGCAGTGGCCTCTATGAAAGAAGCTTTGAATACAATTTAGTGAAATATCCAGGGTCTCGCCTCACCTTCAGGAAGGTGCCTATCCTTCTGCCCTGGAGGCATGTTCCAAATCCACATAGGATTAGATGCACAGGTGACTTTCTGTGGTGTGTTGCCCACCCTGTCACTAAGGCTACCCTCTTTTTGTCTTGCAGGAGATGAGCTGACCAAGATAGAGGATGAAGATGAACAGGGTTGGTGCAAGGGACGCTTGGACAGCGGCCAGGTTGGCCTGTACCCAGCCAACTACGTCGAGGCTATCCAGTGACCGGCCATGGGCAGGCTGGCGGAGAGACAGAAGTGGGCAGTTCAGGAACTCCGTTAGCCTTGGCCTGGGCAGTGACACCTCTAGCGCCCCCAGCAGCCTGTAGGCATCCACTCCACCTGCAAAAGATGATGGTTCTGTTGTTCTTGGTTTCCTGGTGTACTTTGAAGGCAGATGAGCTGGTGATTTCACTGGGGATTTGGCCCCATTCCAACTGCATCTGGGCAGATCTAGGCACAGGAAGACACAGTCCAACACTGAGAGCCAGGCCCCTCCCTACCCCCTCCAGCTCTGTGTCCAGCTCTCTGTATCATGAATCTGCACCTTCTCTCCCTTGCCTCTCCCAAGTCAATGGCGGGTCACACTGAATCTTGTTCCACTGATTATTTTCTCTGATGAGTCCCTACCTACAAGTTCAATGAACAGACTTACATGCCATTTTCTGAGTAAAGAGTGTGAGGTTTTTAATTTAAAGGCAGTGTACAGTTATACTTTTTATATGCTCTTCCAGTCACGTAAATTATGACGTAGATTGATTGATCCAAGATGTTCTCCATATATGCTGTCTTCATTTCTCTGTACTGTGTCCAGATGTGGGGTTGCTGTAGCAGGGGTTCCGTGGCGAGTGCCAGTTGCAGGGGTAACCTTGTACAGCATTCCCCAACTTCACCATGTTTAGAAATTGTTTTTATTCTATTCTTGCTTCACTTTTGGCAAATTAACAGTTTTATTAGTGATTTGGAAAGTTGAAAGACTTAACTTTTCAAAGCAACCGCATCTATAGATTAAGATGCTTTACATTAGACTGTCATGTCTTGATGTATATCTGTATATATTATTTGATATTCAGAGAATCTATAGAGTTCACCCACTGTTGAAATGAGAGTTGGTGGCTTCTGACAGCAGGTATTGTCAACTGCTTGAAGCCCATGGTTGCCTAACACCCTCCTCCCAGTTAAGATGTGGCTCTGGCCTCTGAGTAGAGGCTGCTGAGAGGACTAATTCTCACTGGCCAGGGCTCCAGCTCCATGGCAGAGCACTGGAAAAGCTCCTAGGTCTTTGCAGTAGTCACAGGCTTCACAGTCCCTGTGTCACTCACTGGGGAGTAGAGGTGTTCCACCCCCAGCACAAGTCCCTCTAAGTACCTTGCCCTCAGGTGCAGTGGGACTCTTCTGAACCCCAGGGATGGGCACAGGGAAGGCCTTTATTTTGTTAGCTCGGACAGTGTGCAGTGTTGCACATCAGCAACTTGTGTTTCTTCAGTGTTTGCCACAGCGCCCTGTTTGGCTGTGGCTGTGTGTCATGACAACTTACCAGCAGAAATCCTTGTTCCTAAGCTATAGATTGACCAAAAGCTGTCAAGTCCTTAACATTTAGAAATTCCTTTAAATGTATAGTATTTTAGAAAAAAAAAATCAATAAACAGTTGATCTTGCGTGTTTTTGACAGGCCCTTTGCTTGCCTTGGATCCTTCTGATGCTCATGCAGATAGCAGACCTGTCTTCCTTGGGGTGCACCAACTTTGGAACTGGGCAAGATCCAGGACGTAGGACCATGTCTTCTCAGGGCCATGTCTCAGTGTTCCTGCCACCAGAGGCTGGGGGCTTGAGTCACTTGGGTATCTCAGAGAGAGCATCCCTGGTGCCACCGCCTCTCCTCTGACCTAATAGAACAGGACCAGCAGCCACTCTTCCCCAGTTTCCCCATACTTCTGTGTACTTACTGTGTGTCGACCCTCACGTGCCAGTGTTGTATTTTCTGCAAATAGCTGGTGTCTGTGTATAATGTGATCAATGCAGGTCTTAGCTGGTCCTAGGTACACAGAAAACCTCCAAGGACCTTTGCCTCCTGTTGGGATCAACCGAGGAGGAAAATGTCTGACTTGGTAGCCCTGAGCGGTCTCGGGGAAGGACTGCCGCTGGCCACTCACCACCACAGCACTGCTTCTCTCGGGCCCTCCACAGTGGCACTTTGCCTGACTCAGCAGGAGCAGAGGCTGAGACTGACTTCTAGCCTCTTCTGTGATGGAAGTCCTCTATTCTGCTGGTTTCTGAGCAACAGTTGAACCCACCAGCAGGCCACCTGGAGCTCTGAGTAGACACCAGCTTCTGCCTCTGTTTGCTCCAACAGCAGAGAGACAAAGGGGAAGAGCAGAGGCAGCTCTCCGAACAGTTGCAAGCCAAGGGTGTGGGATGGAGAGATACCCAAATACCACACAGTAAGACGACAACTCTAGGCTGGCACCCATCCAGGTGCCAGCTCCTCTGACCTGCAGCTGTTGCCCAGGCTGGAGTTACTAGAAGAGGAGACAGGTTTTGGAAACTCAGGCTCAGTGATTGCCCAGGGCTCCATCAGTAAACCTTAGTGGAAGCCCACTTCTCAGGTCTGGAACAGCTGGCCTCCCCTTGCTGTCCTCCAGGGGGCTGGAAGTGTGGGATGAAATGACCACCACCCTGCAAGGTCCTTTCTCAACACCCAAATAAGGAAGCTTGAGGCTCCCTTACAGCCCTCCCGCCATGTCCCACTCTACCCTCAGCATTAAACACAGGAAGCTCACTACATACAGTAGCTTCAGTTTTCCTAGATAGGAAAATGGGGGTGGGGGGCTTAGAGTGATAGGAATTCCATGTAGCAGTATGCTAAATGTGTAGCTCACCAAGAAAGTCAAGGAGACATTTTCATAGACAAACCTTCCAGACCTTAGCAATGGGAACCACCTGTCATGGCAAGTGCCATTGTAGACAGTGGAACCCTAAGCGTCTCGTTTCAGGGATTTTTATTGATACAGATGCTTCTCAGGTGTTCTATTGATACAGAAACTGCCCTCTGATCCAAAGGCCTATTTACTTAATGAAGGAAACCTGCAGCCTAGTCTCATCCCACAATCCTTTAGTAGCCGAGGTATGTCACCTTTATGGTGGGGGAGCGCAAGGCCTAAGGGAAGTGTTCTCTTCTTGTTGCCTGAGACCATGGGAGAATAGGGCTGCAAGAATTCTTCCACAGTAACTTTGTTCTTCCACAGTGGCTCTGCCAGAGACCAGTGAGCAGGTACAAATCATGAGAAGGCAACCATCTTAATCACAGATTTATATAAAGCCAACACCTGCAGACAAATACAAACTGCCAAGGCTTAGGCAGCCCTTCCCCCCCCCCCCCCCCCCCCCCAATTATAGCTAGAAATAAATTTCTCCAGCAATTCTACAAGGGATCAGGACCTTTTACTACTCTTGACTGCCTTTTCCATACTACCCAGGTTGGGATCCCAGGTCCCCTTGGCCTCCCATAGCCCCTGTGTTGGATCAGAGCTGTTACCACTATTGAGGGTCACTAGGGTCCCTGAGCTGGCTCTAGGTGGAATGTAGTGAGCCCCAGACCCTGGGCAGGATCTCCATGGGAGCTAAGAAGGAGACATCTCATTAGACACCTCCAAGCCCTGCTTCTCCCCACTGTAATGTAAGCATGGTCCAGAGACCAGGTTGTACTGGCTCTGCTATAGCCCCAACTAAAACACTGGTCCTCGAGATCTGTGCACATGGAGGGCAGAGCTACTTTTGTGTCTTAGGGACCCTGAGCTATCCAAACAGAACCTGTCTCTGCTTGGCTTGGTCTAGCCTGCTCTAAGGAGCCTCTGGGGCCAGGCCCTGCCAGTGCCTCAGGCTATTGGGACAGACCTGTAGGGGATTACTCATAACTCATCAGAATGGGGATGAGGAAGGTTCATAAAGGGCCCCATGGACATCTTACCAACTTCCTCATGGCTCAGAGGGAAACTGAGGCCAGGCGAGAGAAAGATGAGACTTACCCATGGACAGAGAGTAAGCAGCTGGGAACATATAAACCTGATAGGGAAGGGATTGATTCATTTGTCCACATATATACACCTAAGCATTTATTGAGTACCTACTGTGTGCTGGACTCCATCAGCACAGACAAACTTAAATTAGAACCATTGTATACCCTCGGGAAGGTGCCTAGTCAGCTCCACACCAGGACAAAACTGTCTTGTCATATATGTGTTGATTCTGGAAGTCTCCAAATATTGAGATGGGCAGATGTTCCCAGGCCAGTGCTAGATCAGATGAGGTAAAGCACTCTCTTGTCCTTAAACTGTTTTCCTCAATTCCAGTGCAAAGCATCCTGAGTCCTTCCTCCCTCTCTCCCCTCTCCAGGAGGTCAAGCTGGACTGCAGACAGACATTGTGAGGAGCATGGGCCAAGCCATAGTCCCTTGGCCTAAATATGGATCCTGTTGTGCGACTGTAGTCAACTGGAGAAAGCTCTTGAGTTCCCTGAGCCTTGCTTAGCTGTCTCTAAAATTCTAGCATTAGGAGTAGACATCTGTACAAGGCCCTGTTCTAAACTCTTAACATTTACTGACTTGATCTTCATGGCAACCCAGTACACTTGGTAGTGTTACCTTTAGTTTATAGATGAGGAGACTGAAGCACAGAGAAGTACTTGACCAAAGTGGAAAAGCCATCACGCAACAGAGTAAGGCTTCATACCCAGGCATTACAGCCCAGGTTCCTTCAAGCTAGACTGTATCGTCGGCCTGGGAGCACTTGCCTCCGAGGACACAGCACTGGGCCCTTCCCTGTACCTTCTGGTGCTCGTGACACTTCGTGCCAGGCATGGTGGTGCATACTTCTAATCTCGGAAGACAGAGACAAGGCAAACTCTGTGAGTTTGAGACTAGCTTGCTCTGCATGGTGAATTCTAGACACATAATAGACCCTGTCTTAAAAAGAAAAAAAAAAGTCACCTAGCATGGCCAAGAATACCCAAGTCCAGAGCCATCTGAATTCACTCTCCCCTTGTTATCTCCACCAGTCAAAAATGCAGAACTCTGGAGTTTCCCCATCTTCCTAGCCAACTTCTTTATACCTTCAGTTCCTGGAAACCACTATTTTATACACAGCCTAACTCTGAAGCCCAGGCTAGCATCAACCTCCTGAGGGCTGGGATCATAGGCATTAGCTACATGTTCGACTTGTATTGATCTATTTCGTCTATTTTGTATTGGTCTGTGTTTATCTTATGAATGGGATCATACAAAAGGTAGACCTTTTAGGGCTGGAGATATGGCTCAGTGATTGGGAGGACTGGAGTTCAGATCTCCAAAGCTCCAGAACCTTCTGGGTAAGTATGGCATCCCACCTGTAATTCTAGCTTCAGAAGGCAGAGACAAGCTGGCTAGCTAGACTAGCTGTATCAAAAAGACCTGGGTTTGATTGAGAGACCCTGCCTCAAAGAATAAGATGAAGAGTGATTGAGGAAGATCCCCAATGTTAACCTCGGGCTCCCATATACATGTGTATACATATATGTATACATCTGCACATATGCATACACTCACATATGAGCATGCAAACACGTGTACCACAGGTTCATCCATGTAGTTTTGTGTGCTAGAGTTTTGTTCCTATGGAGAGTTTCCGTTGAATAATGTACTGGGATTCACTCATCCAACTGAAGGATGTTTGATGTTTCTAGTGTTTGAGGATAATAAATACATCTGTTTTAAGCACTTAAGCCCAGAATGTGGGTGTGTGGGAAGATGGCTCAGTAGATAAAGCACTTGTTCTGCAGGTCTGAAGACCTGAGTTCGGATCCCCAGCACCTGTGCAAGTGCTGGGTGGGCACAGCAGCTTGGCTGTGATTTCAGCACTCAGAAGGTGAAGACAGCAGATCCCTGAACCAGCTGGCTAGCTGAACTAGCCATCTAGGCAAGCTCTGGATTCAAGTGAGAGGCCGTGTCCCATAAGGTAGAAAGTTATGAGGGAAGACATCTTGAGCCATCATAACTAAGTGTATACACATGCATGTATCCCACGCGTGCACATACCACACAAAGTACAGGATTTTGTGTCAAATGTTTCAGTTCAAATTATTTTTGCTCAAATTACAAATATAATAATGAAACTATTCTATGTATTCCATAAAAAAGTAATGATGTTAGCTTCTTTTAGTTTTGTTTTGTTTTTGTTTTGTTTTTTCAAGACAGAGTTTCTCTGTGTAGCCCTGGATGTCCTAGAACTCGATCTATAGACCAGGCTGGCCTCGAACTTAGAGATCCATCCGCCACCTACCTCTGCCTCCTGAGTGCTGGGATTAAAGTTTGAGCCACCACTGCCCAGCCTTTTTTTTTAAACCATCAACCAATCACTAAATTTATTTAGTGCTATTTAAGTGCTTAAAACAGATGTATTTATTATCCTAAAATACTAGAAACATCAAATATCCTTCAGTTGGATGAATGAATCCCAGTGCATTATTCAATGGAAACTATCCATAGAAATAAAATACAGGCACACAAAACTACATGGATGTTGTTTATTGTTTTTGGGTTTTTGTTTGTTTTTTCTTTTTTCTTTTCGAGACAGGGTTTTCTGTGTAGTGCTGGCAGTCCTGAACCTCATTCTGTAGACCAGGCTGACCTGGAACTCACGAAGATCCTCTTGCCTCTCCCTCCCAAGTGTTGGGATTAAAGGTGTGTGCCACCACCGCCCAGCAAGTCACTAAAATTTTCAATGTCTTAGTGTACATATCCTGAGAGTACAGAGGTTGGTAGAATCAGATGAGGCTGCTCGTGAGTTTATTTATTCAGTGAGTTTATTACTAAAAGTCTCTGACCTACACAGAAATTCATGTGTTCTCTTTCAACACTAGTCAGAGGTTGAGGGACAGAGGCTGTTCCTGTTCTCATTGGGATTCAGCCTAGGACTATTTAGGCACTTTTAGCTTTCCTTCTGGTGGCAGTTGGACACATTCCCTGCGGCTGCCCCACTTCCCCCAAGACCGGTCCCTGGATAAGCTGAGTGAGTCTTCATCTGTAAAGTGGAACGGTGATGCCCTAGGCCTTTGGATGACTTCACCGGAAATCGCACTCCAGCAGGCTCTGTCCTCAGGCATGACACAGGCCATTGCTTGTTCTTGTCCCCATGAAGGGGAGAGAGGACTCAGCAGCCCAGTGAGGCAGTGCAAAAGAGGCTCCTGTAAATGGTCCTAATTAAAGTCATTGGTTTGGTCTTTCATTGAGTCTAGTTGTCATCGTCAGTACCCTACCTAGGGTGAAGAGACAATGTGTCTCTAGGAGAAGTTAACAGAACAGTGCAGATTAGCAAATGGCACCTCCAGAGTAGAAAATGCTGAAAGCCGAGAGTAGGAAGCCGCCAGCTGAACTGGGGCAGAAGCTGGGCGGTGCCGAACTTGGCTCTCAAACCTGTTTTACTTCTACTGCACCCTACCTGAGGCCACGGTTTCCAGCTACTCCACACTCACCCTGGTAAAAGAGGCACCTGCCCCAGAGTTCCAACCTCCGGGCTACTAACGCCTTGTAAGGCTGGGATGGAGCCAGAGAGCTGGTTAAGTCTGGAGTGTGCTGGCAAGATGGCTCATTGTTTAGGAGTGTGTACTGCTCTCCCAGGGGATCTGAGTTCTGTCTCACCAGCCCCAGGATATCTGACTCCTCCGGATTCTCCGGGTACCTGCAGGCATGTACACAGACTCTCCGGGTACCTGCACGCATGTACACAGACATGCATAAGTAATGTCTCATTGGATATATCAACCACATTCCAGAGAAGGCACCCATGCCCCCGAGTTGTTAGCTGGCCAACAGAATACAAACTCAATGGTATTTTTGTGAACTTTTTGTTTCATTTTGCTTTATCTTTTTCTTTCTTTCTTTTTTTTAATCTTAATGCTCGTTTGGTTTGAATTTTGTTTTGAGGGGTTTGGGCTTGGGGAAGTTGTTTTCATGAGAGAAGAAACAAAGTTGTGTGGGAAGAACTGAAGAGCGTCTGGGAGGAGTTGATCAAAATATATTGTATGAAAAATAATTTATTAAAGAAACCAGGGGTAGTGATGTATGCCTGCCATCCTCAACTACACATGTGAGTTCGAAGTTAACCAGGACTACGTAAGACACAGCCTCAATTGTGTGTGTGTGTGTGTGTGACTTTTGATTTCTGTGAGAGTGTGCTTTGCCTGTATTTCTGCACATCTCAAGCGTACAGTGGCGGTCAGAAGAGGGTGTGAGGTCCCCTGGAACAGAAGTTGTGAGCCATTATGGGGATGCTGGGAATGGAACCCCAAGTCCTCTGGAAGAGCACCCAGCACCGACTGTCTCTCTAGTCACTGAAAACTTTTTTCTACAAAAAACAAAAAAAAAGAAACAAAACAAAAAAATAAAGCCCGAACAATTTTTTACCACAGATTCAGGGTGAGAAAGCAGCCTGAGGGCAGAAGCACCGCTTTCTGCTGAGGCGCCTGGCGCAGGCGCACCAGAGCAGCGGCTGCGCGCGGAGCCAGCGGCGCTGAGGCAACCTGCAGGGCGGAGAACTCGCGAACACCGCTGGGGGCGGGGCCTGGGGCGGGGCCAGAGGCGAGGCCCGTGTGAAAGGCGGAAGGAGAGTGGCTGGCGCTCAGGTGTGGGCGGGGTGTGGGTGGAGCTAGCCGCCACGCGCTGCAGGCTCTCCCCGTAGGCAGTTGGTCTCCTGCCGCGGCCACAGTTCCAGGCTTCCTCGGGACGTCCTCCCTGGTGCCGGCGCGATGCCTGTGGATCCTCAGGTGCCCCTGGAGAACGCTGGCCGTCCGGACATCCTGGCCATCTTCCACCGCCTGCGCTTCGTGCTTAGCAACCAAGCACGGGTCGCGGCCGCCTGGAGAGCTCGGGGCCGCGCGGACCTGAGAGGAGCGGTCCGTCCCGGCAACGGTCGGATTCGCCCGCGAGGGTTCTGAGTGACTTCGCTGACTGCGCTCGCCCACGCCCACGCCCGTGAGTAACCCTTCGCGCGTGTCCTGTAGACGTCTAGCACGCTCACTGCTCTCGCCGAGTTGGCGGGATCGTGCTTTGGGCTGTGGCTGGTGTCCGCCTGGGGGTGATTCGGCGGGCGTTTGGTGGCGTCTCCCCAGGAAAAGTTAACAGCGCCTCACTTGAGTGGCGCCGGCCGGGCGCATCCCCCACTAGCTGTTGAGCTAGCGCCTCACCCAGTTCCTTGTCACTGGAGCTTCTCCACAGGGCTGTCCGAGTGACCTTAGTACACGGTCATTTAGTAGTGACCCTGTAGAGAAGTCAATGTGTTTTTCTGATTTTTGTTTTTCCTCTCCGTGTAGACCAACCTGGCCTTGAACTAGTAGCAATCTTCCCGCCTCTGCCTCCTGTGTTGGGATTATTGATGGCGTGCCGCCATACTTGTTTCATCACTGTGCCTTTGATAACCTAATCTTGAAAGCGGTACACTGTCACACGGACCGCTTTGGTAAAAGTAAGGCAGAAATTGCACAAGAGGTAGAGCATGATTGGGTCAAGTGGTTAGTGCAGGGGCGAGAAGAATCATGCCCAAGGGCCTGTCATGCGAGATGCAGCCACCGCCCAATGGATTAGGTAAGGGACAGTGTCCCTGTAGGGGCTCCACAGCATGCTGAGTCCACAGCCCGGGGCTCCCACATCTGGAGGGCCCCGCCCACTACTCCGTCCCCAACAGTCCTGGGTTCCCGCATCTGTGGAGGACCCGACCCGCACAAGGCCCAGGGCTCGGGCATCTGGAGGGCCGGTCCCCTACAGCCCGGAGCTCAGGAGTCTGGAGGACCCCGCCCCCTACAGCCCGGAGCTCCGGCGTCAGAAGGGCTCCGCCACACCCTCAGCCTGCAGCCTGGGGCTCCAGCATCTTTAGATGACCAGTTCCACACGCAGCCCAGAGCTGGTCTCCACCCCTGACCTAGGAGGGCCAGCCCCAGCCCCTCAGGGGTACACAGCTGGGAGTCTGCGGACCCCTCCTGGTGGAGGGAGCTCTGCCTCAGCCCTACCCCTTTGCCAACCCTTCTGGCCCTACCTCCTCCAGGTGGTCACCAGTCAAGATTCCTGGGCTTGCTGGCCATGTACTATTTCCTGGTAGGCCCTACAGGCGGCCATAGCAGCAGGCGGACAGAGGTGAGGACTGGACTGCTGGCTGCCTGCTCCCAGTCAATGTGGCACCTTACAGCTGTCTGTGTTTCTGCAGAGGAGCAAATCTGACTTTTCCCAGCAGCCTAGCCCCTCCTGCTGCTAGCTGCCTTTGCAGGCTGCTGCTTGGCTCCCTCACTACCCAGCTGGGGACTCTGGGGCCAGGACCACCACCCCTTGTGCCCACCATGAGCCCCAAATAGTGCTGAGAACCACTGCGGAGCCAGTATATTTCCCTTTGAGGGAGTCTGGCTCTGCAAGGCCAGGGAGCTCTAGGGCTTAAGATCCCCTCCTGGTATAGGGAAGCTCTCCCTGAGACTCTCAGGGACCGCAATCCCAGTCGACTGCGTGGTTCCCTCGACCTGGCAGGGCAGCACAGAAGTGGCCCCAACTAACACACATGGCCCTAATCTGGGCCCCTCAACCCTCTACAGACTTGCCAAATAAGGGCAAAAAAATCCCACCAATCTCAGGTCACCCTGGGAGGCTCCACCTCCCCTCAGGGACACTGTATAAAGAGCAGCCTTCTGGACTCTGCTCAGAGCAGGAAGTGGCCTCAGCTTGAGCTATTGCCTTCTTCCTAAGTGGAGACCAGCTACCAAGAGAAGCATGAAGAATACCTCAGCTCAGCAGGGTATATTTCCCTTCAGAGCTGCAACACTGGGGAAGCTCCTCCCCTCAGAGTGGAGCAGAGCCAAGTCTGAGCTGAGTGGAGCTGAGAGGAGTTGTTACATTGTAACACTCCAGCTTGGCTGGCGAAGCCTTGCTTGCCTCAAAGCTGTGAGAGTCTTATGACCGTCCCTGGGCTCTCAGAATGCCAGGGTATGTTCTTGTCTGTCAGCTGTGTGGTTCCGGCTCCTGAATGCTTGGCCACTTTTCCAACTCTGTTCAAGATGAATAAAAACACAGTCCCAGTAGGGCTGTTTCCTGGTCAGCATTCATTTATGTGCTAGGTCCCTTACTGAAGGTTCAGAGGTAAGTAGTGTAGGATTTGGCTTATAGACCTAAATTCTCTTCACTACGCATACTACATACACAAGAGTATTGCTAATACAATACAGTAAATTATATTGATAACTCACCCTGTGGTCCATGAGTAACCCCTCACCAATGCAAAACCAAAGCCCCAAACATGCTAAGCAAGTACCTGACCATTGAGCTACATCACATTGAGAGTTTATATATAATATTGCATTTTTAAAAATTTGATTTAAATATATGGATGTTTTGCTTGCATCTGTGTCTGTGTGCCTGGTGCCCATGGAGGCTAGAAAAGGGCATCAGATTCCCTGGAACTGGAGTTTGATGATTGAGAACCACCACGTGCCTACTGAGAATCAAACCTAGGTCTTCTGGTAGCGGCTAGTGTTATTAACAGCTGAGCCATCTCTCCAACCTCAATATTATTACAGGTGTTTAAAGTCCTAGGAAACTGGGCTGGAGCGATGGCTAAGTCTGCTCCTATTCCCAGCACCAACATGGTAGCTCACAATTCTATAACACTAATTCTAGGAGATCCAAAGTCTTCTTCTGGCCTGCATGGGTACCAGGTACAAACGAGGTGCCCAGACATACATGCAGGCAAAACACTCATACGCACAAAATAAAAATTAAATGTAAAGTTCTGATATACGTGCAAGCAAAACATTCATACACACAGAATAAAAATAAAAAATTTAAAGTTCTAAAATCATGGATGACACTTTTCTTCTTTTCATGTTGTATTATTGTTTTGCAGCAGAATACCTGGCATAGGATATGACTAAATACTATTCAGCTGTAAAAGAAGAAATTGCACTTACATTCAAAGGAAAGACATGATTCACTGTTTTAAAATAAATAAAACATAACATCCTACAAGTATCTGGACTCTAAGTCTGCCTGATGGAGGACCCACCTTAACATCATGACTCCCCCTGTAATTAACACAAGGAGTAGGGTGCCAGTGATGAAACACGCTACCTTGTAAGACTCCTTCCCAGACATCTGACCAGGACCAAAACTGGAGTTTCTCATCTGTGGTCCTTAACAGTGGAACATTCTCTCATATTCTAGGTTCTGATTCTGTTGAGAGGACCTGCTTAAATGACTTTCTTCATCTCATTGAAAGCAGCAGTACAGAAGGCTTACCCATACCCAGAGGAAATGGATCGTACAACTTTGAATAAGGCTTTGCAAACCTCACCTTTGAAAGTCTTTTTTACATGCATGGTGAGTCATGGCTATCATTTCAGCACTTGGAAAGCTGAGGCAGGAGGATTGCCACAAGTTCAAGGCCAGTTTGAACTAAATAGGAAGTTTTAGGTTGGTCTGAGTTACAGAGTGAGACTTTAAAAAAAAAAATCAAAAAACTCCTCTAACAGTTGACAATGCCTCTGTAAAAGATCCCAGACAGTGCCTGTGTACAGGATCTTGGCTCCTTAGAAATACATCAGAATCCACCACATTGTGAGGAAGAGAGGAGGTGACACTGGCCATGACCTGTAATCGTCTGATTCTGGTATGTCTGTGTTATTGGGGTCAGGCAGAATGCCATGAGCTATGTTATATATACTAAAGTACACCATACAGTATATTATGGTGTCTTGAACAGAGATGTCAAAGCTTTGTTAAAGACAGCGATTTCCATCTAATTTAGTGATCCTCAACAAAGTCCCCAGGCCTTTGAACTGGCAGTGTCTGTGCCTCATTTCTGTATGTCAACTGCCTAGGAGGTTCTGGCAAAAATCTAGCCAGCAAATGAAACAGGGAGCTCCTATAGAGGCCAGTTGCTGTCAAAATAACTCCAGATGTGCATGCACTTGTCCACACCCCCAGGAAGATAAGCCTGTATTTCTGACCATGAAGTTGAGGGTTTGTGTGAGGAAGTAGCAGGTAACATTCTCCGGGCTGCCAGGCCAGGAAAGCAGCACACAGAATGGAAGGAAGGCCCCACCTAGCTTCAAGTCTGCATGTTAGACAGCTGTTAGGCTGGTTATGTACTGTGTTACATGATATAACCCAACCTACTAATATAATTAATTAATAGCGATATATAACATCTTTCTTTCAGGTATATTTTGACTGCAGTGCTAAAAATCCCAACTGGGCAAGCGTAACTTACGAGTGTTTCTTTTCATCAATTTCTTGAGGTGACTTGGTGTTCACTAGAGATTTGTCTGGTGAGTCTTTCCTCACTTTTTGTATTATGTTGACTTGACATCAAGTAAAATGACAAGTTAATTGCCACTTAAGGAGGGTTTAAATCTTGCATCACTGGAGCTGGAACATTAGCTTTGGCTAATGGCTCATACTTCTCTTCATGAAGACCTGAGATAAGTTCCCAGCACTCACATCAGGCAGCACACAGCCACCTACCTGTACCACCATCTCAAGGGGCGCCCAGTGCCTCTGTTTTTGGCCTCATGAGCACATACCCATATGCATACACATATATGTACAATTAAAAAAATAAATCTTAAAAAGCGATCTCTCTTCACCTAGTAACCTGGGAAAACGAGTCATTTTCTACTCAGGCCTCTGAAGAGATTTTTATGGGAGAAATAAAGCTCTGATGTTGAAGACAAAGACAGATATAGAGTCTCCAGGCAACAATTCCTTCCCCTCCCATGCCTTCTAGGAATTAGAGTCCACTCAAGAGAGAAGAAAGTTCCCAGTACACACCATACAAGGTCAAGCGTTCACATGAAGGGTGGGAGTCCTTCTCACGTCAGGGGTGGCATCCTGCATAATCCTCCAGCTCCTGTTCCCGCTGACACTAGCAGGACAAAGCCTGAGTAGATGGATTTGTTTGGCTCTTAGCTGGTGGTTTCACATGTTTATAATATGAAGGTCTTTCTTCTCTCTTTACCAAGGGCCTGGGCTACATTGGCCACTCTAGTGAGTAACTCTGCTTCCACTCTGACACTGTGGGCCTTTATGGATGTCGTAGTTAGTGTTAAATTGCTGTGAAGAAACACCGTGACCAAGGCAACTAGTGGTTTAGATAGGAATGGCCCCCATAGGCTCATAAATTTGAAAGCTTGATCACCAGGGAGTGGCACTATTAGGAGCTGTGGCCTTGTTGGGGTAGGTGTGGCCTTGTTGGAAGAAGTGTGTCATTGGGGGTAGGCATTACAAGTTTCAAATGCTCAAGCCAGGCCCAGTGCCATTCTGTCTTCCTGCTGCCTGCCAATCCAGATACAGAAATCTCAGCTCCTTCTCTAACACCATGTCTATGCCCTGGCATGCCTCCTGCCATGACGATAATGAACCAATAAACCTCTGAACCTGTAAGCCAGCCCCAATTAAGCAATTTCCTAAAAATTGCTATGGTCATGGTGTCTCTTCACAGCAATAGAAATCCTAACTAAGACAGCAACTCTTATAAAAAGAAAGTGTTTAGTTGGGTGCTTTCTTACAGTTTTAGAAAGTTAGTCCATGATCATGGCAGAAAGCAGATAGACATGGCTCTGGAGCAGAAACTGAGAGTTTTATATCCTAATCCACAGGCAGAGAGAGAGAGATATGTAGATAGATATCGGGCCTGGTGTAGGTTTTTTAAACCTCAAAGCCCACCCCAGTGAGATTCCTCCTCCAACAAACAAAGTTACACCTCCTAATCCTTTCCAAACAGTTCCACTAACTGGAGTCCAAGCATTCAAACATAAGAACCTATGGGGACCATTCTCATTCAAACCACCACACTGGGCTTCACACAAGTGTGCTGCCCTCTGGTGCAGCCCCGTGGTGGGGGGAAAAGGGCCTCTGAAGTGAGTGAAGTGAAGTAATAGGGAAAGGACCCCACTCAGGCTCAAGGTCCAGCCAGGTCTGCATGCTGTCCCGGCCCTTGCCAGGGCACCTTCCGCGGGGATCACGTGATCCCAGGCTCTGTTGGTGCCACTTCCTCCAGCAGCTGGCCTGTTCCCTGTCCTTTTCTGGGAGTGGACCTGGAGGCAGGCTGTTTAGAACTGTGAGAACCATTTTCTTTTAGTTATGATGTAAGGAATATGGACACAATGTGACTGCTGTAAAGGAGTGTTTGTCCCCGTAGGATAAAAACTATGACAATGAGACCTTTTTCGAGACAGCATGAAAACTAGCAATAGTTACAACATAATTTTGTTTTTTGATAAGAAAAACTTCTGTCTTCTGTCACACAATTTTGGGAGTTTTTGTTCATGTTTTGTCTTGTTTTACATTCTATGTACCCCTGCTTGTCCTGGAACTCACTATGTAGACCAGACTGGCTTCAAACTTAGAGATCTACTTGCCTCTGCCTTCTGGGTCTGGGAGATTAAAGGGTGTGCCACCCTTTAAAAGCTGACTGCTTTTTTTTTTTTTTTTTTTTAAGTCTGTAAAGGGTTAGTATATTCTTTCTCATTTCAGAGTATCAGTCATCCTATTTTGTCTGAGACTTGTTCCATAATGTTTAGAATGTGCTGCCATGTCCTTATCTCTTTTTAAAATGTTGACAGATTTGGTTGCTGGGGCAAGTTTATTTGCTTCAGTTTTTTCTTATGGTGAATATTCATAGCATGTGATTGACCATCTTAACTCTCTTTCAAGTGTTTGTTGTCACACCACATGCTTGTGTGGCACAGGTCATGATTCCCTTCCGTCTTAAGGCTGAGTAAAATCCCACTGCGTGCATCATCTCCTTGTCTTCTCCTTTCATCCAGAAATTGGCATTTGGATTGTTTCCATGATTTGGCAATACTGCTTTGAAAACAGTTGTACAGATATCTGTTTGGGGTAGATATCCAAGAGTGGAGTTGCTAAAATAATCGTGTGTTCATTTTTGTCATTGCTGTGGAATCAATATCTCACAAAGGCAATTTAAGGGGAAGCATTTATTTTGGCTCACAGTTTCAGTGGGTTTGATCTATAATCACTTGGTCTATATGCTTGGGCAGACTATCATAGTGACAAGGAGAATGTGGCGGAAGCTTTATAACCCTTTTTGATAAAGGGAATGGGTACTGGGCTGACTGTGCAGGGTCCTTATAACAAGGTACTGTCTACGTTCAGGGTCAATCTCTATATCTGCCTTGGCTCCTTCAGGACCTCTCTCTTGGCTCAGTCAGAAGGTCAGCCCTAAAGGCTGCTGTGCTGTTCATTCAGTCTGAAACCTTGGAGCAAATGGTGCTTAGATGTAGAGCGGAGAGACACTGGTGCCGTGTGGACGGTGACTTGCCGGTTGTCTAGGGACAGAAGCATCCCTCTAGTTCACTTGAGGACCACGATGACAGGGCAGGGTTGCGTTGGGCGCTTTGGCACCAGAGGTGAAGCGAACACTCTGAAGTCAGCGTGTCTGTGCCACAGAGTGCTTTTACTGCTTCCAAATTATTCATCAGCCATTAGAACTTGCACGTTATGAATTATGGAAGAGTGCTGTCTCTGTTAAGCAAGGGAGCCATATCCTTGCATTGTGTTTTATAGTGATTCCATTATTTCCAGATATAAATGATACATTATTACAATACTGCTTTCAGAATACTGAGACTGGACTGCTTCGCTGAACCCGTGGAGTCCGAATGGCCTCTGGTGGGGTTGTGACTGATGGCAGGACAGTGTGCCGTTAAGGGCTTTTACCAGGGACCTGCAGGAGTGTGTTCAGAGGGGAGGAAGGCGCGGTGTGAGGGCCAGTGTGAAGGAAGAGCTCGTGGAGAAGTGAGACCTAGAAATCAAAGCCCACACTGGGTGACAGTCAGTGCTGGGGAGAGCTGCTGAGTCCTGGCATGGGACCGATGGCTGGCTGGCATAGTGTTGCCTGTGAGTGACTGGTGTCCCCTACAGGGTGCCAGAGCACAGAGAGGCCTCGTGAGTGAGTGAGGAGTAGGGAAGATCCCTGTGTAGACTGTTCAGTTACCTGTGCAGGTGGTATTCTCTCTACTGTAGTTGAAAGACAGCTGATGCCCTTTACATTCTAGGATAAGCCCTTAGCTCATGCAAATGAAGAATGATTGTTCCTTAGAGTTTAGTTAAATTTACACATTTCTGTTCCCGGAGGCTCCAGCCCCAACCCCCCAGAATAGCACTGGTACCTCCTCTGTGCCCTCCAGGGGCTGGCCAATCAGCCTCTCTTAAATTTTTGCCTCCATTAGAGCAGGTCTGTGGATTTCTATACCCAAGGTAGCTTATAAATTTGCCAATGAATTGGCCTTAATCCCTTTCCTGGGCCCATCTGCAAAGGAGCATATAGTGAGTTTCTAGCTAAAAGCCAGAGGTGCTTGGAATGCCACATTTTCTCTCTTTGGTGAGAGAGGATAGTGTAACAGACATGTTCTTAATGTTCTTCTTGCCAGAGAAGACAGAGCCACGTTTAGCAGTTCTGCTTACTCTCACTGAAATCCCCCATTTGCCATAGACATTGGGCTTGTCCCCTTCTGTCTGTTGCTTTTTTTGGCCAGGAAAGAACGTGTTTGTTCATAGCACCCCTACTACAATCCTGGCTCATCTGGTTTCTGACCCAGTTCTTTTAGGTTTGGTGTGGTCTCATGTCTGTCTTTGGCTCTCTGCCCTTCTGATGGCGAGCATGTCCATCATCATGTGACCCTTTATAACATGGAGCCTGGTGCTTGCCTTTCTTCCTCTGTGCTTCTAGTCTTTATTCTCGGGATGAAGTTGTTTAAGACTTCAACATTCTCTCCCATCAGTATTCCTTGCCTAAACCCTAAGTTGTGGCCTCTGTGTCTCTCATCGGATCCCCTTGAAATCTGCCTTAATAATGGAGACACATCTCCCTGGGCTGTCTTTCCATCGCAAACTGTCATGGTACCGCCATCACAATTCATGAACATCTATCTTGCGTCTGTCCTGTCCTGGCAAGCAGTGCTGCAACTTCTTGGGGAATCTTTCCCTTGTCACACAGGATGGAATGCTGCATTGAGTGTTGTTCTCTGAGTGATGCCTTGATTACTGATGCTCAGTTGACAAGGAGAAAAGCAATCCAGAGGTCCAGCATCTCTTCAGGGATTAGAGAAGGGTCCAGTGATCAGTGATCTGTAGCTTTGTATCCAACTCCAGGAAGTCAGTGAGTGACATTTTCATCATTCATACTGAACATGCTGACAGGGGAAGAGATTGGCAGCCAGAAGCTCCTGGAAGCATCTGTAGCAGTACTAGAAGAAATGAAATCTATGACTTGAGGGAAATCTGTATTGTGCAGATAGGCCAGGTAATATTGTGATAAGCACCCTCGAGTCTCAGGGACTCAGTGTACAGCAGCTTATTCCTATATCTAGCAAGTCAGCTTTGGGTGCAGATGACTCTAGAGTTCCATCTTCCGTGTAGCACTTCAATTCGAGACCAGTGGGAGTCTCATTTGCCTTATGATACAGCACATGGAAAGCACACCCTCTTCCCTACAGCTCCCAAATAGAAGAGAGGTTGGGTTGGACAGTCACTTCAAAGACCTTGGAAATGACAACATCTGTTCCTGTTTATTGGCATCTAGTCATGTGGATGTCATTTATCTCAGGACATGACTGGGCAGGATAGTCATGCGCCCCATACCCAGAAGCACGATAACCTGATAGGAGCAAAAATAAATACCCTCCATTACTGTTTCATCCTGTTCTTACAGGTATGTTGACGACCCCATGGAGTTAAGAGACAGTTCCTTTTGTAACTGGGATGACAGTACCGATTCCTACTGGAAGAAGGAAAGCAGTCGAGACACCTAGACCACTGTGAAAGCACAGGCTCTTCAGACAAATGTGAGCTGCAAGACCAGGAAGCCGGAACTACAGGCTTGGAATGTATTTTGCACCCTCCTTTCCAGCACTTTCTTCACATCCAAGTGGCTGGCAGGTGGTCATCAGTGTGCAGAGAGGCATGTGGGACCTGGGTAGAAGTGGGCCAGCTTTGCAGGTCTGCTGCTGCCTGGGCTCCAGCCAGGCGGGACTGGGTAGGAGTCATCAGGGGCTTTGATGCTCTGTTCCAGCTCTCGGTAAATCGTTTTGTACCTAAATCAGAGACAGAAAGACAGCTCTACAAAAGGCAGGACCCAGCCACCATTCCTCACAGCCACTGCAGCCCCATAGTCTCTGTCGCCTGCACTGATCTTGTTTCACAGACATAGATCAGGAACGCCATTCCCGGCTGTCACGTGTACCGAAGCAGTCGCCGTCCTCCAGAACCGGGGACCCACCAACAAATTCGCTTCACATCAAACCGGGTGGCACACTGAGACTGGCCCCGCTCAGATCCCGCTCAGATCACGGGTGTGCTGTGTGGCTGCAACTGTGCAGGCGCCCCGAGTCAGGCCATGTCGAGGAAGAGCATTAGAGGAGAGTGTCAGAGTGACCCTCCTCCTTGTCTCTCAGGAGAGCTGGAGGCTTTCCTCCCCAGGTGAAAGGCAGGATGGGAGGAGGGCAGAAGTACAAGCCCCAGCCCAGCCTCCTGGGGCCGAGAACATGGGTCTTGGCTGACATTTCACTTACTGTCTATATAGGTGGTTCTTTACTTCTTCTGAGCCTCAGTTCCCTTCTCTGCTGAGAGGGCATGGTAGTGCCTAGTCTGTCTAAGGATTGAATCATGCTCTCCAAATACAATAGCTGAAGCCCTACCCGTGGGGTGTGGCCTTTGCTGAAAACAGGGCTTTCAGAGGTCAACAACTTCGAACAGGTTCCATAAGGTGGCCCTAACGCAGCAGGGCTGCTGTCCTCATAAAGGAGAGAAAGCCAACTAGGTAGTTGGGGACGGATGGCCGGAGGACTGGAGAGAAGTGGTCAGCTGTCCAGGAAGCTGGGGACTGTGGCAGACCCCACAAGCTGGAAGAGCCTTCAGGGAGCGTGGCCACACCTTGGTTGATGACTTCTGTCTTCCAGAACCGAGCGAGCTCCCCTGTTGTCTGCCCGGCAGGTTCTGCCACAGCAGCCACAGCTGCAGTGTGCCCCAGCACCACCCCAGGCTTGGAACAGAGGCCAGCGGTGCCGATTCTGGCCTTTGCCACAGGCCAAGTACAAACGCGGTGGAGGTCTCACACACGGCAGAGCAGGACAGTCCCAACCCTGTCCCTGTCCCCTAACAGCTGTGCAGCAGCTCAGAGTCCTCATCAGCAGGATGGGGACAGCGCTGCCTACTTTCCAGGCTGTCCCAGAGATGAAATGAGTGACAGCAGAGCAGCCGTGCAATGACAGCTTTCCGTCTTTTTGGAAGAGACAAAGGGGATGCCATTTTCTACCGGCAATGAGCTTTGACCTGACATTCATTCCTCAACGGTTCTGCCGGGTGGACGAAGGAAGTGGGTTTATGTCTGTGTCCCCAGTCATCTGGGTCTCTCCTGATGCAGGCACAGTGTCACGAGTCAAACCGAGTGTCTCACCATTCTGGCCTCCCCGGGACCTACAGCCTCCAAGACAACAGTGGTCAAGCTGGCAGCAGGGATGAGAAGGCCTCATAAAGGCCTCTACAAGGGGCTGTCCTGTGAGCAGAGGACATGGGGCCTGAGCGGTGCCGCATCGGCCCAGATGGATTCCAGGATGCCGGCTCTGGCTGGTCCTGGCTGTGGTCCCAGAAGAGACCTTTTCCCTTCCTGTCCAGACCCATTTGGAGCTGGCAGCATCGAGCCCACCATGCCTGCCCTGCTCAAGGCTTCCATGGCTGTGCTGTATGCTGGCTCTGCACACAGGCCCTCTGGGTATCTGGAACTTGTGGAAACCCTCTCAGAAGCACAGACACTTCTCTTCAAACTGCTAGCACTGCTCGAACACCTGCTCCATGTTCTCCATGTACTGGGGTGTGGTCTGATTAAGTTCCTTCAGGGCCTTCTCATACTTGTCCTTGGTCTATGTGGAAATTGACAGACAGAAGTTTGTTCCTGTCCCACCACTGTTTTCCTCATGTGCCCTGTGGCTTCTCTGTCCTTTCCAGACTCCAAATGTGGAAGCAGAAGGTCTGGAGCCTGGGATTCTCCAAGGCCAGTGCAGTCCCTGTGCTTCTCCATGGCAAGTCACTCTCTATCTGTTCTGCCTCACTGGAGCAAGCCCCAAACAGGTAGATGTAGGCGACAGACGGTCACACCAGTACTCAGTGTGCTGGATCCCAAGGATACATCTACCTTGGTAACATAGTTATGAGGCTCAGCTGCCTCCCTCCTTCATCACTTCCCTGTGTTCATTTTGTCAGTGGGAAGGACTGTGCTGTGCAAACCCTCTGGCCTAGGTCTGGCCCAAGCAGTTGTGGCTTGTGAGGCACCTTAGAGACAAGGTCATTGTCTTAAGTGCCAGATGGGCCTGGGCCTCATTTTCCTTATCAGAAAATGAAGATACTTTCTGTTTAGTAGTGTGTTTTGAGACTTAAATGACAAGTACAAAGCTGCATAGATAGACATTCCTGAAGTCGGTCAGCTCAGCCGCTTTTTCAAGATTATCCACAGGAGTGATATTTAGGTAAAAGGAAAGATTAAGTGCAGTATGGTCCAGCTCAAGCAAGTCTCTGGTCAGAATGTGTTACATTCTTAAGACATGATGAAAGTGAATTCCTGACGTGTGTTCAGGCTCAGGAACTACATCCATCCAGACAGGTGGACCCTGCCCTCCACAGCATGCTAATCCATTGCTCCATAGTTCCAGACAGTTTGTTTGGTGATAAGAGCTTGCTGGGAGTGAGGGGCAGCTGGGTTCTAGGAAAACTGATTTATTATAGGGCTTTCCATATTAGAGTCTTTAACCACTGAGGGATGTTCGAGGATTTGCGTGAGAAATGCATGGTACTTTTCCTAAAGCAGGTACTGTGCCAATGCTCAGCGCACCTTTCCAGCCAGTGACAAACCTTCAGAGTGTCCATTAGCAGGTGGCCACTTTACTGTTCAATCTGCAAACTCTCAGAAGGAGAAATGGTAGATTCACTCTTCCTTGGCCTCTCTGGAGCTGGCCAGCTTTTCCTGTTTGTCCATTGTATGGTGTTCTCTGCTGTTTCTACCTACAAGTAGAGTGAGTGCTAATGACCACATTGCTCACAATGACTTTCCTGCAGAAGACCCCCATTTCAGATTTTTGTTCTGAGGACTTTGGACTTTCTGAAAGCTCTGCATTATTTCAAAACTATTTCAAAACCTCCCATGCCTGTTAAAAGCTGTCATTGTTGTCTTGTTGTGCATGTGTATACTATCAAGATGAGGAAGCAGGTACAAACTAGGTAAACTTATCACTACAAGTAGTTATCAGAAAAGTGCCTCACTTGGTCGCTCTTGACAGCTAATTTCTTCCTGATTTATATTATAATGTCTTTGAATAGTTTCCTTGCTACTTAGCAAAAAACAAAGGACCTAACTCTACAGATACTTGCTGAGTAACTATCCACCTTCCAGACACTCCTGGGAATGGCTAGCCTGCCCCTTCTTGCTTTACAGGCCAGTGCAGCCCCCATGATCACCCTGTGTTGCCAGACAGCAAGCTTCCCTGCTTCTCTTACCAACAGAGTCAAGTCAGCAGACTGAAGATTCTCTGTGTACAAATCCAGGCCAGGTACCGACAGAAACCAGCTGGTAGGTTAGAGATAATACAGACAAGCAAAATACAGGGCCAAATGTGCCTGACATCTCGTGTTGACCTAGGACAGGGACAGCTTTCCATAGTTGGTGACACTGAACTAAAGCCTTATGCTTGCATGTCATCACATATAAGAATATTATTATCTAGTTATTTCCCACTTACTGACCACCTATCTTAGACTAGGGACCATGCTTGTGTTTCAGCCTCTGTGTATTGCCTATTCCCCAACAAATAGGAATAACTGTCCCCATTTCACAGATGAGGAAACTGAAGCTTAGGGCAGTCACAGCATCTGCCCAGGTCCAGTAGCTCAGGAAAGTAGCTTTTCCTACAGTTCCTAGTAGGGACAGTCTGGATGGCAAAACCTAGTTCTTACCTGCTTTGTCAAGAGTATGTTGAGTATTGACTGCCCTTTTTTTTACTTTTAAGTTAGGAATAATTTTGAAAAATGAGAATGTCAATGGCTAATTTAGGATGAAAATCAAAATACTCAAATGTTTCACAGGGTGCAGGCATTAACACCGAAGGTCCTCCAGGAAAGAGAAAGGATCTATTCTAATTTTTTTCCTCCCATGGTCTTAATGGTGTTAGCCAATGTTTTGTTTGTTTGTTTTGGTTTTTGTTTGTTTTTTAACTGTTTGCCTGGCTGGCCATCCAGTACTTCTCTCTGTTTGTCCTTAATCTGAGGCAACACTTCAGAGTTGCTAACAAGTAAAAAGCTACACTTTGCCATTTGTGATTTTTATCTGCATTGAGCGAGTAAAAGACCCCTCAACCAATTGCTGACATCTAAGGATTCTTAGAGGGCCTAGAGAAGAGGACCAGACCAAATCTTCCTGAACCTTGGCTTCAATGTCAGCCATGTCCAGTAGACTCTTCCTCGACAGTCTGTAGTGCATACCCCTACCCACTGTAATGCCACCTTCTCTGCTTGTCTGTCTGTATTCTAGAGTGTTCACTGGCACACAAGCTGTGGCAGCCTCAGCTTGATCTCCCCTTTGGATTGCAGACTGGCTACAGTGCTGTAACAGTCTTCAGGTTTTATCTTTGATTCAGAAATCCATGTGTTTGAGACTGCTGACTGCTCCTTCCAGGAGACTCTGGCTTCAGAAACTTTCATTTGAGCTGAGCTGATATCTCATGCTTGCAGTTCTAGCACTCAGGAGGTAGAAGTAGGAGCACTGCCAGGTTCAGGTTAACCTGAGCTTCAGAGTCCAGACCAGCTTGGGCTACAAAGCAATATCCTGTCTCTAAAAATATAAAGAAAAAGAAACAATGGTAGAGAGGAAGAGACTTTAGCCAGGGCTGCTACTTACACCACTGCAGTGTGCCTTTTCCATGTCTGAAATCCTCTGGACTTTGTTTTGGTTTCTGATGCTCTGAATTTGGCACAGCTTTGTTTTGTAAGCACTCATAACTCCTGTTCTGACACCCGACCTGCAGGTCCCATGCCTGGTATCATTAGCACTTCCAAGGATGCCATAAAAAGCAGCTCTGAGAGCCCTGGGATTCCAGTGGCTTCTAGTGTTCACAAATTACTTCCTTTCTGGTCTCCTGGTGAAGAGCGGGTCTTGGAATCACCCCGTGGGCATCTGAGTGCCAATTGAGGTTCATTCAGTTCCAGGAAGTTCAAGAAAAAGAGAACCGCTTGCTGCAATGCCTGGCATCAATACAAATTAGATTATATCAGTAGGCTATAAATGAAATTTGAGTTTTCCAGTTAAAACCATTTTGTAAAAAGGAGGAAAAGAGACTCCTTTACCTAATCTTTTATGAAATTATACCAGGGCCCTCATCGGAGAGACTCCTGACTAAGCCCCTGGGCCAACAGACCTGTGATCCGGACAGCTGATGGAAGATGCAAAAGTTTGAGGTAGGACCTCAGACCCTTGGCAGAGGAAAAAGCGGATAGATAAAAGCCAGTACCTTGTGGTGATCACCTCAGGGTAATACAAAATGCCTTCAAATGTGATCTAACAAGAACCAAGGCACCTGACTCAGAGCCAGCCTATATTTGGCCAAAGGGAAGGGCACTAGCAAAGTGATTGCTTTGTAAAGGGCTGACCAGACAGCAGCCTCAGCCCAAGTGTAGCCATGGTCTCCAGATGGGCAGTGTTAGCCCCTGCATCAAGGAAGACCATGGACGTCGATGCCATTATCAGTAGAACTCTGTGTGACACCTGCTATAGCAGGTTGTTACAGTTATCCGATACATTGTGGTATTGGGTTTGGGTATGAAATGTTACCCCGAAGCACTGATAGGTTGAAGGTTCCTCAGCTAGCAGTGCTGTTGAGGAATGATTGGGTCATAAGGGTAGTGACACCATCAGTGGATTAATCCATGGATTATTTCATAGTTGAGTGGACACACCATGGAGCTTATCTGCAGGCAGTGGGACATGGGAGGTGTGCCTTGTCTGTCTTGTCCCAACCCAGTTTCCTTTCTATCATGAGGTAAGCACTCTGCTTTGCCAAGTGTTTCAGTTTCAGTCTTGCCTCAGGCCTACAGTGATGAGGCCAAAGAACCATGGATTGAAGCCATGCACCAAAATAAGTCTTCACTCATTTCAGTTGTATCAAGTATTTTGTCATAACAATGGATACTAACACACATGGGTCATCTTTTCCTGTCTATACCTATGTACGTAAAGGTGTGTATTATACATCTATATGCACACTGTATGTTTGCATATTGTGTTTTGTACACTGTAACAAACTGACTTAGAAATAAACACTTGTTATTCAAAAAAAAAAAAAAAAAAAAAGCAAAACTGTTGTGAGTTAAGCCCACCAGAGAATACCACTCAGATACTCTTAAAGCCAAAAAGAAAGTCTTTATTGCCAGCTGGTGGCTGCCTGGGGAACTTGCCCAAATCTTCCAGCCTTTTGTCTTTTATGCACAAAAACCACATCTGATTGTCAAACTTCAGTTAGCAAGAAGCAGAACTACAGTAGCTAAAATGCAAGGTTAATAAGTTTAGGGACTTTCCTAGAACTATAGACTTAAGTCTTTGTTCCCATTTTGGCAGATGTTGGGGCCTACGTGCTGGTTTTAAGGTCAGAATGGTGTCTCTAACATGGCATCAGTTGTGCTAAGTCTGTGGCCTATTAGAAAACACAATCCTTAACTTTGGAAAGCTTAGGTGAAGAAAACTACTTTGGTATTGACAAATGTCTCTAATGTGTCTCAGGATGAACCAAATACTCAGGTATTTTAATGTATAGAACTATTTAAAGAACCCTTTGTAACATTCATACGGAAAAAGTGTTAGCTAAACACCTCTGTTTAGTGCCTCAGGATTTCAGTGGGCAATTCAAACAGTAATAAGAATGAATAGTTGGGAGCTGAGAGTATAGCTCAGTGGTAAAGTGCTGGCCTAGCATGAGCAAGACCCTAGGTTCCATCCGGAGTTCAAAAAATAAAATAAGCTGGACAAATATAAATGACATTAATGTTCATAAGCATAGGTGAGAGACAGAAAACTTCAAAGACACAACATGTTGATTGCTGAATAAGTTCAAGTCCTCTGGGAAACTTCTAAAATTAAAAAAATGCAAGTTGCCTGAATTGATAGGTATATCCTCGAATATTTAGAATTCTAGTTAGCATGTGTAGTTTTGTGTGTGCAGAATACAAAAATTAATTACAATACAATAAATTACAATACATAGAATACAATACAAAGCAAATACAATACAATAAATTAATCCATGTAAATTTAGAAGCTTTTCAAGGGCCAAGGAGATGCCTCAGTTGGCAAAGTGCTTCCTGCAAGCCTGATCCCCAGCACCCATGTAAACAACTGGGACATGATAGCGTTTGATACTATCACAGCACTAGGGTGGTGGAGATAAGAGAATCACACCTGGCTGCTGTAGCCTAACCTAAGCCTAGCCCCAGGTCCTAGCAAGAGGCCCCTTCTCAGAAAAAGTAGACTGCTCCTGATGAATGATACCCAACTTGACCCCGGGCCTCCACATACATATCTGCATACTGGCGTACACACAGACACACAAACCAATACATTTAGAAATTTTGTCTATTTTGTGTATTTGTGCTCAGTAGTAGTTTTTGGTAAGAGTAAGGCTCTGGTAAACCCCCAGAATATAGGGAGACAGAAAAAAACAGTAGGCAAAAGCGATATGGAGAAATTTAAAAGTATGATAATCTCTTTATATTTGTATGCAAATTGATGTTTTTCCTGCATGTATGTCTGTATACCATGTGTGAGCAATGCCCATGGAGACCAGAAGAAGGTGTTGGATCCCCTGGGACTATAGTTACTGATGGTTGTGAGTGGCCACGTAGTTGCCCAGAATTAAACCTGGGTCTTCTGGAAGAACAGCCAGTGCCCTTAACCACTGAGCCATTACTCCAGCTCCACAAGAACCTTATTTTTATGAGAAAGCTAAAAGTAAAAGAGTATTTATGGGTGATAAAGGATTTTGTGGGCCTGGAAAGGTAGCCCACTAGGTAAGTGCACATACTGAGTTGGGTGTCCAGTACCCATATTGGGTAGCTTACAACCGCCTGTAACTCCAGCTCTAGGGGATCTGATACCTTCTGGCCTCTACAGGTGCTGTCTTCATTTACAAAACCACACAACAGACACAATTATACATACTGAAAAATTAAAATAAGGTTCTGGAGAGATGGCTGCTTGGTGGTTAGGAGCATTTGTTGTGGTTGTAGAGGACCTGGCTTCAGTTCCCAGTACTCAGATGGTGGCTTGCAGCCAACTGTGGCTCCAGTTCCAAAGATAGGGGATCTAATATCTTTTGATCTCTGAGGGCTGCAAACATGCACATGGCACATGTACTCGCAGACAAGACAATTATACACAAAAATAGAAGTTTTAAAAATCTTGTTTTAAAATGATAAGCATTGCAGATGGAAATTATGTTGACTTCTGTGATTATCAACACATGGATTTGAGGGAGAAAATCACTGGCAAAGGGGAGGACACTAGTTAACTTGGGGTTTGTGGATGGAAAAGCTGTGAGTGCCACTGGATAAACATGTCCAGTGGTGCCGAAATCGTCACTGGAGTGTCGTGAAGGACAGCTACAAGTCAAAAGGGTAATGAGGGCCTGTCATGCAAATAGACAGAGATCTGGAGTTTAGGTTGTTTGGGGAAAGGGTGGAACTAAAAAGTGTAAGGCTGGGCAGTGGTGGTGCATGCATTTAATCCTAGCACTCAGGAGGCAGAGGCAGAGGCAGAGGCAGGCAGACCTCTGAGTTCAAGGCCTGCCTGGTCTATAAAGTGATTTCCAGGATAGCCAGGGCTACATACAGAGACCCTGTCTTGAAAAACCAAAAAAAAAAAAAAAAAAAAAAAAAGCAGGTTAAAGGCAAAACCAGATAGGCAGAGGGGATCAAGCAGCCATTAGAGGACCTCACCATGAGGGTTACTTAGAAAACATCAAAAGGCTCTGAGACTCAGGGTCATGGTTAGGACTTAATATGGTGGTGGTATTTGAGTAAAATAATAGTGGAATCAGATCCATAAAACTGGATAAGAAAGTGCCTAGAGCCGAGTAACAGGGGTTCAGTCCCTGGTGCCACAAAAAGAAAGACTGCCTCTGAATGTGATAGACAGTAGGTAGGGTCGACGATGAAGGGAATGCATGCTTAGAGCATCAGTGAGGGCCAAAAATGTCTCAGTGAATAAAGGCCCTTGCCGCTAAGCCTGAAGACCTGATTCATATGGCGGGAGGGAAGAACAAGTAAGTCCCAAAAGTGTCCTCTGACTGCCACAAACACTATGGCACGTGCGTACATGCATGGGAACACACACACACACACACACACGTTCCAAATATCATTTAAAAAGCATCAGTTATTCAACTACGTAATTCACAGCAACTGGAAGAATAGTGGGTAGGAGTTTGTGGGTTAAGTGTTTCACTATGTGGAGAGGAGGTGTGGAGCTGACAGCATGTGTGAGGGCAGGGCTGGGCAGGAGGGGTAACCCCCTGGGCAGGAAGAGTAAGGGGGAAAAGATGGAGCCAAGGAGCTGAGTGAAGAGAGAACTGAGGAGAGAGTCAAAGGTTAAGGGGTGAGGAGCATTGCATGGGAAAGACAAAGGAGGATACAGGAGAAATGGGCGACCATGGCTAAGCAGACCCTCCTGGATATGGCTCAGTGGCCGTGTGCTTGCTTAGCATATGCAAGGCCTTGATCCTCCCTGAGCAGAGGCCTACATACGCAACGGTTCCCACCTAGTCTGGGTGTCCCTGCCACTGTCTCCTTACGACTGCTCTTTGATCCCCGTGTTTTTAACAGTTCATAAAATTGTGTCTTCCACACTGCAGAAGTTCCATTTCAAACTGATGATAATTCCAGGTTTCCAACGAATACCTTCAGGGAAGAGCTGGGCCCTTACAGAATGGTCAGGGAATGGTTTCCGTGTCTTTGGGGAAACACAGGCTCAGTGCCTGGTCAGCAGGAAATAGTTGCAGAAAATGGAGAGCCTTCACCTATGACTCCTTAAAGGAGGACAAAGATATCTTTGGGCCTGACTCACGGATGTGGTCTTCATTTGTGTTTTCAACAGTTGAGGCTGCCTAGCACCGATGAATAGGTGTCAGTGACCTCTCCCCTCCCCCAACAGCTGGCTGCTATTCTGAAGCTATGGGGCCACGATGGGCCTGCAAATGGATTAGAGGGAAGACAGGGATCAGTGTTGAAGCCACACCAGCAGGGCTGAGCTCTCTAGGTCTGGGATGGGCCAGGGTCACACTGCACACTGGCATCAAAGGTTTGACCCACTGCACTCGGGAATCCACTTGCCTGCCCACAGTTCCCTGGCTGTGCCTTCACTTTTAGGAAGGTCAGTTTCTTCTCACCCCTCTGCCCTAAGCAAGGACCGTGAGGACCCAGTGTCGGGTGGGGTCTTAGTTTGAAGCCAGCCAGGACTCCCTGTGCAGAAGCAGGTGCGGAATCTAGGGTGGGACCGGTTGTCATTACAGGGAAGTACTGTTCACACATCACACCGGTCCCTTGTCCACCCTGAGACTTTTGGGGGAACTCCATGGAAGTGCCTCTCACAGGACACTAGACAAAGCATGCATACATGTACAACAAACAAATACTTGGTATCCAGGGAGATTAGGAGAGGGCATCAGATCCCCTGGAACCAGAGGCATGGACGGTTATGAGCCACTATGTGGGTGCTGGGAACCAAATCCAGATTCTCTGGAAGAGCAGCCTGTGCTCTTAAGTACTAAGCCATCTCTCTACAACACCTCATGCAGCTTCACAAGAGGATTCACATCTTTCCAGTTTCCCCAGGTTAAGACGCCCCTGTACAACCTGAAAAGTGTGTAAGTTGGGAGGCGGAGCCTTGGTGGGAGGCTCTGAGCATCGATCGGTGTGAACTCTGAATAATGCTCACTGGAAAGGTGAATGTCATAAACTGTGCCATGGCTTCATGGGATGCCAGCGAGGGGGTGTGGCCCTTTTTGGCTAGAAGGAATCCTCTGGTAATTTGGAGATGCCCTGATAACTGACCGTGGTGCTGTGGAGTGTTATAGGAAACAAAGATGAACATAACTCCGTATCGCTGCCGAGCCCAAAGCCCTGATACTGGGGAGCACTGAGCAAAGACAACTGTGCTTGCTAGGAGGTTTTCCACTGTGGCACATGTAGGCTTCCGGAGGCCCTTGCTGGGAGCATGGCCGCCTGGAAGAGGATGCATACTCTGAGCTGACCAGCTAACCCAGTCAGAGGAAGCTGCCTGTCTTTCCCCATCATGGGAGAGTTGGAGTGAGGAGACACCACTGATGACACTGAACATTTTTTCATGTTGATACCTATATATCTTCTTTTTACCAAAAACTTGAAGATGTATTTATTTACTTACACACCAGAGCACTCCTGTGGAGGTCAGAGGACCACTGGCAGCAGTCAGTTCTCTCCTCCTACTGTGTGTGTCCCAGGAATGGGACTGAGTTCCTCAGGCTTGGTGGCAAATGGCATTACAACTGAGCATCTACTGGCCCATCACATGTGCATCTTCTCTGGTGAAGTTATTGTTCAAATATTTTGATACACACACACATTGTTTACCACAGAGTTTTGAGAATTATGTTTTTTGATGCAAACCCTTGTTTTTCTGTTTTCTTAACACCCATGGGGAACAGAGGACCTATATCTTCCTCTACAATTTACATATTTCCACACTTAGATTATGATCCTCTCAGGTTCAAGGGCTTTCTATGGGTATGGATTGTTTTTGAGATGGGGTATTTCCTATTCTTGTCTTGAACTCCTATACGGAAGCAATCCTCCTGCCTCAGACTCCCAGCAAACTGTCGTCACAGGCACACACTCTTATGCTGGCTCTCAGGTTTTTTCATGGTTGATATTGAGTTTTTATTTATTTGCACACGACTTCCAATTGGTTCAGCACCATTCATTGAGTCACCTTGGCACCTTCATACAAATCAAACTGCCAGCTAACCGTTCATGTCCTTTAATAGTTCATTAAACTTTTAAAGGACTTCCTGTGGCCAACTCCTTCATTAGTACCATGCATACAGCTGGAAAAGTGACCTGATGCTTTAGTCTCTGATCTGGAAGCTTCCCTGGTTTCTTCCTTCACATTTAACTCGCAGCGTAACCAGCAGATCTGGCCATGGTTTCATTTTTAAAAAATTTTTATCCAGGATATCACATGGTGCCGGCCTGTCTCAAATTCACTAGGCAGCCAAAAATGACCTTGAACTCCTCCCTGATCTTCCCGCCTCTAGTTCCCAAATGCAGAGATTAAAAAGCACGCACTACCACACCTGGCACAGATGTTTTCCTTCCTTGTCTCTTACCTACCTCCTATGAGTCACCCACATATTTTGACTGAAGATAGATCCTTCAGACAGTGACGGCTGTCTGTAGAAGCAATGCTCTTTGGGAAGATTGCACATTTCCTGTCTTAGTCAGGGTTTCTACTGAAGCAACAGAACACCATGACCAAAAAGCAAACTGGGGAGGAAAGGTTTTATGTGGCTTAAACGTCCAGGTCAGACTCCATCATTGGTGGGAGTAAGGATAGGAATAAACAGGGCAGGAACCTGGAGACAGGACCTGGTGCAGAGGCCATGGAGGGGTGCTGCTTACTGGCTTGCTCCCTAAGGCTTGCTCAGCCTGCTTTGTTATAGAACCCAGGACCACCAGCCCAGGGATATAACCACCCACAATGGGCTGAGCCCTCCCCCACCAATTACTAATTAAGAAAATACTTTACTGCCAGATCTTATGGAGGCATTTTCTCAATTAAGGTTTCCTCCTTTTAGATAACTCTAGTCTGTGTGTCAAGCTGACATAAGACCAGCCAGCACATTAACTCTGGAAAAGGTCCGGCTCTGGGTTGATAAATTCACCCAACTTCCCTGAGGGTGTGCAGACAGGCAGGTTAAGTAGTCCCAACTTCACACCAAGGCCCTTTCCAGAACATCATCAATGGTATGCTGTTCTGGCCATCATGTTTCATCTCCAACTCCTCCATACAGGTGAACACTGGGAAATGACTAAAGCCACCTGGCTGGGAAGCAGCTAGCTGAACTGGGAAGAAGCTGGGGCACTTAACACCAAAACCTGTTTTTCTTCTACTGTGCTCTACCTGAGGCCATGTTTGCCAGCTGCTCCACGCTGACCCTACTAATGTTATCCAAGGTTTGGGTGGAGTCCCAAGCACTAAACACAGTCGTGTTTCTGGCCTTTCTAGACTTCTCAGTTCTGATCCTGACAGAACCTGTCGCCTAGAGGCAAGCACTGTCTCTGTTGACAGAACAATTTATATTAAGATTACCAGACCCATATGGCACAGTGCAGACCTGTAACCCCAGCACGCAGGCGGCTGAGGCAGGAAGATCTCCAGTTCAAATCCAGCCTGGGACTACATAGTGGGTTCTGGGATAGCCTGGGCTTCACAGTGAAGAGAGAGGAGAAAATAAGTTTCCAGCACAGACTTTCATTCAGAGCTCGGCTTCAGCTGAGAAACTAACGTTCCTCCTCCGCTTCTCTCCAGGATCCCGTGAGGATGGGAGCCGCCGGCTCTGCCACGCTGTGGGAAGGGTGTGAGACTGTGGCCGTGGAAGGAGCCAGCAGCGCGATGCAGGCGACTCCGGTGGGTAAGCCTGGGCTTCCCTGCACACAGCTTGGCGTTTCTGCCTCACACTCCAGGACCCAGACACGCGCCGAGAGCTGAGGAAGGGCTGCGGAGGTGGGTGCGTAAGCGTACGCGCATGCGCCTGCCGCGCCCGTCCTCGCTGTTGGAACCCGGCGGGGGGGTGGAGCCTGCAGCGCGGCTGGAGCCGGTGAGCGGGTGAGCCAGGAAGAACGGCGCGTGCGCCCGCTTGTGGGCGGGGCCAGGGCGCGGCAGGGGCGGGGCCTGTCGTCACGCGCAGCCCCGCCCCTCGGCCTCCCTCGGTCTCCGGGAGGCGGCAACCGCTTCTCCTTGTCTTTTCCCGGTTGTTGGGGACAGCTGCACCTCGGTTCTCGGTGATCATGGGGGACCCTAGTAAGCAGGACATCCTGGCCATCTTCAAGCGCCTGCGCTCGGTGCCCACTAACAAGGTAACGGCCGCAGGCGGGCTCGGGACCCCGCGGCCCGCTGGACCCCGGTTTGGCCACGGCCGTGGGAGGAGCCGCCGGGCCTGTGACACGTCGCACTGTGGGCCCGGCGGCCGCCGTTCCCCAACCTTCGCCAGCGAGGGGCGGAAGAGGGGGCGCACAACAGGGGCGTGGCGACGGTGTACGGGGGTCCCGTGGGCGCCTGACCAGAGGTTCTGGGGGCCCAGGGAGGACTTATGACATGGGCATCTGGGAGATGTCCAGGACCAAAGGCGGAGCACCTATGGGCACAGAGAGGGCCGAGGCACGGACACTTGGGGTGTCCAGCAGCAGAGGGCAGAGCACCTGGGGGTAGACAGAACTGGGGCATGGACATCTGGAGATGTCTAGGACAGGAGACCAGTGCATCTTGGGGCAGAGAGAGAACTGGGGTGTGGGCCTCTGTGGGCGTCCAGGAACAGAGGCTAGAGTACCTGGGGACTCAGAGAGGAGGCTGATTCGTGGCATCTGGAGGTGCCTAGGTCTGGAGACCAGAGCACCTTGACCCAGAAGCACAGGCAGGGTCGGGTGGAGGGAGCAGGGAATGGAATTGTGTCGGTTCGTTGGATAGTTGGGCTCTGAGAAGTCTGGAGAAGCATGCACTCCAGCTCCTGTGACCTAAAAGTGAACACTACCGCCACCAAGCACCGGGATGGGGGGACACGTCTAGGATCAGAATTCTAAGTAGTGCTAGGTTCTGGGAGAGAAGGACTCTTCCTTATCATGGACCTTGTCCTGAGTGTTCTTCAGGGCTGGGGACCTACCAGAGACTGTTTTCCACTGGCCTTTGGTTGCAGTCCATTTCCCAGTCCAGTAAAGCTAAGGTTTTCTGCCCTGGTTTCTAACGCTCTGTGTTCCTAAGGAAGCCCACCAAAGATCAGGTCATTTTTATCCCTTCAGAGGTTAAGGTCTGACCCTCCAATTTTTTTTCCCTGTAAGTGTCTGCGCCAGCACCCCCACTGTAACTCAACTTTTAGCATGTGTCTGGCAGTGTTGATATGATACGCAGGGTTAAGGTGACAATTTCCCTAGGATGACGGAGTAGGGTGGAACCTGGTGAGTACAAAGGGCTGTCGTGTCACCGTGGACTCTCCCCACCCCTCTTGAAGTTCAGTCTGGTCTCCACCTTTGCCGACAAGGAAACATCTGTTAGTGAGCACAGCCCCGAGTCCTGAAGGGGCGATATAGAAAGTTCCAGAATTTTACGAAATTCAGGCATTTATGTCTTGATGGTGGAAGGGAGCCTTCTGATGGAGGACATGGCTAATTGGGGGTGATAATGTATGGAGGGTGTAAGAAATGGGAGACAGCTTCCAGGCACAGTCCAGTGTCTGTTGCTTTACTATTTTCCTGGATTTTTTTTTTTTCAATTTAGATTGATCTGTGTATAGCAAGTACTTGCTTGTTACTACACACAAGATTGGATCTGCAGCTGGCAGGGCGGAAAAATACATACGCTACGGCTTTCTCTCCGAACCCCATCAATATGTATTCTCTTTGATTTTATCAAAAAGACCGTGCTAAATAAGAAAATAAAAAGCAAGGAACAACAACAAAAAGGGAAGATGAACTTTTTAAATAAGAAGTCAGTGTCACGATACCAAGAGACACTTTTAAGGAACCCACGTGGGCTTGCTTGCGCGTTAAAATGTAGCTGGCCACGGCAGCACATGCTGTAATCTCAGCACTAGGGGAGGTGAGGGCAGGAAGATCAGGAGTCCCAGGGCAGCCTCAGCTCCATAGCAAGAACTAGGCCACCCTGGGCTACACGAGGCTAGCTCTCAAAAAATGTTTAAGTTATTGTCTAGCAGGGCATGATGGTATGTACCTGTAATCCTAGCACTTGCAAGACCGAGGCGTTTGTATTTCCAATAGCTAAAGGCCAGCTTGAGCTACATAGTGGATTTTTGGTTAGTCTGTGTTATAAATGGAGACCTGCCTAAAAATGTACACACATGCACACAGGCACACTGTGTATGTGTGTGTGTGTGTGTGTGTGTGTGTGTGTGTGTGTGCTGGGAGGCTGCTATGTCCTAGCTTTACCCTTGAAGCATATCCCTTGTCCACTTGCACCTTGCTTTCACCATCTGAAAATGTGGGCATGAACCAGATCTAACTGGATGGATTATCGTGAAGATTAGATTAGATGATCCAGGAAAAGCCTGGTTGGACATTTGTCTGCATGAATGCAGCCTTTTTTCATTTTAGTCTGAAGAGCACACCTGTGGAAATTTTATGGTCTGTTAATATGATTTTTTTTTTAAAAGCAAGATATCAAAATAGCTTCTGGTCATGTCTCACGGCACTTGGCTGTCCTCTGTGGTCTTGGCTTGAATCCATTGATGACTGGATTGGCTTGAACAACAGTAAATCTAGCTTTAATGACTAGAAGGACTGGACAACAGTAAGTGCCCCCCACAGCTCGGGGTAGTACTGGAGTCTGAACCCAGGGCCTCGTGTGCGCTCGACAGGTACTTTGCCATTGAGCTGCATCTCTAACCCTTTTTTTGATTTTGAGACAGGTTCTCTCTGTGTAGCCCAGGCTAGGTTTGAACTCACTCTGTAGTCCCAGGCTGGCCTGGAACTTTACAGTCCCCTGCCACAGACTTCTGGATGATGAAATTACAGGGGTATGCCATCATGCCTGCCTTAACATTAAAAAAAATATTTTTAAAAAACGCTTGAGGCAGGAGGATTGCCAAGTTCAAGACTAAACTACACAGCAAGGTCCTTTCACAAATAAACATTTAAAAAAATAAATAAGTACAATATGTAAAGACTCACCTGAGGTTGTAAGGACATGCCCTATCAGTAAACTTTGATAGGGCTGTAGGCCCAATACGGTGCTGCACACTTCTAATTCCAGCGCCTGGAGGGAGAGGCAGGAGGGTCAGGAGTTCAAAGCCATGCACAGCTACAGAACAGATACGATCCAGGCTGAGTTACAGGAGATCCTGTCTAAAAAGGGGGCAAGACTGTAGAAAAGGAGCCCTGAGATGCGGAAGTCAGGAAAATGGCTGGATTAGCTGTGTTTGGAATCACTGTCTGAATTCCCCTGGTTATGACAGGCTGCTCGAGTGAAGGGTTTACCTGGAGCGCTCTCAGCCTTTGTCTAGCACCCACAGTGCACCAGTGCTGTCTAAAGCACTGGGGACATTTACCCTGAAGGCGAAGACCTGACACGTGCCTTCAGAGGATCCAGCAGGGAGGCGTGAGGAATAGAAGCGTCTAGAGAGATGCATCGGCCCTGAGGCGAGCTGCTCTGGCAGAGGACCCGAGTGCCGGGTGGCTCTGGCCTCTGTGGACACCATGGGCAAAACACTCATCAGATAATTCTAGAAAGTAGACGAAGGGCCTTGTGGTGTTGTGGGAGACACCGGTGGGTGAGATGGCGAGGAGTGGGTGCCGGGAGCACGAACCACTTAGGGTCAGTTCCTACTTTTGTTGGTTGTTTTGGTTGTGTGTTGAGATAAGGTTTCAGGGATCCCAGACTGTCCTCACGTTCTCTGTGTAGCTGAAGACAGCCTTGAACTTCTGATCCCCTTGCCTCCACTTCCCAGGTCCCCACCATCCCATCTCTGGTCCCCGCTTCTCACCTGTGATGCTCAGTTGATTCCTTATTCTCTCCCAAACGATGGTGAAGGACAGCTATTAATTTGTAAAAATGCAGAAAATAGTGAGGTTCGAGTTGCATCAAGAATTTAGCATGGCACTGCAGAACATCCAGCCAAAATCCAGGCCCACTAAGGCGGCGGGAGATTTCCCAGGTGTCACAGTCAGAGGGGCTGCTGAAGTGATGGAGCCCTCCTACAGGTTTATGTGAAGGCATTAGCATTAGCTGTCATTATTTCCACAAGAAAATGTCATCATCGGGCTTCTCTAAGAACTGAATTCTCCTTAGAAAACCACACCTCTACTTTTGACTGGGCTCACATATCAAAGTACGGCACAGACCCCTTTTCCTCCCCCGCCCTGTAGCCAGCCTTGCGCCCACTCGGGTGTGATGCGCAGCTTGCCTGCCCGGGAACTGCACAGCAAACTCGTGCTCCACCTCTCCTCATGGGGCCGCGGCCCGTCTTTGACCCTGTGTAGAAAACCTTGACGAACGCACTCACCCTAAGGCCTTACGATCACATAACGAATTGTCTCGCACTGGACTGTGGGTGCCAAGGGGCAGCTGTCTGTGCCAGGGATGGCACAGGATAGGAAGTGCACGGTAAAGTCAGGTGAGCGAGTGCGGCGGGGCCCCTGGTGTCCCCTCGAAGGAGCTCCTTGTTGCCTAGTGCTGTTTAAGGCCCGTGCCCATCTCTCCCCACACAGTGAGTGTCTCACAGGCCGGCGCGTGGCCTGGCAGAAACTAGGTGCACTGGTGGATTCTGTGATACCATACACTCCTTTGTACCTTGGCTCCTGTCACAGTGTCTGACACGTAGCCGGCAGTCAGCGAGCACCACAGTGAGTCACTGGCCACTCTCCATGCCCCCTGTCACTCCACACCCACGGCGGCAGATCAGCCTGAGCCCAGCATGGCGGCGGCTTCAGCAGCTTGTGGTTTCTCTTGTTTTCCAAGGCCAGAAGCAGTTCTTTCCTGAGGGTAGTTTTTACTTTATAAAATGTATCTATCTAAAGTGGGGGGAAGGGGTCCTGAAAAAAAATTAAAGATAATTTTGCCTGTGAAAATTTTGTCATTGCTATTCTGACTTGAATTAACTATAAGTATTAAATTGCATGGAAGGCACTGTGTAGTTAGTTATTTTGTGGTGGGGGTCATATGAGTACCACTAGATTCTGTGGCCTGCTTGTGTAGGTCAGAGGACTTGAGGGGTTCATTTTTTTCCTTCCACCATGTAAAATCCAGGTATTGAACTCGGGTCATCAGACTTGGCAGCAAGCACCTTTACCCACTGAGCCCTCTCAGGCCCCGCACTGAGTATCTTTAAGTACCTCCACACAGGTGTTATCAGATGAAGAGGTTTTTTCTCTCATCATTGTTGAAGGGTGTGGTGGTAGTTTTTGAGCTGGCAATAAGTTGGTGTGCTGTTTACTTGGTTAACAAATGTTTACTGAGTGCTTATGAGCAAAGAACTACTCAACTAGGGTCCGTGGGAGCTGCATATCCAGAGCTGTCCGGCAGCACTAGGCCCCTGTGCTAATAGATTGAGAAAGCAGGTGACGGAGAAGGCCCAGCCCTATAGGAACTCACAGTACCCCCAGAGCAGGACACCGATCCTTGTGACCTGTGTGGCTAATAGTTCCCAAAGTGACCTGGATAAGGGGGGCGGGCTGTGGTTCAGAGAGGAGCATTGGCTCCCCCAATCTTAGCATCTTCCATCTGCGCACGTGCACCCACGCGGGTTCAGGGGTCAGGAGTGGGAAGTGACTTAGCTGGCTGGGTGTGTCCCCATCTGTGATGCGGCAGCAGTCATCTGAGCAACCACCAAGTGGTGTGGGCAGGCCTCCAGTGGCTGTTCAGCTGGGGCCTCTCCCAGGTCCTGGCACTTAGCCCCTCCCCAGGACTGTCTGAGTGCCCTTGAGAAACTGGAGCTCGTTTCTCCGAGAGGTAGCGACCCAGTGCCAAGGAGGCCACGGTGTCTTAGCCTAATCTCACACGTGTCTACAAGGCACCTTGGTAAAGTGAGGCAGTGGTTGCACACAGATGTGCATATTAGGAGGTGGGGGTTGACTGGCATCTGGCGAGTGACAGAGAGAGCGGGATCACACCCAGGAGCCTGCCATGCGCGCTGGAGTATAATAAGCACGTGTGTACCTGGTGTGGAACCTCAGCTGTCGCTCCTCAGATGCCATCCACCCTCATTCTTTGAGGCAGGTTCTCACTTCTTGGAACGGGGCAAGTAGCTGATCTGTCTGTCTCTGCCTCCCTAACAACACGCAGCCACCAGCAGCTGGGCTTTCTCCCTGTGGCCTCTAAGGATGGGATGCAGGTCTTCATGCTTGCAAGGCTAGACTTTGCGTTTCCCCAGCCCCTGCGTGATGCATCCTCTAACAGGCAGGGTTTAGAGAGTGGAGGCAGCTCAGCCTTCACATCAGGCACTCAATCCTCCCAGTGACTCATCCGGTGATGTCAGTTAGTTGCTAACCACAATCTAATGTTTTTTTCTTGCAGGTGTGTTTTGACTGCGGTGCCAAAAATCCCAGCTGGGCAAGTATAACCTACGGGGTGTTTCTCTGCATCGATTGCTCGGGGTCACACCGGTCTCTTGGTGTTCACTTGAGTTTTATTCGGTGAGTGTACTTCCCCTCGCTGAACGGAGCGATTGCACTGCTCCACAGACTATTCGGTACTTGTCTCCCTACTGAAACAAAGTGAGCAACGAGTAATTCAAAAGAGAAAGGATTGGTTTGGCTCACAGTTCGAGGATGTCATCCATCACAGCAGCGGGAGTGAGGTGACTGCTCACATTGCAGCCACGTCAGGAAGCAGGGATGGACACTGGTGCTCAGCTCAGTTTCTCCCTTTCATTCGGTCCAGGACACCAGCCCAGGGATGGTGCAGCCCACATTCAGGGTGGGTCTTCCCTCAGTTTCCTGCCTGGAAACTTCCTGACGGTACACCCAGAGTCTGACGGTACACCCAGAGTTTTGTTTCCCATGTGATTCCAAATCCAGTCAAGTTGACAATGGAAATGAACCATCAGAGGGACTGGAGAGATGCTCAGGGTTCAGAGCACTGGCTGCTCTTCCAGAGGACCCGGGTTCAATTCCCAGCGCCCATATGGCCGCTCACAACCATTTATAACTATAGTCCCATGGGATCTGATGCCCACTTCTGATGTGCAGTTGTACGTGCAGACAAAACACTCATGCATAAAATACATAAATAATTAAAAAGAAAGAAAAAAAAATTAACCATGAACATCTGTGTCCTCCCTTTTTATTATGTTGACTTGATATCAGGTAAAATGACAGATGATCAGGAATTGGGGTTGGGTTGTTAAATCTTGGATCATCTAGTAACCTGGGAAATTGAATCATTTTCTACTCTGTGAAGAGATTTTTTATGGGAGAAATAAAGCTCTGATGTTGAAGACAAAGACAGATATAGAGTCTCCAGGCAACAATTCCTTCCCCTCCCATGCCTTCTAGGAATTAGAGTCCAGAGTACGCACTCAAGAGAGAAGAAAGTTCCCAGTACACACCATACAAGGTCGAGCGTTCACATGAAGGGTGGGAGTCCTTCTCACATCAGGGGTGGCATCCTGCATAATCCTCCAGCTCCTGTTCCCGCTGACACTAGCAGGACAAAGCCTGAGTAGATGGATTTGTTTCGCTCTTAGCTGGTGGTTTCACATGTTTATAATATGAAGGTCTTTCTTCTCTCTTTACCAAGGGCCTGGGCTACATTGGCCACTCTAGTGAGTAACTCTGCTTCCACTCTGACACTGTGGGCCTCTGTGGGCTTCACACAAGCGTGCTGCCCTCTGGTGCAGCCCCGTGGTGGGGGGAAAAGGGCCTCTGAAGTGAGTGAAGTGAAGTAATAGGGAAAGGACCCCACTCAGGCTCAAGGTCCAGCCAGGTCTGCATGCTGTCCCGGCCCTTGCCAGGGCACCTTCCGCGGGGATCACGTGATCCCAGGCTCTGTTGGTGCCACTTCCTCCAGCAGCTGGCCTGTTCCCTGTCCTTTTCTGGGAATGGACCTGGAGGCAGGCTGTTTAGAACTGTGAGAGCCATTTTCTTTTAGTTATGATGTAAGGAATATGGACACAATGTGACTGCTGTAAAGGAGTGTTTGTCCCCGTAGGGTAAAAACTATGACAATGAGACCTTTTTCGAGACAGCATGAAAACTAGCAATAGTTACAGCTTCTTTATGTCTTTTAAAAGCCCTGTCCTGTCACATGGAGGTGTTTGTCTGCCGTCTGTCTGTGGGTAGGTATGTGCATGTATTTGTGGTTGCCTGTGGAGGCCAGAAGAAGACCTCAGATCTTCTAGAGCTAAAGTTACAGGCAGTTGTGAGTCACGTGTATTCTGGGAACCAAATTCAGTTACTCTGCAAGGTCAGTAAGCACCCCAGACACTGAGCCATCTCTCCAGCCCCTACCTGGAGGGTTTTTTTTTTTTTAATCAACTTACAAGGGCATGGTGGGCTAAATATATATTAGCTGTATAATGGATAATTATTAAGACGAGGAAGTTGTTTTATGTGTGTGGGTGTTTTTCCTGCATGTATATATGGTTGTCCATCCCATATGTGTCTGGTTCCTGTGGAAGCCAGAAGAGGGCACCAGATTCCCCTGGAAATGGAGTTATAGAAGATGAGGTTCTATGGGGTACTGGAAATAACACCTAAGTCCTCCGGTCCGCTGCAAGAGCAATCAGTGTTCTTAACCACTGAGCCATCTCTCCAGCACCGGCTCCCACTGCTACTTTTAATCTCTGTGATTTGCCTACTTTCATACCTCATGTTCTAGTTCCCAATCTGTTGCTGTGATAAAACACCATATCCAAAAGCAACCTAAGGAAGAGTTCATTTTGGCTCAGGGTTCCGAGGGGAGAGTCCATAACAGTGAAAAAAAATTATAACTTCAGAAATGTGGCCAGCCTGACAGTCAGGAAGCAGAGAGAGAGGTCAGGAAGTGGGGACCAGGTTATGGGAACTCAGAGCCCCCCCCCCCCGAATGATATCCTCCAGCAAGATTCCTCCTCCGAGGGTTCCAGAACCTCCCCAGACAGCACCACCAGCTGGAACAAGGGTTTTAACACATGAGCCCGTGGGAACACAGACTCAAAGCTTCACACTGCTTGTGTGAAGAGTTGGAGTGCTTGGGTTTTTTGTTTGTTTGTTTTCGGTTTGGTTTGTTCTTTTAACCCAGGTTCATTTTGCTTAGCTGACTGCTGTCAAGGCTCACTACTTTTCACTGTCAGTAATCCCTTCCTTTGATGAGGCTGAATAATATCCCAGTTATGTGTAAACACTCATTTGTTTATCTCTCGACCATGGGTAGACACCCACATTGTAGCTCTTGAGATAAAGCTGCCTGGAGCACAGGTGTACACATACCACTTTGAAAGCTGTTCTGAGCCCTTGGGGGCCAGTACCCGGAAGTGCTATTGATGGGTCAGGTGGTGATTATATTTCTCCTACTTTTGAGGAAGCCTTTTGTTTTACAGAATGGCTGTGCCGTCTTACATTCCTACCAGCTACGCGCTGGGCTCCAGTTCCTGCTCTCTTCACCACCCCTTGTCATTTTCTTCCTTTCCCTCCTCCTCCTCTTCCGCCTCCTCTTCCCCTTCTTCCTCTCCCACTCCTCTTGCTGGGCCTCAGCCTCTTGCTCTTATCCTTCTTTCTTTTGTGTGGTACTGGAGACTAAACCAGGGGCCTCGTGCACGCTGTGCAGGTATTCTGCTGCTGAGCTAGACCCTCAGCCAGCACTGCTCCCTTCTTCCCTCCCTTTCCCCTCCTCCCCCCCACCCTGTCTTTCTCTCTCAACAGCCATTGGGTGTGAGTTGGTTTCTCCCTGTGTTTCTGGTGTGAATTTCCCAGGGCCCATGCTCAGCATCTTTCATGCGCTGTGCATCATGTGCGTATCTTCTCTGAGGACTTTCTTTTCAAGTTCTTGCCCGGTTTGGATTGGGTTGTTTGGTTTTGTTGTGGTGAGTTTTCAGAGTTCTATACTGTATATTGATCCCATATAACAGATATGATTTGACAGGGTTTCTACTCATTTGACAGATGTCTCTGTACTCTGTTTTTGATATGCCTATTGGAAACTTTCCTGAAGTTCAGCTAGTGTGTGCCTTTTTGATCCTTCTCAAGGAATGAACACCAAACCACAGCCATGGAGGTGTTATCCTGTTGTTTTCTCAGAGTTTTATAGTTTCAGGTCTTACATTTATGCCTTTGACCCTTTTGAGTTTTGTTTTTGTTTTTAGACAGGGTCTCACTATGTAGGCCTGGCAGTCCTGGAGCTAGCTTTACAAACCAGGCTGGCCTCAAACTCACAGATATTCATCTGCCTCTGCCTCTGCCTCTGCTTCTGCCTCCCAAGTGCTGGGATTAAAGGCATGTGCATTCACACCCAGGTTGAGTTAATTTTTGTTTGTGGTGATAACTAAGTATATAACTTCATTTGTGTGCACCCTTGGGACAGAACCGAGGACTTGTATGTATACATACATTGTCACACCAATGTACTCTAGGCAACTGTTCTACCACTGAGCTAGATCCCCAGCCTCTTTGTACTTTTATTTTGAGACAGGCTCTTACACTTTGCCCAGGCTTCCCTTGAACTCACTCTGTGGCCCAGGCTGGCCTTGAACTTGTGATCTTCCTTCCTCAACCTCCTAAGGCACTGGAGTTACAGATGTGAGCAACCATCCCTGTCTCTCCCCCCTAGCTTCCAGATTTGCTTTTGAGAATGTTTTTCCCAGATTGGTCATTAGCTGTTCATGTTAAGGTGCCACACCCTGTCCAGGGTAAAGGCAGGCCGCACCTGACGCTCAGCACAGTTGCCCCTCCCCCTCTGCTTGGTGCTGTTCTGTCCTGTTTTCCTTTCCGGGTCCCCTTCTTATCATCTGGCCTGGCCTGTTCATCTCTGAGGCATATGCCCACATACACAGTTCCAGGAAATCAGGTAGGAGAAGGACTGGCCTGCAGCCCAGAGCCTGGACAGCTAGATCTGATGGGCCTGTGCAGGTTCAACCATGTGCCTTTTAAAAGTCAGATAAATGCAACTGTATGATTTGCACACTTATGAATGATTCAAAAAATAACTAAAAAGCACCGAGCCAAAGGGCAGCTGCCTAGGCTGTGGACAGCAGAAAACCCAGGGCACACAGTACCCAAGAGAATGGCTGCTTAGTTCAAGACCAGCCTGGTCTACATCGTGAAGTCCAGGCCAGCCAGGACTACATAAAGAGACCCTGTCTCAAAATCAGATAAGCAAGCAAGCAAACAAATCATCACAAGACTGGCATGGTGGCACATACAAGGAATCCCAGCTCTAGGGAGACTGAGGGGTCACCTGAGCTCACAGCCTGAGACCAGCCTAAGCAGCCGCACAAGACTCAACTCAAAAGAAAAATACAAATGCTCGTTGGGGAAAAGTCTAACTAGCCCTCAAGATTGTAAGTAAGGCACAGAAGCTCCTGCTCTGGGTCTCTCCTTCCTCCTTCCTCTCCCCCTGCCCGCCACACACGTCCAGCAGATGAACACAAGCACACTCTACCAGGTGATCACCGTGAACAGTGTGCGATGGCTGGTATATTTAACCAAGTGGAGTTTCTGTTTGTAGGGTGAGTTTCAAGGTAGTGACTTTCACAGAGGACAAAGTAATTTCTAAACTGTCTTTGGTCGGCAGCCAGCAAGGCAAGTTAGGAGTGTTCGTATGGACAGAGATTCAGTGCTTGGGGCCCGGCACCCAGCAGTGGCTGGAATCTCCCTGGCCCTGCCTGGCTCCCAGGGAGGAGCTGTTCAAGGGCTGCTCATACTCAGCTCATGACCAGCTCGGACTCAGCCGGGTGCCTGCTCAAAGGACTCGAGGGAAGAGCCTTGGCATGAGACCAGCATGGAAGGAGACACTTGGTCTTGAGGGAAGCAAATGGCCCACCACACACTCCTTGAGCCTGTCTGCATCCATCATCGGGTAGTTTCTTCCCTCCGAAATGTCGATCACCAGAAGCCTTTGTTAGCTGAGTGACATACATCCCGACACATTCCGAAATCTACTTAAGTCCTCTACTTACCAGAGTGCTGTGTTCGGCAGCCATTTGTGAAGCGAGGGCCGCTGCGTCCTTACCTCGTAGGCCACCTTCTCCCTGCCTCCCTGGTTAACAAGAGCACTTTTTCTCAGCACTGAACTTTCATAGGACTCCGCAGAAGCTCTTCCTGTGGTAGTGGTGCTGCCTCGGGCTCCTGCAGGGGTGTGCTCAGCCCTCCGTCATCAGAACCCTTTGTCCTGGGAGTCCAGGGATCCCAGGGAGTTCTGTCAGCTCAGTTTAAGAGCCCAGCTTAAAGAAGCTGGAGAGACGCTCAGCGGTTAAGAGCACCTACTGCTCTTGCAGAGGACCCAGGTTCAGTTCCCAGCACCCATGTCAGGTAGCTCAAGCACCTGTGACTCCAGGTCCAGGGAATCCATCAGCATATATTGATGTATACTCATGTAACACATACACACATGCATAAATACACATAAATACACACATGCACACAAATAAAATTTAAAGGAGAGAAGGGGATGGAGAGGTAGCTCAGTGGTTAAGAGCACTTGCCTCTTCCTGAGGACCCAGGTTTGGTTCCCATCACCCATGTAGACGGGAGCTGACACTCCCTCTTCTGGCCTCGGAAGGACCAGGCTTACACATGGTGCAGACACACATGCAGGTAAAGCACCAACACATAGCCTCAGTGCTCACCCTGAGCTACAGTCCCACCCTCTGGGGTCTTTGAAACGACATCACACGGAACTCTAAATTCTCCTGCGTCTGCCTGCCCTGTGTGAGGATTACAGAGATTACAGGTGCACACCTCTGCATCTGGCTACTTAGAAGTCTCTAAATCCCAACATTCAAGGAAGCATCCCGAAAGCTTAGTTAGTAGTTTGATGCGAGAGGAGTTTTCACACTGTGGAATCTTCTTTCCTCCCAGATCCACAGAGCTGGATTCGAACTGGTCCTGGTTTCAGCTTCGATGCATGCAAGTTGGAGGGAACGCAAATGCTGTAAGTCCCCCAGACTTGCCCTTTCTCTTCGTTTCCGAAGTTCAATTCCTGTGTGTTTGGGAAGCTCTGAGGGATGGGGCAAAAAGCAGGCTCAATGGCCAGAAGCTCCAAGGGTGAGTTTGTTCAGAAACCCAGTGAGCACCTGTTGGGCTGGGTGCTGGGTACCCAGTACCAGACAAGCCCCTCTCATGGGCAAGAAATAGATTAATAAGAGAATAACCGAGAGTAAGCAAGTGCTTCAAGGAAACTGGAAGCAAGCAGGGGTGTAGAAGAACCAGCATGCTTACAAACAGAAGAGGTTTTACACTTGAAGGGGTGGCCTGTGTGCTCACTGGGATGTGTGGCTTTACATTAACTGGAGAGAATCAGGTCTCTCGAGTGGTAAACCAGAAACCTTTCCAATGTAGCTAGTAAGTGCATGTATGTGTGTGTATGTAGGGGGGTTCTTCGGTGATACAGCCACAGGATGGTCGCACAGGCTTCAGTAAAGAGCCCCCCAGCCACGATGGTGCGAGCAGCCCTAAGTAAACACAGCGGGCCAGCAGAAGACACAAAAGAGGAGAAGGACTTGTTGGGACAAGCAGTGAGAAGGTGATGAGGGAGCACAGTGGGGTAAAAATGACCAAAGCGTGTTGTACGCATGTGTGAAGTTACAAAGGAGAAGAAAGAATTCTAGCCGGAAAAATCTTCTGAGACACTGATATTCCATTTGCTTCCAAATGGTACCGACTGGTAACTGGAGCTTTCTCAGATGCACTGTTAAACCAGGTGTAAGAAATTATGTTTGGTCACATGTGGTAGCCCAGCCTGTAACCCTAGCACCCAGCAGGCAGGGCAGGAGGACCTCTGTGAGTCTGAGGCCAACCTGGTCTACACCAGGGAGTTCCAGGCCAGACAGGATTATAGAGACTCTGTCTCAAAAAAGGAAAGAAAGTAAGAGAGAGAGAGAGAGAGATGAGAGAGAGAGAGAGAGACGGAGAAGATTATATTAGTTTCTACCTCAAAAGTTATATCTAGCCTTAAATATTTAAAACCAAAATCCTACGTCTATAATAGTCACTTCCAAAATGCAAGATGGCCTTAAATCAGTTTCTCAGTTGTTTTCATTATTATCCTCAGGCAGAAAAAGGTAGTAGATTATTTCAAAGTTATGTTGGAGTCTGTATTTTCTAATGAGAAAAACTAAGTCCTGAGAAGCACCGTTCTATGAGTAGAGCTAATCCTGGGCGTGGCATCACCATGTCGGACAGTCGTCCTCTGCTCTCGGAGACATCATATTCCTCTGCTTGGCTTTTCTTTTGAGACTATATAGCCCTGGCTGTCCTGGAACTTGCTGTGTAGACCAGGCTGGCCTGAACTCACAGAGGTACATAGCGAGACTCTGGCCCTCACCAAGAAAAGTCTCCTTAAAATGCCCTTCAATTTGACAGAGGTGGTTTGATGGAGATGCAAACGCCAATTAACTCGTTCTCATATCTAGACTTGTGTCTAGTTTAATCAAAATATTAACATTAGAACCTGGGATGGTTCAGCTCACTGTCAAGCCGGATAACCTGACTTTCATACCCAGAACCCACTTTCCGGAAGGAGCCAACAGAGTCCCTCAAGTTGTCCTATGACCTCCACATGCATACACGCACACTCCCAACAGTCCGTCCGTCGACCAATCAGTAAATGTTAAAAATAAAATATTGTCACTATATTTGAAGGGATTCTCTTTTTAAAACGTTTTACATTTATCTCTGTGTGTGCACGTGTGTGTGCACGCACGCATGCACATGTATGTGCCATGGTGCACATGTAGAGGTCAAAGGACAACTTGCAGGATCTCTTTTTCCACCATAGGGTCTTGGGGCTTGGACTCAGGTTTCTCAGGCTTTGCAGCCATTCCCTTTACCTGCTGAGCCAATTCCTTAGCCCAAGGGATTCCCTTTTGCAAGGAAATTTTTGTTTTAGAACTTTCACGTCTAATCGTTTTCATATCCCCCCTTCTAAGTTCCTCACTCGGTAGCATTTCGATCATGAGGTCAAAGGTCTTGTGATATTTCTGTTAATTTGCCTCCTTTCCTCTGTAGTCTTCCTTCTTCCACCAACATGGGTGTGCCACCAATGACACCAACGCCAAGTACAACAGCCGCGCGGCTCAGCTTTACAGGGAGAAAGTCAAGTCCCTGGCCACCCAGGCCACCCGGAAGCACGGCACTGATGTGAGTCCCTTTAAACGAAGCTCATTCAGTAGAGAGCATGTTTTAAATCTCAAGCAGTAAAACTCTCTGGAGCCTCCTGTGGAGCCGGGGCACAGTGGGCCCTCGTTAGAAGAGCTCTACTCCTCTATCCACATGTGACCCGGACTAGCAGGCTGTTTCCAGTGACTGGGTCCAAAGTAGGAGCGCCAGGAGATGAGAAGATAAAGAGAAGATAGGTCCGCTGGGGTCAGGAGGGTCAGGAGGTTGCGCACAAGCTGTGTCTTAGGCCAAGCGAGTTTATTAAGAAGTGCAGCGTCTTATAGTCAGCTCGCAGGGGAAATGATACAGAATCAGCAGAAAGCTATCGAACAATAAGGCAGAGTCAGCAGGAAGATAATCAAGCGATGTGGCAGAAAGGAAACACAGGGTGTCTCAGGTGTGTCACAGACCTGGCACACAGCAGCCTGGGGACTGATGACCCTAACCCTTAAGGATGGGAATGTTGAGTTCTCAGGTTAAAGTCACAGTTCCCCCAGGATCCTGGCCCCCGGCTGATGCTCTCCTCGTAACCCAGTTTTAGATAAGGAGCCATTCCTGTCCAGATCCACCCAGCTCTCAGCACACCCGAACATCAAAGATCACTCCTGGAGACTGGAGGCTCCCTGCAGCTTCGGGCCACAGAGGCCATGCTTCCATGAACTGATCAGTGCATGACTTTGCTTAGTGTGTGTTTCCAGTTAAAGACACCACATTTTCATACTAGGCGTGCTGGCTCACACAGGTAATCCCAGCAGTTAGGAGGCAGAAGCAGGAGGAATCCAAGTTTAAGCCCAGCCTGGGCTATGAGACCTCATCTCAGAAAACAAAAATAATCAACAGGGTGGCTCAGAAGGGAAAGGCAGGAGGGTCACTTCAATTTTGAGGCCTGTTGTTCTACATGGTGAGTTCTAGGCCAATCAGAGTCTTGAAAATGAAAACCGATGAATAAAAGGACAACCTCATCTAAGGGCCTTAAGCTCGGTGACGGAATGCTTTTTCCTAGTGTGTGAGAGACCCTGGGCTTCAACTCCATGCTTCAAAAAGATTAATTGGCAGCCTTATTTGATATATATTGATATGGGGGTGTGTGGATAGCGTAGCTCAGGGATGAACAGGGCTTCTCGGGAAGGCACATCGCAGCCCTCGGGAGCCTGGGTGCCCTAGACAGCTGCTCAGCCCCTGGGGCCATGTTTAACATGAAAACAGTAAGTTGAATAAAAAGCACGGCAGTGAGGAAAGCACCCCTGAGGGGACACAGGAAAGCCTCTCATTTGTGAACCCGAGGACTGTGGCGCAGGGCAGTGTGCCTGCCTCAGCCTTGGCGTGAACGTGCTTTTCCCACTGCTCACTTCTGCTGTGTGTCTGGAGATGGACTGAAGACCTCAGGACTGCTGAGTTGAGGTCACAAGCAGCTTCAGTGAGGAAGGCATTATGGAAATGTGGACTCCAGGGCCAGGCCAGGTCACCGTGGTTTAGAACCTGCACTTGCATCTGAACAGGTCCTTGACCTCCAGGGGCCGTGGAGCTTCTGGAGCCATGGCTTCTTTCCACAGTGTGCTCAGGGCCCTGAGTGGACACTCTGGTGTTGTCGTGACCGAGGGACTAGATGCAGCACCTGCTGCAAGCTCCAGAGCGGAGGGGAGAGCTGAGGCAAACTCCCTGCTAAGCTGTGCTTTGTTTTCCTTCCAGCTGTGGCTTGACAGCTGTGCAGCCCCACCCGTGTCCCCTCCTCCAAAGGAGGAAGACTTTTTTGCCTCTCATGCCTCTCTGGAGGTAAGTTTGCTGCTTTGTTCTCAGATTTATTTTAAATTATGTGTATGGGGGGAGCTATGTGCATGTGCGTGCAACACCTGTAGAGTCCAGAAGAGGGCGCTGGACTCCTGGAGCTGGAGTTAAGGCAGTTGTGAGCTACTGCATGGGTACTGTGAACTGAACTGGGTCCTCTTTTCTTCGGGGGATGGGGGTCCAGGAAAGCAATGGTCCCGTCCTGTTTCAGAGTCATTCTGAAACACTCACACCACTGCTCCTGTCTTGCTGGCTGGGATGTGGCCACCTCTGTACCTAGCTCGGAAGCTGAGACATCATTGCACTGCTGCTCTTCTTAGCCAGATCAGAGAGCTTGGTGACTGAAGAATGAAGACACTTGTCATGGGGGTAAATCTCAGCGCCCTGATTTCATGGTGTACATACTACGTATGTCAAGGCTACCTCGAGACTTAAACAATACGGGAAAAGTTACTTAGAAGCCAGCACAGTAGTGTTCAGGAGATGGTGTAACTCGTAACATAGCAACAGTGGCATCCACCCACAGTGCTCCGGTGGATTCTCCTCCCATCACTTTGCTAATGGAAGGCAGAACCTCCAAAACCCACAACACTCACAAGTCCTGGGAAGCAACACCTGTGGACCTCTGGCTTACTGCCTCAAGTTCTAGGTTCTCCTGCCCACCCCACCCCCCGAGTCCCTCTGGGGAGGGGCTGACACTTGCTCAGATTTTAAATTACATACAATTATGTAAGCTATGTGTTCACCGCTGGTCATGGTAACACGTACCCAGGACGATCAGCTTATGAAGAGGGTTTATGGTGACACAGGTTTGGAGGTTACAGGCTGGGTTGGTTGGCCCTCTTGCTCCTGGCCCTGTTCAACACTAGGACACTGGCAGGGAGCATACAGAGAGGCAGCACTGCTCACCTCATGGCCGGAGGAACTGGGGCCCCTTTTTCCCCTCCAGGGACCCTAAGACTTCCCTTTAGAACCCACCTTCTGCTGGTGCCACAGGCTGGACACCAAGTGAGTGACACTTAAGTCTTGGAGGGCATTTAAAAGCCAAAGCAAGAGGCAGGCAAGATGGCTCCTGCCTGCGAACCTGCACTGCTGAGGCTGAAATGACCACTGGTGCAGGTTAGAGGTCAGCTTTGGCTGTGGAGTGAGTTCCGGACACTGCATTGCATATACGCACAGATAGATCTTGGGGTTTTTTTTTTTTTTGCTATTATAATTTGCATGTACATGTTATCATTCACATAATAAGTAGTTACCAGAAGTTGTTGTGGGGGAAACAGACATGGAATTCGAGCACTCAGGACTCTAAGTTTGAGGCCAGCAGGAGCTACATAGTAAGTTGAGGCCTGCCTGAGTGGAGAATGTTGTTATTGTTTAGCATAGCACTAGATACAGAACATATATTATAGTTAGCATAGAAATAGAATATATATATACACACACATACACACACAGAATATAGTTAGCATAGAAATAGAATATATTGTTTAATTAGATACAGAATATAGACACTGAATGTCTGTGCTTAGCTGAGAGATGGCAGCAGTAAAAAGATGGGCTGGGAAGGAGAGAGCCAGGAGCAGTGTGGTATGGCCTCAGGTTGGAGAGGCTAAGATAAACTCCCCTGTACCTTGTGTCATCTCTGTAGTGTCTGCGCATGTGCAGAGGAAGCTCTAGATAGATGTGCATCAGGACACACACATGCGACCTAGCTCCTTTTCCTGAGGATGCCTAGAGAGAGTGACATCCAAGCTCAACAGGCACCCCAGCATCTGATCTTGGGTTCTAAAGACTCATTTGTGTGTGTGAGTGAGCGTCTGCTCGCATGCGTGTGCACCATGTGCATGCCTCGTGCCTGCAGAAGCCAGAGAGGACATCACATCCCCCAGAGCTGCAGTTGCAGATAGTTGTGAGCTTCCTGGTGTGGGTGCTGGGAACTGAACCTGAGTCCTCTACAGGGGCAGCCAGTGCTGTTAACCACTGAGCCACCTCTCCAGCCCCTCAGATCCTAGATTCTAATTTCCATCTTCCGGCAGCAGAGCCAGGACTACCTATAGAAAATGGCCACTGAGGGTTCCGGGCCAGATGTTCAGACCGTCCTGTAGAGCTAAAACTAGGAACTGAGGTGCTCCAGGGAGATGGACAGGGCTTTGTCCAGAGGACTCATTAGCAGCCTGAAAGCCCCCAATCAGAGCTGAGGCAGTCTGAACCACAGGCTAGTGCTGCGGTACCCAGAGAGCACTGGATACCCGGGAGTCCATGTGACTCAGTGAGTACAACACGGATGGGGGAGGGGCAGGTCTTCCTCATGGATTCTAAGCTTCGTGTGGAACCTTCAGGACATGGGGCTCAGCTGACCTTTCCTCAAGTGTAGGTTGAGCCAGGAGACACAACCTAAGCCTGGAAAGGAAGGAAATGGCCAGTGTCACCTTACCAAGGGTCAGGGGACTGGCTCCAGTGTTGAGTCATGTTGACACAGGTAGGGAGAGAGCCATGAAGCACTAGACAGCACCTTCAGATGTTTCAGGGCTATGAAGCTGCAGAGGCGGGAGAGGTCTGCTGGGTGTCCGAGCGGCTCTAGGGAGGAGGCTGGAGCCCAGCAGAGCCTGCCATGCCGAGAGGTGCTGCAGGCTTATAATCGCATACTCTGCCGGGGGTGCATGGCGTTTTAACTCCAGAGGAGGCTGGGTACATAGAAATGTTCTGCATGATCCGTGTCAGTTTTCCATAAATCTGAAATCTTTCCAGCTGGGCGTGGGGTGCACGCCTTTAACCCCCGCACTCAGGAAGCAAAGGCAGGAAGATCTCTGTTAGTTCCAGCCCAGCCTGGTCTATATTGGGTTTGGGGCCAGCCAGGGCTACAGAGGAGGACCCCGTCTCACCAAAAAAAAAAAAAAAAAAAAAAAAATCCAAAATTTACACCTAGACAGAAGGGAGGCAGGGAGGCTGGGAATGTAGCTCAGTAGAGTGCTTGCTAGCCCAAGCTCAAGGCCACGGGTTCTATCCCCAGCACCACATAATCTAGGTGCTGTCTTGTGCACCTCTAATCCCAGCGCTGGGGAGGCAGATGAAAGAAGAAAAATCAGGAGTTCGGGGTCAAGTTCTCAGCCAGTTCGTCTGAGGAGAAAAGAAAAAGGTTGGGAGTTGGGAAAGAAGACAGGCGAGCGCTGCAGTGGGGCAGAGGACAGGTTCTTTGGGAGCCTTCCCTCCAGCACAGGCTCAGGGTCCCCACCCTGCTGCCCACTGTGCTGACTTGCCGTTAGTGATGAGTCTTTGCTTTCCTGCTAATGACCTCTCTCACTCTGCTGCAGGTCGGTGGTACCGTGCAGGCATCTGCGCAACCAGAACCAGCTCCTTTAACACCACAGGCCGTGGAAACCACTCCAGAAAAAAACGAAGGTGGGATACACGGAGTCACCACAGAATGGTGGTCTGTGGCCTGGTGTCCAAGACAAAACCGCCAAAGTTAAGATAGAAACCCTTTGTGCTGGCCCATGGACTCAGAAGACGTTCTAGAAGGCTCTCACCAAGATGTTAACTAGAGAGTAGGATAACTGGATTATTGGTTTCTGCTTTGATACAGTATTGAAGTGTGGACTTTTATAATTAGAAAACAAAATTTCAGTTGTATTTTTTTAAATTTAGTTAAAAAAAATTTTAAGGTGAGGGCTCACTCTGTAGCCCTGGCTATCCTGTAACTCTCTGTGTAGACCAGGCTGGCCTCAAATTTGCAGAGATCTGTCTGCCTCTCCCTCCAAAGTGCTGTGCTTAAAGTCATGCTCCACCATGCCTGGCTAAGATTTCAGTTTTAAAATTGTTAAATAAGTATTTCACAGTTAATAAGTCACACACACTTGGTGACTACATTGTAGAACCTTATTTATTTATTTGTTTTTTTTGAGGCAGTCTAATGTAGCCCAGGTTGTCCAAAAATTCACTGTGTAGTGTAGGATAACTGAACTCTTCCTTATCCGCCTGCCTCTGCCTCTGCGCTGGGATTACCACCTGCCCAGCTGCGTGTTTACTGTAAACATGCTGTCGGTCACTTGTGTGTTAGAAATTACCTAGGTGGTGTGATAGCTGCCCCTTCTGTTTTAAAGTGAGCACCTCTCATCAGCCCAGATGTTACAGTAAATTAACAACAAAGTGTACCTTTGACAGCCAAGCAGTGAACTTGGGACGTGGGAACCCAGAAAGATGCTCAGGCTTATGGAGGCTCAGCACCAGCCCTTGGGTGGGGGCGCAGTAAGATAATCTCCGAGATGGGCTCTGCAGGTTGATTAAAGTGGGTGCTGTCTCTGGTGGGGAAGCGTGGTAGGAGAGAGCAGCTCCTCAGACCACAGTGCAGGTGTCTCTTGTTTTCTGAGAGAGAAGTGCGCAGTCCGTAGGTCAAGGCTCTAAGGTAACCCTGCATGGCCGCTTTTCGCTGATGGTTTACAACCTGTTCATTTCTTGTTCATATCCCTACATGGCTGAGATGCCTTGGAGGAAGACAGGAACCCAGCCTGGCATCTTCTCCCACTCCCGGCCTTCCAGAATTCTCTCCTTTCTTCTCTCCTGGGGGTGTAGCTCCAGCTCCAGCCACCAGCCACGCCCAGCACAGCTGCCTTCTGTCTCCCCCCTGTTCTGGAGATCGCTGTGTCCCTTGGGTTGCATGTGACATGAGTCCCAGTGGAGGGCAGCCATATAGTACATGCGCCCTAGGAAACCCAGTGCCTTACTGTAAGCCACCACGTGATGAGGTAGAATTCTGAGGCCAGGGTGGGGGCACACATCTACAGACAGCACAGGAGGTAAAAAGTAGAATTCTGGATAGTATCAGTTGAAAAGACCATTAATTTCCATTCTGTACAATCATTGTCTTAAAAATTCATTAGCGCTTTAATAGACTTTTCTTGGTCTTTTAAAAAAGATTTATATATTTCTGTATGAGCGTTCTGTCTTCATGTATACCCAGTTGTCAGAAGAGGGCATCAGATCTCATTATAGATGGTTGTGAGCCACCATGTGGTTGCTGGGAATTGAACTTAGGACCTCTGGTAGAGCAGCAACCAGTGGCCTTAACCACTGAGCCATCTCTCCAGCCCTCTTGTCTTTTTTTTTTAAATAAACAGGATCCCGTGTAGCCCAAGTTGCCTCACACTTGCTCTGTAGCTGAGAATGACCTTGAACTTCTGATTGTTCTGCCTCCACCTCCTGAGTGCTGGGACTTCTGGAAGACAGCAACACGCCTGGCTCTTTTAAGTCAAATTGCCTATGACAGGGAGGGGCTGGCGGGGAGGGTGGCAATGGAGCAGGGGTCTAGTTGGCTAGGGAGTGCCTGTCATGCTTTGCAGAACCTTCGGATCGCTCTAGCTGTTAAAATGGATTCGCTAATAGTAGAGGGGTTTCAGATGTGTCTAACACAGAGAGGTGATGAAGTTTGGTATGTTGCATGACCACACATACCGTACAGGTGTGTTGAAATGTCTCAGTGTGTCTCAAAAATGTGTATGATTATTACATGTCAACGGAAAAGAAAACAATATATTTAAAAAAAAAAAAAAAGTCCCTATGGTGGCCCACACTTTCCCCAGCACTCCGGAGGCAGAGGCAGAGGCAGGCATACCTCTGAGCTTGAGGCCAGCCTGATTCACACCGTGATGATACCGTGATAATGAGAAAGGGTATAGACATAGCTCAGCTGTAGAACACTGGCTTGTCAAAAACATGACAAAATAGATCATGGCGCTGAAAAGTCAGGTGATCGATGTACTCAGGCAGGAAACACGGGGCTGAGCAGCGCGACCTAGGCCACACTCCAGAGGCGAAGTTGCCGAGTGTGCTTTCTGCTTTAACATCAGTGCTTTCCGTTTGCAGGTGGACCAGAGCAAGGGCCAAGCGTGGAAGGTCTGAATGCCCCAGGGAAGGCTGCCCTAGGTAAAATGCTGGGGCCCTGGGGCCGCCTTTAGATTCTGCCTCTGTCTCCTTCTTAGAGTGATCTCACATTGTGACTGAACCCACTAATGAGTTCTCTCAGGCAAAGCTGCTATTCCATTTAGCAGTCAGGGCTGAGGGCCTTGGAAAGGCTGGTTCACAAACATGCCCACGCCGAGCTCAGCGTACCTGTATACCATCCCTAATCAGGAACTCAGTGTTTTCTTCCTGATCTGAACTTCAAAGCTAGTGTCTCATTTTCAAGGCATTATAATCTGATATTGATACTCATTGTATCTTTCTGTATTGGAAAGTAGCCATATTGATGGAAAATACCTAAACCTTCTGGTCCTTTTCATCATCCGTCAGACTCTGAGAGTTGGGGGTGGGTTCTGAGGCAGGTGAAATACGAGTCTAAGACTGAGCGATGGAAAAAGAGAGCTCCCCGGGTGTCCTTTTCACACTTGAAGTCTGGCACAGGTCTCCCCTTAGGACTGAAGATTTCAGTCTACTGCGTGTGTCTTGGAATGGAACCAGGGCTTCATGTGTACTAGGCAAGGGCTCTACCACTGAGCTATACCCCAAGCCCAAGATTTTATTCTTCCTAGGTCATTAGAACATAATTCTAAAATCAGATTATGTAACTATCAAAATGACTCAGCGGTATTTTAAAGAAACTCTATAAAGCCTGTATTTTTGAGAAATTTAGAAAATGCTGATACTGAGATCTTAGTAGAAAGGCTAACAGCAGCAAAAGAGACAGCTACTGAATGGCAGGATGCTTCTCGTGTCGCAGTGGCTGAACGATAAGATCTGTGTGTAAGGTAAGTCAGCGTGAAAAGCCCAGCACAGGCTTTAGTTGCAGCGCACAGCGCATGCTGGGCTGTTTTCCTGCTCTTAAGGAGCTGATGCCATACCTCAGTGGCAGAGCACTCACCAACCGTCGCAGCCCTGGGACTGCTTGGCAGCACCACAGAGCAGTGGTAATGGTGGTGGTGGTGACGTGCGAGGGGGTGCAGTAAAGAAACTGCCAGCATGACCACTCCATGGAATAGCTAAGGGAAAGGTTTTTATCATGAATAAGAGTGGAGAGAACATCCAGAGGCATCTGCAAGAGTCTGGACCAGAGAGAAAAAGAAGCAGACTGGACTCGGCCAGGGCTGTCTGTGAGAGAAGGGAGAACAGCAGAGCAAGAGAGCAAGAGGGCAGCCAGAGAGAGGCAGTCCGTACACTGAGCATGGGGTGGGGGTAAATAAGGGCGGCAGGAGTCCCAGGTGAGAAGGGGTAGCAGGGCTTTGAAATGTGTAACACATTTGAGGGACGGGGGAGCCTGGAGGCCCGCGTGGACTTTGATACGCAACCACAGGTATATCAATGGAGCCGTATGTCCCTTCTGTCAGAGGGAAGGACGATGACCCTGTTGGCAGATGGGAAGCAGTTAAATACTGGCTTTTACCTGACTGCCCCAAATCCTCCTATCGTCCAGTTTGAGCCGTTTCTAGACATATGGGCAGCCTGAGACCTTGAGACCTAACTGGTGATGAGGATGATGGTGATGAAGATGATAGTAAGAATTCATATTTATAATTGGTGACAGAGTGCTTGCCTAACATGCATGAGGCCCTGTTTGCTAACCCTAGCAACAAAAATATAAACATAATAATAACAACACACAAAGAGTATCAGGGCCAGAGACGAAGCTCAGCAGTGGGATGCTTGCTTATGCTTGCTTAGAGTTCCTGCGTCCCTGGGCTCAATCCCAGCACCAAAACCTTTTTTTCTTGTAAGAGAGAACCAAAGATGGGGCACAGTCGTTCCCTGGTTGTCAGGGCTTGACAGGAGTGGAGCTCATCACATCAGGCCATGGCACCCCCAGCACAGCTCTGGGGGCCCCCCTACCCCACAGACAGTGCAGTCACCTCACCAACTTGATAAGGCTGCTCAGGATGGGGAAAATCTGTCAACGTTGGGGGCGGGGAGCTGTGGTTTTTGATCACATGGGTGTGATCTGAGGGTGGAAGTTGGCAGGCTGCTAACTCGCTGTCATCCCCTGGTAGCCTTCACTTGGGAGCAAATGACAAAGGTTGCTGAGACCGATCACAGAATGGAGCTGGAGCCCTAGGTTGGATGGAGCATGGATGGGGTGGAACAGGACAGCACCTCCAGTGGCCATGGTTAGCAAACAAGGCTCAAGGCAGCAACGGAAGTCAGAAGGCCACAGCAGCAGAGAAGCATCAAAGAAACCACAGGGACAGGGCTGGACAGGGGCTCAGTGGTGAAAAGCACTGGCTGCTCTTGCAAGAGGACCCAGGTTCAGCTCCCAGGATGTGAGATGGTAGCTTACAACACTCTATAACCGTAGTCTCAGGAGATCTAATGCCTTCTTCAGGCCCCTGTGAGCACCAGGCACACAGGTGGTTCACAGGTACACATGCAGGCAACCCCCCACATCCACACCTACACACATAACATGGAAAGACAGAAACCACTGGGTCAGGATGGCCCTCTGCTTTTGAAGGGCTGACATCAAAGCATGTCATAGGGAGGACCCCAGGCCCAGGAAGACTGGCTCTTGTCAGAACAGATGTTTGCTGAGTTGGGATGCTGTGTGTATACCCTGATTCTATGCTGACGGAGTCCTGGTAATCTGAGAGTACCACAAGTAGAGGGGAATCTTTGTAAGACACACTAGAATAGAAAAGCAATGTATGATCTCTACGCCTCTGATTCTTTCTTTTCTTTTTTCTTTTTTTTGGCAGAGGTTTCATCTATTATAAAAAAGAAACCAAATCAAGCAAAAAAAGGAGTGAGTATTACATTTTATTAAAAAATACTCAGGACTTTGGCTCTAAAACTAGAGATCCACTTTTCCTTGTGAGTTCTTTTTAAACTAGAATATATTTGTCGCTCATGGTGTTGGCTTTCATAAGCTAGTGTGGTGGCACACATCTTGAATCCCAGCACTCGGGAGGCGGAGGCAGGCGGATCTCTGTGAGTTAGGGGCCAGCCTGGTCTGCAGGGTGAGCTCCAGGCCAGCCAGGGCCGCACAGTGAGACAAAACAATTATGCTGGGATCTCATCTCACCCTGATCAGAGCAGTGTTTTCACTTACTTTGAGCCATAATATAGTAAATGTGGCTTTTTTGCTCAATGAGATGAGCATTATACTTAGCATTTCTGGAATGCATGTTTAACCTTGTTTCCTGTCTATGACCAAATGGAAAAGCTCACAACTGAGGCTCCCTGAGAGTTCTCTCCTGCTCGTGACTCCGAGAGGCATCTGTGCCCCGTGAGGACCAGAGGGTGGCTTTGTGAAGAGTTTTCCGTTACTGAGGTGCTGGCCTCTCCCCTGCAGGCAGGGGTCGGGATGGGAGCACCTCCACCTCACCAGCCCTCCCCCACACTCGCTCCAACCACACCCACTAGGTGGTTCTGGTTAGCTGCCTTGAATCATGTGACTCACACCTGCTTCATCCAGTGTCCTCACGTGTGTGGGGTCACAGAGCCAGAGGACTAAGCAGGAGAAGGAAATGCTTGTCCCAGACATGGCAGGTCACAGACCTCAGAGTGCACTGCTGCAGCTGCAGGTTTTAACTGCCTGGGTAGAATAACATCTTATGTATGTTCCAGCTTGGAGCCAAAAAAGGAAGCTTGGGAGCCCAGAAACTGACGAATGCGTCCTTCACTGAAATCGAGAGGCAAGCGCAAGCTGTGGACAAGAAGAAGGAGCAGGAAGACCTGGCCAGGGGCACAGCCAAGGAGGAATCTATGTGAGCTTCCTTTGCGTTCTCTAACACACCCTAGGGAGCGGCTGTCTATGCCTTGGCTGGGTTTATCTTTCAGACACCCTGTATTTTTGGTGAGCATGCCGCACAGGGTGGAGCTTCGCGAACATTTGTGCCATGCTGGCATGTAGGTTGGAAGGGACAAGGACTAGTGGCCCTGGGGGGCCATGGGCAGGAAGGGCAGGTGGGGCACAGTGTCAGGGAACGCAGGTCTAGTCCATGTGAGACGCCACTTCTTATCCATGAAGCAACTGTAACAGAAAAGACAGGCTAGTGGCACAGTGCCTACTGAGCATGTGCAAGGGCCTGCGGTCTCTCCCCAGCTGCTGGGAATGAATGCCGGAAGGCCGTGAGCAACTGTATGTTGGAGCAATGGGAAAGTGATTGAGGCTGGGCTGTAGCTCAGCATAGAGTCTGTCTAGCATATATGAGAGTGTTCAGAGTGAGCCCCTGGAGGCAGAGTAGAAGCCACCTGAGCGTGTCTCGTGGGGAGGGAAGGACATGGTGCGTCCGCGCAGCGCAGTTTGAGCTAGGAGAAGAATGGATGTGTGGATGTACTCGGAGACTTTATGCAAAGAAAGAATCAGACAGGAAGCTGCACAGGGAGTGGTTCTCTGCAGGAAATGCCCAGCAGGCAGATCACAGAGTCAGACGCTCAGGAGGGAGCGGGTGCTGCCAATGCAGAGGGAAGGGCAGTGGGGGACTGGGGTTATCTGTTTTGTTTTTCGTCACTTTAAAATTTTTTTTATCTATTTGTGTGTCTATACACACACTTAAAGCCACTGCACCTGCAGAGGTCAGTACACAACATGTACAAGTCGGTTCTCTGGTTCTACCATGTGGGGCCCAGGGGGGGTCAACTCAGGTCGTCATGCCCTCCCTGTCTGGCCAGGGAGCTGTGTGGACTGTCTTCTGTGGAGTCCTGTTTCGTGTGGACCGTCTTCTGGGAGGTCTCTATCTTCGTGTGTTTTTAACCTGCTTTTTCTGGAATTGTGGTCCACTGTATGATGAGGGAAATAAATGACCCTATTTCGTGAGATTAAAGTACAGCTTAGATGCCGGCCAGCGGTGGCGAATGCTTTTAATGCCAGCACAGTAGTGCAGAGGCAGGTGGATCTCTGTGAGTTTGAGGCCAGCCTGGTCTACAGAGTGATTTCCAGGACTGCCAGAGCTACAACAGAGAAACCCTGTCTCAAAAAAAAGATACAGCCTACATTACATTATTGGAATCCTGACAATAGTACCTGGAGCACAGTAGGAACTCAATCAGTGTGACTAGCACACAGTAGGTGCTCCGCCAGTGTGGCTTGATCCCGTTTGTGCTGATGATGGTTTGCTGAGTGAAATTTAGAGGCTAAGCCCAAACGGTTTGAGATTGTTCTTTCCCTGTTCAGTTCTCAGAATGCCAGGGGCAGTACTGACCTGTGTTACATGCTTTCTCTAGAACAGGAATGAATATCAGACTTGAATTTCTCTTTTCATTGGTTTTTGCCCTGGGCAGAGGCAGGTTAACTTGGCTGCTGGAAGGGGCACTGCCCATGCTGCTGGAGCTTGAGGTAAAATCAGAAGCCCAGGGAGACAAGGGCTGTGGGATGTGCCCACACCCTCCTCTGTGTGGCCAGGTGGCTGGAGAAGCAGGGCACAGGAGATTATCGTGGGATGCTGGCCACACCCACCTTCCCTGTCTGTCCTTAGGATGTACTGGAGACACGTTTGATGAGGCTTGTAGCTTGTAGGTAGAGCCTTTGCCAGGCATGCAGGAAGCCTTGGCATGTGGTGGGGAGGGGAGATTGATTGACTCAACTCTGGAATGAAGTTTGGCAACTTTGTTGCCTTTCTCCAGGACATCATGTGACCGACCACCTGTTACTACTGTGCAGACCTGTCGCACCTCTGTCCCCACTGTGTCTGGGGGGAAGTGAAGGTGCCTGCCATTCTGGAAGCTGATGTTTTAGTGACTGTGAACAGTTGCAGTCCAGGACACAGTGGAGAGCTGCAGCATGTCCTACACTGTCACACTGTGAAGCTAAGGTCCATGGCGCTGTCCAGGGCTTTGGGAAGCAGATGGTATGCAGGTCATTTCTCATGGCACTGAGTGTCCATGTCTTGCTACAAACCCCTGTTCCTGCTGATGGGGGCGTAGCTTTCTTCATGAGCTTAGGTGTTGCTTGCCTGGGAGCAAGGGCAATGCGCATGCACCTTCTCGCCTAGGCAGTACCTTGGTTAATATTATGGCTATCACAGTATAGTTGGTTGCTCCATGGCTGGGGCTGATGGGATGGCTCAGCAGGTAAAGGCGCTTGCCATGCAAGCTGGTGACCTGAGTTAAATTCCCAGAGCCAATGGTGGGAGGAGAGAACTGACTCCACAAGTTGCCCTCTGACCTCTATACACACACATCATGACATACACATGCTCTTACCCACACACAACATGTGGACACACAATAAAAAAAAATGGTTTCAAAGCTAGAGACCGTGGCTGGTTGGATAGTGACTGTCCATTTCAAAGGCTCTTGGAAGCCTGATACGTAAAGAGACACTACAGGAAATTGTTGGAATACAACTAATTATTTATATATTTATGAAATGAATTTTAGATACATTTTGATCTTCTTACGTTAAAAAGAATTAATTGCAAGTCTGTTGTCTGTCCGTGGCGTTTGCATGTTTGTGCAGATGCATGCAGAGGTCAGAAGAGGGTGTCCGATCGCCTGGTTCTGTGACAGGTGGTGCCTCCCAAACAACACAGATGAGTGGGACTGACCCCATACTCTGCTGTGTCCCTGGGAGTGTTACCACGTGTCAGTCAGAGGGAGGACCCTGTGGGGAAGTAATGGAGGCATGTGCCCTGGTACCAGACAATCAGAGGGACAGCCAGAAAGTCCTGAGCTTGTGTTCAAGAAAGACTTGAAGACGCCCCAAGCTGAAGCCAGAATTACGTGGCTCAGGCCTGCTGTGATTTTAATGGAGGGTCGTGATTTTGAAGCTGAGCTCAGGAGAGCATGCTTTTCCCGCAGTGTCTCATCGCTGCGATTAGCCTACAAGGATCTTGAAATTCACATGAAGAAAGATGAGAAGCTGAACCTGAGCGGCCAGAAGAAGGTGGAGGCTGAGAGGCTGGGCATGGGCTTCGGGAGCTGCAGAAGGTAAGTGCGCTCTCCTGGGCTCAGCCCAGTGTGGTTCGCTCACGGCGAAGGGTAGTCCAGGGGCCCATGTCAAGCTACAGCCATTTCCTTGGTAGCCTTCCCTTCCTGGTTGATGGCTTTGCTTTGGTACTTAGTACAGCGTGGCTGAGGCTGGAGCTCCATGGGTGGAGTGTGCACAAAGCCCTGGGTTGGATCCCAGCACCATAGAAACCAGGGTAGGGGTTCACTCAAGGCCATTCTGAGCTGCAAGGGCTCCTATCTGTCTCAAAACAAACAACAAATACAAAATAGTTAGGGCAAAGCTAAGTAGAGTGGTGTGTGCCTCTAACCCTAGCGCTCAGGAGGTGGAGGCAGGAGGATTGGGGACTTTGGATCAGCCTGGACTGTACGGGACGTTCAGCGCTAACCTCGCTACATGCGACAGGTGTGTATGTGATAAGTGGCACACATGGTTCTTAAAGAGAAGGAGGAAGGTCTGAGTTCCCAGGAAGCGTGTGCTGGATTGAGACCACGGGCACACCCATGCCCTGACAGTCTTCCCTGAAGTTCAGTCCTCAGAAGGACGTCTAGCTTCCAAAGCTTACACCGGCCTTCCCTGCCCTGCTGATAAACTTGCATTTGTTCAGAGTGTGGCTTAAAGCATTCCTTTGTTTGGTAAGATGACAGCCTTTAGGAAGCCAGTGACGTAATTTTTCCTGTTTTATTCTGTCCCCTCAAGTGGCATCTCCCACTCGGTGACTTCAGACATGCAGACCATTGAGCAGGAATCACCCACGCTGGCGAAGCCGAGGAGGAAGTACCAGGAGGACCCAGAAGATTCATACTTCACCTCCAGCTCCAGGTGGTCTGGGTGGAGCAGCGGCCATGGGTGTCAGGGATTGGCCTTAGGGGCCAGCACAGATCAGTGCCCGGCACTGTTGGAAAGCTCTGGCTGAAGCCAGATGTGCGTGGGCATAAAGGCTGGGAAGGCAGTCTAAGGAGCAGTGTTTGCAACTGGGAAAATGTCTGTTGATACAGTCAACAACAGAGGACTAAAATTAGAGGTAGGTGAGCTGTGTCGGTGTACTGTGTGAGTGGAGAGGCAGAGGCCGGTCTCCGAGGCAAGGGCCGGAGCATGCCCAGACCTTCGGCAGCTTCTGGGTTAGAACACTGGCTTCTGGACGCCGCCGGCAGAGTCCAGTGTGAAATAGTATTTGTATATGCACCTGTTCATGAAGGCCGTGACTGTTTTCTGAGGGGATCCCACAGTACACGGGCAGCCTGGTCCTGTCCTTTTGTGTCTGCTAGCTGCAGGGGCAAAACATGACTGGCATAAGACTGAATCCACGTGGTGAGGACAAGCGTCATCTTGAATAGAGTCACACCATCGGGGTTGCCCAGGAACATGGGGTAGCTTTGGCATAACATGCAGGTACAGAAACGGGATAGCCTGGGTTGAATGCTGACTGTGTGACATAAGAACTGTGTAGCGACGGCCAGGTTATTAAAACTTCCCATGCTGCAGCCTCCTTGCCTGTAAATGAAGGATCTTGTCAGTGCCTGCCTTGCAGGGTCTATGGGGAGACCTGAGACCCTACCAACAGAAAGAGCGCGTGGCTCTTCTGACGGCTAGCTTCTACCGTAGCCTAGGAACCTATCCAGAGGCACGTGGCTCAGTAAATGGTCAGTTGGGCAACTGCATTAACCACACCAGGAACCCTCTCACATCTGGAGTTGGTGAGCATGGGACACATCTGTCAGTGACAGTATTGCCATGGTCACCAGGCTTCCTGGTGTCACATGGCCAGCAGACAGGTTTTATAGGTAGAACAGGCAGAGGTTTTGTTCTCTAGAGTCGGTCGTGAAATTGTTGGCTTTCCTGTCCATGCTCCTAGGTGAGGAATTGTGCAAATAGCTCTGTCCTCGTTTTTAAGCATGGTTCCACGTTCCTCAAGTCCTAGTAGTTTGGAAAGAGAGTGGCTGCTTCCCGGCTCTTGTGGCACGGTCGGAGGCCGGCACTTCCCCACCGGCCCCTCCCCAGCCTTCACAGGCTTCAGCTGCGTACTTGGGTCTGTCCATACTGTGCCGTTTAGAAAATCGAAATACATCTTACACCGGAGAAATTCAAGTTTCTGATTGGATCTGGACACCACACATCAGGACATTTCCCATATGGCTTTAATGAGGGCTGGGCTGGGGTCTGAACCCTGCCTTCGCCTCCCGGGTCCCTGCTCATTAGTGATCATGGAGGGTGGTGTAGGAAGAGATAGAGTCACTTCATGGAGAGCCAGTTCTGTGCTCAGGAAGCAGGGAAAGGGTTCCGGGTGAGGTGGCTGCGGAGTGGGACCTTTCCCATCCCCACGGCCCCAGGTCATGGAGGAGCTTGTGTGGGGCATATGTGTGCCTTGGCTCCTTCAGGACCTCTCTCTTGGCTCAGTCAGAAGGTCAGCCCTAAAGGCTGCTGTGCTGTTCATTCAGTCTGAAACCTTGGAGCAAATGGTGCTTAGATGTAGAGCGGAGAGACACTGGTGCCGTGTGGACGGTGACTTGCCGGTTGTCTAGGGACAGAAGCATCCCTCTAGTTCACTTGAGGACCACGATGACAGGGCAGGGTTGCGTTGGGCGCTTTGGCACCAGAGGTGAAGCGAACACTCTGAAGTCAGCGTGTCTGTGCCACAGAGTGCTTTTACTGCTTCCAAATTATTCATCAGCCATTAGAACTTGCACGTTATGAATTATGGAAGAGTGCTGTCTCTGTTAAGCAAGGGAGCCATATCCTTGCATTGTGTTTTATAGTGATTCCATTATTTCCAGATATAAATGATACATTATTACAATACTGCTTTCAGAATACTGAGACTGGACTGCTTCGCTGAACCCGCGGAGTCCGAATGGCCTCTGGTGGGGTCGTGACTGATGGCAGGACAGTGTGCCGTTAAGGGCTTTTACCAGGGACCTGCAGGAGTGTGTTCAGAGGGGAGGAAGGCGCGATGTGAGGGCCAGTGTGAAGGAAGAGCTCGTGGAGAAGTGAGACCTAGAAATCAAAGCCCACACTGGGTGACGGTCAGTGCTGGGGAGAGCTGCTGAGTCCTGGCATGGGACCGATGGCTGGCTGGCATAGTGTTGCCTGTGAGTGACTGGTGTCCCCTACAGGGTGCCAGAGCACAGAGAGGCCTCGTGAGTGAGTGAGGATAGGGAAGATCCCTGTGTGGACTGCTCAGGTACCTGTGCAGGTGGTATTCTGTTCTCTCTACTGTAGTTGAAAGACAGCTGATGCCCCTCCAGTCCAGGTAAGGTCCCTGACTCGTGTGGATGAGGAATGCTCGTGTCTTGGAATGGGCTAATCTCCAGAACGCTAAATACCATGCTGTCATTATTGAGAAGAACCTGGGTATCCCAGCCCCTCCCCATCTAGTTCAGGCACCCTTTCCCTGTGCCTTTGAGAGGCCCACGCTTCTGGGCTCTGCCCTACAACACTGCACCTGTCCCAGGGGATGGCGGTTTCAGCAGCCTGAGCTGCAGCAGAAGAAAAGCTCCACCCATCTCTTCTGCTGCTCCCCCTCCACCCCCCACCCCCGCTCCAAGCCCTTGGAGAGTGTGGTTAGCTGGAACACACTTACTGGGAAGACCTTGGAAATGGACACCTCACATCGGCTCATGTTCATCGGCCACATCTAGTGTCATGGCTGCCCTTCATCTCAGCACGAGATGACAGGGAAGTCAGGTCTCCCATACCCAGAAGCAAGAGATCCTGATAGGAACGAGCATCCATAAGCACCCCCTGGTCACTGTTCCCTCCCTTTGCAACAGGTACTTTGATGACCCCATGGAGTTAAGGAGCAGTTCCTTTTCTAGCTGGGATGACAGTGCCGATTCCTACTGGAAGAAGGAAAGCAGCAGAGACCCCGAGCCGGCCATGAAAAGCACAGGCTCCTCAGACAGGTAGGAGCTGCAGGCCAGGGAGCCAGGGGCTCTGGCATGGGACCAATGGGTGCTGTCTGTGTCACACGTGTCCTATGCTGCTTAGGACGCGGCTGTGCATTGGCTGTGCATTCCCCTGTGACTGTTAGGAAGCAGGTGTGAGAGCCGCTTCCCTGGGGATTCTCAGACCATGGGTTAGAGTGACCTGGCTCATGAGCGAGTCGCCTATTTGCAAACTGTTAAGGGTCTTTTTCCACAGTTTGATCTTCCTTACCTGCGTGTGTGTGTGTGTGCGTGTGCGTGCATGTATGTGTGTGTATGTTGTGTATGTGTGTGTGTATGTTGTGTATGTGTGTATTGTGTTGTGAGTATGTGAGTGTGTGCGAGTGTGTGTGTGTGTGTGTATGTTGTGTGTGTGCATGCATGTGTATGTGGTGGTGTAGTGCTGCTAGGTCCTGTGTGTATATATGTGGGGGTGTGCTGGGTGCATATGTGTGTGTGTATGGTTCTGGATGTGGGTTAGTATGTGTGCGTATGCCTGTGGGGGTGTGTGGTGCTGGGTGTGTGTGTCTATGGGACAGGAGGTTGTTGTACTGGGGATTAAACCCAGGGCCTGAAGCCATTGTGCTCACTGAGCACACTGCACCAAGCTACCCCTGTGTCCTTTTGAATTTAATTTTATTTTGAGATAGTGTTTCACTGAGTTACCCAGGCTAGCCTCAAACTTGGGACCCTCCTGCCTCTGCCTCACATTGCAGCTCATGCTTCCAATACCTGGCACAGTTCCCATAGTTTTGTCTAACACACAGCCATGGAATGACCACCAAGAACAAGGCATAGGATGCTCTGTGGCTTCCGAGTCCCTTGCTCCGTCCTCAGTCGCCTGACCCTGCTGGTCTGGGTTTTGATCTTCATGTGTGAGAAGGTGCCATGTGGGCTGGCCATCCAGTAGCTGGTCTTGCCAGCCTGCCTCTGGGCTCTGCTCTCTTACCTGACTGCAGCAGTTCAGGTTGGGGTGGCCTCCGCTCCACAGCTCACCTGTTGAAGAGCTTCCTCTACAGTTAATGACAGAAGGAGCCCATCGTGCGTTGTGCACACCAAGGTACTTTACACATGTAACCTGAAGCCGCCCCAGGAGCGGGACGTCCTGTTACCCCGAACAGCTTACCCTGTGTGGTGGGCAGTGGCGCCTCCTGCGTCCGTCCACACAGCATCGGTGTTGTCTCACAGCTGCGATGTGCGCGAGGCCCCACACAAGGGTAAGTGTGAACTCAGTTCGCTTCGCCGCAGCTTGGTGTGACCAGCTCTGGCTCTCTTTCACTGTAGGCCTAGTGCTCGCCGGAAGTCGGACTATGAGGCTGCTGGGAATTCGGACGAAGCCCAGAAGAAGTTTGGCAACGTCAAGGCCATTTCCTCGGACATGTACTTTGGAAGACAAGCCCAGGCAGATGTAAGGGCTGCAGAGAGCACCTACCGGAGCCCCATGAACCAGGAAAGAGGCTTAACTGTGGGGACTAAGGAGGGGCTGCTGAGAAGGGGCCTGGCCAGAGGCCCCCAGACAACAGTACTGGAGCCAGGACCTGAGTCCCTGCCTGAGCACCCTGGCTGTGCAGTCAGGCCTGTCACATTGCCCTTCCTCCTCTCCAGGGAGAGCGACCATCAGTCAGCTTTTGAGTACATTCAGGAGGTTTCTATGTAGTAGCGATTGCTCTTGATCAGTTTAAGCATTGTTAAATGAGGCCTGAATATGTTTATGGGCGGATGCTTCATTAGCCAGCTGTCTCCTATCTCAGAAACCTGAACACATTCATCCAGGAGTCTGGCTAAGCTGATGCTCAGCCTGTTTTCCTCAAGTGCAGTGGGGATGGGGGGTCTTGAACTTTGAGGAGTCATTTCTTAGGGGTGCTGGTTTGTCTCACAGCAGAGGCCTCGTTACCAGAAGGGTCTCTCCAGCTTTTCAGCTTGGTTTTATTTTAAAGTTTGTAGTGGGCTGGGGTACGGTTCTTCTTGGAATAACGTTTGCCTGGCATACTCGAGGCCCTGGGTTTCATCCCCACAGGCGCATGCACGCACCCACGCACGCACCCACCCACCCACGCACGCACGGATTTGAAGACATTCTAGTTGATGTGCTCAGTGGTGTGCCGGCACTGAGGGGTTTCTTGGAGTGGCTGGGAGCAGTACGTGAGATCTGGCTGCCTCACACTCACCCGTCGCAGTGACCTGTGACCTACGTTATCCCAGAACACATGCTTTATTCCATCTCCACCCCCTGGCTGGGGGTGACGTGGGAGGTAGGGAGCCAAGGGGAGCTGAACCCACTCCAGTCTCCAGCAATTCTCGGACTCTAACTCTGCCTCTTTCTCTGTCTAGTTTGAGACCCGGGCACGGCTGGAGAGGCTCTCTGCCAGTTCCTCCATAAGCTCTGCAGATCTTTTCGATGAGCAGAGGAAGCAGACAGCAGGTGAGGGGCTCTCAGGGCTCCATGGGCACCCACAGCCCCAGCACATGGGTCCCCATAGGTCCTTTCCCGTCCCAGGATTCCATGCCCCATCACCTTATGTCCTTGTCCCGGTGTGAGCAGCGAGAACTGCAGCCGTCACTCCAGGCATCCCGTGAGAGACCAAGTCACGAAGCTTATGCCACAGCGCCCTGTCACCTGGCAGTTTACCACCCAGAACATTGTTCATTCAGGAGGCGGGGCTCCTGTGAGACGCCAGCCACTCACTAGCTGGGGTCATGGCATGCTTGTCTGTCTGTCTCCTTCCTGTGAAGTGGTTGGATCTGAGATACTGTGTAAGGTGCCAGCTGGTCAGGGTCCTGCACCCAGGAGTCCCCTCACAGGCCCCTCAGCCCTCAGGACACAGAGGCACAAAGGAGTGGGTGACTCCTCAGGAAAAGCGCAATGCAGCTTAGAAATGGCAGGTGGAGAAGAAGTGCCGTCTCTGCTGCCTCTCTTACATTCCCTACCCCAAGGTGTCCGGTCATCCCAGGGCTGGAGTCTAACCATGAGCCCAGACTCCAGACCCAGAGCAGGCCTTCCACTGCCCACAGAGCTGTGCCCTCTGCTTTGACCTGTGCGTTCCCTGGCCAGAAGGCCTGCGTGAGCACCCCACCACCTCCAGCAGGCACAGGGTGGGCATGGAGTGGCAGCCGCCTCTCAGGTCATTTCGGGAAAGAACCAAGAAGGGACCCAGGAGCCAACTCTGCCGTGTGCACTCTGCACCCTGGTGTGCAGCACTTACTTCATAGCCAGAATCTGGCTTGACCCACAGAAGGCCAGAGGGTTTCTGTGGAGCGGCTGTCCTGGAAGCTTCGATGGAGAAGGTACAGGGTAGTGTCTGCTGTGTGGAACTTTCTGTGTGGAGGTCTCTACGGCTCTCAGATACAGTGGCATGGCCAGCTTGCTGGATTAAGAGGGGAGAGCCATTCTAGGCTGGCAGGTAGACGACAGTGGCCAGAGAGACAAGCGGACCAGCCGTGAGGGGCTGTTGCTCTTCTTCAGTCACTGCCCAGCGAGGCTTTAGCTAGCACGGGCTGCCAGAGCAGCTCTGATTCCTGGGCTAACCTTTTCATGTCTGACCTTCACACCCTGGCCTTTCCTCAGGCCAGCTTCCTGCCGTGTTGTGACTCACCCCTGGCACAAAGGCACTCTGCCTACCCCGAGGTCTCCCAGCGGTGCTCCTAACCGGTCAGTGCTGGCTCATGTGGGAGCCAGCTAGGCAGGTCAGCCTGGAGACCCAGCTTGTTGAAATCTCCACATGCTTTTCTAATTCAATTTCCTGGAACATTTACTCTGAAACATTATTGTTTGTTAAAAAAGAAAAAAAAAAAAAGAAAAGAAAGCTCTTTGATGTGAGCACTCCCTTTCCTTTGTCACAGAGCTCTGACTGGCTCACGCTTGCCTCCTGCCCTACCACAAAACAGAGGTCCATTGAACTCTGACACTGGGTCCATGGCAACTCAGGATCTCTGTGAGGCACTCCCTGGGGTGCAGGTCACCCCCTCACCATGGCTGCTGGTCTGCCTTGAGCAGAGCTTGCCTCTCCTGAGCCCAGGTCTCCGGGACTGTCATGGCTGTCCACCCAAGACCCCGCCACAGCTGCCCCTCCTCCCTGAGCTGGCTGGACACCCTTATGAGTACCCATTCTTACCGTGTGTACTTGAGCAGAAAGCCTAAGCTGGTATTAGAAGCATCATCCCTGATCACCCCCGTGCAGCAGATCAAACGTCCGGAGTTCATGGTCCATACACCCCGAGTAGATCCTTTATGGGATGTGATTAACCGTCCGTGGACGGTCCTGGGGCTGATCACTGCCACAGAAGGTTGAAGGACGGAGTGCGAAGCATGTGTGAATACTATGGCTAGCCTGGCCTAGCAGGACCTGAGCTGGTTCTATTGAGCAGGCCAGTGTGTATGCGGACTGTGGTGGGCCCTGTATGAGAAGGGATGGGTGCTCAGGGCCTCAGACGGCAGAGTAGAGGGAGCCGTGTGACGGCCGTGGTAGAGAAAAGTTGAATGCCCAGTTTATTCCTTGGTGTTTTTAGCATGTACACGCGTGTGGTCTGAGGATGGACATTGCTGGAAATCTCCCTTCATCAGTCTCCACCTTATTCATTGAGGCAGGGTCTCTTCATCGAGCCCAGAGCTCATAGATTGGGCTAGTATAACCAGCAGCTTGCTCTGGGGATCCCATCTCCACCCTTCAAGCCCTGTGGGCTGCCACACCCATGGCATTTTTGTGGGACCTGGGGATCTGAGCTCGTACTCAGACCTCATGAACACTTCATCCACAGAGCCATCTCTCAGCCCCCTCAGTGTCCCTTTAACTCGTAAACGTAAGCTCCCCTCCCATTGTGCCGAGTTGCTTCCATGTTGAGTCGGCTTAGGGACCAGGAGCGCAGCCTTTGTGGGCCTGCGGGCCTGTGGCCCCTGCCTGCTCATTGTTTCCTGCATCTGGGCAGCACCAGATTCTAGCTCTGCTAGAGGCCTCTGATGGCAACACATCTGTGGCCGCAGTACCTGATCCTTGTTAGAGGTGTCATTCTTAAAATCTTGGCCTTTTCTCTTGATTTGTCTCCATTTCTGGCAGTTTGGTTCATAATATCCCATTAAAGAAGCTCCCTGACTCCCTGGAGGGTAAGGGACAGAGCCCTTGGCGTCCCCCAAGCTGCTCTGTCTCTGGCCCCTTCCACGGCGCAGGCCTTTCTGTCTGCATGCTCCCTCCCCTCACGCTGGCTGCCTCACCCACCCCACCCCACCCCGGTGCCCTCTCCTCTACCAGAACGGTCTCAGCATGTGAGCTGGAGCTGCTGCCCTGAAGCCGCTGCCCTTGAGGCCCTGTGCTCCTCACCAGCTTCCAGCCTGGCTCCTATGGCCTCCAGCCCCAGTTTTTATCTCACCAGCTCTCCCTCCCTTGCCCCGGGCTGCGGGCCCTCCTCAGCCCACCTGCTTGTGCCTCACATCGGGAGTAAGACACCTGACGACCTGGCTACAGCAGTTTGTGGTTTTGTCTTGTCTTGCGGAGAGGACCCATCCTCTTTCCTGTGCCCTTGGCACCTGACAGAGCTCTTGTTTGTTGAATAAATGATCCGACATATGGAGAATGAATGAACAAGGTACGCTCCGGGCTTGGAACCTGCCTGCTGCCCCGCACAGGAGCCCCAGCCCTTCCCAGTACCCCCGACTAGTGCTGGGATGACATGCATAAACTGATTCCAGTGTGAGCCTTGAGAGCCACTGTGCGTAGTGCCACGCTGCTGTGGTGGCTGAAGGAATGTGTGTGGGACCGGTACTTCCCACCTAGCCCTGTCCTGCCGGGTCCCTCTCTGGACACGGGCATTGCCTGGAAGGAGGCAGGACAGGCAGAGTGGGTTCACTGAGCTATACATGCCCTTAGAAGAGGGGCGAGCTGGCATCTCTCTGTGTGCAGGAAACTACAACCTCTCAAACGTGCTGCCCAGCGCCCCCGACATGGCACAGTTCAAGCAAGGCGTGAGGTCCGTTGCTGGGAAACTCTCCGTCTTTGCCAATGGGGTCATGACGTCCATTCAGGTGAGTGAGGCAGTGCTAGCGTGCCCAGGGGACTGGGGCCGTAGCTGGGCGCTGCAGGCTGTGCTGCAGGCTAGCCCAAGCATCAAGGCAGCCTGGAATCACAGCCACTGGGGACTGAGGCAGGAAGATCCTGAGTTCAAGATCTGCCTGGGCTGAGTCAGCCTCAAGTCAGCATTTTCTAAGATATTACTGGGATTGATATCATTCTCCAGTTTTAGAATTTAGAATGGAGAGTTCTTTAAAAAAAATGGTCATTTATTTTATAGGTATGAATGTTTTGCCTGCATGTATGTATGTGTATATGCATGCCTGGCCCCACAGAGGGGGTTGGATCCCCAGAGCTGTAGTTACAGATGGTTGGGAGCTGCCATGTAGGTGCTGGGAATCAAACCTCTGCAAAAGCAACAGAGCTCTAAACTGCTGAGCTACATCCCAGCCCCATAGAAAGGAAGATGAAAACTATCTCAGATAAACCCTGTAGTGTTTCGTACTTTAAGTTCTAGATTTCTTTCCTGTTTGCTGTTGCTGTTTGTTTGTTTGTTGAGACAGGGTCTCTCTGTGTAGTACTCACTGTCCCAGAGCTTACTATGTAGACTAGGCTAGCCTCAAACTCAGAGATCCTCCTGCCTCTGCCTTCTGAGTGCTGGGATTAAAGGCCCGTGCCACCATGTCCAGCTTTTGTGTTTTTGTTTGTTTGTTTTGAGAGACAGGGTCTCACTATGTGTCCTAACTGGCCCGGGACTGACTGTGTAGACCTGGAAACCCAGAACTCACGGAGATCTGTGCCTTTGCCTCCTGGGATTAAAGACGTGTAGCACCATGCCTGGTTACATATCTTTTTAAATGAAGAGGGACCCCTATTGCTGTGTGGCTGTGTCTCTTTTTCTCAGTGGCACATTCTGGGCGGCTCTCTGGAATTACAAGTTCTCGAGAAGCCATTTTCTGTGGGGTGAAAATATGCGCATCTAATTTGTCCCCCACATTGGGCCTCACACTATACTTTGATCTCCTTTTGAGTTTTATTAGTGTATACTCAACTCAGTTCACGGTCCTGGGTCGCCTAAGGACGTTTTCATAATGTATAGATTGACTTGATGCATACTTGCCCCACGCTCCCGCCCCCTCACGGTGGTGCCCCTTACCCCTTAGACAGTTTCACTTCTACTTTACGCTGTGTACACTCACATGCTTTTATGAGTCTGTTCTTGACTGGACGTAATTCTCTTAATATACAGTAAGGAAAGGTGGGGCCTGACTGACAGTGGAGCCCAGATCTTGCTTCTGGAATCTTCTTGCTTATGTGAAGTCACTCTAGACGCCTTCTGTAAGGGTGAAATGTGGCCCTGGGGAGAAGACTGAGTTGCCATGGCCACTTACGGGTCCGCAGAGGCTCCTTGTCTGCAGACAGACCTACGGTGGCCTTGCGGACATGTCAGGAAAGCCTTCCCGATGGAGAGAGCCCAAGACTGCAGAGGCCCGGAGCTCCCCTCCCTCAGGTGGGCCCTCCATCACCAGTCAGGGAGGAGCCCGTTTAGAGGCGTACTCCACTCCTGTCCCCGTTTTCTAAGTGAAACAGGCAGAAATTAAACTCTGTAAGATGAGCAGGGACCAAAAGGTTTCGGGCTTTCAGACATATCCCTCTGTGCTCCAAACACAAGTACCTGAGCAGCTCAGGACATGGCCTCTGCCTTGCAATGCTTAGGACAGCCTGAGCGCTCTAGGCCTTGGGCACCTCACACAAGGTGTAACCCCGGCAGGTCTCCGAGCCCCACTCGCCCTCCTAGCTGCAGAGGGGCTGAAGCAATGCTGGTACCCCTCATCTAGTCGTAATGCAGAGATTGTGGCAATGCCGAGAGATGAGCACCCTCCCCCGAACAGTGATTAAATGGTTCGCGCATGGTAGGAGACAGATGTACTGTGTTGGTAGTAAATGTCGGTCTTGTTCTCTCTAGGATCGCTACGGCTCTTAATCCTGGTGCCAGGCTGTGTCCGATCCGGTAAAACTCCACTTCAGACGGACCTGGGACCACATGGGGCTGAGCGAAGCCCAGGTGCTTCAAGGCAGGTTCTACTAGCTGGCAAGGCCCCTGCACACTTCTCACTCTGCGTGTTCCCTGAGACATCCCCGTTTCTGTGCAGTGAGCTCTGCTGTCTTCTGTTTAGGTTAGCTCCTTGTGTTGGTCAAGCATATCCTTGCTTTATCTTGTGGAATCTTTAGTTCTAAGAGCTGGGACCTGAGCCGCCAGCAACTCCCGCCTGTCTTTGGACTGGGAGCCTCCACCTGGGGCGGGGCACAGGAGAGTCTCCAGGGATGGTGGCTCAGGGCTGCCCCAGCTAGCTGGTACCGGATGGGCTGGAGAAATAAATCCACAGCACACGCTTCTCAAAGGAAGCAAACAACAAAAACACGACCAGAAGTGCCGGCTCTCTCTGACAGATTGCTTCTCGCGTGTCCCCACACAGCGAGGGGATTTCAAACAACACAAAACTGGAAGCCGTCTGTCACTTTGTAAATTATTTTGTACATTCTCTACACTTGAAAATGCTCCCGGTCCGTTCTTTTTAACAAACCCGAGCTTCCACAACGCTGAGGGAGTTCATTGCGATCTGATTCCAAGGTGTTGCTGGGTGGGTGGATGAGCTCGGCCCGCTGAGAGCTCCCGGGTGCACCTAGAAACCAGCTCGGTGCATAGAGCTCGCCTGGGCTCAGTAAAGAGGCCGCGAGGCCTCAGGACGCAGCTCGGGTTCGGGAAATGGTGATTATAATTGGGTGGTTTTGTTAATATTTTTTTATCTCGACCTTGATGTTCCAAAAGTTACAGGATGGATGTAAATCGATAAAGTCGTTTGGCTGTGTTTTAGACAGCACCAGAATATATTGTTCAACGCAGTAAAATATATTTGAAATTTGATGAACCAAAAACATGATTTCAGATGACTATTTTGTGAATCTTTCTTAAAAGGTCCAATTTGTAGAAATATAGCAGACAGCACAGCAGACCTGGTTGCCTGTGTTGTCATTTCCCTGGAGCTTTTGTGATGAATCACTGTAACCTGGGCATTGGGTGACTCTGGCGCCGTCACATCCGTGTTCCGGGTGGGACTGGCAGATGTCGCCGTCACAGCACAATGGGCAAGTTTGGTCCTCTGGGAGGGAGTGGGCTTCCGAAGCACACTGGGGCCTGGCACGGCAGCTCACACCTGTAGCCACAGTACTCGGCTTTTACTACAGGTTGGAATGACAGGATCAAGGTACCCTCAGGGTGGGTTTTCCCAGAGGCCTCTATGCCTGACATGTGGGAAAGAGGTGCTACTTGTCTGTTACCCCCTTTTCTCTTTGTTGTTTCAATGTTGGGGTGGGAGCCGGGGCCTTGGACAGGCCGAGTGCTTTTCAGTCCGTCTTCTGACAGGGTTGCCCGAGGACCAGCTGCCCACGAGGAACGCCTCAGCTGTTCACCTCAACACACGTGGGCATCAGGCACTAACAGCCCACAAGGGATTTCAGTGGGGGATCAGCCCAGCCCACAGTGAAGCCCTGGGCCCCATGAGCTCTCTCCCTGTTTTACCCCCAGGCAACTGGGGCCCCTGCCCCAACTTGCTCTTCTTGTCACAACCGCTCCCCAATCACAGGGACCCCCTCACCAGGCAGCAGGCTGGCTGGGGTGTCTTCTGGAACCGTCTAGTCAGTGTCTCCGTCTCTTCAGCGAGGACACGGGGCTCAGTCCACTCAGCTGTTGGTCAGCACTGCCTGTCCAGAGTCCCTGACTGTGGGGTGTTGGGGGAGGGGAAAGATGGAGATGGGGGAGGGTGTGGATCAACAGTAGAGCCCACCCCCTCTTAGGTTTCACTGCCAGAACCAAAGTTTGATAAAGCTGGTTGTTAATGGATCTATTCTTTGGAGGGGAGGGGCAGCTGGAGAGAGGGTAAGAGCCTGACACTGCTCTTCCAGAAGAGTTCAACTCCCAGTACATCTGGTGGCTGCAGTTCTAAGGGGTCCAGCGCCCTCTTCTGGCCGCTGCTGGCACTTCATGCACATGGTACACAGACACGTGTAGACATTTATTTTAAAAATCTCAAAAAATAAAAAATAAAATGGGATTGTGACCCATTAGAAGAGCACCAGCCTATGGTATACAAGACCTGGGAAGAGGGAAAGGCCGCTGGCTGGACCTGGGGCTGTGGGAGGTGGAGGAGGAGCTTCACTGTTGGATGTGAGGCCAGAAGAACCAGGAGGTTCCTCTTGGACCCTCTGTGCAGAGAGGGCTGGTAGACAAAGCCCTGGAGATGGCTTAGCAGCACCTTCCGCAGAAGAAACTCTGGGTTAGAAAGCAGCATTTTAAAGAAAACCCTGGAAGATTAGAGAGATGGCTCAGCTGTTAGAGCATTTGCTGCTCTCGGAGAGGACCTGAGTTCCGTTCCCAGCACAGCCGCCAGCAACTCCAGCGCCAAAGCATCCACTGCCCTCTTCTGGCCGCCTCGGGCGCCCTCATGCGTGCGTCCAACACTCACATAGACACACATTCATAAAAAGAAATCCTTAAAGCCATCTCAGGACTCTGCCGAGAGTATAAGTAAACAGATGCAAAAAGAAGGCAGGGTGTGGTGTGGGGGTGCACCCCTTTAGTCCTAGCAGGCCAGAGGCAGGGACAGCCGGATCTCCGTGAGTTCGAGGCCAGCCTGGTCTACATGACGAGTTCCAGGACCACATAGCAAGACTGCGTCTCTAAATAAAACAAAGACCGCAGCCAGCTGGAAGGGGTTCCTGGTGTACTCTGACCCCACTGAGATCCAAAGGGCCGGAAGGCAGAGAAACCACCACCCTGGGACTCTAGGGGACTGGGCCTGCAGTTTCAGGGAATCAGGCCCCTCAGCTGGGCACAGAAGCACGGCTCACCCACCCTCTGGAAGCCAGCAGAGCACCCTGTGCACCTGGTCTTTCTGATACACAGGCTGTCAGGCTGCAGTCCGACGTGGCCCTGGCCACCATCTCTGTTAGAAAGTTGCCTGCAGTCATTCAGAACATGGCTGTGGCTCCCAGTCCACCATGCTGAGTTTCTTCAGGCTCTGCCATCTCTCTCTGTCAACCTTCACTGTGGCCAGAACCTTCTAGGTCCTGCTCTGAGGCCTCCCAAGCCAATTCCATTGTGGCCACACGGGCTTCCTGGAGTCAAGCATGGCCTCCCAGGCTGTCTGTGACCTAAGATGTAAGCTCCCTGGGGACAGGGTTGTTGGTCTGTCTGGTTTAGCAGGTAGCACAGAGCTACTGCTGTGTGGGAGGGGCCACAGAGGTGAGGGCAGAACAGGCTGGGAGGGAGGTAGCGGTGCAGGCCGGGGACTGCCGTAGCTTTGGACGTTTGGTTGTGGTTTCCTCAGCGGTCATCCACCTTTGGGGACGTCCTTTCCCTGGCCCCATGGCGCTCCTGGCAAACGGCCCTCAGTGGGGACAGCAGGGTCGCCGGGCCTGCGCCTGCACTGTGCCCAGTGATGGACAGTTTGTCTCATTTGTGTGGTCATGTGCTTTGCCCAGTCCTTGTTTTGCCCAGTTCATGACCTTAGTGGCTGTAACACCGGCTGCAGGCCCAGCACAGACTGTCCGGCAGACACACAGATGGCATCTCTGGTCCCCTGTGCCTGGCATCTGTGCTGGTCCCACTGAAGCAGCTGGGGTGACATAAGGGACACTGTCCAGAAAGGATAGGTCTGCCCTAGTTAAGCTAGAGCCTGGGGGCTGGGTCCTTCCCACTTCCGTACCCACAGGTAAGTCACATCCAACTAAGCCACCTCCCCAGCCGCTGGACACAAACCTCAACCCAGGACCCCGGCACCCGACAGGACTCTGGTTCCACTTTCGGCCCCCAATCAGCGTTTGTATCACCGGAGACTGACAGGTGTTTTCTGCACCTTAGCAGGCTTAGCTGCACCTGGAGAGTCCCTACCTCTATGGGCCACTCAGAAATCTTGACTGTCACTACCCAGCTATTCACACCAAGCTGGGATCTTCCTATGGGAGGCACTGACCTCCAACTGGGCTGGCAGCTCCCCATATCTGTAGTAGTGCACTGCTGCAGTGGCTCAGCCAAGAAGACATGGAGGCATATTCATAGGTGCAAGCCCTGCCAGACCTCAGCAGAGGGAACCACTGCCATGGCAAACACCATCCTCAACATGAAACCCCAAGCATTTCAGCTCAGGTGTTTCTATTCTTTCAGAATGCCTCGGGCGTTCTACTGATAGCACGTGCAGATCATTAGCAATCAAACATCCCCCACAGAAATCCAACACCTGCAGACAATACAAAATGCCAAGAACCTAGGCATGCCTTTTTCCAACAGTGCACAAAACAATTATTTTAAATATAATTAAACTTCCCCAACAATTTTGATGTTGGTATCATTTGGTCATGTGCATTAGAAACCTCATAATTGTTCCTCTTGTAAATGGTTTTGCTGCTGTAGTGTTAAAATGTATTATAAAGGTAAAGCAATTTTTTTTTTTTTACAGAAAAGGGAAAAATGTGGAAGTTTATCTTTAGTTGTGTTTGAAATAATTGTTTTTGTGCACTGTTGAATAAAGGGGCTGCCTAGGTTCTTGGCATTTAGTCGGATTTGGATTTTGGAGCCACAGCCAGGTGTTGGATTTCTGTGGGGCTGTTTAATTGCTAACGATCTGCATGTGCTATCAGTAGAACACCTGAGGAGTTCTGAAAGAATAAATACACCTGAGGTCAGATGCTTGGGGTTCCGCTATGGAGTCTGGCACTGGCCAGGATGGTGGTTCCCTCTGCTGAGGTCTGGCAGGGGCTTGCACCAATGAAAACGTCTCCTTGTCTTCCTTGGTGAGCTGCAGCAGCAGCGTACCACTACAGATGGCGCCTGCAGAGTGCCCCCCGCCCTCCTCCCTCCCCCACCCCCGCAACATCACGCTGGATAATCCAACATGGAGACAAAGAAGAAAGAAAAACTCTGGACTTCACAGAATCAGTGAAGTATGCTGCAGGAGCCCACTCTGGCAAATTGGACAGTACCTGAGAGGGGGAGCTAGGATTAAGGAAAAAGATAGTGACAAGAGATAGATTCGGGAGGGCATACGGTGAATACTGCAGCACCATGTTTATTTAGCACAGCATATTTATACCCTGCAGAGGGAATGAGAGGTTATGTAAACAGTAGCTGATATGTACCAAGGAAGTCTGCTGTTACCTTATTATCCTCCTTTACAAGGTCAGAGAACGCTCAGATCCTCACCTCGGGCTCCAGGCACCTCCTCCTGCGTAGCGGGTAAACCAGCTTGCCAAATCTGCAAAACATTCTGCTTTGCAAGCAGTAGGTCCAAAGTCAACAGCTCCTTGTCTCAAAACAGCTCCTTGTCAAAGTGGCTCCTGACAGTATGCTCGGGGAAGCTATGAGAGGATAGAGATTAAAGTATTAATTGAAGGCTCCTGAAGGAAGAGGAGAGAGAGAGAAAGGAAACAAACCTCTATGAGAGAAAAGACTACGAAATTAATAAATAAGAAAGCTCCGAGGTGAGAGATATAGAATAGAGACCCTTGGAGATAAATAATTCAGCTGGGAGCAGCTGCTTTTTCTGATCATGGAGCCGAGGCTCCCTCCTGCTCGCTGCTGGTGGTAGCGTACTGTTTCACAAACTGACTTTTCTGATAGCTGTATGTGTGTGAAGCTCAAGATCTTGTGTTTGAGGTCTGTAAAGAGGGTGTATGTTTCCCCTTGGTGGTGAAAAAGAATGCCAAAGGGCCAGATTGTTTCAACTGGAGATTTTTCCTAGTAGCCCAGGACCCCCTGCTGTTGTAGAAGCCTCAGCTTAGATTGAAAAAGCCACTTAGGATGCATATCACACACACACACACACACACACACACACCAGGCAAACAGGAGTGAAGTACCATATGCACACTGCCTGCTGTTAGCCTGCCAGCAGTTCTGAGAAGATAGTACAGGTAGCTGTGTCCAATGGATTTGGAAACTGAGGTACCTAGCTACTAGGATGCTTGTTCATGGTCACTCAGATGATGGACCCAGAAACCTGGAAGACCTCGCTGGCTCCCCTCCCCCATCTTCTAGACTTGGGCTGAGACATACTGGCTCCTGGCCATGAGCCATTGTTCTGTGGCCTCAGAGGCACAGCCTGGAGGGCTCTGATCTGCAAGACACTTTGATGGCCCTTTCCTGCTGGCCTGGAACTGGGCAGCCTACGTGCCCCCTCCCGCCCCCCACCGACTGAAACAGATCTTGGAGAAGAAAGGACTTGGCCACACCCCGAGTGAGCCAGGTCTATGGGCTTTTCAGAAGAAATCCTGGTTTCCTGGGCCTCTCCTAGCCCAAGCTGGGTAGCCGGTCTGAGCCCACACAGTAGGGGTACAAAAGCCCAGACCCCCTGGCCCTGGAGTAGGAGCTTCAGAAGCTGGCAGGTGCCAGAGGGATTGTGAGAAGAATGGATGCTGAGTCCTGGGAGAGCTGGAAGGAGCAGGTGGCTGCCTACCATATACGATGACCTCCCTAAGAGGTCATGAAGCTGGGAAAGGCTGTGGGGATCCAGATCCAGAAGGAGCTGGGAAGGTGAACAAAATTGAAAAACATTCTATGCATGTATTAGGCTTGTAATAAACAGGAAATCTATTTTTTAAGATGACCTTCCCAGCTGCCAGCAGAGCCTGTGGAAAGACCCCCTGCAGAGTCAGCAGTGGCACGGTCCCCCCCGGCCTTCACAGAGCATTGATGGGGCAGTTTCTCTACCAACCCATCGGAGGACAAGCTGCTGGAAAGCTGCAGAGCCTGATGGGGCAGTGAGCTCCCAGGCCCACGCTGGCGGGGTATTTATGAACTGTACACCTGCTAGAGTCATCTGGGAAGCCGGAACAGGAGTTGAAAAAATGTCTCCATCGGCCTGTAGGCAAGCCTGTGAGGGCATTTTCTCGAGTGAAGATTGACACAGCCCATTGTGGGCGGTGCCAGCCCTGGGTAGGTAGTCCTGGGTTGTATAAGAAAGCCAACTGAGGGTTGGAATGGTGGCTCAGTGGTTCAGAGTACCAGCTGCTCTTCCAGAGGACCAAAGCTAGATTCCCAGCACCCACACGGCGGCTCACAACCATCTGTAACTTCAGTTCCAGGGTCTCCAGCACCCTCTTCTGGCTTCCACAGGCACTGCACGCCTGTAGTGCGCAGACAGACATGCAGGTAAAACACCCATACACATAAACTAATGATGATGACGGTAACAAAAACTTTTAAAAAGAAAGGAAAAAGGAAAGGACTCGAGGGAGTCACAAGAGCAAGCCCGTAAGCAGAGTTCTTTCATGGCTTCTGCTTCAACTCCTGCCCTGACTGGGTTTCAAGCTGTAGGCTGAAATAAATCCTCCCCTCCCTGGGTTGCTTTTGGTCTTGACATTTATACAGCAATAGAAAGCGAACCAGGACAGCTAGGATTGTTTGTTCTAGGAAGTGAGTCTGCAGCTGGGCAGGGCTTCTGGGCCAAGGCTGCCAGGGCCAGCTAAACCAGGTTCATAGCTAAGCCAAGTTTCAGTTCTTGGACCGCAGCCCACTGGACATGGGTTAAATCAATCAAAAGCTTCCTGTGACTTTTTCCAGATGGTGACAGACCCCACTTGACCGCAAAGGGGAACGTGCCCTGGATGTGGGTGGTACCACCACCTCTAAGCATCTCTGGAAGGCATTCTGGGAGACTGTAGGGAAAAACAAAAAGCAGAACTCTGACCATCAGAATGGCTACAAACATAACTGTCAAGAGAACAGAATTCAGGCTGATGGCTCAGTGGGTAAAGGCACTTGCCCCAAGTCTGATGACCAGAGTTCAAGTCCCAGGATCTACTTGGTAGAAGAGGACCAACTCCTAGAAGCTGTCTTTCGGTCTCCACACTCATGCTGAGATATATGTGCATCCCCCAACATTCCAGTAAAATGTAAAATAACAATCATAAATTCTAAAAACCGAAACAAATTGCTCCATTTAAAAGCCTGTAGTGCAGTATTCCCCTGCCCCCACACATGTACCTGCACGCACACACACACACACACTGCTGCCGCCTCTGATGTTTCAAAATTCAAGCTTGGGGACTTTACAACCTTACCACAACCACAGCCACAATTCACCCTCCCAACCCCCACCTCCGGCTCCGATGTGTGTCACAGCGCTTGGTCAGGAAGTCCTAAACCTTTCCTGTAAAATTGTGGGCAGAGGTTATGCCTGGAAAGTGGTGTGGTTTAGACTTGAAGAGAAAGGAAGTCAAAGGAGACATGCTCAGGCCTATGATTCAGGCCTGCCCTGTGGGCCCGTGGGCGGCTGGAGCTCCGAGCCTGTGGCAGGGCCTCAGAGACAGACCGGTGTACAGCAGTCAGAGAAAGAGAAGAGGCCCACGTGGCAGGTAGAGTGGAGCCACAGAGTTGGCCCTTACGACTCACCTCTGGGCGCACAGAGGACAAGCTGCAGGCTTAAGGGCTGACGTGGGCAGTCAGCAGGGACTCAGTGTTGTGAAGTCTCAAAGTACAATGGCCCTCCAGAGGGGCAGCCTTGTGAGTCACTGGGATTTGTGATATCCCTCAGATAGAAGCAGCATCTGCCTGACCCACTGCACAGCTGGAGCAGGGTTGTGGTGGGAAGAATGAGGGTGGACCTCATAGGCTCGTATGTTTGGTCCCCAGTTGGTAGAACTATTTGGGAAGGATTAGGAGGTGTGGCCTTTTAGAGGAAGTATATCCCTGGGGCTTTGAGGTTTCAAAATCCCACGCTATCCCTAGTGTCAATCTGTCTGTTCCTCTCCCTCTCCCTCTCCCTCTCCCTCTCTCTCTCTGCATACTGCTTGCAGATAAGGCGGTAAGCTCTCAGCTGCTGCTTCAGCATCATGCCAGCCTGCCTGCTGCCATATGCGTGTCACCGACATGATGATCATGGACTCTATCCCTCTGGAACTGTAAGCCCCAATAAATTCCTTCTTCTATAAGTTGTCTTGTTCATGGCACAGCAATAGACAAGTAACTAGGGCAGGGATGGAGCCTGGAACCAGCCTGGTAGGAAGTGGGGACAATTCAGAAGCACCCCAGGGAACATGGGGTGCTGTGTGCTTAACTCTTAACTTCTTGCGGATTAGACATGTTTAAGAAGAGAAAGTAGAACAGGGCATGGTGGTTCGGGCTTTTAATCCCAGCACTCGGGAGGCAGAGGCAGGCAGATCTCTAAGTTCGAGGCCAGCCTGGTCTACAGAGTGAGTTCCAGGTCAGCCAGAGCTACAACAGAGAAACCCTGTCTCAAAAAACAAAATAAAGAAAAAAAAAAAAAAAAGGAAGGAAAGAAGCCCCTCCAGAACAAAGCTGCATTTCGGGGTTGTGGGGCTGCCGTGGAGCTAAGAGTGGGTCGAAGCTGGCTTGGAACCCCGCGTCACCCCAGGAGGAGAGAACAGCAGGTGTTCAGCCGCTACTTACTTTCAGCCCTGGCGAGATCCCAGCTAAATATTAAATATTGCCTGTTTCCCAGAGGCAAAAGAAAGGTGGCCTGGCTGGTGCTTATCTGTGTTGTAGCTGGGAACCTGGGTCCGTTCACTGATAGGGTGCCTTCCTCTTTGTCCCTGAGACCACGAGGCCAGGTGCCCCGCATGCAAATAAGACTCCTCCACCCTGAGTATGGGGAGCCTGCCCCCTCTGGGGGAGATAAAGGGAGGGGAAGACCCGCCATTAAAGAGAGCACTGCTTCTACCAGAAGAGCTCCCAGGACTTTTATTATTGCATCTTGTTCATGTTCGCTCTCTGGCACGGTGGTCAGATCCCACGGCCGATCTAGAGAACCCACGTCTGTTCTTCGAGTGCTTTCCTGCCGCCCAAGCGCGAGTTTTCCTCTCCTGGCCAGAGAAGAAAACAAACAAACCCCCCCACCCCCACCCCAGGGCTGGGACCGAGCAGAGGTGGCGCTCGGGGACCGAACCAACACGGGATGTTACTGATGCAGCTCCAGATGGCTCTATGAGAGACGAACTCCGGTGCAGAGACAGTCCCCACCCCTCAGTTATCCTAGCCAGCTCTTGAAGTATGGCTGCTGTTTGAGACAGCTGTGTCTGATCCCAGGGGTAGAGAACAGCCACCGCGCTTCACCCGGACACAGCTGCTGAGTCTCCACAGGCCCTGGCTTTGGGAGACATCTACAGGGACAGATGGGCCCCAGAGGCTGAGAAGAACACGTGTGTGCCTGTGCCATTCCTGGTGAAGGGCAGGATCACCTGGGCAGCTTTCCCCCATGAGGAAACAAGGGCCTTGGAGGAGCCAGAGACAGAACCAAGCCGCCATATGTGGGACTAAAGACAGTGGACAGCACTGACTTGACTGTGTTGACTTCACAGAAACAAAGGTCCCAGTCCTGGAAGGTTCTCTGAGGTCTGCTGCCGGGATGGTGCCTCCAGCTGCACACCCTCCCCCGCCTGGCCGCCTATGGCCTTCACTCCAGTGGCCTCAGCTGGACTGCAGATAAAAAGGTCCCCAAAGACACTGCACGGTAACTGTACCTGGCACCCCAACTCTCACCAGGATTGGGTGTCCAGGGAGTTGAGCCTCAGAGACCTGTTGCAGAAATCGAGTGGTGTTAAAGAATTATTATTATTAATAATTCTGGTGGGTTTCAATAAAGAGCCAAGACAACTTTCTGAGCTGGAAAACCTAGACAGATGTCTGAGGTAGAGTGTCTCCCCTCCCATGGCTGACTGACAAACCTCAGTCTCTCATGACTCTGACCTGCTTCTCCAGGTGCCACGCCCCAGTACATGGCCTCTGGGTATTCTATTGAAAGGAAGCACCACCCACCACTAAACAGGCCTTAATGCATAATGAAATGACCTTTTACAGTGCACCAACCCCCAACTTTGGCTGGCTGACATGATGTCATTGTACCAACCAGTCAAATCCCCAGGCAAGGTCTTCCCTGTACAGTGCTTAGGCTGAGGGAGAACCCCGTAAAGTTTCTCCATTAGCATCAATACAATCATATGCTTTTAACACAAATATCTCAGTGGGCAGAGTCAACATTAGAACGACCAATGCTCCAACAAGAGCCATTGGGTCGACATTGCTGGTGCTCCAAACTAGCATGCTTTCTGGGTTCCAGAGACTGCGCCCAAGAAGCTGGTTCCAATGGCTAAGGAAGGTGACCTGGCAGTGGCTCAGATCCAGTTTATCCAGTGGCTGCTGGATAAACAGTCTATTACTGCGCAGAAGTACATGTAGCTTTATAATATTTGAGGATAAATTCAAACACACCGCAACTGAATGGTTCCTGTTGGGGAGGAGAGAGCTCCGGTACAGTCTGGCATTTGTGTCTTAGGGAGAAAGAACAGACTGCAGCTCAGGGCCTCCCAGAGAATCATATTGGTACAATGTTTTACCCACACCAAATGTAGGGACAGGGATTAGTAAGAGGCTTCCAGGCCAGACATTCACAGGACCTTCTTCCCAGGGATGGGGGGTGGGGTGGGGCGGGGGGGAGGCCACCCCCAGTGCCCAACTTCACATTGTCTCTTGAATCTCACACTTCTTGTTATCATCCTCCACTTGAGGGTTGCCGACACCCAAGCTGAGGGTCGGGTGGCACAGTTTATGAATGAATGGTGAAGTCAGATTCAGAACTCGGGCCTTTGGTGCAAAGCCCGGGTTCACCATGTATCCTAGTTTACTTTCTACAGCTGTGATAAAAATCATGACCGAAAGCAACTTGGGAGGAAAGGTTTATTTGGCTTACGTGTCCCGATCACGGTCCGTCAAGGCAGTAACTCAAACAAGGCAGGAGCCTGGAGGCAGGAAACTGAAACAGAGACCATGGAGGGGTGCTTCCTACTGGCTTGCTCCCCATGGCTTGCTCAGCCTGCTTTCCTATACAACACAGACCACCAGCCCACAGTGGGCTGGGCTCTCCCACAGCAACCATTAATACAACACACGCCCCATCAGACTTCTCTACAGGCCAACTAATGGAGCATTTTCACTCTTCTCAGATGTCTCTAGTTTATCTCAAGCTAACAAAAATCTAACCAGTACACTACACCACACAGTCTGGTTGGGTTCTCGGAACCCACATGGTGGCTCACAACTCTCTGTAACTCAAATTTCAGAGGACCTGACACCCTGTCCCGGCCTTCGAGAGCACCAGGCACATGTATACAAACAGGCACTCACAAATACACAAAAATAAATAAATCTAAAGAAATTAAAAATAAAACACATTTATTACCTAAATGTCAATAAACATTCAATAGCTGAGTGTGGAGTACACACCTTTAATCGCAGCACTTGGGAGGTAGAGGCAGAGGTAGAGCTCTGTGAGTTCGAGGCCAGCCTGGTCTGCGCGGTGAGTTTCAGACAAGCCATGGCTATGTAATGAGATCCTTTCACAAAACAAAACAACACCCTTCCATGTAACATTGACAGCAACCAATCACGTACATTTTTAGTTAGGATTAGGCTAAATTTCCTGTTATGGCTTTGATTTTGAGATCCCCCTGCCTCTGCTTCCTGAGCAGCTTAGGTTGCAAGCACTTGTCTCTCCACTTCGTTCAGAATCACTGTCTTGTACCCCAGACTGTCTTCACGCTCCACATGTAGCTGAGGAGGACCTTGAACTCCCGATCCTCCTGCCTCCACCTCCCGAGTTCCCTTGCCAGGATGTGCCGCCACACTTGGTTCAAACCATGCTAGAGATCAGACTCAAGGCCTCCTGCATGCTAAGCAAGCATTCTACTGATTGAGCCCCACCCCCACCCTGACTCCAGTCTCTTTCAGGCCAGTGTGACTTCCGAGGTCCAGAGGGCGTGACCATCTCAGCTGATACATTTTCATATCGTTGAGTACATGCATCAGGTTTGCATGCTCCTTGTTATTTTGGTATTGTATTATGTCCCCACGCCGGGTGTGAGACTACTTGGCTCAGAGCGACCCATGAGGATGCAGGTGACTCTTGTGAATTCCACAGCTCAGAGCAATGTTGCAAACACAAATACAGACTGGAGGGTGCAAACTCAAGAACTAGGTCAGCTAATGTTCAGGCACAGCCACCATGGAGAGGAGCCAGGAGGGGTGACATCGGGTCCACACTTACCTTACAGGGTCAACCCAGGCGGGACTCCTAGTGCAGTGACCCTGGCTCCAGGTGGCCTCTAAGTGTGTGTGTGTGTGTGTGTGTGTGTGTGTGTGGTAAGGAACTGTGTTTTCTGGGCTCTGATGCTTCATACACATTTTCCACAGGTCCCTCTGTCCTGGGGTCTGGAGATGGGTGGCTGAGGAGAACTCTGCTCACAGATCAGTGGACTGGGTTATCAAGGCAGTGACTTCTTAGTTCAGATGAGCATCCTCTGACACACTGTCTTGCCACGTGATGTCCTACCCTGTCCAGTGCATTCAGGAACCCCTACAAGAGGCCACACAAGTGCCAGCATCCCGGCCTTGGACTTCCCAGCTTCCAGAAGTGTGAATTAGTAACTCTGTTTTTATAAGTGACCCCATCTGCGATGCCAGCTTACAGCAACAGAAACACACTGAGACTCTAAGAAAAGCTGTGCAGGTCCCCCACCCCCACCCCCACCCCTGCACCAAAACAAGCAAATAATAATAACAGTAATTCTTTCCAGTTCAACACACTGATTCTAATACCAAAGGAGAGAGATGCCCAGACTGTAAGGAAGCCATTGCCTGCCCCATCTCTCCCAAGCAAGAAGTGCTGCGGCCGCATTGTGGCGGGGAAAGTGGAGGGCATGCTTCTTACAACCTGAGCTGCGTTCTCCCAAGATCCTGACTCCGGTGCCTCAGCAAGCAACTGATGACATGACCACTCCCTACCATGGTTAAAGGGGAAGGCTTTTATCGTAGATATGAGGGAGCCAACAGCCAGAGGCGTCTGGAAGAGTCTAGAGCAGAGAAAGAAGTAGACCGAACAAGGCCAGCAGCTTGGACCTGGACAGTCCTGTGTGCAAAAGAGGGAGAATATCAGGGACAGAGAACAGAGAAGCAGGAGCAGAGAGAGAGGATATAAGAAAATAGCAGGGTTATAAGGAGACTGAGTAGCTGGGGGAGGGGAGGGAAGCCTGTGAGCTGAGGGAGTCTAGGGTAGGGGGGAGGTGAGAAGGGCTGGGTGCCAGCATGGACTCTGAAATGTATGACAGGTACTTGTGCTACTGAGGGAGGCTGGAGGCCAGCATGAGCTTTGATATGCTGATCTGTGCCACAGGTAGCCATATGTCCCTTCTGCCAGAGGTGAGGAAATGACTCCTTCTGGTAGAGAGGAACCGGCTTTGCAAGTTCCTGAGGAACGCTGGCTTTTATCTAGTCTCCAGAAATCTTTATAGTCCAGGTGGAGCCCATTTCTGGGTAGTTGAACTGCATTCTAGAGTTTGGGGAACTGGAGTTTCCTTTGGACCTGACAATTTGGAGCAGTTTGGACAACACGGAGTGTAGGGCTTCCAGGCTAAAGAGTGAAGTTGTAGCACGAGCGGTCCTCACCCCCAGGGGCTGTAGGACACTCAGAGTCTCCTTTACTCTTAACGCCCTGGAAGCTGCTAACTCAGTAAACAGATTGGCAAAATGTCTGCCTGCCTCGTGGTGAATCATACACCTTTGTCTCTGCAAAGGCCATGGATACTGTGGGGGTTGGCCAGGTGGTCCCCTCCCCCTGCCATGCTAATTAAGGCTTCCCCGCTCGAGGGGAGAAGCCACGCCCTTATGGGAAGAGGTTATTTATCGGGGTGATCCCTTGAATAAATGAGTTCGGGTCCACCAGATGTCGTCTCCTTCATTCCGGACTCCCGGGCCTTCTTCGAGGCTCGTCACACATTTCTCAGGCCCGAGGGTGGACGGCTCTGTGAAAAGTCACCGAACCACGGATCCCGGGGCTCCACACACCGCCCGCCGCTTGGGTCTGGGTCTACCCGCCCCCGGCCAGCGGGACGGATGCCAGACCGCCGCAGCAGGACAAGCACAGCGCGGAAAAACGACAACGGAGGTGACTGAAGAAATCGGGTCCTGTGTCTGGCCCAGCCTGGTGTGTGAGTGCCACTACTTGGGAGGCTGAGGCAGGGGGAACAATGTAGGGCTGTCAGCTAAGAGTGGGTCAAAGAGTGCCTTGAACCCCAGATTTCTCACCCTGAGAGCTGCAGGAGTTCGATTGCTCCCCACTTCTTAGCACCGGCAAAAACCCAGCTAACTTCTAAATACTGCCTGCTTCACAGAAGGTCATTGGCATTGGAAAATGGCTTGGTTGGTGTTTATCTGCACTGTAGCTGGAAGCCTAGGGCTGAGCCCATTTACTGATAAGGTGTCTTCCTCTTTTCCTTGTGGACTACACCTTATGCAGAAGGTGCCCTTGACCCTTAGACTGGAGCTCCATATGCAAATGGAGCTACTCCAGTATCCTTGCCTTAGCCAATGGCTCCCATCCCTGGGTGCCAAAGGTACTAAAGACCCTCCCCTGCCTTTATCCTGTATATGTAACCACCCTTGCTTCACTAAACTGAGATGTTCCACTGACATCACTCTCCGGAGAGTCCTGGTCATTCTCGCCAGCTCACAGCTCTCCACTCTGAGACCAGATGGGTGTAAACACCTCGCTGTCCTCATGGCTTCCCACCTGGGAGCTGCCACGCTGCTTCGGATGGCTGAGATGCCTCGTGGAACGGGGAAGATGCGGCTGGATGCATTATTTATTTTCCAACAGAACCAGAATTTAAGACCAGTTTGGGTGTTGCTAAAACTCCTTCCCAGGGGCAGGTATAAGCAACGGCTATGCCTCCCAAGGTCCCAATAACAAGCTAGGCTTATAAGTTTTTTAGGCTCATTTACAGAGCAATGGATGAGGGTTTCCAGACAGGACCATAAAGTAGCTACCTCGGAAGGCCTGAACCCCGCCTGGATGATGGCTTGTGGATTCTTTCACCTGCTCCCCTCCCTGGGTGGTAGCTAAGCCTTTGGCCACAAGCTAAGTTCCAGGGAAGGGAGGCTGGGGCAGGTCCGTGGGTCCGGGCAGGTCTTTGAAAAGAGACTGAGAGCCGCAGGAAACAGACTTCCCAGGAAATGGTTTTCAGTGAAACAGCTCAGTTTATTGAGCTCAGTGGTCACATTTGTAGAGTTAAGGAAAAAGGTCATTGGCTCAGGCAGTGGTACTGGGGTAGCTCCATTTGCAGTGAGGGGAGGCCCACAACCAGACCTAGGTGGTCATATTGTCATTGGCTGGAGTCAAAGTCCTGGGGCAGCCTCTTCTGCATGGGGAGGGGGTGGTCTCACAGGAGCCAGAGGAAGAGACCTTATAAGGTCATATAGGGAAAAGAGAAACCCAGCCCAAGGCCCTCCAGCTGCAGTGGTTAGATAAGCATCAACTAGGCCATGTACCTTTGGAGAAGCAGGATCTGTCAGGGCCTTGCTGTGAAGGCACTGCAACATAGGAGCTAGCTGGGACTTGTCAGAGTAAGAGAAGAGGAGCAGCTGAATGCCTTCAGCTTTCAGGGTAAGAATTCCGGGGTTCAAAGCACTCTTCAACCCTCTCTTATCTCTATGACAGCCCCACAATGGCTTACCCTGGCCGTGTAGATAGAGGCCCCTTCACTCCCCTTAGTGTTCCCTACTCTGGTGGTTTGAATGATGAACACCCCCACAGGCATTTGAACACATGGAGGGTGTGGCCTTGCTGCAGGAAGTATGTCAATAGGGGGGCTTTGAGAGTATATAGTCTGGCCCTTCTCTCTCAGCTTCATGCATTTGAAGATGTAAGCTCTCAGCTTCCTGCTCCTGCAGCCACACCTACTGCTTCCCGTCATGTCTCCCCACCATGATGGACTCATCCCTATAGAAACATAAGCCCAAATAAACACTTTCTTTCATAAATGCCTTGGTCATGGTGTTTTATCTCAGCAACAGAAAAGTAAGACACCTACCTATATCCTTAAGCCCCTCCCCAAGCCATGTCCAATTAGGGCAGAATTGCTTACAGCTAGTTGGAAGAGACTCACGTGAGGGAATATCAATAGTCAACAAGCCCAGCTGTGATGGTCGTTGGGCAGCAGGCACAGCTGATCCGATGAAGATGGCGGCAGTTTGGATCAGAGGATAGCCCTGTACAACACTGGTCTACGTGACAAAAGACAGTCTCAAAACAGATTACCACCCGGGACCCACAGAGTGAACAACACGAAGACACAAGGAGAAGCCAGTGTCTGCAAGCAGACCCCACCCTGCTGATCCTTGGACTTTTGGCCACCACAACTGTGAGAAAAATCTCTGCTTCCTCAAGAGCTCAGGCTGGGATGTCACAATGGACGAGACAAAAATGGCTCAGAGTTAACGTCAGATTTTATGTTCAGAACATACAACGTGCTGTCAGCAAAATACCCTCATCGAAAGACTAAACTGAGCTGGGCCTGCGAGCCAGGCCTGTAATTCCAAGTAACCAGGGAGGTGAGACAGGAAGACCAAAAATCCAAGGCCTTTCCAGGCCGCAGACCGAGTTGAGGGTCAGCCTGGGCAGTGTAGTAAGACCCTGTCTCATTATAGAAGTTGGTTGTTTTTTCTTTCTAGGAGAGTAGAGGATATAGCTCAGTGGTAGAGCATTTGCCTGCTGAAGGAAGGCTTCAGGTTCAATCCCCAGCACTGTCAAGATAGAAATAATAATAATAATAATACAGTGTTAGCAGTCATAAAATCTCAACCATCTGTGAGACACTTTATTTGGGCCAAGTGTTGTGGCACACACCCATAATCCCAGCACTGGGGAAATTTAAACATGAGGATCATGAGTTTGAGACCAACCTGAGACCTGACTCAAGAAAAAAAAAGTCACTAAGCTCTTTTCTCTTGGCTGCTGCACAGCACGCAGAAATGTTTGTTGACTCTTTTGCTCCTATTTAAAAAAAGAAAAATTATAATGGCAACATCAAAACCAGGCCTCCTAGTGCTGCAGGCCTATAATTCTGGCTGCTTGGGAAGCTGAGGCAGGAGGATTGAAAGTTCAATGTTTGTCTGAGGTAGTGAGTTCAGGGCCAACTTAGGAAATGGAGCGAGACTCTCTCAATATAAAGTCACAAGGACGGAGCATGGTGGCGCACACCGTTAACCCCAGCTCCGGGGAGGCAGAGGCAGGTGGAGCTGTTTTAGTTTCAGACCAGCCTGGTCTACGTAATAAGATCCTGTCTGAAAAAGGAAAAAGGAAGAGGAGAGTCCAATGGGAGATCATTTGCCTAGCAGGTCAAGCCTTGGGTTCTATTCAGAGACAGAGATAGAGAGAAGAAACTGGAAAGAGCCTTTCGGCGGAGTATGGAGTCAGCGAGGGAAAAGTTCCCCGCTGTTGCCCACACTGCTGCTCTCCAGATGTGGGTTCAGAGGCTGTGGGGGCTCTGGCCATGGGGCACCTTTCCCAAGTGCAGGCTCCTGTCAGAGGCATCTGTGTTAAAGGCCCTGCAGGCTGCCTGACCTTGGCTGGAGGGCAGGAACACTCAAGGCCCTGAGCCAGTTACCTGCAGACATCCGGCTAAACTTTGTGCCTGACCTTACTGACTCCTGACTCCTAGATTACGTGTCACAAAGTATGTCCCTGAGTGTAGCTGACCCCAGCCTCCGCCAACCCTAGAGCTAAGGACAGCCACTGTCACGTCCTGAACCTACAGAGACTGCCCACCTTGGCTATGGCCGCCTACTTGAGGCTCCCACCAACGTGACCGGTAAATGTACTGACAGCCACCGTGGTTTTGTGACTGTACAAGTTCACGTGTCCTCTTCCACGGTGGACACAGCATCCGGAGTGAGCCCGGGGCACTCACATCTGACTCAGATTGTTTCATTACTGCCTATAAAGCAGCTTCTTGTTTGTTTACTATTTTTAAGTGTGTGTACATGTTTGTGATGGGGCAGGGGTCTTCCTTGACGGCACGCCCCTTGCGTTGTTTGACCATGTTAGATTATTAAAAACCAGCTGTAGAGATACTGAAGGCAGGAAGAGAGGCTTAATCTGACCTTAGGCAGGGCCATGCTTATTCACTTCGAGGGAACGTTTTGTCCCCTGTGTGCCTACAGAAGAAGATGGGATGCAGGCCCCTAAAAGGGATGGAAACAACTTCCACAGTCCTCAAGGGAAGCTGGGAAATGTAGTCTTCCAGCAGAAAACTACCGGAGTAAGCCACTGAAGCTGAAGCTTTTGGATTCAGGTAGACTGGCCAGCAATCCTCCTGTCCTCACTCTCAGAGCTGGGATTACAGGGGTGGGCGAGGTGGGGGGGATGTTGCCACACCTACCTTTCTATGAGTGACTGGGAACACGAACTCAGGTCTTTATTTTGCTTTATATTTTATTTTACGCGTATGAGTGGTTTTCTTGCATGTATGTCTGTGCACATGCCTGCTGCCCACAGAGACCAGAAGAGGGAATCAGACACCCTGGAACTGGGTGTGATACCACCACGTAGGTGCTTGGAACTGAACCTGGGTCCTCTGTAAGAGCAGAGAGTGCTCTTAGCCACTGAGCCATCTCTCCAGCATCCTAAACTTAGGTCTTTTTTATTTTGTTTGAAACAGGGCCTCACTGTGTAGCCCTGGCTGTCCTGGAACTGCGTACACCAGGCTGGCCTCAAACTCACTGCCTCCTGAGTGATGGGATTAAAGTCACCACCACCCTGCCAAACTCAGGTCTCATGCCTGTGTGACAAGCTCTTGTGACTGAGCCGGCATCTCAGGCCTTTCATTTGTTTCCCTGAAATTTGTCGATGACGCGTCCGCCCATCACATGGCCTCGCCACCCTGCCCTGTTCTTTCTCAGTGCTGTCAGAAGCCCCAGAGGATGTCTGTTATTTCTGGGCACAGCCCGGCCTCCTCAGCACCATTCACTGCCTTCTTTGGTCTCTGGCTCAGAGCTGGCTGAACCCAGCTGCCAGACTGCCACTCCCGAGGGTACACACACGTTCCGCTCACTCTTGCAGCTTGGATGTTGACGTCTGTTTATCCCAGGGAGCGTGCTCAGGAGACGAGGGATCGCACGTGTACACGTTCCCTGCTGTGTTTGCCCATTGTCTGGTTGTGTCTTGTGGACACAGAGAGAAAAATACACTTAAAGAGAGATTTATTATCTATGTGTCTGTGTATATGTACTTGCCGAGGCCAGAGGAGGGCATTGGGTTCCCTGGGGTCGGAGTTTCAGTCAGTTGTGGAGCACCCGACACACACGCCTGCTGGGATTCGAACTCAAACCCTCTGCAGAACAGCTTGGAGGGAAGCAACCATGTGCACGGCTTCTATGTGGCAAGAGGCCACACATGGAAGGGTTTTCTTTCTCTTTCTGTTCTTTGCAGAGACCTGTGGGCAGTCACGTGCCCCTCACCTTGATTTGGTGGCTTAAAAAAATAAAATAAAAGGCCAGCCCTTGGCTACAATATAGCGAAGGACACATTCTTTCAGCATACAGGCAGAGGCAGGTGGATCTCTCTGAGTTCCAGGACAGTTGGGCTACGTAGAGAGAAGACAGACAGACAGGCAGACAGACAGGCAGACAGATAGATAGATAGAGCTGCCCAGACATCTGGTAAAACACTATTTCCAGGTGAGCTTGTGAGGGTGTGTTGGAAGAGAGAAACTCAGTAAAGAAGCCCCCGCCCCACTGTCAGGGTGAGCGGCATTATCCAACCTGCCCAGGGTCCAAATGGAGCCTCAAGGCAAGAGGAGAGAGCTGGGTGACAGGCCTGGGTTCCATGGTGAGGTCAGCTTTCAACCGGAAATTTTAGAGTGGATAAACAGTATTCAAACCACGGGCAGGGTTTTATTTAGATGAATTTATTTCCTATCCAAATATCATAATCCACATGAAGGTCACCTCTAGAGACAGTCCAGGTGCTGAGGGTCTCGATCCCCAACACCTTCTCTCTCTGTGGTACCAGGGACTGAACCAGGGCCCCACACGTGCTAAGCAAGAACTTCAGCCCTGAGGCCCATCCCTCAACCCCTATGCAGAGCCTCTAGGTCACCCAGGTTGGCCCTGAATTGATGCTGTGGCCCAGGTCTTAAAACTGTAATCCTCCTGCCTCTGCTCCCGGGAAGCTGGATGACAGACCTGTGCCACTGAGTCCAACTGACACATCATTATAATCAAAATAAGATACTCGTACGTGGGAGCCTGTGCAGAACGCGGTGTTACTGTGAACTGTGGATGAGGAAGAGCACAGAATGTTCTTCTCACAAGGGGACCTTGTAGAAAGAACTGCATGAACTATGGTAAATACATGTACTTGAAAGCAAGTACACGAGGAGGATAGATGCCCTGGCAGGTAGGTCCGCCTTATCTCTGTAGGAAGGCAAAGGCCTATGAAGGATATTCTTGGCTGTTTTCACAGGACCAAAGGATGGTAAAGCCTAACACCACGTGTATCACCCCGCTGTACTTGGATTTGCGTAAGCTAGCTGTAAACCCCACCTCACGTTCTATAATAAAAGCGAGAAGCGCTTTGTTTGCATTATTCTTGAGCCCAAACACAGAATCCCTCGGTTCCCCCCGCCCCCAACCGCACAGGTCTTTTGGTGTATCCCTCCATCCAGGGTCACTTAGCCTCCCGGCAGGGGTGGGACTGCACTTACAGGCATCTGTGGGCTGCCATTAAAGCTGGCCTTGAATCCGAGATCCTTCTGTCTGCCTCCTAAGGGCTGGGGTTAAAAGTCTATGCCACTATGCCCAGCTGTTATATTCATTTTAAAAGTAAAGTTTGGATTATAATAACCCAGAATCACGAGCATACGTACAGCTTGAAGAGCTCCGTGTCTGGAGGCCAGCTGATTGAGTCACGTCCCCAGCCTCTGGGAGGCTCTTTCTGTGGTTGCTCATTCTTAATGTTTCGCAGTGTCTCATGGTGGGACTGGACCACAGGTTGTGTACGGGGATGGACTCTGGGGGTTTCTGGATGAGGGCTAACGTGAATGAAGCTGCTAGGGACCCCGGCTTAGGGTGCTTGGGAAGCATGGACGTGCTCTCTAGGCCAACAGATTCCCAAAGATGTCGGGACACTTGCAGCCTCACCGACTAGAAGCACCGCATCCTTGGCAATAGATCGGGGTTCAAAGCCTGTGTTCTGTACCAGCCCCCAGCTGTTGGGGAGCAGAATAAGAGTGGCGATGATGACGGTAGTGAATGTGATGACAGAGGTGATGACGATGCTCGTGATGGCATTGGTGATCGTGGTGCTTATGACACTGCGGATGGTGGTGAGGGTGGTGATGAGGGTGGTGGGGATGGGCTGATGATGACGGGGATGACCATGGGGATGGCGGTGAGGACATCATACGATGGTGGTGGTGGCTCTGCACATTTTGGGTGTACTCTGCAATCCTCAGGGCACCCCCGATTGGAGAGTGAGCTGATGACTCCTGTGGAGTTAGAATGAAAATGGCCCCTCATAGGCCCATAGGGAGTGGCACTGTCAGGAGGTGTGGCCTTATTAAAGTAGGTGTGGCCTTGTTAGAGGAAGTGTGTCACTGGGGGAGGGCTTTGAGTTTTCAGAAGCTCAAGCCAGGCCCAGTAGTTCACTCTCTCTTCCTGCTGCCTGCCAATCCAGATGTAGAACTCTTAGCTCCTTCTTTATCATCATGTCTGCCTGGGTGCCACCATACTTCCCACCATGATGACAATGGACCAAGCTGTAGCAGTTCCCTACCATGCAGACTCACAAGGAAAACATGGAGGCATATTCATAGGTGCAAACCCTGCCAGACCTCAGCAGAGGGAACCACTATCATCGCAAGCACCATACTGGACAGTGGAACCTGAGCATCTTGATCTCAGAGGTTATTATTGATACCTAAGCTCCTCAGGTGCTCTATTGATATCACATGCAGATCATGAGCAATCAAACATCTTTTACGTAAAACCAATACCTGTAGCTCAGCGGTGCACTTGGGAGGCAGAGAGAGGTGTGTCTCTGTGAGTCTGAAGCTAGCAGGTCTACAGAGTGAGTTCCAGGACAGCCAGAGTTACAACAGAGAAATGTCTAGAAAATCAAACAAACGAACAAACACACAAAAACAAAGCAACAAAAACCAGCACCTGCAGACGATACAAAACGCCAAGACCTAGGCAGCCAACAATGCACAAAGCAACCACTTTAAACAGTACTAAAAATAAACTTCCGTATCACTAAACCTCTGAACTGTAAGCCAGCCCCAATGAAAGGTTTTCCTTTATAACGGTTGTCATGGTGGCTCCTCACAGCAATAAAACCCTAAGACAGCTCCTATCTTTTGTTTCTCACTGCTCTGGGGCAGAGGACAGAAGCTTGGAGCCTGAAAGGGAAGACATAACCTACTTAATGAGGGGAGAGCCGTATTATCTTCCAGGTGGCGGAGACGCCGGCTGTCTGCACGTCTGCGGTAGGGGTGCGTGAAGGCGCGCTGGCGCTGCAGGGCCGGCCTCTTCAATCCCTGCCTCCCTTAGAGAAAGTCTGTGTCAGACCGGGAAAACCCAGCCATGCGTCATCAGGACATAATTAGCATCAGTCAGCTGGCCTTGCCCGTTTGGAGAGCAGGGGAACAGAAAGGGAACCTGCCAGAGCTGGAGCCAGATGCCCAGATAATCCGGTTAGGGCTGAAGCAGAGCAGACACGGACAGCCTGACCCATGTCCATTAGGGAGGTCACAGGCTCCCGGAGCCATAGCCCCCGTGACTGATAACCCTCTGCTCAGGCTCTGGCTGACAGCATGCTACCTCAAACACGAGGGAAAGATGGTCACTCTTCCTAGTTAGCAGATGAAAAACCGAGGGTCTCGATGTCCCTCAGCCCGTCAGAGCTGCTGAGATACTTCTTCCTGCCTCCTAGAGGTTTGCGGACCCTGGCTAACACTGTAATTGAGCGGTCCTGGCAGCCCCTGCCCAGTCTTTCAGTACCTGGAAGCCACTGTCCGGAGATATATGTTGATTCCTTTGTAGGCCTCCTTGGAAAACATCTGGCCAGGTCCCTTTCTGGGGACTTGCTTTAGGTCACTGGGGCATGGGCTGGCAGAAGGTGGATCTGGGATGCGGTTCTGGTTTGAAGGCCCACTGAGTGGTTGGTGGGAGTCCACCATGGCCTCTGGCCTTTCCTCCCCAGGGGATGAAGGAACAGATGTGGAAAGAAGCTGCTCTCCAAGCTTCCGGAAGTCTGTGGAGGACTCCCAGTATCCATGGCTCAAGAACAGTCAAAGTCCCCTCAAAAGCCAGGCATCATAGCCACACCCTTAATTCCAGCACTCAGTAGGCAGAGGCAGGAAGATCATTGTGAGTCTGAGGCCAGCCTGGTCTACATAGCAATTCCAGGCCAGCCTACCCTGTGTCTAACAAAGTCCTGTCAGAGACTGAATAAGGCCTGTAACCTCGGTGCTTGGGAAGATCTGAATTCAAGGTCATCCTTTGCTAAATAGTAAGTTTGAGGCCAGCCTGGGCTACGTGAAACCTGTAGGGAGAAAGACACTGGGGTGAAGGGACTGTTTTCTGGGACTGTGTGATGGGTGGGGTGCACCAGGCTTTGGGGAAATCCTGTAAATGACCGTTAACTGTTAATGAGTGCTTCCTGAGACTTAAGCTGTACCTGACGTAAGCTCCTGGCTGAGGCAATTGTCGTTGACCCCTGTGTTTTGGGGTCTGAGGGTGAGGAGGCCACACTCCATGGAGTTTCAAGGCCTAGGGTGTCCTGCCTGGTCTGGGCCCAACTGCTCCAACTTGGGATTAGGAGACGTACTGACCCTTGGCATACTCTGAAGACCCCTGAGGTCTGGTGACCTATGCCATAGCCCCATCCTGGATGCTGCAGTCCTGCACAGCCCCACAGCCTCAGTGCTGTGCACCTTGGGTCCCTGTTGTGCAAATAGTGAGATAGGTCCCAACCCATCCTACTGGGCATCAGGGGCAAAACCACCTGGTCATCTTGTGACACACGCAGGCTACCTTCCTGGTCTCACAACCTAGATACCTCTCCCCTGTCATTCACCCCACACCCTTCAATACAGTATCATGGGCTGCAAAGACAGCTCAGTGCTACGGAACTTACTTCCAAAATCTGATGACCTGAGTTCAATCCCTAGGACCCAGGAAGGTGGAAGGAGAGAACGGACACCACAGAGATGTCCTCTGATGTCCACACACCTGCCACCTGGCCCACAGCCATAATAAATAAGAAGTTTTTGAAAGAAAAGAAACTAATGATAAAGGAAGACCGGACACACCAGAGACAGACAGACAGACAGACAGACACACACACACACACACACACACACACACACACAGCATGCACCAGAAACAGACCCTTGCTTTCCAAATAAGGGAAAAGCAGGTGCCTCATGAATATGTAAATGACATTCCCAGTCCGGTTCTCCAGAGCTCCTGATCTCAGGAGTCCCTCTTTTTTCATGAAGAAACTGTCTCTGTTTCAATCATCGGCCATGTGGTCCCAGTCCAAATCTTATGAGACTCAGGAGCATGGACCGCTCTGGGGGTTTCCTCTGGACTCAGGTCCGTTCCTATAGCATCAGCCAGACAAGACTCACTGGGTGCCCGCTGATCCGCGGAGAGACACTGAGCCGCATCTGGAATATTGCAGACAGGAGTGTCGCTGTCATCGTGTGAACGCCACCGTACATGAGACATCAGAAACGACCAGTGTGGGGAACATCTGGGGAACCTCTGAGTTGTCACTGTGGGAAACAGGATCCTCCAGCAGAGTGGCACACACCTTCAATCCCATCACTTGGGAGGCAGAGGCAGGTGGATCTCCTTGAGTGTGCAGCCTGGTTTACATAGTGAGTTCTAGGACAGCCGGAGTGCCATAGTGAGACCTTGTCTTAAAAATAAATAAATACATAAGATCCTTACTCTATAAAGTCAGGAGTCTAGCGAAAACACAGCTGTCTTTAATGTGCCATTCTACGGAAAGGGGTGGCAGCAAATCAGCTGGCTTGCTGATTGGATACCAGACAGTAGTTTTTAAAACCCTGACCCTGAGAAATTCCTACCCTCTTTTTCCCATAGAACAGAACTTTAGGGATTCACAACCCCCCATCCTATTAGTTTAGGATACAATGCCTAGGGAATATTCTGGGACGTGAGATCGCTCCCCTTTCTGATCATGGCTTCAGGCCACATAACAGATTCCCTGTAACTTTCCAGTCTCAGAGTTTTAAGACAAGCAGGTGCCAACCTCCAGCTGGAGGGGAAGAGTCCAGTGACTCCTGCTTACCTATAACTCTGAGGAACTCAAAGTGCACCCCTCATACTGAAAAGGGGACCATAACAACTTACTTCTTTCGCCAGGGATGTCCCCTGCATGTCAGGCATGACACTATGCAGTACCTACTACAGACATCAGTGAAGAGTGCCACATTCTGAATCCTGAGGGTGGGCGTCTTGCCAAAGGGAAGGAGAGAGTTAGGCAGTGTCCTCACCACCTGCCCCAACCACCCAGGTAGCAAGGCCCTAAGGGAAGGCTCACAAAATTGAAATCTGAATCTTCAGGCCGCACCCTGCAGCTGCCTGGAGACCGGCTAGGAGCTAATTCCATTTCCCTTCTGTGGATACGACTCTCTGAAAGCTGTGTAGTCAGCCCCGGATCAGAATGGTCTGAATGTGTACACTCAAACAGAAGAATAACAATGTTTGAAGACAAGACTGCCTCTTGTTCTGAACAAGTCAGATTATCCCCAGGTCATTCTCGTGAGCCACGCAGTATAACACCTGTCAGCCTTGCTTCAAGCTTAGGAAGTCATCCAGAAATGATTGAAAGTGGATGGGTAGCTGTGTGTGGTGGTTCAGGCCTATAGTTCAAGCCCTGGGGAGGGGAGGCAGGAGGATAGAGAGTTTGAAGCCAGCCTGGGCTACATTATAAAATCCTATAAAGGAGAAGCCAGTGAGAACTGGGGTGGGGTGGGGGTGGGGCACAAGGGGACAAGGGCGACAGAATCACGAACCCAGGAAACAGATTCTGCAGTCCAGCATCAGGGTGCAGAGCCAAGTTTATTATGCAGCAGCAAGGAATTATATACAACACAGGAACCAATGGGGATGTGACATGAAGCACAGCCAGCCAATCACTTGACACGTCACCTGAGTGCATTATGGGGGAGGAGCAGAGTCAGCTAAGCAGCAGGGATTTCCAGGGAGAAAGGAGAATCGACAACCCCACCGCCCTAGTCCTGAGTCCTTTCTGGAGCTCTACCAGCGAGCTGGGATCTGCCATCTTAGGCCGCGCCGTGAGCCGTGGTGGGTCAGGACCTTTCAAGAAGTCTGAGGAGCCGGTGATGCCTCTCTCTCCTTTCTCCCTTCCACCTCCACTGGGTTCACTTAAACTTCTCCCACATAAAACCACTTGGACTCCTTGCCATGCTCCTCCGCCTGGAGTCTAGGGCAAGCCAGGACATGTGTGCAATACCCTGACCCCTGAAAACCTTTGTCTTCCAGAATCGAAGGCTCTGTCCCTTCCAGACCTCATTGTGCTGTCGGTAGAGCAACATCCTAACTCTCCTAGCATCTCCCACCTCAAGGCCCCATCATGGCTACCTGTGAGCCAGTGGCTCTCCTAATAAAACTCTTCTGGGGGAGGGTAGTTCACCCCTGTGCTCTATCTGTGACCCTGTGCCATCTCCTTTCTCCTAATAAGGGTCATTTGTTTGAGGCAGGGTCTCACTATGTAGCCCAGGCTGGCCTTCAATTTGTGGCTATTCTCCTACTTCTGCATCCTGAGTGCTAGGATTCTTTCTCTCTCTCTCTCTCTCTCTCTCTCTCTCTCTCTCACACACACACACACACACACACACACACACACACTTTGGCTTTGGCTTTTTTTTCTTCTTGAGAGAGACAGGATCTCATCTAGCCCAGGCTGACTGTACGGCAAAGGCTGGCCTTGAACATCTGATCCTTTTGTCTTGACCTCTCAAGTGCTGGGATTACAGAAGTACAACAGCACACTGGCAGACATTATAAAAAACTGGAGCACCTATGGGGTTTGGAACCTATAGGGCTCTTGAAACAAATCCCCACAATCCCTAAGGGTCATGAAAGATGAATAACAGCAGGGCCAGGCACGCACTTAATTGCTGAGCATCTCTCCAGCCATTCTCTCCTCTTCTTCATAGATTGATGGCTTATCTATGTTTGGAACCCATAGGATGAACGCACGGTTCATCTTCCCCTCCCTCCCACCCTCCTACCCTCCCTCCCTCCCTCCCTCCCAGGACTGGGGCTGGGATAGAACCCAGGATCCTGTGAGGGCTAGGTAAAAGTTCTATCCCGGAGCTTCTTCCCAGTCCCTCTCTTCCATTAGAGCACGCCCACCAGACATTTTCTTTAATGTTTTCATGAGATGGTGATGACTTGTACTCCATATTTATTAATTTAACTGCTTGTGGCTCTTTCTTGTGCCTCTCACTTTCCTTTAAGAATAGTTCTGTTTTTCCTAAATTGCATGTGGAGCTCCTTTTACAGATGGTACACATTCCTTTTTTTTGCCTTTAAGATTCACTTGCTTACAGCCGGGCAGTGGCGGCGCCTTTAATCCAGGCACTCAGCAAGCAGAAGCTGTGAGTTCTCTGTGAGTTAGAGGCTAGCCTAGTCTACAGAGTGAGCTCCAGATCAGCCAGGGCTACACACTCAAAAAAAAACAAAAGAATTGCCTGCTTTTATTTTATGTATGAATACTCAGAGGCCAGCAGAGGGCATCGGATCCTCTGGAACTGGAGTTAACAGATCATTATGAGCACAGCCTGAGGGCTGGGAACCGAAACTGAACCCTCACCAAAGCAGCGAGTGCTCTAACCACTGGGCCATCTCTGCAGCCCTGAAAGGGGTGTTGTTTTTGAGACTGTGTCTCACCATGTCGTACAGGACGGTCTTGAATTTGTGACCCTTTTGCCTCAGCCTCTCAAGTACTATAATTGAGACAGGACAGAAAGACAGGGAGCCAGGTGTGATGGTACACACCTTTAATCCCAGGACTCAGGAAGCAGAGGCAGGTGGATCTCTGTGAGTTTGAGGCCAGCCTGGTCTGCATATTAAGTTCCAGAATAGCCAGGGCTGTGTAGAGACACCCCATCTCAAAAACAATAAAAATAAAAAATAAAGAGCAACAACAATCAATCAATCAATCAATCAATAAATAAATAGAAGGACTGAGGGTGTGGCTCCACAGGTAGAATGTTAACCCAGCATAAAGAAGCCCTGGGTTCCTTCCTTAGCACTGTGCAAACCTCTGCGGTGTCAATACACTTGCAATCCCGGCACTCAGGAGGGAGAGGCAGGAAGATCAGAAATTCAAGGTCGTCCTCAGTTACAAAGCAAGTGTGGCCTGGCTCAGTGCCTGCTTGGAGCCGCATCTTTCATTGGCAATGACCACTGAGCATATGGTGGCTGTCAGAGGTGTCCAGGTCAGGAAGCCTGAGCCCATATTGCAGCTGTCCTCACTGGCCGTTAGCAGAAGGCTACAGACATCCCACCTAAGCAAGGACAATTTAAAAGGCCACTCATTTCCCTCATCTTTCCAGTCCATCTGTCTCCTCCCTCCTGTGTGTGAACTCCTTGGGAGTCTTCTCTCTGTCCTCTACTCTCCTTACTTTGCCCCTTCATTTCCCACTGAAATCATTCTTTCAGGGACACCAAGGACCTAGCGTGCCTCAGATAGAAGGCAGGGCTCAGTCCTCACCCACCCAGGCCCTGTGGGGTCCTGTGCTCTGCGCTCTCCCCTGCAGCCCCGGCCCCCAGCCTTCCCCCCAGGGAGTCACACCCTTGCCCTCCAGGCTCCACCTGGGCACCCTTAGACAGCTGCATCTCAGAAGGGGCTGTTTCCTCCACCAGGTGCTAGCTTTCTTCCCAGCAGTCATGCAGATCATCTATCTGTCTTTCCTGCCTGGAGGTGTTCTCCTCCCACTTGATTTGTTGTTTTGGTTTGTTTGTTTTTTCTGAGACAGGATTTCTCTGTTGTTACTCTGGCAGTCCTGGAACTCATTCTGTAGACCAGGCTGGCCTCAAACTCACAGAGATCCACCTGCCTCAGCCTCCCGAGGGCTGCGATTAAAGGCGTGCGCCACCACTGCTGGCTCATCTTTCACTTGTTAATCCCAAAGATTTGAAGTGAAAAACTACCCACCCACATCATCATGGGTGAACTAATTAAAGCAAGCAATTGATTAAAGCAAGCTTTTAAAATTCTGTACACGGGCTGCCTCCCCCTAAGGCAGGGTTCAAGAGTCAGCATTGGACAGGTGGAAGACAAAGTTTTTGTAGCTCAGGGATAGGGGTTTCCAAATGGAGACAGACCGGGTTACAGGAGCAGAACATAAGCATAGCAAGCCAGTCAAAGACTTGGCTACAAGGCGGTAGTAACAAAGTAGTCATAACAACAAGGTAGTCCAAGGTGGTCAAAAGAACTTTTGGAAACAAAGGTAGGGTTGCAAGATGTTTATAAACAACTTTTTGAAACAAAGACAAGGTTGACGTTTCCTAGGATAAGCAGCGAAGGGAATTTTGCACACATTGAGGCGCTCTTTTCCGAACTGGGATTATGCACAGATTCCACCCAAACACTAATTTTCATCACAAAGAGATCTTTTATTAAGCAGGAAAAGAAAAGGTGGCTGCTCCTGCGTTACCCAGAAACAGAAAAGTGTATACTTTTAACAAGGAAAAGAGGGGAAGACAAGTCAGGATAAGGCGGTGGTTTATGATTAGACGTGTTAACTACGGTGTCCTGTGGGGTTTTCTAATTGCTGGACTTTGGTGGGCAGAGGAAGGGGCCTTGGTGTTTAGTCTCAGAACTGAATTAATGGCCAAATAAGAGAACTGAACTTGGTGGCTAGCTTTGGGAGTGAGGGTTTACTAACTGAGCCCTTTGTTCTCAGGGAGAAGATACTGTTAGGGGCAGAAGGAAGGAGACCCCCGAGAAATCCCCAGGACTCGAGATCGATGCAAAAGCAGGAGGTTTATTTCCAACGCACTGGGGTCCGCTCCCACAGATGCCTCAAGCGAGGCAGGCGGGAGTGACAAATTAGCACACTCTGAATATGATTTATATGTTTTTCAAAGGCAGAGCATAGCACCAGATTATCAGGCGTGAGTCTATAGTGATGTGAGTTTTAACCTTTAAACTGATTGGTGCTGGTGAAAGGGTTTAAGAAATATGAAACATAGAAATGCAATCACATATAGGGGGAAATGCCTTCCCAAGTACGGCCATTAACAGTACTCTTCAGTCTCCTCCCCACCCACAGGGAAATGACCATTAAGCTTATCAGCAGGATTCGTCGTTCCCCAGCATACCAGGAGCCACCCTGTCCCAAGGGGCTAGTCCAAGGGCACAGGTTGACCACGCCCCCCCTGGATCCCGCGCGCGCGAAACTCCCGACCAATTAGTCTAACATAGAGAGCTCGGAGCCAATCAGCTGCACGAGCCCTCATCCCCAGACCCCTTTGCCCTAACCCGATAAAAGGGCTGGGAGGGAAGGGATGGGGCCCGCCATGCTCATCTCCTGCGTGGGATAGGCGGGACCCGGACGCGCGCCGGTAATGCCTCAAAAAGCTTCACCATTTGCTCCTTGGGGCCGCTTCTATCCTGCGTGTTAGAACGGTCCCAGTGCACTGGAATAAATCCTCTTGCTATTTGCATCGATATCCCGTCTGTGAGTCTCTGTGGGGATGTGGCGTTCCGGTTTGGACCCTGGGGGTCCCAGTTTGGATCCCTGAAGTCCAACACTGGCATATAGCAAAGTCTCAGGCACTAGAAAATGTAAACTTTAGGGTCTTAGTCAGTGTGGGTGGGGGGAGATCCTTAGCCCAAGGCCATTAGTCAGAGGTCTATATCTTGTTTGCCTCAGAAATTGTTTTTCTTACAGAAATTGTTTCTCTTACTTCAGTTTTGGGAACTGTTCTGAGTCACATTGCCCCTGACTTGGGCCTACCCAATTTTGGTGCTCTTAGAAGCCTGACTAAAGTTTGGCTGCTTTCGTCTTGTCCTTTCAATACCACATCTGCCAGTCTGGGGCCTGCTAGAGCCCTACAGACAGTGCAGGACTATTTGTAGCTAAGGTTACAGGTGAGCATAATCCAATCTTTGAGAAACAGAGGTTTAATCATAAATGGGTTAGACCCAGTTTGTATTTACTCTAAGATGGCTTTCAAGCCCAAGATGGAAGCAGGCTGGTCCATCACACTCCTCTGTGGTGGGCCAGTGGTCGGCATGGCCAGCAGTAGCCACCCAGCAGGAAATGGCTGCCAAGCTGGAGGGGCCAGAGGCAGGAAGGGTTGTTGCCAGCAGCCAGGCCTTCCTGAGTTGTATCATACTCCCTGTACCGGTCTCCTCCAGTCACTTCCAACCCATGACTTCTTGGGGGTTGGGGATTGACCTGAAGCTCAGATGAAGTCGGACAAGCATCATTTCTCTTAGAAACCGGGTGGGGGTAGAAGCTGTTCACAGGAAGGAGAGCACCTGCAAGCTGCTTTTGTAACCTCACTCACTCATTCATTCATTCATTCACTCTTTTTTTTTTTTTTTTTAAAGGGGCTCATTATGATTGTGTAGTTCTGGCTAGCCTGGGACTTTCTGGAGTCTCATTTGTTTTAAGTAATGAAGATTCTTCTCAGGTTCAATAGAGAGACTAAGCAACCCAGATTTCAGGTGACATACTCTTTGGTTACTCAGGCCAGCTCGAGGGGAGAACTGGATGTCAGATCCAGTAGCAATGCATAAATTGAAGGAATTTCCATCCTTTCACAGACTTTAGAGGGGCAAGGTCTCTGACCAGAGATAAGGCTTTATGGCAGTTAAGGAACATGCCTGAGGGCTTCTGCCAGATACTTTCTAGCTTTCAAAGATACTAGATAAGACGTAGGCAGTAAGTCGGGTTGCTTTGGACCTAGGCGGCCTGAAGCAGATCTGGTTTTCCTAAGGTACCTGGGAGCAAACTGGTGATAATGGTCACAGCAGGATCCTGTTTGCCTCAACACCGCTGGGGGAGGGGCAGAAGCGTCCCAGGGGCGTGGCTAATCCCAAAGCTAGCCCTGTGCTTGTGCTCGGACAGCTCTCTGTAGTCTAGGATGGCCCCCTAACTAAAGGCAATTCTCCTGTCTCAGCCTCCTGAGTGTTGGGATTACAAACATGAGCCACCACAAAGATTCAGCCTTCAGAACTTAATAACCTCCTGTGAGAAGGTAAGTAGAAAAATCAAAACGGCACAGCCAATAAAGCCAATCCAACAGAAGCCACTGAGTTCTAAATCTGTGGAAACAAAACACGCCTTTCCTTCCTACGTCTCTCATCTTTGAATTCTTCCTTTTTAAAAAATAATTTTGATTTTTTCCTTTTCCATTTTTTTTATTTTATTTTATTTTATTTTTAGAGGAGAGTCTCACTCTGTACTGTGGCAAATAGCTCTATTGTGTGGCTCAGCAAAGAAGACAAGGAGACATTTTCATAGGTGCAAACCCTGCCAGACCTCAGCAGAGGGAGCCACCTGTCATGGCAAGCATCACACTGGACAGTGGAACCCCAAGCATCTCATCTCAGGGTTTTTTATTGATAACTAAGCTCCTCAAGTGTTCTGTTGATAGCATGTGGGGATCATGAGGAATTTACATAAAGCCAACACCTGCAAACAATACAAAATGCCAAGACCTAGGCATCCTTTCCCCAAATAGTGCACAAAACAATCATTTTAAACATAATTGGAAATAAATTTCTGCAAATTTCCCCCTTTTTGTAAGCCAATCAAAAACACATTGCTTTATTTCTACAACACAATATAACACTACACTAGCAAAACTTACAAGAGGAACAATCACAAGACTTGCTAAGATACACATGACCAAATGAAAACAAGAATCTATCAAATTTTCACAATGTCTTTGGACAGCAGAAAAACATTACCGATGTCCAATTATCAGAAATTCATTCACAATCTTCTGGGCTCCTCCAAAGGACTTGGGTCACTTCTTTGGCTCTGACCTCTGCAGCACACACAGCTTATTCTCCAGGCTCTGACTGGCTCCCCTCCACTGCTGCTTGCTGATCATCACATGGTACCGGCATCTTCAGAATGCTGGGGTCTTCTGCTGCAACTGGGCTGCACTTTAACCAATAGCCTTTCCTGGGCTCTCTTCATGGTGCCAAGCCTCAACTTCTCTTCATGACCCCTTTCATCCTGAGCTTTCAACTGCTACTAAGGCTGCACATTCATCAATGGCCTTTCCTGGCTTCTCAGTTCCTTTCCTCAGCTGCTCTCCATGAGCCCTTCAAAACCAGTACTACCTGGATGACTCTTACATATCACCAAGTCTGGTAGTCAGCATAAGATACAACCTTGGCCAGTTCTGGAAGACCTGGCTGTGTGCTGACCCTGAGGAAACACTTTCCAGATTTTAAGATAGTCTGGTCTGTAGGAAGAAAGCAAAACAAAGCAAAACAAAAACGACAACAACTGGTCAGTTCATGTTTAAGTTCAAAGTTCGGTAGAATGTTTCAAAGGCTTTTTCATAACGCAGAAACCATTAATCTTGATTCACTTAGCAAGTGCTTATTTCAGCATCATCACAGGTAAACCTTGTCTGCAGGAAGGGTTCCCTCGTGGAGTAGAGTTCTCATCACCATAGCAGATGTGTCTTATCAGCAGAGGGTTCCACTGACTAGGATAGCACTGGCCATGACAGGTGGTTCCCTCTGCTAAGGTCTGGCAAGGTTTGCACCTATGAACATGCCTCCTGGTCTTCTTTGCTGAGCCACTCAGTAGAGTATTGTTACAATGTAGCTCTGGGTGGCCTGGACCTCACAATGTAGGCCAGGCTGGCCTCAAACTCACAGAGATCCTCCTGGTGTTAATCCCAAAAAATGGAAAGAGAAAGACCACTGACCCAAATCATCATAGTCAAATTAATTAAAGCAAGCAATTAAAGCAAGCTTTTTTTTTTTTTTAAATTCATGTACACAGGCTGCCTCCCCCTAAGGCAGGATAAAAGAGGTTATGAGGAAGACAAGGTTTTTATAGCTCAGGGGTGGGGGGATTCCAAATGGAGGATTTGGAGGGCAAAATAGGTGGGGTTACCAATGCAGAACATAACAAGATGGTCCTTCCAAGGTAGTCGTAACAACCTTTTGAAACAAAGGTAGCATTGCAAGATGGCCATTACAACTTTTGAAACAAAGATACGACTGCCATTTGCTGGAACAGGCAGTACAGAGCATTTGTAGCTAAAGTTACATGTGGGGCATAGCACAATCCTTGAGAAATAGATATTTAATCATAAAGAGGAGTGAACCTAGTTTGTCTTTATTATAAGGCATCTTTCAAGTCTGACATGGAGGCAGGTTGGTTCATCGTACATCATGAGCGTGAGAGCAGACAGTTAGTACAACCACCAGATATTTCCAGACCATGCAGAATAATTCCTCATAAATGCGTTTACAGGCACAGAAATACTTGAGACTTAAAGGAGACAGAAGTTGTGGCTCCTGGAACAGGCAGCACAATCCGGACCACATACGAGAAGGGAAACCTGATCCTTAGAAAATCTGACGATCAACAAACAATGCGCCTAGGACCTAACCAGTATATCAGATTTGCACTTTCATAAGGATAATAACAGTCTCAGGATTAATTTACTCGGCACTGGGGCTAACTGGGTATTATACTTTCTGCCTAGACAGAGAGGGAAATAGCACATGGCCAGGCAGGGCCACAACAAATGACACCCTATGCTGCGTAGAAACTTTAACAAAATAAGAGAACACAGGACAGAGCGACGCCCTGGCGCCCATTGGCTGGCTGTGGCACCCAGGACGACGTCGCTCCTGGGATGCCTCCTGCTGAACTCTATACGTTTAACTTTACCCAAGTCAAGCTCAGGATCTTCAACAACAGCATCGTCCACGTCACCATTGCCGACACGAGCTGGTCAGAATCGGAGACATCATCACCTTCATCAACAACCCTGCATCTACCGCAACAGGGACGACGAATGAAAGGACCGTGGGATGGCCGATGAGCCAACAGGTACGATAACAAGTAAACCAGGAGTGGCTTGCGATGTTGGTGACTTACTCTCCTCCTACAGCTTGGGTGGATTCCTTCCAGAATCCTGGAACTGTTGGACCCCCAAAACCGGGACGCTGCACCCCCACAGAGACTCACAGACGGGATATCGATGCAAATAGCAAGAGGATTTATTCCAGTGCACTGGGACCGTTCTAACACGCAGGATAGAAGCAGCCCCAAGGAGCAAATGGTGAAGCTTTTTATATAGTTGTTGGGCACAAACCGAATTGGTACAAGTTGATTGGTTCCCAAATTGTTTTCCCATTTTGATAGGTAGGGGCCAGTTAACCTTTAAATTGATTGGTGTTGGCATATAGCAAGGTCGCGGGCACCAGGAAATGTAAAGTCCCTTGCCCAAGGCTATTAGGCGGCGGCTGTAGCTGCTGCTCATTTTAGGAATTTGGGCTGGGTCACAGTGCCCTTGAATTAAGCCTGACAATAATTGTTTTATGGTTTCTGGCGTAGGCTAGTTCTTGGAACAGGGAGTTCTGGAAAGTACTCAATAATTAATTGTATTGAGTAGAGAAAGCCAGGGCCGGGGGTCTCCGGCCTCACAGAACCATGACTATTCATCTAAGCCTCACATATGGCGGGGGTATGTTCTGTGCTCCACAGGCTCACTTTGAAGCTGTGGGGAAGACAGTTTGGTGTAGCTGTTGTGATGAGTGGAGGAAGGCCGATGCCCACTTTGCACTGATTTTGAGAGCCACTGTCCCCAGTAGCCAATTTCTGCTTCCACAGAAAACACCATTTCCAAGGACAGAAACGTGTTGAAATGCCGTTTAACACAGATTTGGAGAAATACCACAGCGGCACTAGCCATCTACGTCCACTGGAGAGAAATATCTCTTGAATCACCCTTCCACCTTACAGCGAAGAACAAGGGGAGAGTAAGGTTTGAGACGCCACACCCTATCAGGACCCTGGGAGGACAGACAGACTTAGTCCAACATTTATCAGCTGTATTGGAAGCTGACAGTATTGCCTAAGCCCATAAAGTTAGCAATTTAAAAAAAAAAATGTTCTTTAGTGGATGTGACTGGAAGATGTTTAGATTTGGCTATGCTTGCTTCCCCATGTGGAACGTTTCCACTGGAAAAAGGAAAGCTTTTGGCTTTTTGTATACATTATACTGGCCTTTTTGGCATACAGACTCCTTATGATTATTTTGGGCTTGTTTAACAAACTTCATTTCATGAAGAGCTATGGCAACGAGCTCCAGGGACTACCACCCAGAAGGAACAGGCCAGCTGTGTATGCTTCCGGCAGACACGTCCGTGCAAACCGCGATTGGAGAAACTTCTTCAGGAGATGTTTCCTCCCCATGGTGACGCCGCAAGCCAGGGATTTTGTATTCCATATTCTTGGCTCTACCCCACCAAATAAATGCCATTTTTGCCAGATGAGATGGTCTGTATATATTGGCCTCAGGCCCAAGACGACACCTCTGGAGACTCACTAAACTTCCTGATGCGCTGTATCTACCGCTTGCTTTCCCATAATAGTGTGAGGCCGGAGACCCCCGGCCCTGGGCATTAATCCTAAACTCTTAACAGGAACTTAGGCTTTCTCTACTCAATACAATAATTATTGAGTACTTTCCAGAACTTCCTGTTCCAAGAACTAGCCCACCCCAGAAACCATAAAACAATTATTGTCAGGCTTAATTCAAGGGCACTGTGACCCAGCCCAAATTCCCAAAACTAAAGTATGAGAGGCAGCTGCAGCCTCTAATAGCCTTGGGCAAGGGACTTTCCACGTTGACTAAGACCCTAAGTGTACATTTCCTGGTGCCCACGACCTTGCTATACGCCAGCTCCAATCAGCTTAAAGGTTAATTGGCCCTAACCTATCAAAATAGAAAAACAATTTGGGGACCAATCGACTTGTACCAAATCGGTTTATGCCTAGCAACTGTCTGTATTTTGTATAAAAAGCTTCGTTTTTCTGCTCCTCGGGGCCGCTTCTGTCCTGTGTGTTAGAACGGCCCCAGCGCTGGTTAATAAACCTCTTGCTTTTTGCATCGATTATCCGACTGTGTCTCTCTGTGGGCGCATCATCAAGTTGGGGTCCAGTTCGGGAACCCAACAATAGTAGTAGCCACAAAACTGAAAATCAATATTGAAAGCTAATTATGAAGCTCACTGGACTCTTAGTTGCTCTTTTCATTAATAAAAGAAGAAACATCACTGGGGGAGGGGTGGTGATGCACTCACCCTTAATCCCAGCACTCGGGAGGCAGAGGCAAGAGGATCTCTGTGAGTTCGAGGCCAGCCTGGTCTACAGAGTGAGTTCCAGGACAGCCAGGGTTACAACAGAGAAACCTTGTCTCGAAAACAAAAAGCAAAAAACACCCAAATAAAAAATAAAAAAAAAAAAAGTGTACCACCATACCTGGTTTTATATGGGGCTGAGGCTCGAACCCAGGATGTGCCTTCTAGGCAAGCAATCCACTGCTGAGACCCACCCTATCACAGCATAAAACATTTTGGAAGTGTTTCCAAATGGCTTGTTTTCCCCTTCCTCTGCCTCACATTCAGGAGGACTTCCTCCTTGGTGCCTGGTGAGAACTATTTGGTCTTGGAGGTCAGACTCCTGAGAACATTGGCCCCCAAGGGCTAGAGATCTTACCCAACTTCCATTTCTTTACGCAATGCTACACCTTTGCTCCCTAAGCAAGCTCCACCAGTGAGCTCTGCCCCCAGACCCTGGATTTCAAAACCTGTTCACTTCCTTCTCTGCCTTAAGAAACCTCCCCTGGACTCCCTGTGAGGACAGACCGGCGTCGAGACAGTTTTCCCAACCGAGGTTTCAGTACCTCTACTCCTTTTCTTCTCCGACTCTTCTTAGTACCCACAGTCCCTCAGAAAATGTCCCTTCTAGTCCTCTTGTTCACCCTGGAGAAGCTCTGGCAGGTAGCTGGCTTCTTCCAGGTGCAGGTGCCACCGCCCTCAGCCCCACAGGCTCCCGGCTTGCTAAAATGGTATCACCTCCAGGCCTTCCCAGGGTCCCAAAGCCTATTCACTGCAGGGACCTGGTAAACTTTAACCACTCACCCTATGGGTGTTAGATTACAGACCCTGTGGCTGCCCATGCACCTCCCCCAACCCCTCCACCCCCACCCTCACAGCTCTCTGGTGGTGGAGAAACTTGATAAGCAAGTCTATTCTGGCCTTTCAGGAATTGTCCTGGGCCTTTGTTGAGGGTGGGGAAGGGTAGGACAACCCCTGAATTATAAATTTACTGTGGTGAATGCCGTCCTGCCTGGCGTTATAACAGGCATGCACCGCAGGGATGAAGGCTTCCTAGAGGGACGCTTTGACAATCAGACTGTTGAAATACTGAAGCCCAAGAAACAAGAAACAAATTCCCCCCAGGAAATCTGTGCTGGGAGAAAAAAAAAAAATCTGAAATCATGGTTAGCCAGAGGGGAAACTTCTCCCAGAGAGAGCGTCCCCATCGCTAGCCTCCTTAGGGAAGAGACAAGGATCCGGCGCAGGTAGGCGGGGCTACACCGTGATGACAGCTGCCGAGATGGGCGTGACTCTGGCTTTTACTTAAACCTCAACTTCACTTTGTTGTGGGTATTCACCAGAGACACCTGCTCAGACATGGGCTTAAACCAAAAAGAAAGTCTTTACCAGTTGGCCAGTGACTGCTCTGGGTGTTCACAACCCCAGTGAAGCCCCGAGCCTTTCTCGGGATCAGCTTTTAAGCAAAAAAAAAAAAAAATTCTGGGTTGACATACTTCAGTTAACAGGAACAGTTAGCCAGAAGCAGAACCACAGAAGCGAAGAGGCAAGGTTTGTGCGTTCTGAGACATTCCTAGAACTATATAAACTTTGACGGATTAGGCCTTTGTTTTAGTTTTGCGGATTGTGCTGCCTACATGTATACGTGCATGATATGACCTGCACTTGTCTCTTCGTCTTTGGGCTTGAGGGCTGAAGGGTGGCGGGAATCCTACTCTGAAACGGACTCCTTTTGCCTCCCCACATAGCCAAGATAGGTAGCCTTTTACAAAGTTGGGCTTTGTTAGCCCCGCATTCTGCAGATCAAGGTCTGTAACTCTTGTAGCAGTCTCTCAGTGGCTCTTTTATAATCTATTTTCCAGAAAAATCTCTAAAAGGAAGGGAAGGAAATCTGCATTTAGTGTCTTAATGTGGGACTGTCATAGAGCTAAGAGTGGGTCGAAGCTGGCTTGGAACCCCACGTCATCCCAGGAGATGAGAACGGTTGGTTTTCGGCTGCTCCTCATTTTAGCCCTGGCCAGAACCCAACTAAATATCAAATATTGTCTGATTCACAGAACCAAAGGAATACGGCTTGGTTGGTGCTTATCTGCGCTGTAGCTGGAAGCCTAGGGATGAGTCCATTTACTGATAAGGTGCCTTCCTCTTTTTTCCCTGTGAGACCACACCTCATGAAGATGCCCTTGCAAGACCTTGATGCTTAGACTTGAGCTCCACGTGCAAATGAGGGTACTCCAATATCCTTGTCTTAACCAATGGATCCCAACGCTGGGTACCAAAGACCCTCTCCTACCTGTACCCTTTAAATGTAACCACCCTCACTTTAATAAATGAGAGAGAGAGGGGAGGGGCGGGGGTGAGGGGAGATGCTCCTCTGAGAGCCTCTCCCAAGAGTCTGATTCACTCTTAGTTCTTGGATCTAGGACCTGCCAGGATGTGTTGACTCACGCCCTTTGCTTTCCTTGGTGGGGGGCTGAGCTGGCGGGGAGGGGAGCAAGAGAGAAAGAGAAAACATCTTAATATTCTGGATCAACCTGCTGCAGGTATGTTGCCTTTGTAACGCCCACTGGGTCTGTCCGTTTAAAAGCAAAGATGGGTTGACTCAACTCTGCCAACTGGAGGCTGAAGAATGCATCTTTCAGGTCCAAGCCGGTATATACCGATTCTCTGGAAGAATCAGAGAAAATCAGAGGTCCAAGTTTCTTCATAAGCAGGAGAGGCATATTTTAGGGCAGGGCACGGGTACCTGTCTCTTCAAGCCAGACAATATGAACTGCAATTTCACACCCCCACTCTGTTTTTTTTCAGTCACTGAGGATTGTTTAACCTGGACCAAGGCAGCTGAACTGGTTAATTGAACAATTAATTATAAGACCTTGGTGCTAGACCAGTCCTGGGGGGTTGGTTTCTGCCCATTAGCCTGGGAATCTTTGCTGTCAATCTAAGAGATAGTCCAACACAATCTTTTGATTGGAGGGAGAACTTTCAGTGAGGAGACATTCTTCTGACAGAGGGTAAGATACCAAAATTTTGCTGGATATCTGTAAGTCTAACTGTGTCTCATTTCCAGAGAAGGTACAATGGCTTTCAGTTTACGTAAAAGGTCTTGTCCCAATCAGTTTTGTGCTGTTAAACACCTTTTGAGATACTGCCAGCAACTGGGACCTACTTACAGATTTAAATTTTATACCTTTTTTCCCTAATGACTGGGGCCAACTGAGTGACAAAGGAAATCTTTTTAGCAACTGTCTAATCTTTCTAAAAAGTACCTCGTGAAAATTGTTTAAAGACTCCTTGGTCAGTGTTGGACAGAAGGGAAAATCTGCTCTGTCCAGACTGCACTGCCTGGCAGAGATCCCCCCTGCTCCGTCCAGGGGTGGCTTTTCTACTTTTTAAAGAGAATGGTGGGTTTCATTACTGGTTGAAACAAAGACATAAATTATGAAAGAGAAAAGAGTGGAAATTGCTCTTTTCTTTTGGGCTCAGCCCAGGGGAACTTTTCCCCTCCCAGGAGGCTGCACAGAGCAGGCACCAAGCAGAAGAAGGCTCACCTGGAGCAAAAGTTACTCCTTCCCTGTGTGCATTCTGCTTAAATGCTTAGATGTCAAGGGCCCTGGATGAGAGGCCTGGCCCCTCCCACATCTACACGGGGATAAACTGTGACCTTGAGTAGGAGTCAAGCAACAAAACAAGCAAGCATTTCTGCTCCCAGAGTAAGACAGGTGGAGGTTTTGGAAGTTTCTTTTTGGGTGTTTCCCTGGGTAGCCTGAGAGCCAAAAGGATTCGGGTCCTCAACAAGAGGGGGCACAGGAGGTTCTCACAGCAGAGATAGTCGCTGGTCAATTCAGGGAAACAGAACTGACAGAAACACATAGAAAGACACAGAGACAGACCCACACTCTCAGACACACAATAAAGACAACCAGGGGTGGCTACCACACATTCGTACAGCTGAACAGAGGGAATCCTGTGATGTCTCACAAAACCCAGGACACTGGGCCGGGAGTCATGTCCAATCTCTCCTTTGTGAACTAAACAGAAGGCACATTAACCAGACTTACCTCCTGATGTGACAGACCAGGTGACTTTCTAATTTGTTTCCTTTTGGGGTGGAGGTGTCAGATTCCTCTGACCTCTGATCAAAGGGAGCCCTGAGGACCTGGAACATCTCAGGTTGCCCACCCTCTGACCCACCACCCTCTTCCTCATTTCAAGGGTGTTGAAATGCTCTCTGAGATCTTAGAGAACCTCCACAAATATTGTGGAGTATTCACCAGAGACACCTGCTCAGACATGGGTTTAAACCAATAGAAAGTCTTTTTCAGTTGGCCAGTGACTGCTCTGGGTGTTCACAATCCCAGTGTAGCCCCAAGCCTCGGGATCAGCTTTTAAGCACAAAAACCGTGTTCTGAGTTGACATACTTCAGTTAACAAGAACCACAGAAGCTAAGAGGCAAGGTTAGTACATTTTCAGACTTTCCCAGAACTGTATGGACTTTTACAGACTAGGCCTTTGTTTTAGTTTTGGCGGGGGGGGGGGGGGGGGGTGCTGTCTACATGCTGTGTCTCAAAGCCTGAATGACACTTCCATCATGGAGTCAGTTGTGCTAAGGTCTCAGGGCCTACTAAAGTCTGGGGCCCTGTTACATTCCCTACTGGTCCTAGTGAATGAGTCAAATCATGGATTAATCCTATTTTAGTTTAAGATGCAGGGTTCAGCTATTTTCCAAGCAGAATGAAAATTAAAGTCCTAGTCAGTACTAACAGGGTAGTTAGCCAGGGAGAACAGAAACTGGTACCAACCAAAATAAGTCCTCTAAGGTATTTGGGCTGCCCCCAGTCACAGTGAGTTTTGTCAGTCAATGGACGGACAATCTGGTTAGTTCTTATCCCTATGTAGTATAGAGGCCGGGTCTAAGCATAACCAGCAATCCAGGCTGATTTCTAGCTGGGAACCATTGACTCTATCCCCGGAGTCCCTTCCTGTGGCATAGAGTCTGATATCCCTGGTTTTTTCCTGTTAGCCAAAGGCAAAAATCTTTTTCAAGGAATTTTTAAGGAAGCCTCAGTTTATAACCCCAATTTTTGTTAGGGAGACTCCCTTGTTTCCAGCAACTAAGAGGGCCCAGTAGCAGAACTTGCCTAGAATTGTAAACTCTGTATTTTATCTCAAAAGGTAAACTCCCACACACCCCTTCCCCCCGCCCCAATACAACCAGACACTTAAAGTGGGCATCAGTGAGCAAAGGTCAGGATGGAATCTGGGTTGTTGCTCTGTAATCACATTAGCTACTACCTTCCTTCCCTGTATCTGTCTTCCTCAGTTTCCAGGTCCAGGCCTCAGGGCAGTGGGGGTTGGACCATGACCCTGTATTCATGTCCATAGTGCAAAACACAAGACTCAGGAGGAGGTAGCAGGGCAGGGAGTGGACAGACCAGGGTCCCAGTGAAACCTTAATTTCAATGGGTCACAGGCAGGAGACAGTCCATTTGGCAGCATCTGTGCTTCTGGTTTCTTGCCCCCAGTGGTGGATCCCTGGTGTAATGTCAGCTACCTTCACAGCCTTAGGAAAAGAGAGACCATAGGCAGCCATGATAGGACCTTGAAGGGAGAGAGAGCCTCCAATTCTCGGGAGCAAGAATAAGTAAATAAATAAATAAATAAATAAGCACTTTTTCTTTTTAAGATTTATTTTTATTGCTGGGCAGTGGTGGTACACACATTTAATCCCAAGACTAGAGAGGCAGAGGCAGGTGGATCTCTTGAGATCCAGTCCAGCCTGGTCTATAGAGCTAGTTTCAGGAGAACTAGCACTACACAAAGAAACCCTGTCTGTACTGCCCCCCCCCCAAGGAAAGAATTATTTTTACTTTATGTGTGTGAGTGTTTTGCCTTCATGCGTGTCTGTGTACTGTGTGCATGCCTTGTTCCCACAGAGGTCAGAAGAGAGCGTCAGATTCCTTGGAACTAGAGTTATAGGTGGTTATAAAACACCATGTTCATGCTGGAAACTGAACCCAGGACCTCTGTAAAACCAACAAGTGATTTAACCACTGAGCCATTTCTCCAGTCCCCAGTGGGAGTTTCTTGTTCTTATGGGTTGGATGGGGAGGTCTGACTTAGCCTACACACTGTTGTAGGACTTGGAGTCACAGCCTGTGCACCAACAAACCAGGTTCAGCTATCTGCCATCCATAAGGCAACTAAAACAGCCAAATTAGGTCTAGAGAGATAACTAAGCAGTCAAGAGTGAGTACTGCTCTTGCAGAAGATCAGAGTTTGGTTCTCTGTTTCCAGCACCCACTTTAACAGCTCACAGCTGCCTATAACTCCAGCTCTAGGGCATATTATGCCCTCTATTGGCCTCCATGGGTACCTGCACCCATATGTGCAGACACACACACATAGATGCACATATAAATATAATTTTTAAAAAAACTATTTTTTAATTTTTAAGTGTCTGTGTATCTGTGTGTGGATATGTGCACATGAAGTAGGTGGTAGGAACTGAATTCAAGTCCTCTAGAAGAACATTGTGCTTTTAACTGCTGAGTCATCTGTCCAACACCAAGAAAAATCTTAAAACAGCCAAATTAATAATGGAAAGCAGAAAAAGAGGATTTATTCAATGTGGCCACTTTGGGAAGAGGGATAAAGAGACACAGTTATCCACCCCAACCCACCCCATCCATCTTCAGGTTCTGAAGTGTGTAACAGGGCTCCAGACCTTACTAGGCCCGGAGACCTCTTCACAACTGACTCCATGCTGGAAGTGCCATTCCAGCCGTAAGCATGTACGTGTAGACAGCACCTTCTACCGAAACTACAACAGAGGTCTAATCCATCAAAGTTTATATAGTTCTGGGAAAGTCTCATAATGTACATTAATTTTTGAGGCAGAATATCACCGAACCTCAAGAATTCACTGATGGAGCTAGATGATTGGCCAGCAAGCTCCAAGGTTTAGAACCCTGAAGAGGGGTGGGACGGATAACTGTACCTCTTTATTCCTCTTCCCAAAGTGGCCACATTGAACCCTAACCCTAACCCTCCTGAGTGTTAATCCTAAGATTATAGAAGCATCCTGCTGCAATTGGCTTTTTTTTTTTTAAACAGGGATGGAAGAACCCCAGCTCAGATCCCCATGCTTGTCTGATAAACACCTCAGCTAATCTAACCATCTTCTCAGACCCTTGTTTCGGGGTGTTTGTGTGTGTGTTTGAGACAGGGTTTCACTGTGTAGCTCTGGCTATCTTGGCACTCTCTGTGTAGGCCAATCTGGCTTTGAACTCACAGAGACGCTGCCTCCCAAGTGCTGGGATTAAAAGTGCATGCTGCTATGCCCCAGCAGTATTCAAATTTTAAGCCTGTCATCCCAGCATTTGGGAGGCGGCGGCAAGAGGATTGTCACAAGTTTGAGGCGACAGCTATCCATTACTAAGAAAGCCGTGGGCTAAAATGAGACTCAGTCTGAAAAATCCAAAGCAAAATAAAACCTGGGAGTAATGAGCAGTAATGGGAAGGTCCGGGAAGAGGAGAAAGGGGCAGGATTGCCAGATGGCTGTCAGCTGGAGACTGGGGCGCTCCTGAAACAGGGGAGGGGTTGGGCAGAGCCAAGAGCTGGGTGGTGGCAGAAGGGGGCTGCAGGGTGGGACTTTTCTGCAGATTCGCTTATTTAAAGCCTGTTTGTCCAGACCGTTCTCAGAGTTTCCTTTTCTCAGCGTCCTGGACACGGGTCTGTACCGTGAGAGAGACGAAAGCGGGAGGGCAGCCAGGGCGCCTGGGCATCCCGCGGGAGAGGAGAGCTAGAGGGGAAACTCTACCGCGCAGAAACACCAAGCTGTGGGCTCGGCCCTGCCCTGTGTCGCGGCAGGGAGTGGGAAGCGTTTGCAGTAGATGCTGGGCGGTGGCGTCAGGCTGACTCAAGTTCAGACATCGCCCCTTCTCAACTGCAGAGCGTTCTAGTAACTAACCATACCGCTTTGAGCCTGGGTTGTTTTGCTTTTTCCATCTGTTAAAAGGAGAAAATGGAGCCACGGGTGGGGGACTCACCCCTGCCTTCCCAGCGCTTGGAAGGCTGAGGCAGGAGGATTGCTAGGAGTGCGGCTGCACCCTGGGTTGGAGAGGGAACCAGAGGGTTTAGAAGAGGATCGCGAACCTTGGTGGTCCGAGGCTGGGAAGGCGACTCCCACCTGTTGGCTACCAGCTAGCGATGACTCAGGTCGGGTCCCGGCAGACGGAGAGGACTAGCTGCAGGCGAACGGGTGGGGCAGGGACCCCGCAGGCCGAGGGTCCCGCGGGATAAGGCGGGCTGACCCCGCCCAGGGCTGGAGGGGCGGCGCTCCTGTCCGCCGGCCTCACGCCACCGCCCTCCAGGGCCGCAGTAGCGGCCCGCCGCCGCGGGAGTCGGAGGTACTAGGGGCTTGGGGACGAGGTAGCGGGCGGGGTCCTCTCTGGGATCCGGGGCGCCCCTGGCCGAAGACGGGCGGGGAGGTGAGCAGCGAGACATCAGGGGCTCGGTCCGGGTCCCCTCCTGGCCACCTGTTCCACCGGCGACAACTGTGCGCACACCAGTTCCGCGCCGTGGTCCATCTGTCACCGCCTGCACCCGAGCTGCGCCCCGAAGTTGAGCGCCCAGCGGTGCGGTCTAGCCTGGGCTGACCAAGGTTCGGCGATCCCCTCCCGCAGGCTCCGGCGACCCTCGGAGGGTAGGTCTATGAGGGAGGTGGGGGAGTGGGCGGTGTTGGGGATCCAAAGCCCCAATTCCAAAGCGCGCCTCCACGACCGGGGACGCCCAGGGGTGCCCAGGAGGCCGCGGCCGGGCGCGTCCCGGAGAGGAATGGACCGCTGCGCGCGGCAGGGAGGGCTGCGGGCCCCGACTCGGCGCTGGCCTTCCGGGATGCTCCGGCTTCGGACCCGCTTCTGGGAAAGAGCTGGGGAGCAATGAAAGCCAACGAGGAGCCTCCGGCCACAACGCTCGGTCCCGGGACCCGCACGCCGCCGCCTCTCCCTTTCTCCAGATGAGAACTCTTGAGGTGGGAGCCTGATGGGCTTGGAAGAGCCTGCGGCTGGGAGATTTATCCTATCCACTCTGCTCCACTATTAGGGCGAATCCCCTTGTCTCAGTTTCCTAGCATGTCACCTGGGGCTAGAAGTCCTCATCTCCTTGGCAGATTCCGCTGAGCCTCTCCGCAGCTGGGGATTAAGTCTCCTCTCCCTGGACCCTGTACTTTCTCACATTCACAGCAATCCAGCTGCTGCAACTCCACCCCACTCCGAAGCGCCCCTCCCCCCAAACACTCACACCTCCTTTCGAACCCCTCTCTGACCTTTCGGCTCTCTCCTCCGGTATAGCAGGACTGCCCACCACTACGCTGCACACCCACAAAATAAAGTCCTCAAATCAAAGACCAAAACTCACAGGAACTGGGAGGAGAAGAGGGAGTGGAGTCCTGGCCTCCTGTTTTTGTTTTGTTTTGAAAACGTTTTCCCAACGCCTCAGGGGCTGGTCCCTACCTGGACAGCTCAATATGAGGGGACCTACTTGGAAATACTGTCAAGAATTTGCTTCTTTTCCGTGCATCACTGATTGATGGCCCTGAGGCTGTCTAGGTTGACAGGATTAGTCCCAGAGAGAGGTCCCAGGCTGTGGGTTGAATCTCTAGAGGTGACTGTGATCTATCACATCGGCCTGAACCAGCCTGGCCTTAGGGGCTGAGGTGGAAAGGGGGTCCCAGTGTATCAGGGTCACAGGTCTCCAAAGTAACACCTTTATTGACTGATTCACCTCATCTGCCCCTGGTTTTTAATCTTGTAATGTATTCGGTTCTTTTAGAGACTTTTTGTTTTGTTTTGAGGTAGGGTCTCACTGTGTAGCCCTGGTTGTCCTGGAACCTTTTATGTAGACCAGGCTGACCTCAAAACTCTTGATCTGCCCTCCTCTGCCTCCCGTGCTGGGGATTAAAGGAGTGTGCCACCAGGTCCTCCTGGACACTGTTACATTCTCATAAATACATATATTTATACATTGCTGGATTTCCCTGGAATAGGATTAACTGGCTAATGTGTGAGACCTTTTCTCACCAGCTGGTTCTGCTAAAGTCTCCAGCCTTGGCACACTTCCTCAGGCTGTGGGCTTGTGGCTTGGTTTTCCTTAGAAATGAAACCACTGAGTCAAACAGAGAGCAGCTAAGCGCTTGTGTGCTGTTTACCAGCGGTATGAACTCTTCAGTGATGGTTTGCGCCTTGTCTGGTCTTTGGCAAAGAGTTTCTCCTTTATTGTAGTTTGGCATCTGTTCTAGCTGGTACAGGTGTATGTTTCAGGAACTGGGTTGGATTTTTTTTTTTTTTTGTTGTTGTTGTTATTTGATTTGGTTTTAGATTTATTTATTTTACTTTCTGTGTGTGAGCATTTTGCCTGCTTATATGTATATTCGCCCCATCCGTGCCTAGTGGCTTTGGAGGTCAAAAAGGGTGTCAGATTCCCTGGAACTGGAGTTAAGAGTCACCATGTGGTTGCTGGGACTCGAACCCGGGTCCTCTGAAAGAGCAACAAGTGCTCTTGATTACTGAGCCATCCTCAACCCCAGGAGGTGATTTTTTTTGGGGGGGGGTTGTTTTGAGACTGAGTCTCATGTAGCACACACTGACTTCTAATATGCTGTGTAGCTTTAAGGCTGGCCTTAAACTCCCAATTCTCCTGCCTCCTGAATGCTGGGACTACAGACCACCGTGCCCAGTTTTATGGAGTGCTGGGGACCCAACCCAGGGCTCCGCACGTTAGCACTCTGGCAAAGAGCGCTCCGTGCCCCCAGCTCGGAGGAACAGGTTTTTAATTTTAATTTTGCTTGGTGTGTGTGTGTGTGTGTGTGTGTGTGTGTTTTCAGTGAGAGACTTGGCTGCATTTAGAAGCTGATTGGAATCAGCCAGAGGTGCTCTGCCTAAGGAGAAGGAAGGGGGGACTAGGAAGTGGGAGGGGTGCAACCTACTCTGGAGTGAGGTAAAAATCGGAATTGGAAGAAAGGAACTGAGAGAAGCTCTCTTTGAACTGGCTTTGAGCACCTTAGGGAGATGGGAAGACTCAGTGGAGTCTTCTGCACTCCAGACAAAGGGTCTCCAGGTCCCTTGGTGCCATCAGCTGGGGCTGGACTAGCTGTTTACCAGTCTTTGTCCTCTGGAGTCCTCTTTCATGTGAGAGAGCAGGTGTTGACATCCCTCACTGACATGCTCCAGAGAAATACTCGAAGGTGATTATTTCCCCTCTGGGCTTTGTGGAGCCCAACAGTCCCAGTGTGGTGAATGTCCCTTTCATCTCTCCCTGGGGACCTTCGTTTCTATCTGTGTAGAGCCTGCAAATTCTGCAAGGCTAGGAGATTAGCCTTTCCTTCAATCTGGGTCTGTGCACCCTTGAGCCTGCACCTCTCCCTGGGCCAGGGCTTTTCCGTAAATTTAGTGCATTTGACCACACCTGCCTGCTAGTGTAAGCTGGCCGATGGGGTGGGGGTGGGGCTGGGTGGGGTGCTTGGGAGACAAAGATAGTTTAGCAAGCTGGAGAGAGATGGGATAAAAGGACAAAAGTCATTGTTCCAGACCCGGTGTGGTGGCTGGCTCACACCTATGGGCAGAAGGAGAAGGGGAATCTGAAGTCCCTGTAGATACAATGTGGGGAGTGGGGGCGGAGAGAGGGGGGAGGGGGCTCAGGAGCACCTCTCTGGCAGTGTCCCCTTGCTCCTTCCAGAAGGTCTCTGGGGTGGGGGGGGGAGCCCCACAAGGGACCAGACATCTTTTAGTAGCCTAGGTTTCAACTCTTTTTAAGAATACAAATTAAATTGGGGGTAGCATCTGTAGGGCATGTTCAGGGGATAGTGTGCTACCCGAATTCAAGCTGACAGAGCAATTAGCCTTTGAAATTCTTCAAACACTCTGTGCTGGACCGACCCTAGTTATTCTGAAATGGGTATTGTTGCCAGCTGTTAGAGAGGACACCTGCTGTAGATATCACAGCAAAGTCCTAACTAACTGAATCAGATGTCTACCAACCTGCTATTAATCCCTTTTCTCTCCATCCCCTAGCCTCTGGTGTCCCCTCCCCACCCTCCCCAGCCTCTAGTGACCACTTTTCTACCCACTTCTTCTGAGGTTGATGTGTTTACCTCCTGGGGAAAAAAGGCTTCTCATCTATGAAAAGTGCCTCTAGGCCCTGGCGAGCACAAAGCCAGATGATACCAGTGCAGAGGCAACTAGGTGCCCGGCAGGACCCCCAGAAGGAGGTGGGCAGGTGGCTATGAACTGTCACTTGAGCAGGTAGGTAGGAGACTGTCAACATGTCTTTACCTGCCTTTGACTCAGGAGTCTCCTTTCCAGGAACTAACCATATGGGAATAATTAAAGACCTTCTCAAAGATGTTGAGTATGAGCTATAAGTTGGATCCATTTGCTATGGTGTTTCTGAAAGTCCATTCCAGAGTCAACATGGGAAACGGTGTAAGGTAGGATGCAGCTGCTGACCCACAGGAAGTAGTGATGCCCTGGAGGTAGGAGCTGGATGCATTTAAATCAGGGCTTCGTTTCACACCCAAGGGCGTCACTATAGAATCCCAGAACACTAATTATCTTATATGGAACAGCACAGTGTTCGCGTGCAGCCTACACACACCTTCTGTATACTTTAATAATAAAGTCATTTCTTTGGTTCTGAGATTTGAACCCAGAGCTTTATGCATTGTCACCGCCCCCCCTTCCAAAAAAAAAAACACCTGGGGGCAGAAAGCTCACTCAGTACCGGTGGCTCCTCCCACCATGCCTTTCCCCGCCCCCACCCTATGCCTCTCTAGCTCTGGGCTGGGCTTCGCTTCCTGTACTCCGTCCAGCTTTTCATTCCTATAAAAACCTGCCGTTTTGGACATGCATTCTCTTGGTTCTTCTCATCTCTTGGGCCTCGGCCTCTCTCTTGGTATGCTTTCCCTTGCTCCTCCCTCTCTTCCTCTCTGGCTCTCGTCCCTCCTCTCTTCTCTCAAGGCGGGGTTCAGTCTGGATTCTTCCAGATGCGAATGGCTGTAGTGTCCCTTATTATCTACAATAAGAAACCTCCGAAACCATACCTAGGAGCAGTGTCCTCGTTTCCATTCACACATGCTAAAAATGTACTCTTTCTCTGAGCTACTAAGACACCCTTCTATGTACTTAGATTTAAAAATTATTGGTGTGTATGGTGTGTATGGTGTGTGTGTGTGTGTGTGTGTGTGTGTGTGTGTGTGTGTGTGTGTGTAGATCAGAGGAAGATGCTATATGCCTAATATTATTAATTTTATCTTAGATAGGCTAGCAAGCACCTACCCTTAGGTATATTTTAATTAGTTAATTTGTATATGTGGGGTGGGGAGGTTGAAACAGTCTTACCATGTGGGCCAGTCTGGCCTCAAACTTGGGTCAGTCCTCCTGTCCCAGCCTCTTGAATGCTAACATCACAGGTGTAAGTTACCATGCCCAGCTTAATAAATTTTTTAAGATTAAAAAGAAATTGCATAGTATGAGTGTTCTGCCTGCATATATGTGTGTGTACCCCACGCATACCCAGTTCTTGCAGAGGCCAGAAGGGGCCAGAACCCTGGGAACAGACAGTTGTGAGACCTCCATGTGGGTAGGGAATCAGACTAAGTTCCCCTGTAAGAGCAGCAAGTGCTCTTAACTGCCAAGTCATCGCTCCAGCCTCATTAATTTTGTATTTCATTTTTGGGATGGACTCTCATGTAGTTCAGGCTGGCCTTGAACTCACCATTTAGCCTGAGGATGGCCTTGAACTTTTTGCTCTTCCTGCCTCCACCTCCCAAATGCTGGGAATATGGTGTGACCCACCTTGTGCAATGTCTGCAGAGCTGAGGGTGGAAGCCAGGGTCTTCTCCATGCTAGGCAGGCACGCTACCCACTGCGCCCCCAGCCCTGTTTCTTTGTTGTTTTGTTTTTTGAGACTGGGTCTCTCTTTGTAACCCTAGCTCTCCTAGAACTCCCTATGTGGGCCAGGTTGGCCTCGGACTCACAGATATTCACCTGCCTCCTGAATGCTGGGGTTAAAGGTCATGTCACCAGTCCCCAGCAAGTGTAGAGACTTTCCAGTGAACCAAATCCAGTGCTTTTCTGACTCGGCTAACTTGCAGATGGCTTTCCCAGGGCTTTTGTAGTTGCCAGAGGTGGTTTTATGTGATAAAGAATTGCCTGCCAGTTGCATCTGTGTGCTATCTGCCTGGAGGTGACCAGAGTCCACACTCAGACACCCAGGAGAGCTCAGATTCATGGGAACTTACCATGCCTTTCACAGGGCTTCAGAAGGTGACCTCACCCTGTCCCAAGGAAGCTAACTGCAACTCCAGCACAGGACAGGAGTGACCCTGGGAGGACCAGGGAAGGTGTTCTTGGAAGTGGTAGAAGGGCAGACACTTTGCTATGAAGTCCAAAATAGAGTCCTTATGTGTGCGCCCTCAGGTCGTGAGGTGGGGTATAGCAGTTACAGTTGTGTGTTGACTTAATCCTTAAATCCCAGCATTGGGGAGGGCAGACAGGCAGGTAACTCTCTCTGTGTTAGTTCCAGGACAGCCAAAGCTACACAGTGAGACCCTGTCTCAAAAACCATTTTGAACAGTCATGGTTTTTGCCTTTGAATGGGGTTCATAGTTTATAATCAGTATTCCTCTGAGTTAGTTACTGCATCTGACCCTGAAGAGAAGACAGGGACCACTGAGTCGTTCATTCAGAGAATGTGTGGGCGCACACACTACCTGCTGTAGTCTTCGCTGCCTTAGGGAGGGACTGTTTCCTGAGTCGGACATTGGGCCTTTCCAATCTTTCTGATTGCAAACAAATCTGTGACCTATGACCTTACACAGGTATCACCTTTCTATAGGACAAATCCCCAGAGGAGGTTAGAAACTAGAGGGGAAATACTGAGGAATTTGTGTGTGTTTGTGTGTGACCTGAGGTCAACCTCCAGTGTGTTCCTCAGGAGCTGTCCCCTTAACTTTTGAGACAAGCACCGGCCTGGGGGCACCAAGTAGACCAGGTTAGTTGCCAAAGGAGCCCAGGGACTCTTACCCAGCCCCCCCCCACCCCCCAGCTCTGGGCTTACAAGGGCATACCACCACCTCAACTCCTTTTTTGTGGGTTCTTGAGGATTGAACTCAGCTCCTGGTGCTTGGGCAGGCACTTTACTGACTGAGCCTTCTCTCTAGCCACGTCGTGGGGGTTTTGATAACTATCTGACCGCTGTTTTTTGCTGTTTGGGATACATGCCACATAGATGCCTGCTTAACCCACAGCCTTTTAAGAAGCCAGTGTTAGGGGATTTTGCCAATCTGATTAGACGGGAGATGTTATCTGAAGGTTTCAGTTTGCATTTCTCTGCCATAGAAAAATATTCCTGTGGGGGGGGCTGGGAATGTGGAGTCCGTAGTTTGCAGAAACTGGGTATGGTGGGACACACCTGTAATCACAGCACTCATGAAAGTGGAGGCAGGAGGATCTGGAGTTCAAGCTCTTCCTCGGAGTCTGAGCCAACAGGGCAACTTGAGACACTTTCTCAAAAACAATGAAATAGCTACCCTTGATCTAGTATGGTCAGTAAAGGGTCATGTGTGTAAATTGTCCCTTGCCTGTTTTTCTTTTGGGGTGGTTTATTTAATTCAGGGTCCTGTTTATATTGTAGGAAAAGCAGACCTTAGTGGTTTGTTAGCCTTAGAACTGTCTTCTGTTGTTGTTTTTTTTTGGATAGGATTTCTTTAAAAAAAATATTTTGTCTTTTATTTTCTATTTTTAAATTTTGTTTATTCATTTTGATCTTATCAATAGAAGGTTTCTCTGTGTAGCCCTGGCTGTCTTGGAACTCCCTTTGTAGACCAGGCTGGCCTCAAACTCAGAGATTGGTCAGCTTCCGCCTCCCAGGTGCTGGGATGAAAGCCCTGGGCCATCACGCCCTGCCAATGATCTGATTTTATACTTTGTTTTGTGACCTGTAGGATGATCTTATGTTACCTGTAGAAGAATGATCTTTTGGTCATTCCTGTAACTGTATCCTGTAGTTTTTTGGTTTGTGGTATTTGTCTTCTTTCTTTTAAAGACAAGGTCTAACTCTGTAGCTCTAGCTGGCCTGGAACTCACCATGTACACCAGGCTGGCCTGGAACTTATAGACATCCTTCTGTCTTTGCCTCCTGAATACTGGAATTAAAGGCATGCACAACCACAACCGAATGCGCTCCCCTACCTGGTTTTTTCAAGTCAGGGTTTCTCTATATCTCTGGCTGTCCTGGAATATCACCTGACTAGTTACTTCATTATTTATCAATTTGAAAAATTACCTTAATATGTATGTGTTTTGCCTGCCTGCGTGTCTGTGTACTCTGTGTGCGTCTGGTGTCTACAGAGGTTAGAAGAGAGTGCTGGATCCTCTGGAACTGGAGTTATGGATGGTTGTGAGCAGCCATTTGGGTGCTGGGAACTGAACCCAGGTCCTTTGCAGTAGCAGCTGTTAGTCTTAACCTCAGAGTCATCTTTCCATACCCCAATTTCTCAATTACTAAATAAATTTCTACTCATTCTGGCCTTAGGACCATAAAGGGTTTATCATCTTAGGTGTCCTTGGAAATCCCTTTCAGTACAGAGCCGTGTACTGAAAATGTTTTAATATTCATTTTTAATCCCAGGGTTAAGAGAAGGCACTCAGGATACCCCAGAGCGAGGGTGTGTGGGCTCCTCTGAGACAGACACCCCATGCTGCAGTTTTTCCTTTGTGGGCTGATACCACTTTTGAAGAATGATCTCGTATCCCAGATCTTGGAAAGGAGTGTTACTATTATGGGATGGAGGGTTGGAAAGACTGGGCTAGCTCACTCCAGGGTCTCCCATCACCCATCAGGCTAGGCTGGCCGGCCAATGTGTGATTCCACCCAATGTTCACTCTGGGGAGCTTGTGAGTTTACAGGCCTCCTACAGAGCCATGGGTGATGGGGCAATGAGCAGGATCCTGGGTGACCTCAAGGCCGCCACACTGGAAGGTCTTTCCCAGCATGGATGACTCCCCTTGACCTTGAAGACACGTCCCCTTCCCTCATTGTCCTTCTCTACCTAAATCCAGTAACCCTTTTGTGCAATTAGGGCAGATTGCATATACCTGGTTGGAGTGGGGGATGGCTGGATACTCACTTGGGTGGGCCTGGGACCCTCTCTGCCCCCTCCTTCCAAGAGGGAACAAGTCCAGTCTTGATGCTCTTTTGGGGTGGGGGGTAGGGGTGGGGGGCAGGTCCAGTAGAACTCCTGAAGATAATGGCAGTTTGGCTTGGACGATCATCCTTAGTTCAATGCCACTTTTAACCTGCGTGCACACGATTTTCTATTTAATCTCTGCTCTGAAACTTACTAAAGACTGTAGCAGTACGCTACAATCTTTTACCCTCAATTTAGGGAAGGAGAATGGAAAGATTGACATCTTCACCGCTTTTACAAGTGACCTTAATACAGAGAGAAAGGTAGAAATCTTCACGGCCTCTTTTTAGGCTGTCCTAAGCTTGAATCTCTCCAACCTTTGTTCTTTTAGGAATTATCACACTAACTAATGACAGCAACCCAACCAACAAACCACCAACCAGTGCCTACTCATGGGGCTTCATGACCTTTTATGTCCTAAGCCAAAAGTTCCCATAAACCCATGCAGCACGCAATCCCAAAGATAAACTACAGGTGCCAGAACGACTGCACCCAACCAGATTATAGCCACCTGCATCAAGCATTCTAAATTCAACTAATAAATATCTACCACAGCTGGGGTGGGAACGCAAACCTAATCCAATTGCCATTTTGTGTTTTTGAAGAAACCAAAATAACAAAAGCTTCTTCCAAGTGTTCCTCTACAAAAAACTTTTTATTTGTTTTTATTTGGAGCTGGAGAGATGGGGTAGTGGTTAAGAGCATTCTTGCAGAGGATCCAGGTTCAATTTCTAGCACCCACATGGTGGCTCGCACCCATCTGTAATTCCAATTCCAGGGCATCTAATACCTTCTTCTGATCTGTGTAGAAACTGGGTGTGCATATTGTGCACACATATACATACAGCCGAACATCCTTACACACAAAATAAAATTCTGTGTGTGCACTAATATTACAGTGGGCACATGAGTGCATTGCTCAAGGAAGCCAGAGGCACCATAGCCCTTAGAGCGGGTGCTACCAGGGTTTGTGAGCTACCCGGATGTTCTACAAGGGTAGCATCCAGACCCCTCTGAACCATTCTTAATATCTTTGAGCTGTCCTTCCTGCCCTGTCCCTCCCTCTGTCTTTCATGGCAGGGTCACTGGAAGTCTGTGTAGCCTGCCCTTGGGTCCTGATTTTCCTGCGTCTACCTCCTATGTTGGGATTAACAAGTGTGTGCCCCATGCCTAGCTTGTCTCTTGACTATACGATAGGGTTCGGTTTTGCCTGGGATTGAACCAAAATTCCTTTTCTAGGCTGGGCAGATGGCTCAATGGGTAAAGGTACTTGCCACCAAGCCTAATCCCTGAGTTCAGTCCCTGGGACCTAGCCTGGAAGGAAAGAACTGACTCTCATGGCTGTCCGCTATGACCCCCCCACATATATGCCATGGCATGCGTACAACGTCCCCAACACACACATGAAATAAAACAAGCAAATAATATAAATTTTAGAATCCTTTTCTTCTTAAAGATATGTGAGTTCAAATATAAATTTGGGGCCAAACTGTTTCAAAAAAAGAGAGCCAAGTGAGTTCATCTGTTTACTCATGGGACAGATGTCTCCAGTCGTCTCTGCCACGTGATGGGGTGGGAAAAATTCTTTAACCATTTTAGAAGGGACTTTGGTTTTTAAAAATGGTGGTCCGGAGGCTAAAGAGATGGCTCAGTGTTTAAGAACAATGACTGTTCTTGCAGAGGACATGGGTTCAGTTCCCAGCACCAACGTGGCTCACAACTATCCTTAACTCCAGTTCCAGGGGATCTATGCCCTCTTCCGTAGGCACTAGGCATGCAAATACACACATAAAGGCAAAACACTCAGACACATAAAACGAAAGTAAATAAGCCTAAAAAAATATCAAAACGAAACTATGGTCCTGCCAGGCCTGGTGGTACACACTAGAGAGGTAGAAGCAGATGGATCTCCGAGTTCTAGGCCAGCCTGGTCTAACATAGTGAGTTCCAGTTTGCCAGAGATACATTGTGAGACCCTGTCTCAAAAAACAAACAAAAGCAAAATGAACAAACAGAAAACAGAACAACAATAACAAAAAAAAGCAAAACTGATCAGAGCCAACAAGATATCTAGTGGGTGGAGGTTCCAGACCTGCATACCTCACTGATAACCGGAGTTCAGGCCCCAAACGCTAGTAAAGTCTTACTTCCACACATGGGCATTCACTCTGCCCCACTACACACACACACACACACACACACACACACACACACACTAAAAAACAAATGTCTTAGTTAGGGTCTCTATGCTGTGATGAAACACCACTACCAAAAGCAGCTTGGGAAGGAAAGGGTTTGTTTCATCTTTCAGGAAGTCAGCACAGGAACTCAAGGCAGGAACCTGGAGGCAGAAACTGAAGCAGAGGACCTGGCGGGTGCTGCTGACTGGCTTGCTCACTATGGCTTGCTCAGCCTGCTTTCTTATGGAACCCAGGACTACCAGCTCAGGGATGACTCTACTCACAATGGGCTGGGTCCTCCTCCATCAATCACTAATTAAGAAAATGCCTTACAGGCTTTCCTATAGTCCCATATTATGGAAGTGTTTTCTTTCTTTTTTCTTTTTCTTTTCTTTTTTTTTTTTTTTTTGAGGCCTTGTCTTTTGTTGTTTGTTTTGTTTTTTGTTTGTTTGTTTTGTTTTTGTTTGAGACAGGGTATCTCTGTTGTAACTCTGATTGTCCTGGAACTCACTCTGTATAGACCAGGCTGGCCTCAAACTCACAGAGAACTGCCTGCCTCTGCCTACCGAGTGCTGGGATTAAAGGTGTGTTCCACCACCGCCCCGCTGGAGGCATTTTCCTAATTGATATTACCTCCTCTCTAGTGACTTTAGCTTGTATCAAATTGACACTAAACTAGCCAGCCAAACAACAAAAATTCTATGGTCCTGATATTTAGGGAGGACTTATTTATTTTTTGTCTTTGTCTTAGTGGCTCTTTTTCTCTCTTCTCTTGTCTAATCTCAGATTTTTTTTAATTTTGGGAAATTATTTTATGTATATGTATGAATGTTTTGTCTGAAGTATGTATGTGGACCACGCACATGCCTGCTCCCAAGGAGGTCAGAAGAGGTCATCAGATACCCTGGAACTAGATTTACAGATGGTTGTGAACTACCGTGTGTGTGCTCGGAGTCAAACCAGGGTCCTCTGTTAGAGCAGCAAGTGTTCTTAACCAGACTGAGACACCTCTCCAGCCCCTCTCTTTGCTCTGTAGCCCAGGTTGGCCTTGAACTCAAGATCCCTGCCTTCCCCTCGGAAGTGCTGGGATCCCAGGTGCGCACGGCCGAGCCTGCTGTGGATATAACGATAAAATGCTCCAGCCCTGTGAACAAACATGTCTTTATTGTCTCTCCTCCTTTCCTCCCCTTCCTCATGGCTCTGCCCCATTTTAGCTGATACCGTGAGCAGTTCTAGGGAGACTTCTAGAAGTTCCTACACCTTTCAGGGCAGTCGAGGAGCCCAGCACATGCTGAGCTGTCTCCTACAGTGCTTCGGGGCTTAGAAAGCCAGGGCTTAGTTCCGTTAGACTCGGCAAGTTCACCCGGCCCAGCGCACGGTTGAGAGGCATGGTTGTGAACTGTCCTGCGTGGGTGCTGGGAACTGAACCTGGGTCCTCCAGAAGAGCAGCAAGCACTCTTAGCCACAGAGTTATTTCTCCAACTCCCACTAATGTTATTTTTAGAAATGCACATACCTTTTTACTTTGGTTTGACTGTCTGGATTGAGAAACATCTAGACGAGAGCATTGCTGAGGTGCACCTTGCGCGTGTCTCTGAGGGGTCTCTGCAGAACAGCACTGAGGAGCAGGCACTCGCCCTGAAGTGGGCTGTGTTATCCCAGGCTGGGGGAGGGAGGCAGTGGGGCAGGAAACAGCCTAAGTAAAAAGGGAAGACCGAGAAAACAGATGCTCGCTGACTTCTCTTTCCCTATTCGCTGTGTGCCAGCAAAAAGAGCTGAGTCACCAAGAACTCCACCATGCCTTCCCTGCCATGGAGGACACTGCCCTGTCACATGGTATGCCAAAATAAGCCTGTGAGCTCTTTTTATGAAGTATTTGATGACAGTGGTTTTTTTTTAAGTGACCAATGTCTATTTTAAATTATCACAGAATGGCACTGCTTAGGTGCAGTCCGTGTCTAATTATCTTTGCTTAAGGGGGATACTCGCGGGCAGAGGATGTAGCTCAGCTGTACATTACCTGTGTCACATGCAATGTCTCTTTATGCTTTGTGTAAACCAGGCACGGTGGCCCATGCCTGAAATCCCAGTGCTCAAGAGGTGGAAACAGAAGGGTCAGAAGTTCAAAGTCATTCTTAGTCATCCTCAGACACATAAAGCTCAAGGCCCTTGTTGCAAAGGAAAAACGGAAAAAGTCCTCTCCCCCCCCAATTCCCGCATGTTGTCCTCTCACCTCCATACATACGTGCTGTGGTGTACACGTGCACGCTCACATGCACACCTACATACTCACACATGCACACACACACACATTCACAGATGTATACAGACATGCACGCTCACACTCACGGTTACATTGAACCAGAAGATACTCCTAGACAAATCATAAGTTTATACAAGGCTAATTTTCTAGAGCCATCAAGATCTCACAGACTTAGCACTTTCCATAGTCACATACGTTACCACATAAATGCCCGTGTCCCAACACTCTTGTGCCTGTGTGGCTTAAGTCACAAAATTAGAGACAGCTCCCCCGTCATACCAGCGTATGCTCAAATAGTCGAGCCCACATCCTCTTGAAGGGACTCTAAAGACAGACAGCAGACATTTAGTTCAGTGGAGCTCTAGATTGACTCAAGAAAAGTGGAGGGCAAGACTGGGGTGCACCGATAGGGAATGCTCACCAACCCATGGAGTCCAGACACTGATATCTCTGCTCTCGGGCTAGTGGTCAGAGCAGCTGACGGGTTGGGGGGTGGGGCTAGGAAGAAAATCCCTGCAATACAGGACCCCATCAGCATGGTGAAGTGGTCAATCTTTCCTCTCTGGGGTTAAGTTGCTTTGAGTGACTGACTCCAGAAGGTGAATTTTTCCCCGGTTTGGTCTGCCAAAGTGTTAACTGTTGTATTTAGGGTGAAAGTGTTGGACACCCATCCCAGCCTGCTAATTAAATAAGGACAGAAGTGGTGAATGACAGAGATGAGACTCGCTCAATGTGGCCAAGTTGGGAAGAACCAAACAAGGGGTCCACTGACAACACTCCCCCCTCCCCGCCCATCTCTGGTGTACTGACACGTGCTTTAGTTTTTTGTTTTGTTTTTGTTTTTTTGAGACTGGGTTTCTCTGTTGTAACTCTGGCTGTCGTGGAACTCTCACTGTAGACCAGGCTGGCCTCAAACTAGAAATCTGCCTGCCTCTGCCTCCCAACTGCTGGGGTTAAAGGTGTGTACCACCAGCACCTGGCTCTGTGCCTTAGTTTTAAATGGAGGGAGAGTTGGGGCAGGAGTAGAGGTTACATGAAGGGGCAGCCCTGGTCAACGTGCTATCTGGCTGGTGTTTCAATTTTGGTTCTGTAAGATGGTTGGGAAAAGCTCTTATCTCCCTCCTTACTGGAGGGCATCCATCAGTCTAGTTCCTACAAGGTGCTCACTTCTGCTCTTGGAATAGGGGAGGGTTCTGTCCTGTCTGATTTTATTCCAAGCGACTCTAGGAAAGGTTAGAGACTGACTTCTCTCTTTGTGCCTTCACCCACAGTAAAAGAGATGGGTACCAAATGAAGACAGATGCCAGACTTTCATTTGGCTTGTAGCTAACAAGCTACCTAATGATCCCAAACAAGGAGCCTATGCTTTCAGTAAAAGCAGCTTCCTAGTCGTATGGAAATACTGGCATATCTTTGAGAACCTAGCTCCTGGGATTACCAGACTTGGCCCAAGCCAGTGGCTTTGGGGTTCTTGTCTTAGGAATTTGAAGAACAAAACTGATGGACCACAGAGGGTGAGATTTAAAAGGGAGGGAGGAAGCCATTCTCTTTGAGTTAGGAATGGAGCTCAACCTTGTGCCATCTAAGTAGTCACGGGACAAAAGGGTTGGGGAGAAAGGGTTTCAGAGAAAGAGTAAGAAACCCAGAGTGCCTGAAGAGCACATTTAGGCTCTGACAAGCACCAGAAAGGTAACACAACTAAACCTCACAGTGAGTGGGGAGGACTATGCTAAGGGGCAGGAATTCCGGGAAGGAAAAGTACATAAATCCCCAACCCCTTGGATGGATTTATTCATATATGAATGTTCTGTCTGCATATATGCTTGTGTGACAGAAGACAGCATCAGATCCCATTATAGTTGATTGAGCCACCGTGTAGTTGCTGGGAATTGAACCAGGACCTCTGGAGGACAGTCAGTGCTCGTAACCACTGAGCCATCTCTCCAGCCCCCTCCTAATTCTTTAGTGAGGCTTAGAGTGGATCTACTTTGCCGGGGCCAGCCAGACAATCAACGGGGGACCACTGGACCTGTAGGAGAGAATGAGGGACAAGAGACGCAAAGAAGGACAGCCAGACAGTATTCTGATCAAGTTGACAAATTTTATTTTTCTTAGGCAGGCTTTATAGTCGGCAGAGCAGGATGTAGGGAGGGGTTAAGCGGTGCAGGTGTTTGGGCAGAGTGGGATGTAGGGCAGGATGTTAGCTATGCTCTAAAGGTCACCAAGAAGCAAGGAGGGTTAGGTTGCTAGTTTACCCACTCTCCGGGGGGCTATTTCTAAACATTAGCTTGTTCTCGGAGAAGGTCATGGTGTTTTGATCTTGCTTGTTTTTCTTAACTTTGTACTAATCTAACTCTGACTTAACTATGAACTTATATAACTAAAAGCTATGTGCAGTGATGGCTGAAAGCAGGTTGCTATTTCTAGAGGGCAAATATCCACTCGGCATTACTTTGATAGGGGCTGTCCTGCCTTCCTGAGAAGGCAGATAATCTTGACCAACCAGATTATCTCTTTCATTTTTTGGGTCTCTTGGAATGCTACTCGTACCCTATGTCCAGGCCAGAGAAAGAGTTTTCCTAATGGGCCACCACAGAGCCCCAACCAAAAGCTCTTGAATACTTGTGCCTGTTTCAGCAACATGACACCCAGGAGCAGTGTCATCAGCTTGAAGAATTCCAGAGGCCACAGGAAAGTGGTGCCTTCCTGCAGTAGATGACGAGGGGCAAACCATGGAAGAGTCAGGCCTTACAGCTGTGGCTGAATGGCACAGCAAATGCTTAGCATGAGCAAGGCCTAGGTTCAGTCCCCAGCACCGAAGAAAAAGAGGGGAAGAGACACTTCTTTCAAAGTAAACATTCTGCATGTTGACACAAAGTGTAATTGGTAACATTTTGTTTCTTGGTGGCACACGATAACAGTACACCTTTGAGCAGAGCATCTTAGATAGACGTCAATAGCTGAATTACCCTTCCTCTCAGTTCCCTCAGCACTGCGGAAGCACGCTGAACTCTGTTTGGTTCTTAGTGTTAATCCCAAAGATAGGAGGAGAGAGACCTAACTCATCAAGGTCAAATTAATAAAAGCAAGCAATTAATTAAAGCAAACTTTTATTTGTGTTCACCTAAGATGGGGCTCTAGAGGTCAGCTACTGGACAGGAGAAAGATAGGGTTTTTATAACTTAGGGGTAGGGGTTTCCAAATGGAGGAAAATGGATGGGGTTATAGAAGCAGAACATAAGCTTAACAAGTTAGTCAAAAGGACCTCCTGAAACAAAGACATGGTTGCAAGGTGGTCATAACAATTTAGTCATAGGTGGTCAAATAACCTTTTGAAACAAAGGTAGGTTGCAAGATGGTTATAAACAACGTTTTGGAACAGAGACATGATTGTCATTTCCTGGAAGAGACAGTACAGAACCCTTTTAGTTAAGGTTATAGGGGGTACCGGGAGTGGGGCATGGCCCAGTCCTTGAGAAACAATTTTTTAATCATAAGCAGGAAGGAATCTAGTTTGTCTTTACTATAAGGTGGCTTTTAAGCCCAAGATGGAGGCAGGCTGGATCATAATTAGCTTTTACCCCTTGCAGAGCAAGATGGTGCAGCCAACATAAGGGGCCCACTCAAGACTTTCTTCCTGGCTCGCTTGCCAAGTTTTCAAGGGTTTTTGTTTTGTTTTTGGCTTTGCTAGGATTTGAATCCCTGGGCCTTTTATATTATAGGTAAGTGCTGTGTCCCACCTTCCTGCTGGTTTTTGCTGTTTGAGTTAGCATCTCGCTATGTAGCCCTGACTAACCCAGAACTCAGAGATCTACCTGCTGCCTACGGAGTTTCTAGGACCCTAGAACCCCTTATGTGTGGGAGTGTTTCTGTCTGCGTGTATGTTTGTGCAGCACATGTGTGCAGTGCTCTCAGAGGCCAGAAGAGCATCAGATCCCTTAGGACTCGAGTTTCAGATTCCAGTTGTGAGCTTCTGAGTGGGTGTGGGGGACTGAACCTGGTTCCTCTGAAAGAGCAGCCAGTACTCTTAACCTCTGAGCCATCTCTCCAGCCCCCTTTTAAAATAATTACCATTAGTCAGGTCATATCTGTGTATACTCCCAGTCCATCCTGCCGACCTCACTAGGACCTGTTTTTCCTTTGATCTTTCATGAAACACAGGAATGCTTTTCCCAGTGTGTTGCCATGGTCATAGAGGACTCCTGGGAGCAGTTTTGCCTTGGGCATGTTTCTATGTTGGAGGCTAACTTCTCTACTTCAAGAACACAGAATAACCAGAGGCATCTAGAAGAGTCCAGATCAACCATGGCTTTTGTGTGTATGTGGGGGGGGGTAAGGGGGGCAGGAAGGGAAGCGAATTGGCCATGGCTCTCTCTTGGGAGCAGAGAAAAGAGCAAAAATGGAGCGGAGCCTACTCTCCCCTCCTCCGCTCTCCTCTCCTCTGCTTTCCTGTAAGTGAGGGTGAAGTAAAGAAACTATTGAAACGGATGCTCCGTGATTAGGGGAAAGGCTTTTAGAGTGGATAAAAGAGAATATCCAGGGACATCTGGGAGAGTCCAGGGCAGAGAGAAAAAGAAGCAGATTGGACATCGCCAGGGCTGACTGCAAGAGAAGGCAGAGAATAGTAAGAGAGAGAAAATTTCCAGAATAGCAGGGGGCGGGGGAGGGGAAGAACCTTCCAGTATACTTAGGACGAATGAAACGAATGAACAACAGCCTAGAACTAGCATCATAGAGGAGGGGTGGGGGAGGAGAGAAGGGCCAGGATGCTTTGAGATATTTAACAAGTACATGTAAACGGGGGCTGAAGGAGCCTGGACACCAGCGTGGACTTTGATAAGCTGATAGGCCTGCAGGTGTATATTAACAGAGAGCCATCTGTCCCTTCTGCCAGAGGCAGGGGGAATGACTCCTTTTGGGGAACAGGTTCATGAGGAATGTTGGCTTTTGTCTAACTGCCGGAAATCCTTCTGTAGTCCAGCTTGAGCTGAGGCTAGACTCAATTTTGGACCAAGTCAACGTCAATGGGTCTGCCTTCTTGGGCGGAAATGGGATACCCTTTGGAGCTGATACCTTCCTTCCTTGCTTGCATCTTTTTTTTTTTTTTTTAAAGACAGGGTCTCATATCCCAGCTTCGCCACTATGAAGTCAGAGATGACCTTGCATTTCTCATCTTCCTGCCTCTACCTCCCAATGCTAGAATTACAGGCGTGTGCCACCACTCCTGGTGTGTGTGGTGTGGGGTGGGGCCCTGGGATGAGCCAGCACTCTGCCAGCTGAACTATTTTCTGCAGCCCAGCCCATTGTGGGGCTTCTTACCCTTTCTTCAGCCTGGAGCCTGGGTGGCATGGGACCCATCTCAGGGAGATGGTTTGTCCTGTGGCATGAGTCTTGTACATAGCCCGCTGCGAAGGGCTTGGGGTGGGCTGGAGGACTCTGGGGTGCCTTAGTCCCCATCTGACACAGTAAGAAGGCAACCGGAAAGGAACCTTGGCTTGGCTGCACTAGAAAGAAGTGAGACCATGGGGTGGGGTTATGTGCTCTGACCGCCACTCTCGAGAACTGGGGGACAGTGGTAAAAAAAGAGGGCCAGTCCTGGCCAAAGGCTGCTTGCTGGCCACACACAGCCATACTGCTGAACTTGGAGATAGGCGGGCCACAGGGTCCTCCATGACCTTAGAGGCTGCCCTGTGTCTCGCCTTTGCTGGGCCCTTCACAAATGCCTGATAAAAACCACCTGTCCCTGTGGTCTGTGGAGACCTGTCTTTCAGGCAGGACCTGGGACACATACCGTGCTCTTCAAGGCCAGATGGGTTCTGCTTTAAGAGATGATGGCTCAGCAAAGCCTAGGGCCTCCACACTTGCCTTGCCACTCCTGGGGCCAAATAGGGACTCCCTACAACCCAGTGTGACCTTATCTGGTGACTCTGAGGGGACCACCTCTTTGCCCCGTCCTCTCGCAGCGACCTCCTGGGTCTCCCATCGCACAGCCCCAGCTTCACTCAGACTCCATGGTTCTGGTTCTCTTCGCTCGCTGTGTCTCCAAGAGACCCTGCTTGGTTGTTAAGTGGAGGCTTCTGTGTTTTCTTACCTCTTATGAGGACCTCTGGATAGGGTGCAAGTCTTCCTACAGAGACTGGGGAGGGAGGCTGGTGAGGTATGTCACGTAGCAAGCCTGGATGGGGACCTTGCCTGAGTCACCATCTCCCTGATAGTACCTGTATCACCATCAGAACGTCTAACTTTCCATTGGCCCAGCACTGGTTTTCCGTGAGACATTCTAGGCACTCAGCCCAGAGGCGGGATTTTTGGGGTTTGGTGTGGGCTGCATCTGACCATCCCCATGACACTGTCTTGGCTTATGGTCAGCCAGGAAAATGGAGAGAAGTGCAGCCATCAGGGATGGGTTGGAAAACAGTGCCTGGGGCTCGTGCCAAGCTCTGTCTCTGCCAGCCTGTATTTCTGTTCAGTCTCACTGCCTGCCGTGAATCATGGAAGGTCCTGATAATAGAGAGCCGAGAAAGGGCTTAGAGCGGCAGGGTGACCAGTTAACACACTACCTGGAAATAGCTCCCTGCCCTAGGGAAGGAAGCCTTCTAGTAGGGGGAGGTAGCAGAGACATGCCAGACTCTTCTGACAAGGACCAGGATGTGGGGGACAGCTGCAAGGCCCACCCAGGGGAGCAGGGAGCATGCTTTGAGTTTGAGGTCACATGGGTATTGAGCTGTGGCCAACTTGGCCTGGTACCATCACGTCTATTCCTGGGTCTTCAGTTCTGACACCAAATATGGTGTGGCCTGAGGCTAGCACCTCTCAGTGGTGGTCAGGCACACCCTACCCCACCCTGGGCCTGGTCTCTACCCTATAACATGGCAGAGTCAGGACATCCTAGGACTTGGGGTCCCAAATACTCAGGGGTACACTCAGCCGATGGCTGTCCATACATCCACTTATGGGCCTCCCACTGTGTTAAAAATGTTCATGACCAAAGTAGCCTCATTCCCCAAGGGGAGAGTGAGAGCAGGATTATGAGTTCAAGGCTAGCCTGAGCTATGTAAGACCCTGGCTACAAAACCATAAGACTGTGATGTTGCTCAGTTGGCAGAATGTTTGCCTCACTTGCATGAAGCCCTGAGTTCCGTCCCCAACACCACATAAACCTAGTATTGGGGTGCTCACCTGTAATCCCAACGCTGTGAGGAAGGAGGTGAGAGGATCAGAAGCTCAGGGTCATCTTTGAGCTAAATAGTAAGTTGGAGTCTAGCCTGGTCTACATGAGTCACTCAATAAGACAACATATCTGTTCTTGGGCCATTTCTAAATAAATTACCTAAACAAGCACAGCATGCTGGGATCAGTGCAAGGGAGAATAAACGGAAGTAGAAGGCAGGGAACTTGGATCTTAGGGTGTTTGAGGTATGAGGGTTAGTAACGAATAGAGAATGAGCAGTCCAAGCAGAGAGAGTGGCTGCGGGTCCGTGCCTCGAGGTAAGGTCTCGAGTTCTGAGACAGTCAAGGGGCAGACACCGTTGAGATAGGTCAGGAACCAGGGGGACAGTGGTGTGAAGTCAGGGATGTAAAGCATATATCGAGGCTGTGGGGGATCTGTGCACGGCCACGATGTGATCTGACTTGGGCTTTCTAATTATTGCTGTTATTGCTATAGATAAGGTCTTATTAGCCCAGGCTGGTCCTCTTGTCTCCCTCGTGATGAAAACATTTTTATGTTTGTTTGTTTTAGGTTGTTTGGTTTGGTTTGATTTTTCAAGACAGGGTTTCTCTGTGTAGCCCTGGCTGTCCTGGAACTCACTCTGTAGACCAGGGTAGCCTTAAACTCAGAGATCCATCTGCCTCAGCCTCTGGAGTGCTGGGATTAAAGGCAGCTGGGATTCATAACATCAGGCTATATTACCCAAGCTGGTCCCAAACTTGTGAGTGAACCCAGGTGCCCAGCAACGCAGTCACTGTGTCCAGCTCCGAGTTTATTTTATCTTATTTTGGTTCTTGGTTTTTGAGATACGATCTAACTGGGCAGTCTGGCTTGGAACTTGTAGTGACCTTCCTACCTCTGCCTTTCAGTGCTGGGATTCAGTCTCTGACTCTCATGTGCTGAGTGTGACCTGACCTGGGAGGATGAGCCTTGGTGCCTCACTCCCTCCAGCCTGTGGTGCTGACAGAGGTGCTGGGCTCCTGCTGGCCACTACCTCCACCATTTACGGACCCTTCCTTTCTCTCCCTGGTGCCCAGCCCAAGCGCCATCTTACCCAGGGAGTTTAGTCGATTGTATTGTTCCTCTGTCTCCAGATCGTGCTCCCACAGGACTGAGCACAGGCTAATGTGTTCAGTTTGGCAGCAGGGCTGAACTCTGGAAGCACTCTGAGGGCCAAAGAATGAGCTGGTGACCAACTTGTCCTTCCAGGCAGGAGGGCCTGGCTGCCGCGGGCCTGGCTGCTGGCTCATGCGTTCTGCTTCCCGTTTTTTGCAGGTGAGCTGGCAGGCCTGAGCATGAGAGGAAAGGCCACACTCCTGTTGGTGCAGAAGATCAGCTGCTAACCCTGTGTACATAACCAGGACGCCCGCAGGCTGCAGGGACCTCGCCTGCCCACCATGGGCTGCCCAGGCTGGTCAGTAGCCCTTTAACCTGGAGAGAGTTTCATCCAGGTGGCTCAAATCCCAAGTGCTTCCCTGTGGGATGGCCATCCCAAGAGTCCTGGGAGGGACACAGCTCTCAGTTCCCCCGTAGCTCCTTTGAACTTTCCACTCAAGTTTCCTGGTTCTTAATGTCAATGGTGCCGTTGTTCCCTGGAGGGGCGCAGGGCCAGGATTAGGGGTACATATATGTAGGTGCTGCTGTACCTGTCCTTTTCATGGGTTCTTGGGATCTGAACTCAGGTCCTCTTGTGCATTTCCTGCACTGATACATTTCTGCAATTCTTAGCCCAAGTCTTCACGCCAAGTGTGTTTGAGTCATTTGATTGCCTGCCTTTGAGCTAAGGATTGTTCACGGAGCTGAGGGGTCAAAGGACAGGCTAGTGACAGAATAAGCCAAGAGAGGTAGCCCTGGTCAGGCAGATGGTGCTATGTGGCAGGGTTGTTGCTTCTGACTGTCCGTGCATGTGCTAGTTGCCGGCGGCATGCGAGAGACACTGGTCCTGGTCCCCAGGCATTCACAGGTTTACTACACAAGACTAAAAGGGCCTTTCCCAGACCCCAGCTCCCATTTTACAGGTGAGCAGCCAGCTGACCAGGGTGTAGTTTATGCCTCTTGGGTCCCAGAGGCCCCAGGCTTTGGAAGCTGGCATTGTCTCTCCCGGATGTTGGCAAGAAACTTGTCTCTTGAGAGTTTGGTTGCCCATGCCAGCTTACCTTAATGCTGGTGTTCATTTATTGCAGACCAGTCAATCCTCATGGGCAGCTCCTGCTCTGATCTAGGGAAGACCATGTCCAAGGCCCCCGACTGCCTGTTGCGGATGCTCAGGGGTACCCCCAGACAGCGGGTCTTCACCTTCTTCATTATTAGCTTCAAGTTCACATTCTTCATCTCGATCATGATCTACTGGCACACCATGGGTGCATCCAAGAACCAAGGACTACAGCATAGCCTGCCAGTGGACATCCCCTGCCCCCGGCTGGCATTTCCTAGTGTCCCTGCCTCAGGCAACATCTTCTTCCTAGAGACGTCAGACAGGACCAATCCCAGCTTTCTGTTTATGTGTTCTGTGGAGTCGGCAGCCAGGGCACATCCAGAATCCCAAGTAGTGGTGCTAATGAAAGGGTTGTCTAAAGATGGCACAGCCCTGCCCCGGAACCTTGGCATCTCTCTACTGAGTTGCTTCCCCAATGTCAAGATACAACATCTGGATCTGCCGGAGCTGTTTCGGGACACACCGCTGGCAGCTTGGTACTTAGAGGTGCAGCAGAGCTGGGAGCCCTACCTGTTGCCCGTGCTGTCTGATGCCTCCAGGATTGTGCTCCTCTGGAAGTTTGGTGGCATCTACCTGGACACGGACTTCATCGTCCTCAAGAACCTGAGGAATCTGACCAACATGCTAGGCATCCAATCCCGCTATGTCCTCAATGGTGCCTTCCTGGCCTTCGAGCGCCGACATGAGTTCTTGGCACTGTGCATACGTGACTTCGTGGCCCACTACAATGGTTGGATTTGGGGCCACCAGGGACCCCAGCTGCTGACCCGTGTCTTCAAGAAGTGGTGTTCCATCCGCAGCCTGAAGGAGAGCCACACTTGCCGTGGGGTCACTGCCCTGCCCCCTGAGGCCTTCTACCCCATCCCCTGGCAGAACTGGAAGAAATATTTTGAAGACATCAGTCCCGAGGAGCTGGGCCAGCTGCTCAACACCACCTATGCTGTGCATGTGTGGAACAAGAAAAGTCAGGGTACACACCTTGAAGCCACATCCAGGGCTCTGCTGGCCCAGCTACATGCCCGCTACTGTCCAACGACACACAAAGCCATGAAGATGTACTTGTGAGGGCCCTCCAGGCTGCCTTTCTATTATATCAGCACTGTTACTGCCTTTCCCAGAGAGGCAAGGTGAGCAGGCAGGAGGGGGGCATGTCTGGGCTGCTGTTGCGGAGTTTAGAGGAGACTAGGGCTGGCCTGGGGAATGTGTGCCCCCTCTGTGCACCTGCCCCTCCAGGCCAGAGTGAGACTAGGGGATGAACTTTGTCCAGGGTTCTAGGCTGGTCAGTGGTTCTAGAATTACTAGCATCTGGGGCCTTAACGGGCTTGCTCAGCAAGCTGGCAACACTGGAGAGTGTTCTAAGGTATCTGGAAGGCATGTGTTGGGGCTGGGGCCAAGAGAGAAATTCAAAGAAGCTTGTGCAAAAATGCTAAAGGAAGAAGATGGGACTCCCCCTCCCCCAGCCTTGTGAGCTTGAAGAGAGGCACAGAGCTTGCTGGGAAACTCCATCTTCTCTCCCCTGGGACACTGCTCTGAAGATCTGCCACAGCTCTTTCCAGTGTGCAGGGATGTGGAAATTCTTTTGGCTCAGAAAAAGTGTTTTAAATCTCCTCCCTTGCTACAGACACTGGAGACTGTAATAAAAGTGACTCACCAATGTCTAATACCTTGTGGTCACAGAATGCACTTGAGAACACGCACTCTCGCACACATACACACACATATACCATTCTACAGATGGGAAAGGGCTGGAAGGTGGCCATTTCACTGGAGTCACAAAACTCGCTCCGAAACTGCATGGCTGGCTGACGTGGCGTGGGATGAGCCTGTGGTCTACCTCACTTCCCAAGGCTCACACATGGCCAAAGTGGAGTCCCAACCTACTCATGCCCCTTAATAAGCCTAGATCTTTTGTAGCCTAAATGGGGCTCAATGTGAACACTGAGGTATTCAGAGTAGGGGTCAGCCACAGACAAACCTGGGAGGGGACTCTGGCCTCACCCCAGAAGCCTGGCCAGGCTACCGGGAACTGCCCGAAGTACCCCACTATGCAGCCCCAAGGCAGGCCATGAATCGTCTCTGCAGCCACAGCTGATTATTTCCTCCAATGGGCATTCCCATGGGTGGGAGGTTGGGAGGCTGCCAGGAGCTCTGGGCTCTTCTTTAGCAGCCAAGCAGGGAGGCATGAGCCTCTGTGCCCTGTCTGCACACAGGCTTGGGCAGCTCAGTAAGGAGGTGAGTCCCTTGGCTCCAAAGATATTCACGAGCAGAGGAGAGTTTTGATGAAGACAGTGAGTTGTCTTAGCAGTAATCTTTCCAATCAGTTACAATATTTCTTTTCTTTTTTTCTTTTTTGAGACAGGGTTTCTTTGTTGTAACTCTGGAACTCACTCACTCTATAGACCAGGCTGGCCTTGAACTCATAGAGATCTACCTGCCTCTGTCTCTCTAGTGCTGGAATTAAAGGCATGCTCTGCCATGGCCACCACCACCGCCACTGAAACCACCACCCAGATCACAGTATCATTTGAAAAGCTCTCCACTGTAGGGCCTGGAGAGATGCCTCTACTGTTAGGGGCACTTGCTACTCTTCTAGAGGACCCAAGTTCGTTTCCAAGCAACACACAACTACATGTAACTCCAGTTCCAGGGGATCTGATGTCTACTGGGCTCCATTAGTTCCCGTACTCACACGTGCATATACACACATATACACGGGGATGATATCACGTGCACATACACACATGTACACATGGATGATGTCACATGCACATACACGCATGTACACATGGAGAATGTAACCTTAAAAGAAAAACCTCTGCAGTCCAGGCTGGCTGGTGTGGAATCTACAGCAGTTCTGTTTCTGTCTCCTGAGAGGCAGGATTGTAGGCAGGAGCATGCCCAGTTTCACAAATCTTTCTGTTTTAGAATCACAGGCTTCACTCTAACAACACAGACACTATGTGTAACTCTACATACTGGAGCAAATGAAATGATCTCTTAGGGTTGGGGTTGTGTAGCCTTGTGATCATCATGTCGTGAGACCCTAACGTGTTAGCACCCAGAAATGGAATTCATCACTCCTTCCCCAGAAGCTCTTCTATGGCTCCCTGTTGCCTACAAAACAAAACCCCTGGGTCCAGCATTCAAGGCCCTCCATAGCGTGGCCCCGACTCCCTCTCCATCCATCCACACTGAACTCACAGTCTGGGCTCCATCCCACTTTGTAGTAGCATCTTGACCTCCACTGTGCTCTTGCCATGCTGCCTGCAGGGCGTCTCCCAGCCATCTTCTCCACCAACTAACTCCCTTGCTGTCCTCAGTGCAGACTGGCTCGAGAGCCTTTTGGGATTGAGCCTCTAGCTGCACAGGAGCCAGGCATTGTCCCAGCTTAGTGGATTTTCAACCTGTCTTGGCAAAGGACTTGAAGGAGAGAACTTGCCAAGTGCATCTTGGGATTGGGCTCAGAATCCCATGTAGCCAGGTCAGGGTCTCCAGATGCTCTTGTCATGCCCTGTAGAGCTGAGGGCTCAGAAGGGGCCAGCCCTGGTCTACCACTCCACTGAGGCACATGAGTCTTGAGACTTGGTCACGTGACACCTCAACAGAGAGTGGGTGGAGCAGCTGCAGCCCTGTCTCGAGGGGCCTGTGGGTTGACCTTCCAGATGTATCCTGGAGCCAGCCTTGGCTCCAGACCTTCCTCAATTCATGCCTGGATGGGCCAAGAGCAGGAGACATAAGACGCCCCTGGGTTGGCTCTGAGAATGGGTAGCATTCTCTATCACTTTTCGTCCAGCCACTCCACTTTGGGCCTCTTAACCCAGCTGCCATAAAACTTCCAGTCAAGATAGAGCACACCAGAAATAACAGTATACCCTGGAAAGTAGAAATTAGGAAGGGCGGGCCTGGGTGGCAGGAGCAAATGCTGACTCATAGATTAGAGGCCCTGAGTTACCCAGTGAGGGCATCCCAGCATCCGGCATCTGGCCTTGTTCACTCAGTTCCTGGGCTGGGGAGGCTTGCTAAAGTCCAGCTGAAGAGCCCCTTTGCCAGCCTCTGAGATGTGGCCAGATGCAGCTTGTCCCTCTTTTGCAAAGAGGGGCTGTGGTGCCACCTCCCAGCATGGCTGTGACTATCAAAAGAGCCAGTCGCTGCCTGGCACAGACACACTGTGCCCCCAAATCTTTTATTATCATACCCTACCTCCCACATCCAGGAGTGGAGGCTCAGTCTAGACCCTTCCTGAGTTCAGAGATAGATGAAGTCCAGCTGGCAGGGCTTGTGTGGTCTGGGAGCTGGAAATCCTTATCTCAACCCACAGACCAGAGCCCCGAACCCCTTCCCAGCTCCCTGCAGGGCCCTCCATCCTCTGCCTGGGCCTGATTCCAGATACCCTGCAAGCATTTTCCCCGCCCTGGCCCAACCCCACAATGGCCGGATGCCTTGGCAACCTCCTCCTGGAGACAGAACATGCTCTGTGCAGCTGGATTCTGAGAAAGGCAGAGGGAGGGTGAGGTGGGTGGAGCACATCCTGGGGACATGAAATCGGATCCTCAGGCTCCTGTGGCTTCTCACTGGTTAGTCTGTTTACAGATGTTTTTGTCCTGAGGAAGACAGCCTGCAGGGACCCGAAGCAAGCTCACTTACCTAATGAGACTTCAAGGCTGACCAGCCAGGCATGGCCATCAGGGAAGTCTTTCCCAGCAGCTCGGGGCTAGGGGACTAATTTCCCCTGGCTGTTGTATCAACATTCAGCCTCTTGTTTAAATATTAAATTGGACCGCCCTCCCTCTGAGTGCCTGAGCAGAGGCCAGGGATGGATGAGCAATGTGGGCCCAGTTCCTGGAAGTCTGCTTTCTTGCTTTGCTTCTTGCAAACCTCTGCTTAGGGCCAGCTAGATGCTAGGCGTGCTGGGAATTCTGCTGTGAGGCTGGAGGTCTGGACTGGGCAAAGATTCAAGTGTGATCTATCCTGGGGTGGGGTGAGGGAAGCAAGCATGTTCTAGTTGGGGTTTCTGTTGCTGAGATAAACACCAATGACCGAAAGCAGCTAGGGGAGGAAAGGGTTTATTTCATCTTCTAGCTTCTAGTCCAGCATCCAGGGAAGTCAGAGCAGGAACCTGGAGGCAGGAGCTGATGCAGAGGCCATGGAGGGCTGCTGCTTGCTGGCTTGCTCCTCACAGTTTGCTCAGTCTGCTCTCTTATAGAACCTAGGACCACCGGCCCATGGATGGCCTCACCCACTTTGATCTGGGACCTTCTACGTCATTAATTAAGAAATTGCACCATAGGCTTGCCTTTGGGCCAATCTGGTGGGGGCATTTCCTCAATCGAGTTTCCCTTTTCCAAAATGACCCTAGCTGATGTCAGGTTGACATAAAATGAGCCATCGTAAGGCACTTCCAGGAAAGCCTGAATGAGAGGAAGTCAGTTGGTGGTGACAGCGGAGTCAGTGGGAACCTGAAGCCATTTCTCAGATCCTTAATTCACCAACAAAACTCAAATTCAACCCAGCTCCACCAGCTCTCAGAGAGGAGTGAGATCCTAAGTCGGTGGTTCTCAACCTCCCTACTGCCGCAACCCTTTAATACAGTTCCTCATGTGGTGATGACCCCAGCCGTAAGATTATTTTCATTGTTACTGCGGAACTAATCTTGATACTATTATGTATCATAATGTAAATATCTGATATGCGGATGTCTTAGGCGACCCCTGCAAAAGGGTCGTTCAATCCCCCTCTCCAAGGGGTCATGGCCCACAGCTTGAGAACTGCTGTCCTAGAGGCATCTGGGTGCTACTGAACCAGGTGAGAACTGGTACAGTCTCCTGAACGCTGCTGTAACAAAAAGCCAGTAGTTTTCTGCAGAACAGTCCAAGGCCAGACGCACCTCAGCGCCCCCTGGACTGTAATTGTAAAGCATTCAGCGGCTGCTACTTTCTAGATGGACACGCCAGTGTCCGGGGCAGATGTCTTAAACGCCATAATCCAGAAGTTGCCTGACTTTTATTCACGTCCCATCTGTTTGGACTTAGTCACATGACCACATCTGGGGAGTAGACAGAAGAGGAAGGAAGTGAACGCCTCAGACTGAGTGACCACTCGGCTACTCTTGGTGCTCACACCAGCTGCTCCGCCATCAGACTGTGAGATCCTCTGGCGTAGGGCCCTGTCTGATGCATCCGTGTCAGAGCCCTGATCCCGGGAAGACCCAGGACTGCTTGCTAAGTGAAAGAGGCCCCAGGCGATTTAATGCATAAAGCAGAGTCCCTGCTAATATTCAGTATTGATTGCCCCTAAAGGTGGTTTTCCTGGGAAATGGTGGAACCGCTCAGAGCTCGGGCCTGCGTGGTGGGAGGTCTTTAGGTCACTGGGGGCCATCCTTCCAAGTGGACTGTGGGACCCGATCCCTTCCTATTTTGCTTGCTGGTTTGAGGTAAGCGGCGTGCTTTCGCCAGAGGTCTAACACCTACCTAGCCATGGATTTGTACGCCTGTAATTCTGAGCCGAAACAAATGCCTATGGCCTTTGTTACTGTCACAGACAACATCAGCAGCAGGTCTAATCAGGAGTCTTACCCCTTATTTTATCACAAAGAATTTAATGCCCAAAGCACAGTGTCAACCCTGTAAGCTCAGCACTTGTGAGGTAGAGGCAGAAGGATCAGGAGTTCATGGCCGACCTCAGGTTATGTATCAAGTTTGAGGCTAGCCTGGGCTACATGAGACCCTGTCTCAAAAAAAAAAATTAGAAAAGGAAGAGAGAATGTAATGTATGACTTAGTGAAGGAAACGTGACAAGCCATTAGAAGGGGCAGAGCTGAAGAACAGGGACACAGGCTCTCCAAGAAGCAGCCGACACCTGGAGCAGGGCTCCGGTAGACGAGACAGAGCCCTCGGGCCAGTGTTCAGAGCATCTGACGTTGACTTGACAGGACTGAGGACTCCCTAGGGACCGGTAGAGCACTGAGGACGTTAGCCACTGAGTCTGCGTGGACCGGGTGGGAAAGACTGCAAGGTCTTGTCCCCGAAGCTCCCAGCGAGAAGGAGCAGGGTGAAAGTCTCTTCTGGCAGGGCTGGGTCCACTCTGCCAACCTGGCCGTTTTTTCTCCAGGCTCAGTCTGGGATTCTGAACAACAGGACTCCTCCTAGGGTCCCCCATCTTTGGGCTTCCAGCTTCAGGCTGGGGTGACCATCAACTTCCCTGGTTCTGAGCCTGCTCCCTTGAACAGGAAAGGACACTTCTGAATCAGTGACAGGGTGTTTCCCTGTGGGGACATGAAGGTCTTTGTGCTCACAGACACTCACGGGGGCGGGGGGCCTGGAATGTTAAGCACACGGGGTTGTTCCTTCATTGGAAGGAATGCAAAGTCTATTTTCCACCCAGAAGGCTGGAGCAAATGTGCTCTCTAGTCTGGTGGCCTTTCACATAGTCAGTGTGGCCGGAGCCGGAACTGGCACCAGCACCAGACCCTTCTCCAGACCCTTCTCATAAACTTATTTTCCTCAATCTATAGAACCCATCTTTATGGAAGGTACCACATGTACTTTACAAAGTTTTGATATAATCATGTCTGATCTGTATTTAGTTTACTTTGTTCCTCAGAGAGATTTAGCTATATTCCATTGTGCAAGCAGGATTAAGATAATCATCACACGGATAGTTATCACAGACTGTTCCTAAAATAAACAGCTTAGAGCAAGACTCCCAAAGCTCGAACCCACTGGCTGAGTCGTCTTACCTACCACAGCTCGTGAATCTGCTGTCCTACTAAACACCCACTCTGTCTTATGAGACTCCCTCTGAGTTTTGAGTGACACCTGCATATCTGTACCCCGTCCTCATACTGGTAAGCCAGGCTGGGGCTAGAGACAAAGTGGTGGGTGTCATCTTGACCCCAGAAGCCTGTACAGTCCCTAGGTTTCATCACGTTCCACCCCAGAACTAACCCAGGTGGGTGGAGCTCATGGTTCTGGAGTCTTGGAGGGAGCAATGGGATGTGACAGTGGAGAATGAGACGTAACAGACTCAGGTCACCAAGACCCCACAAGACAAGACCCAAAATACAAGTGAGGAGGTTAGAGTTAGGTTAGGCCAGTGGGGAGAGTGCTTGCCTAACGTACATGACGTCATGGGTTTGATCCCCAGCACTGACAGGAACCCAGCTTGTTGGTGACTACCTGTAATCCCAGAACTTGAAGAATGGAGACGGGAAGATCAGAAGCTCTGCTACAATCAATCAATAAGGGGGTGATACATCACAAACAAGTGCAGTGTGATTGGATTGCATATTTGACATGCTTGTCAAGGAGAACCGGAGTATGGTGTCAAACATCCATGCTCCCAGCACTCAGGTGGCTGAGCAGGAGGGCAGAGCAAATGAGACCAGCATGGATTACCTAGCAAGTTCCAGGCCAGTCAGAGCTACATAGTGAGGCCTTGTCTTAAAAAAAGAAGAGGAAGAAGAAGGAGAAGAGGAGGAAGATGGCAGAGTTGGGGCTGGTAGCTCAGTTGATAGAGTGCCTGTCTAGTATGCACAGAGCCCTGGGTTCAATTCCCAGCACCACACGAGCTGAGCACGGTGGGACACACCTGTAATCCCAGCACTTAGAAGAGGAGGATTGGGAGTTTGAGCTCATCCTTGGCTGTATAGCAAGTTTAAGGTCGACCTAACATGAGACCCTGTCTCAATACAAAGACCTTACCAGGCCAGGCAGTGGCGGTGCACACCTGTAATCCCAGCACGTGGGAGGCAGAGGAGGCAGATTTCTGAGAGTGAGGACAGCCAGATCTACAGGGCGAATTCCAGGACAGCCATGGCTACATAGAGAAACCCTGTCTTGGAAAATCAAACCAAGCAAACAAACGAACCACACCAGGCATGGTGGCTTATGCTTTTTTAAAAATTAGATTTATTTATCTTATGTGTATGAATGTTTTGCCGGTATGCATGTTGTGTATATGTGTGTACCACGTGTTTCTGGGTGCCTTCAAAGATTAGAAGAAGCATCGTATCTCTTAGAACTGGAGTTGCGGATGGTTGTGAGGCTCCACGTGGGTGCTGGGACCTCTGCAAGAGCAGTCAGCACTCTAGCCACTGAGCCATCTCTCTCCAGTTCCCAGCCTTATTTTTTGAGATGGGCTCCCTCACTGAACCTGGAGCTCACTGATTGGCCAGGCTGGCTGACCAGTGAGCCCCTGGGATCCGCCTGTCCCTACTTCCCCAGTGCAGGGATTATAGAAGAGGGCCACTCCCAACAGCTCTCCCCCTAATGGTTCTGAGGACTCACCTCAGGTCCCCATGCTTGTGCACCAAGCCTTTCCCAACCTTGCCTCCTCCCCAGGCTCTTGATGGATTTCTGCTTCTTCCAAGTTTGTCCAGTCTGACTATGCAATGCTGTCTGGGACAGGTTTGCCCATCCCAGGGAGGCCCCCAAGTGGGGCTGTGCTCCGGGAACCAACAGCTGGGCATCCCCGCTCTTGAACCCGAAACCTCTGTGTTCCACAATACTGCCCAGCTCTGGCCTGCTGCTTTTCTGCCTGAGCCAGAGGCTCTGTCCTCCCTAGACCAGTTCTGCTTGGTACAGCTCAAGCCCTTTCCGTCCTCATTCTGCCCCTTACCACAGGGAAATTCCCAGCTGCCTTCCAGACTTCAGAGAATTCACATGAGCCTAAATATTTCTTCACTGGGAAATGCGATATCCCAGGCATGCTGGGAAATCAGGCTTAAAGAAAAAAATCAAAATCAATTTAAAAAAAAAAAAAAAACAAAACCAAAATGACTCATGCTTTGGGAAAAGGGGGTAAAGGGAACAATATTTCATAATGTTCCTCCTGTTCATTATACAATGGTCAGAAACTCTCCAGCTTCCCAGAGAGACTGCAAGAAAACCCTGTCTCCCAGCAGCAGCTAACTTTCCATTTGAGCTTTTTTTTTTTTTCCATTTTGGTTTTAAATGCAGTCCAATCTCCAGATCAATCAGGAAAGGTCAGGACCGAGGCTAAGGAAGAACAGTTCATCTGAGGAAAATGAGAGAAGAAAGATGAGCATATGGGCCAGCCCTGCTGCCTCCTGCAACCACAGGATTTCAGGGCTGGCGGGGACCAGAGGTGTCCCGGGCTAGCTGCTGGAACCCTAGCTAGGCGGCATCATTTCACACGAGAGTTTCAGACACGAAACAAGCAATACCACAAACAGTGACCCAGACAACAAAGGCTTGGTGTCTCTGAGGCGAGAGACTAGAGTGGAGAGCGTGGACTCCATTGCTCCCCCCCAAATCATGTGAGCACCCCAGGCTTCTGGAATCTTCCTCTGCCTCTGAACATTCAGCTTTTATTTCATGGTCCTCAGTAGCTGCTCCAGCTCCTGCCATTGCACCCACATTTACCCTGCAGATCTTGCCCAGAGATTGCTGCTGTCCCACTACCTCTGCGTTTATTTTTATTTTATGTGTACGGGTGCTTGCCTGCATGTGTGTATGTGTACCCATGTTCTTGCCTGGTGCCCATGGAGGCTAGAAAAAGGAGTCAGAGCTCTTGTAACCAGAGTTATAGGTGATTATGAGTCACTATGTAGGTGCTGGAAGCTGAACCCAGGCCTCTGGAAGAACAGCAAGTGCTCTTAACCACTGAGCTATCTCTCCAGCTCTGAACGAATGAATGAATGAATGAATTTAAGTCAAAGTCTCACTATGTAGCCTTGGATGGCCTGGAACCTACTATGTAGACCAGGCTGGCCCCAGACTTGGAGATCTGTCTGCCTCTGCCACCCGAGGGCTAGAATTACAGGCGTGCACCCAGGGCTCACTATACTTCTGCTGTCATTGAATAGGCCATAATTGCAAGGGGAGCTGGGAAAACAGTTGTTAGGTAAGAAAACAAGTACTGAGCTAAAAGTGTAGTGCAAGGCCTGTAGTGCAAGCTTGGTTAAAAGCACTTGTTGCTTTTGCAGAAGACCCAGGTTCAGTTCCCAGCAGCCACATGGTATCTCACAACCATCTGTGACTCTAGTTCCGAGGGATCTGACACCTTCTGACCTCCACAGGTACCAGGCACACATGTACAGACAGACAAAACACTCACACACTTAAAAGTAAGTAAGTAAATAATAAATGTAAAGCAACACTTTGTCAGAGAAGCTTGTTCTCCTGTAAAGCCTCTCCCCCTTATGGTTACATGCTGCTTGGACTTCTGGGAACAATTTGGAGGGAGGTATGTAAGAGAGAGTGACAGTTGGAAAGCAGTTGGGAAAGAGACAGGAGAGGACTGAACACCAGAGTTAGCTGGGTGGTGTGAGGAAAAGTGAACCCCAAAAGCTGATGATAGGAAAGCCGGCAGAAACAAGGCTCAGATAAAGACAGAGAGTTCTAGAGAGTAAGAAAGAAGATAGAGATTACTGAGATAACTGGAGGAAAAATGTTATTTGAAAAAGGAGCTTAGAGTTAGTTCAGTTCTCCAGACTTAGACAGATTTGTTCCCTTCCCTTCCCTTCCCTTCCCTTCCCTTCCCTTCCCTTCCCTTCCCTTCCCTTCCCTTCCCTTCCCTTCCCTTCCCTTCTCTTCCCTTTCTTTTCTTAACCGTTTGAGCTAACTGAGGTTTTAAAAAGTTACAAGTTAGAAATCTTTCAGGCAGGAACAAAGGGGCAGAGTCAAGTTACCAGTAACAGCAGCAAGCTGAGAGCCCAGGCCCAAATGGCAGAAAACAACCACAGCCACATCTCTTTAAACCACATCTGTCACAAGAGCTTTCTGTCAGTTGCAGGCCAAGAGCTGGGGATGGCTTAATGGGCACCACACAAGCATGAGAACAGAGTTTGTGTCCCTAGCTCATGAATGAAGCTATGCGGCCCCCACCTGTTACCCAGTGCTACAGCGGCAGAGACCGGAAGATCCTTGGGACTTGCTGGCCAGTCTGTCTAGCCAAACCCAGGAGCTCAGCTTCAGTGAAAGACCTTCTCTAAAACACAGGTAGAGAAGTAATCAAGGACACCTGGTGTTCACCTCCAGCCTCTATATATGCATACAGATGTGTGAAAACACACACACACACACACACACACACACACACCAAAGGAAGGAAGGAGATCAATAAAGACCATTGTATGGCATGACTTCCCAGAATGCACCATAAAACATGAAGACTGTTATTCAGGAGATAGGCATGAATGGTGGAGCTAGGAGCCAGCAGTCCTGAAGACATGAGTCCTGTGGACAGTTTAAGTCCTGCTTAGTCTCAGTTCTAAAAACAGCAATGTGTCTTAATTGACAGTGATGACATCAGTCATGAGACCATGAGCCATCTCAAGCAAGATATTAGCTGACCTGGCAGCCACAGCAGCTGAGTCTCATGACAGTCAGAACCCTTCTGAGGTTCCCTGAGGCTGCAGACAGGTTGTTCCTGATATATCAAGAACTCGGAGCCAGCAGTGGGGGCGGCACACACATTTAACCCCAGAATTTGGGAGGCAGAGGCAAGCAGATCTCTGTGAGTTCGAGGCCAGCCTGGTTTACAAAGTGAGTTCCAGGAAAGCCAGGTTTACAACAGAGAAACCCTGTCTCTAAACAAACAAACAAGCAAGCAAGCAAGCAAGCAAAAGAACTCAGGCCAGAGAGATGGCTCAGTGGTTAAGAGTACTGACTTCTCTTACCAAGGCTCCTGTTGGTTCCCTGCATGGCAACTCACAACCTCCAGTTGATTCCAGTTCCAGGAGATTTGGCATTTTCTGGCCTCCACAGGCACCAGGCACACATCCAGTGCACTTACATACACGCAGGCAAAACGCTTATCATTCACACATATTAAAAACAAAATGTCTTTTAAAAACTAAGGCTAGGCCTTGTTACCCACACCTGTCCTAGAGCTGGGGTCTTGGAGGCAGGAGGATTGGGCGTGTCAGGCTGTCTGTGGCTACACAGCAAGTTAGAGGCCAGCTGGGCTGCAGGAGACAAACAAGGGCTGGAGAGATGGCTCCGTGGCTAAGAGCGATTGCTGCTCATCCAGAGGACCTGAGTTCAGTTCCCAGCATCTGCATCAGGCAGCCGAAACTGCCTGCAAACCACAGCTCCGAGGGATCTGACAGCCTCTTCTGAGCTCCACAGACACCAGCTAAATATGCCCATTCATTAAGTTGATTTTGATTATGCCGTTTTATCACCGCAACAGAAAAGTGATCAATGATCAGTACACCACCCTCTCTTCTTCCCTCCCTCCCTCCTTCCCTTCCTCCTTCTCTCCCTCCCTCTTCTTTTTCTTCTTCAGTCCTTGTGTACACTAGACTCTACCACTAAGCATTCCTCCCAGCCTAATCTTTCTGCTCCCCCTTCCATGTGTGTGTGTATGTGTGTGTGTGTGTGTGAGAGAGAGAGAGAGAGAGAGACAGACAGACAGACAGACAGACAGACAGACATGTCCTGGATAGGCTGGCCTTGAACTCACACAGATGTGCCTGCTTCTGCATCCCACATGCTAGAACCTGTATGTTACCACATCTAGCACTCGCCTACTTTTGGTCTTTACACCTTGCATCTGAGGAACACTAGTGTATGTGTTCTTCGGAGATGTGTTTCTTTTATTCAACATCATTCTTATTTTAAAAGGAGATCTATTGTATTTTCATTTATGGGTGTATGCTACATGCGTGTGCCCTCAGAGACCAGAGGGGGGTGTCCGATCCCCTGGAGCTGGAGTTACAGGCAGTTGTGAGCTGACCAGTGTGGGTGCTGGGAACTGAACTCTGCTCCTCTACAAGAGGAGCAGGTACTCTTAACTGCTGAGCCATCTCTACAGCAGCCAGCCCCTTGCTTTGCTTGTCTGTCTGTCTGTCTGTCTGTCTATCTTAAGATAGGGTTTCCTGCAAGCCAGGCTGGATTGCAACCCTCCTGTCTCCTGAGCCACCATGCTCTGCTAGAAATTGCTGTTTCTTAAAGAAACTGCTTTTGGGTGTTGACAGAACTCAGGTTTGTAACTCTGTGACAGGTTACGCGCTTGCTCTAAGTACCTTTGAGGAATGTCTGCCCCAGGGTTACAGTGATGGCCAAATACCTATTAGGAGACCGCAGCCTCCTCAGCAGTTCATGAGTCACCCATACCCACAGCTGAGAGGACACGCCTGACACACGAAGACCAATGCTGGGGTACAGACTGAACCCGGTCACCGGGGCTTTGTAGCATCAAGAGGTTACCAGGGTCCTGGCCCTGGCTGCCAGGAGGACTTTGAGGAGGTGAGTGTGGAGTCAGTGGGGGAAATTACTCATTCACACATGCCTTTTATAGGTGGGAACAGGCTTCTCTCTTTATTCATACTTCTTATGGATGGCACCAGACTTTTCTCTTTATTTAGGCTTTTGGCTTCTCCTTTCTCTATACAATTCAAGCTTTTTCCTCTCTATACAATTTAATTTTATTTCTTATTTAAACTTATCCTCTACTGTATTTTTCCTATAAGATCACACGCGCCTCTTACACACATGCATATATCTCTTGTGGGAGAAGGCAAACGTGACCAACCTTAGTCTTTTCATTTCCCATAATCACACACTCATTCACACATTCACACATCTTGTGGATGAAGAAAAGCTTCAACACACGCACACCTACATCTTTTAAACTTTAACATACATACACCTTATCCATACATCTTACAAACTGTCTTGTGGATGAAGCCTTGTGGATGGTGCCTTATGAATTCTGTCTTGTGGATTCCACAAAGCTTCAATACACATGCATCTTATATACCCTTTGAACAAAAGCCCTTAAGAAGGTTACCATGAAAATACCCACGCCTAACAAAATATCTCTCATATGGTCTCTTCCCATAGTGACATCGTACAAAAACCAATGAATTTTCTATTACAGAGCAACAGAGTTTATGGAAATCAAGTATTTCCTCTTAGTCGATTTCCTCGTTAGGCTGTAGCTAATGATAACCAAACAATAATCAATCATCCTATTATTTTTCCATTAAATTTAATCAAAGGATCACAAGTAAGAGAATTTTTACTTTTTCTTTATCGTATAGGGAAGGAAATCTCTCTGTTCCATTGTCTTTATGTTCTCAAGGTGCAACAGCAAATTCATAATAATAATTGTAAAACAAAGAAAATCAAATTTTATCAAATTTAGCGGTGGGCACTGAAACCCGTTCGTTGTCTACTGATCATGGACCTGTCTTCCCCGTGACTGCACTTCCCTTGCATTTGCTTCCTGGTCTAGCAAGTCCTCAGCAACCAAGAATATGCTTTGCTTTCCCTGGGTAACTTGCTCCACAGCAGCTGGCGAAACACACGGACCTAGTCTCTCTGACTATGCACGCTTCTTAGTTATTCTTTCTGGAGTTTCATCTGAACCATCAGTTCAGCTGAGTGGCATTGGCCCCTCAGAAAAATCACCACACTGGAAGACCGCACAGCATTTTTGTACCACCAGAGAGATAAAATGACTCTAATAGCAGTCAGCTGTTGAGGAAGTTTATTTTTAGTTATATATAAAATAATTGTTTTGTGCTCTGTTGGGTGAGGGGCTGTCTAGGGCATTTTGTATTGTCTGCAGGTGTTGGATTTCCGTGGGGGATGTTTCATTGTTAATGATCTGCATGTTCTATCAGTAGAACACCTGAGGAGTTCTGAAAGAATAAAAACAGCTGAGCTCAGATGCTTGAGGTTCCATTGTCGATTGAGTATGGCACTGGCCAGGATGGTGGTTCCTTCTGCTGAGGTCCGGTAGGCTTTGCACTTCTGTAAAATGCCTCCTTGTTGTCCCTCTTAGTGAGCCACAGCAGCAGACTACCACAGTCAGGATGTCAGAGTCCAACAGCAGCAGCAGCAGAAGGGGCTATTCAGGAGACAATCCCCGGAGGCAAACGGTGGGCTGTACTCCTCAAGCCCCAAGGCTGGCTGCGCCCTCTGACGTGGCTTCCGACGGGAGGTCAATGGTCCTGGCTCACATGGGCACTGCGATTAGCTTGTTTGTATAACTCAGTCTGCAGGTGCTGGAAACCTGTGTGGGGAATTGAAGGGCATGTGCCTGTTCTATTTGTTAAGGCTGGGCTATTTGGCTGGGACGGGATGTAATGTGTACAAGTTGAAAATTCCAGAAATCTTTGAACTGCCTATGATAAGGAACAAAAGGAGTCTGATGAGCCAAGGAAGGAATAACTCAGACATGTGGAGTTCAGGTAAAATTAGGACGTTAGAGCCAGGCATGGTGGTACACGCCTGCGGTCTCAGGACTGGAGAAGCTGAGGCAGGAGGATTGCAAGGTTGAGGTCAACAGGGGGGTGGGCTGGGCAGAGATAAAAAGATTATCACTGGAACAAAATTGTGTGGCAGCCAGGCGTGGAGGTGCACTCCTGTGATCCCAGCACTTGGGAGGCGAAGGCAGAACAATCAGCAGTTCAAAGCTGCCTTCAAAAAAAGTCAGCACACACAGTACACACTGACTTGAACGCAGAAACAACATCGTTCCGATATGTCGTTTCGTTTAGCAATGAGGCTGATTTCTGTTGCAATAAAATTAATCTCTTCTCCCATCGCCCTCCCACCGCCCTCCCCCATGGCTAGGCGCCCATCTGCATTAATAGTTCAATACCATGGTTCATCTTGTTGTGCCAGGGTCCTGCCCGAGTGGGCAACTTTCTTCTTTCTTTGCGTTTTCCTCCCATTTTGGCAAGTTCTTTATCTGCAGACAGAATCTGTTTTCCATGAAAAGATTAATTAAGCAGAGCAAATGGCCCGAGCAGCAAGCTGGGTACCCAGGAGCAGGGTGTACGAGAAACCACCAACAGGGAGGTACACTTTACGGATGGCTTTTTTCATATTTTTGTTTTGTACCTCAGGATGGCCTCAGACTCACTGTGTAGCCGAGGATGACTTTGAACTCCCGCCTCCTGCCTCCTCCTCCCTTTCCCTGAGTTCGAGGATTACAAGCAAGCACCACTATACCTGTTCATAAGGATCAAACAAACCCAGGGCTTCAAAGCAATCTACCGACTGACCCATACGCCCGGCCTTGCTGTTGGCCTTTATATCTCAAGAGCCCTCATTTATGGATTCAGTGAAAATCAGATAAAAAAAATATTCCAGGGAGGGCCTTTGAGATGGCCCAGCGGGGAAAGGGCCCACAGCACAGGCCTGCTGACTTGAGCTTTATCCTCAGGACCCAAATAAAGGTGGAAAGAGAGAACTATAAATAGTTGTCCTCTGACTTTGTGCATGCATAATCCCAAGGCTGCAGCCCACAGGGAGTCTGGATGTTACAGGGGAGCCTCCCCTCATCCTGTGACCTTCGCCTGGGACACCCAGACTGCCACCTCTCTTCACTTAACCCTCGCAGGGTTTCTTACCTTCATTTTCTTGTTTATCTCCCCTACCTACCTTACTACGTTGTCCGGAGCAGTCCCATTTTCAAAATAAAGTGATAGATGAAGCATGGGTCCACACAGTCAAGGGGTTGGGTCGTTGTTTGAAACAGAGCCTCAATGTGTGGCTTAGATTAACCTCAAATTCTCAAATCTCCTGCCTCAAGCCTTGAAAGTACAGGGATTTCCAGGCCGGTCAACACACTCAGATCACAGTAAAGATTTCAACTCTGACCTCTGAAGATAAATAACTGGTGCACTCTCAGCTGCATGGCAGGAGTGGGGGGTGGGGGGAGGCAAGCTTTCTCCCAAAGCCCCAGCATGGGACTACACAAGAAGTCCTAGGTCTCAACGGGACATGGCCGCACAGGCCTGTAATCTTAGCACCCAGAAAGTAAAGGCAAGAGGACCCAAAGTTTAAGGTCATTCTCAGACACATATGAAGGCTGAAGTCAGCCTGCACTACATGAGGCCCTTTCTCAAAAGGGGTGAGGAGGTCTTGTGTGGGAATGGAACTACACATCATCACATGCATGCTGCAATAATTCATCAGCTTCAGTTGGCAGAGTGAGCACGGACACCACAGACCCTGGTCTACCCGGTAGATCAGAGCAGTGCGGGGGTGGGGGTGGGGTCCTGGTAGTCCATACTGGGGGCAGGTGCAATGAGAACCGGGGTCCAGGAGGCGCTCTAGCCCCGCAGATCAGCTTGGAAGCGGAGCTGTGGCGGATAGGGGGCGCCCCGAGCCATCCATCGATGCTCTGAGCTGCGGGAGTCCACACCACAAACGGAGCATGGAAGAGACAAGAACTAGGTTTTGCGCTTGACTCCCCTTCTCTGAATGGACTCACACTCCGTGGGCAACTGCCTTCAGACCTCCCATGGATGTCTTGCTTGTGGAAGCCACACAAGAACCGGCTGGAAAGTGAGGTTCTTCTAGTAAAATGCACCGGGCAGCGCCACCTGTGGCTAGCAAGGAGCTTAACTGGGAAGCGGAAGGGCTGTGGGGTCGCCCGGGATTTAATTGTAGCGATTCTACCAGGCTGATCGCCATGGTTTCTTTTTACTTTTGGCCCGGGATACTTATTTTCAGTTCGTGATAATTCGAAACACAGCTGTACCCCAACTGCCACTGTTGCTGGGGTGTAAAGTGAGCGCCCCCAGAGCAAAGTAGGGAGTCACTCTTAACCCTCCTAACATTTTTTGTTTCAACCGCCCCCCAACCCGAACCACAGCATAGCTGTGTTCCATCACACTTAGAACATTCTCTGTTGGGGCGCACTCAGGTAATATTGGCAGTTTCTTTGCTGTTTTGGACTGAGATCCTACAGGAGGCGCCAACAGACCAGACCAAAGCACAAATCTCTCACACTAAGTGCTTCTTAATCCAAGTGAAGATTCACAGCCTCGGATCACAAGGGTCCTGCTCCCTGGAGCTGTCAGGCTGTGGGGCGGCGGGATAGGAAACTCCCCTCTGTTTTAACTCTGCTAGGAAAACAACCTTGAAAAGATCAATCTGCCTTTTGCTCCTGTCTCTTCTTCCTTTGGCCCTTTCCTCCTGTAGAGTTCACCTCCTCTGCTCAGCTGGTCCACTCACAGGTTGTTTTACAGAACAAGATGCTGCCTGGCTAGTGGATTAGAATATCACACAGTCCGTGCTCCAGCCTCAGAGGCTGCTAGCCGGTGGCACTCATCAACCAAGGAGAAGCAGCAGAGACAGAACTGCAGAAAGGAAGGGAGGGAGGGAGAGCAGGCAGATGGAGGGATGGGGGAGAAGGACAGAGGGAAGGATATTCGATGGCAGCAGGGGACTGTATTTTAAGGTATCAGTGCCATGGATACCCCTCCTGCCCACATTCTGGTTTTGAGAACCCACTCCAGCAGTTGCCCTCTGGCACATCTGTCCTTACTCAGGCCCAGACACTTCCCAACACACACACACACACACACACACACACACACACACAAATAATTTTTTTTAAGTTTCATTAACTTTCCATGTATATGGGGACCTCCCCAAGTGAGTGAAGCCTACAAGCATGGTGAGAACAATTTTTCCTTTCAGACTGAGCAGCTCATCCATGGATGTGGTCGATGGACATCAGGGCTGGAGTAGGGAATTCTCAGGAGAAAAGACTCACAGTGAGGGCGTGTATAGATGCTCGGACAGATACGGCTCCCCAGAGCTCGGTCCTTCCGGCCCTCTGCAACCTCTGGTGACCAAGACTCTTTTCCAGACCAACACATGAAGGACAGGCTTCTTGGAAGGATCCTCAGGGCTCCCTGTGGGAGGGGGAACCGCCGGGCTTTCTGAAGTGCTCCAGCTTGAGTCCCTAATCTCCACATATGCTGGAATGGTTTGTCTAGCTTCTTCCACACAAAGCCTTCTGGGCTGTTGGGAATCTCTCCACTTTGGAAACATCGCTGCTTCAGGGAAATTCTTACCACCTGCTTAAAGGTGTTTCAAGAGAAGAGGTCAGAGCGGTGCTACTGAGCAGCTGGATCAAACATCTGGCTATTCTGGATACACAGTGACAGTAGCCAGCAGTAGGGAAAGGGTACAAGTGGGCATCAGGACCAACCCCAAAAATTTTGGCTCAAATCCCATCCGATTCTATTCTGTTATTAATTTTTTTGAGGAAGGCCTCCTGTAGCCCGGGCTGGCTTCAAATTTACTAAGTAGCTAAGAATGACCTTGAATTTTTTTTTTAATGATTTTTTTTTTTCTAATTTTGAGGCTGGAGAAATGGTTTGGTGGTTAAGAGCACTTGCTGCTCTTGCAGAAGACCTGGGTTTGGTTCCCAACACCACGTGGAAGCCCACAAACACCCATAACTCCAATTACAGGGGATCCAATGCCCTCTCTAACCTCTGGCAGGCACCAGGCATGCATGTGGTACACAGACATACATGTAGGCAAAGCACTCAAACACATAAAATGAAATAAATCTTTTTTAAAAACCCTTAGGGGCTGGAGAGATAGCTCATCCTTGAGGAGCACAGGCTATTTTTACAGAGGACTTGGGTTCAATTCCCAGCACCCTCATGGCAGTTTACAACCGTCTGTAACTCCAGTTCCAGGGGATCCAATGCCCTCATGCAGACATACAAACAGAAAAAACACCAATGCACAAAAAATAAAAATAATTTTTAAAAAATCCTTATATTTCTTGTTGGGGGGAGGGTTCATGTGTGTCATGGTGCTCCACGGATTCTAGAGATGGAACTCTGGTTGTCCAGCTTGGTGGCTAGTGCCTTTACCGGATGATTCGTCTCATAGACAAGAATTTGAATTTCTGATCCTTCTCCCCCTCCGGAGTGCTGGGATCACAGATGTGTACCACCACGCTGTATGTGGAGCTTGGGAATCAAACCCAGGACCTAGGGCGTGTTAGACAACACTACCAACTGAACTACAACATCTCTAGCCCCTTGGGTCCCATCTTCCGACATAATAAAACTGAGAGTTGCATGAGCTGCCTGGAGTCCCATAGCAGGGAAGGAGTAGGGAAGGAGCGGCTGGCAGCTGAGATGGCTGAGGTTGCTCCCCCACCCCCTCCGCGTTATCCCCACCTGGGAAACAAGGCACAGTTTCTGCCTCTGTTTCAGTTATCCACACGGGGGCACTGTTGCCCTCAGGCTGTTCAGTCTGTGCTAATGAGGGTTTGCAGAGAAATCTCTGACCTGGCCAATCTAAACGTCTTCCCTCAGGGCCCCACAACCACCTCAGCTTCCCAGAGCGAACCAAGGACGTAACCCACCCTGCACCCAGCATCTCCTCCCAGGCTGGAGCCGTGCAGACTGCAGGTACCTGGAGATTAGTGCCAGCCCCACCCTCACCCCACCCCCAGTCCTGTGTTATCCAGGACTGGTCTGAGAGCAGAAGTGTGAAGCCAGGTTTGGGTTATCGAGGAGAAGGCTCACAGTTCTGCGACCCAGAGCACGGCTGAGCAGCCTGCACCCCAAGCTTGCTGGTGTCCAGAGATGGCCAGGCTCTCAGTCCTGTCCCCTTACCTCCTCCACCTCCTTGTGTTTTCTTTGCGGTCTGAATTTGGCTTGTGACCTCGCAGGGCTGCTTACCGGCTCGCTCAGGCCTCCCTGAGCCTCAGGCCACCCCTCTCCCTAGATGCACCCACAACCCTTGACCACTCCAACTGCCTCTGTCTGGACTTGAGCCTGGAAGAACTTCACACTCATGCAACCCCTCCCCCGCGGCCCCCATCCCATGACATCCAGAGCAAGCCCCAGGAGGGAAGGAACCATAGTGGGAAGGGACTGTGGGTGTTTCCACGTAGGACAGGGACTGGGGCGGGGGGGGGGGGTGCGGGGTGGCGGGAACGGGACCTGATGGGGGCGGGGCCTGTTTGCCGCAGAATTTGCTTTCTTCTAAGCAGAGAATAGCAAGGTCCCATCTTACAGGATGGATGAACTTGTGCGAACTGCAGAGGGCGGTAGAAACCCAAAGCTGTAACTGGGACATCAGGGTTCACAGAGCACGTAAGCCCTTCCCTACTCATACCACACGGGAGTGTCCCCCTGGGGACCAACCTCGGGTGCTTTGGCAATACCTGGATATGGCGTTATGTGGACGCCCCTCGAGAGTCACAGGTGACCCCTGTTTTAGTCTCTTTCCGCCTTCTCATTGAGCCCGGGGGAAGTTGAGTGCTAGGACCCAGAACTTCTCAAGTCCACTGAGCGCATTCTATAATCTGAAGAGAGTGGGGAAGGGGCGGGCCTCTGGCCACAGTGATCTTGAGACAACCGCTATCTAGGATCTAATTCCACAATTTTTCTTTTCTTTTTAAGATTCATTTTATTTGGGGCTGCGCACACCTTTAATCCCAGCACTAAGGAGCCAGAGGCAAGTGTGTCCCTGTGAATTAGAGGCCAGCCTGTTCTACATAGCAAGTTCCAGACCAAGCAAGGCTACATAGTGAGACCCTGTATCGAAGGAAAAAAAAAAAAAAGATTTCTTTGTATCTTGTGTTTGCCGGTGTGTATGTTTGTGCACCGCATGCCTGGTGCCTTTGGAGCACAGTAGAGGGTAGCAGATTCCCTGGAAGAGGAGACACAGACTTCCTGGCCTGACTTCCTCCGATGATGGACTGTGATGAGGAAGTGTAAGCCAAATAAACCCTTTCCTCTCCAAGTTGCTTTTGGTCATGGTGTTTATAACAGGCATACACAGCTTGTTGCAATGGTGCTGTGATCCAAACTCTGGCGCCCGGAATTCCACACATACGCTCTTAACCGCTTAGCCATCTGTCTCTCCAGCCTCCTTTCTTTTGGGCATATATTCTCACCATGCTCCTTGTTGGGAGCGATAGCCCGCACTATTGAGGGAGTTCACTCTATAAAGTATCAGCCAGCTGTGGGGACACCCATGCCTCCTTATGTGAGGTTCAGTTACAGCATCTGGGGAACAAGGCTGTTAGCTCTGTCCTGGTGAAGCCCAGGAGCCAGGCATCCCAGAACCTGGTCCTGCCCTCCCCTCCTCCCCTTTGCAGACCTTGGCTCTTCTGCAGTATTGTACCGCACCTCAGCCCATCAGGAAGCAGAGCTCTACCCGTGTGGGATCTGCTGGTGTCAACTATTGGAAAAGATGAATGACAGCTGGAGGGATCAACTTGTTACTTTGAGATGGAGTCTAAGTTCATCTGAGTTGGACTTGAACTTGAGAATCTCCTGCCTCAGCCTTCTTTGTTGCTTGGATTACAACTCTGTGCCATCAGGCCTGACCATGCCTTAAACAGCTTGTTTTACTTGTGGAAATAAACAGCTGCCCCTCATGACTATTTCAGAGGACCCCAAGGTTTTGTGTTTGGCTAACCCCTTGATTACCCATGTTGTTGGGAAAAACGAATCTCAGTGTTGCACTAAGAAACACATGAACAAAGAGAAAGTAACTCAGCAAGTCAATTTCTTTTTATAAAAAGGGTGCCATACCCCAATCTGGGCAATGGAGTAGCAGCACACATGGGCGGGTGACCTCTGTCTTTTGGTGTTTGCTTTGTTTTGTCTGTTTGAAACAGTGTCTCACTATTTAGTCCTAACTGGAATGGAACCCATAAGACCCTCCGACCTCTGCCTCCCAAGTGCCGCAATTAAAGACCCCTGTGCTGGTGACCTTTGTTTTTTATCCCCAACTCAAGGGGAAGCTTCCCACTGAGGTTCAGCCTTACAGTCTATTTCCAGCTGGCTAATTTAGAAAGTCTGAAAGGAGAAAGAAAAAATGCAGGTTTAGCAGTGTTGCATGTGTAGGCATTTCAGGAATGCTTCAGGAATTCCAGGGATCTGACTACACCTGTTGGACAAGCTTAGCTAACAAAGGACCAGCAAAGGAGACTCTGGGGAGGAGGCTGAGGGGAAGCAGACACCCAGACATTAAACCCATTTATGCAAAAAGAAGTGGACCTGGAGGGGGCTTCTGGAGAGATGGCTCCACGGCTAAGAGCACTTGCTGCTCTTGCAGAGGACCCAGGTTCAGTTGCCAGCACCCACATGTTGGTTAACAACCACTTACGATTCCAGTTTCAGAGGGTCCTGTGCCTCCTGGGCTCCTTGAGCACCAGGCAAGCGCATGGCAGGCATACATATATACACGCAGGCAGAACTCTCATACATGTAAAAAAAAAAAATCTTAAAGAAAAAAAAAATTAAAGCCAAGTGTGGTGGTTTGCGCCTTTAATCCCAGCACTCAGGCGGAGGCAGGTGGATCTCTGCGAGTTCACAGTCACCCTTGAGGTCTATATGGTGAGTTCCAGGCGAGCCAGGGCTACATGGAGAGAACCTATCTCAAAAAATAGAAAATGGGGTCGGAGAGATGGCTCAGTGGTTAAGAGCACTGGTGCCCTTCCAGAGGACCTGAGTTCAATTCCCAGCAAGCATGTGGCAGCTCACACCTGTCTGTAACTCCAGTTCCAGGGCTTCTGTCATCCTCGCACAGACATGCATGCAGGTGAAACACTGATGCGCATAAAATAAAAATAAATTATATATCTAAAAAAATTAAAATAATAAAAACATTTGAAAAAGACAAAAGCACTTACAATGTAGGGTAGAGTCTGTAGCTTCCAGAACTAGCTCTCCAAATAGGTTCTTCCATGCCTTAAGAAGACAGCCAAGCACAGAGACTTTGGGGTAGTAACTATTTACCAGTCATCCCGATGATTTGACATACAAAATTTTGTTTTGAGATTTCGTTATTTTATTTTATGTGTGTGAACATTTGCCTGAATGTGTGTCTAGACACCGTGAGCATGCCTGGTGCCCGCAGAGGCCAGAGATGGTTGCGAGACAGCGTGTGGATGCTGGAGAGTGAACCCAGGCCCTCTTCAAGGGTGGAGCTTTCAATGGCTGAGCCATCTCTTCAGCTCTGACCTGTGGATGTTTATTGTTGTTGTTTTGAGACAGGGTTTCACTGTGTAGCTCAGGCTATCCTGAAATTCACTGTGGAGATCAGGCTGGCCACGGAGATCCACCTACCTCTGCCTTCTGAGTGCTGGGATTAAAGGTGTGTACCATCATACCCAGCCTTGTGAGATTTATTTATTTATTTATTTATTTATTTATTTATTTATTTATATTTATATGGGCTTGGGCTTGTGAAGGCCAGAAAAGGCCAAATCCCCTGGAACTGGAGTCACAGTCAGTTGAGAGAGCCACCTGACAGGGGAGGGTGGAACAGAATTCAGGTCTCCCAGAAGAGCAAGTGCTCTTACCTGCACAGGTCATCTCTTCAGCCCAACTTGCGGATGACGTTGACCACATCAAAGGTTTCCCACAGGATTCAGGTTCATCCATTCAGCCACACTCGTTCCTCGTGTGGGATAGCAACACTTGATGATATTTTGAGTTGTGAAAGAGGCTTAGGAGGGCACAAACCGGTTTGGGAACAAACACCTTTGTTACTGTGAAGCAAAGTTCTCAGATGAGAAGGGGTGGCCTGGAGAGAAACAGTAAGGTGTCCAGGTTCCGTCTGGGCACAGAGCAGGGTGCCAGCTCCAGAACAGAACTGACCCAGCTTCCGTGCCCTGCAGGGGTGCTCTCAAGACTGGAAACGGCGGCGTGGCACCTTCCCAGCTTCTCCCGGAGCTTATGTAAAGCCAGGAGTCCCTGGTGGCCCCCTCCTGGCACCTTGTATGACAGTGTGGCCTCTGCCCCCCTTTTCTTCACCCCAGGAGGTGTGTCTACCCAGATTGTTGTAGAACACAGCCCTCTGAGCAAAGCAGCCACCATCTTTATCAGATCTGCTGTGCTTATGATTAGAGTCCATCACGATAGGGCTTGTTGGCTCTTGGCATTCTCTCAGACAAGAGTGGACCGGAAGGTTCACCGGATCTTCGCCTGAGTCCAGCCTCCACCCCCAGCCGTCTGTGTGACTGTTGTGCCCTAACTGCTCATGGCTTCAGGCTCTTGGGAACTGGGAGGTGATAGAATGAATGTACGTGCTGGTGTTGGAGAAGTTTATTTCTAGATATGTTTATAATAATTGTTTTGACATTGTTGAGGGAAGGGCTGCCGAGCAGTTTGTATTTATCTGCAGGTGTTGGCTTTATGAAAATCTGTGATTAAGATAATTGCTTTAAAAAAAACAAACAAACCAGGTGGTGATGGCGCACTGCCTTTAATCCCAGCACTTGGGAGGCAGAGGCTGGTGTATCTCCGTGAGTTCCAGGCCAGGCTGGTCTTCAGAGTTGTTGGTTTCTCTCCTGGGTCCCACGCGCACGCTGGTCTGGGCTGGGCTTTGCTCTTTGGCCAGGAGTGCGAAGGCCCCAGATTTGAGCGGCAGGAAGGCGCTCTGGGACCCGAGGTGGGTGTCTCGGTTGGTTTCTCGCGAGGGCTGTCCACTCGCGGCCTGAGAATAGCGAGACGCAAAGAAAGTCTCGGGAGCAGAATCTGGTGGATCACAAAACTCAGTTTATTCTTTGCAACCCTTCCCTTTTATCCCCTCCTGTAGGGGATGGGTCCTGGTACTCCAGGTGGGGAAGTCTGATTAGCATTAGGGGCAGGACAGGCACCAGAGGTGGGAGAGAAAGGCATCTATCAATGAATGAATTCAGCTACAATACAGACAGACCTATCTCCTTAGCTTCTGTGAAGCAAGCAAGTTATAATATTTTGGCTAGGAACCTTCCAGGACTAGAGGAGGAGCTCACCAAGTGTCTCATCCCGCTTCACCTTTCCAGGGAGTGAGGGCACTTTCCGGCTATTGCTTCTACTGCTCTCCAGTTCCAGGGGTCCCACACAGAGTGAGTTCCAGGATAGCCAGAGTTAAAACAGAGAAACCCTGTCTTAAAAAAAAAAAAAAAAAGATGTTTGCTCATAGGAAAAAGGTACTAGTATACAGACATAGAAAAACTATGCCACAAGAAGGGCCCCAGTGGGAACACAGACATCTCCCTGGTATGGTGGAAATTGACCAGAGGGTTCAGGTGGGTTGGGGGAGGATGGGAATGGGAGTGGAGGGAATCAGGAGGAGGAGAGGAACAGAGGGAGAAAATATATGGAGAGACAACAAGAATTGGGAGCAATTAGAGGGCAATCAGGAGACCTAGTGTAGTGGAAACTCACAGGAATCTACGAGGAAGACCCTGGCAAGGATCCCTAGTAATTAGAGATAGGAAACCTAAACAGGCCATCTCCTGTGGCTAGGCAAGGCTTCCAGTGGTGAGACTGGGACACCATCCCAGCCACAAAGCCTCCAACTTATGGCCTATCCTGCCTGCAAGATCCTCGTTGACAATGGAAGGGCAGTACTCCGTGCCAAAGGAGGCAACCCCTGCCTGGACCTGCAGGACAGGCCAGGAACTAGAGACTAGATCTAACTGAAGACAATTTCTAATGATGTCATTGTCTGCTCACAGTTTAGTACCTAGCCCAGTTCTCACCAGAGAGGCCCCCTCCAGCCGCTGAGAGGAACATACGGAGAGCCCCAGGGTCAAACATCATGAGTATATCAGGGAACCCTATGGAAGAGGGAGAGGAAGGATGGCAGAGAACAGAGGGCTGAGGACACCAAGAGAACAAGCCCCATGTTGTCAACTGACTAGCACTCTTAAGGGCCCTCAGAGACTGAAGCCACAGATACAGAACCTGCAGGATCCTCTAAATACATCTCACAGATGTCTAAATTAGTGTCCTTGAAAAACTCCTACAGGCTGGAGTAGGGGTATCTCTGACCCATTTTACCTGCCCTTGAGACCTTTTTGCTTCTGCTGGGCTGCCTGACTACCTGGTCCACTCTTGGTGTAGGGATTGGTGCCTGGCCTCTTTCCATCCTGCTATGCCATGCCCTGATTGTGCTGTAACCCTGGGAGGATGGTTCTTTTGGGGGGAGAATGGGGAGAGTTGTGGGTGGTGATGGGGGGTAGATCTGGGGGAGAGGAGCGATGGGGAAGGTAGGGAGTATAGGGAGGGGAGGAGGGGGTTAGGATGTCTAAGTTGTATGAGAAAAGAAAACAATTTTTTAAATTAAATTTAAAAAAAAAAAAGATGTTTGCTCATGATCTGCACCTTCTCACTGCTCTCTGGCAGAGCCAGTGTGGAAGAGCAAAGTTTCCATGGAGGAACTCTTGTAGTCCCTTTCTCACAGTCTTCAGCAACAAAGAGAGAATTCTTCACTTAGGCCTTGAGTTCTCCCACTGGAAAGGTGACATAGCTCAGCTGTTAAAGGATTGTGGAATGAGACTAAGCTACAGGTTTCCTTCATTATGCAAATAGGCCTTTGGATGAGAGGGCATCGTTTTTTGTATCAATAGAACACCTGAGGAGCTTCTGCATCACTAGAAGCCCCTGAGCTCAGATGATCGAGGTTCCACTGTTTGGTATGGTGTTTGCCATGACAGGTGGTTCCCTTTGCTGAGGTTTGACAGGGTTTGCATCTATGAAAGTGTCTCCTTGTCTTTCTTTCTGGATTGACACAGTAGCTATCTGCTACATGTTGGTTAATTGAAGCAGGACTTTGTAGAGGAACACTTGGAAAAAGTTTTTGTTATTTTGGTTTCTGTAAAAATGCAAAATGAATTTGGATTAGGTTTGTGTGCCCACCCCATCTGTGGTATAGTTGTTCACGAGTTGGATTTAGAATGCTTGGTACAGTGTGGGACCCGGGGGCTGGAAAGCAGTAGAAGTCAAGGCCAAGTGCCCCTACTCCCTGAAAAAGGTGACGAAGGATGAGACGCTTGGCAGACTCCTGCTCTCCCAGCCTGGGAAGGTCCCTAGCCAGAATAATATAACTTGCTCTCTTCACAAGAAGCTAAAGGAACATGTTTGTCTGCATTGGGGCGGGTCCCTTGCTTAGGAACACTCCCCCTGCCATGCTAATTAAGGCTTCCCCGCTCAAGGGGAGAAGCCACGCCCTTATGGGGAGAGGTTATTTATTGGGGAAGAACCCCTTGAATAAAGGAGTTCAGGTCCACCAGATGCCGTCTCCGTCTCGTGTTCGTTCTCAGCAAGTGGGGTCAGGCGACACCACGCGGTCCTAGGAACCCACGTCCCAAGCGTCCCCGGTGCTTCCCCATGGCTTTCGGCTTGCCTCTTCTCGCCCCTAGCCAGGGCGGGAACCAAGCGGCTTCCCAGCCAGTGCGGGGCTGGGATAGGGTGGTGGCAGAACGTGCCGGGAGATGGAAAACTAAAAACAACAGCTGGCCCCACTAAAAACAACAGTGCAGGTGGCTATAATTTGGTTAGGTGCAGTCCTTCATGCACCTGTAGCTTGTCTTTGGGATTGCGTGCCTCAAGGCTTTATGGGAACTTTTGGCTTAGGGCATAAAAGATCTGAAGCCCTGAGAGTCCGGGTGGGCATTGGTTGGTGGCTCGTTGGTTGGGTTGCTGTTGTTGTTAGTTAGTTTGTGATAATTCCTAAAAGAACAAAGGTTGAAGAGATTGAGTTTATAGACCATGAGCTGAGCTGCTAGTCTGACTCGTCAGCTAGTCTTCTTCAAGCGTAGGACAGCCTAAAAAGAGGCTGTGAAGATTTCTATATCTTTCTATCTTTCTATATCAAGGCTGCTTGCAAAAGCAGTGAAGATTTCTTTCTATCTTTCCTTTATCTGTCCCTAAATTGAGGGTAAAAGATTGTAGCGTACTGCTGTCTGACTCCATCCATCTATGCAGCCATGGGGAAACCTTCACCCATACTTTGGGCTCACCTACAATCTGTAGGTAAGCCCAGCAAACTCACTCGCTCAGGGTGAGCTCTGGTGACATTGAAGTTTGGTTTATCAGTAGAAAATCCTGAGGAGGAGTATGCAGTGTAAGCATGGGGATAATAAAGAGAAAGGAGTTGAGTAAGGGGAGGGGCCATGAGGGGAGGGAGCCAAGAGTACAATCTGAAGAGGAGGCTTGCTCTTGAATTTTAGAAGCAGCATTGTTCCTGAAGGAGGATGTAGGTATCTTCAGGGGCCAAAGTCAGGAGGCCTAGACCTCTTGGATTTTGGAGTACCAAAGAGTTGAGCTGATCTTGAATTGTGTTGATCTGATCTGAAACTTCTTTGAGGCTTTCTGATAAATGACTTGATAGGGAGAAAACTGATATCTTAGTCAGGGTTACCATTGCTGTGACCAAACACCATGACCAAAAGCAAAGTGGAGAGGAAAGGTTTTATTTCACCATATCATAGTCCACCATTGAAGGAAGTCAGGGCAAGAACAGAGCAAACAAATGAGGCAGGAACCTGGAGGCGGGAGCTGAAGCAGAGGCCATGGACGGATGCTGCTTACTGGCTTGCTCACCAAGTTCTGAACACTCAATGGCTTTATTCGCCCAAAGTTCCAAAGTCCTCCCATAATTCTCCCAAAAATACATGGTCAGGTCTCTCATGGCAATACCCACTACCCTGGTACCGATTTCTATCCTAGTTAGAGTTACTATTGCTGTAATAAAACACCATGACCAAAGCAACTTCAGGAAGAAAGGGTTTATTGGTCACATGCTTCCACATCACTGTTTGTTGTGGAAGGAAGTCAGGGCAGGAACTCAGGGGGCAGGAACCTCGAGGCAGGCGTGTTGTGAGACCACATGAGAACTGTTCAGGCACGGATTGAAGCCAATAGAAAGTCTTTATTAGCCGGCAAGGTGTTCAGGATCCCAGTGTAACACTGAGCCTTTCTCAGGGTAAGTGTTTAAACAGAACCCCCCCTACCACGTTCTGGGTTGACATACTCCAGTGAACAAGAATATTTAGCCAAAAGAGGAACTACAGAAGCAAAAAGCAACATATGTACATTTAAAGATTTTCCCAGAACTATGGTCTTTGATGGATTAGGTCTCTGTTTTAGTTTTGGCAGGTGGTGTTGTCTACGTGCTGAGTTTTACAGCCAGAATGGCACTTCCATCATGGAGTTAGCTGCGTTAAAGTTCTCAGTACTTACTAAGGTTTGGCAGCCTGTTTCAGGAGCTGATGCAGAGGTTGTGGAGGAGTGTTGCTTACTGGCTTGTTCCCCATGGCTTACTCAGCCCACTTTCGTATGGAACCCAGGACCACCTGCCCACAATGGGTTGGGCCCTCCCACATCAGTATCTAATTAAGAAAATGCTCTACAAGGTTGTCTACCGCCTGATATTATGGAAGCATTTTCTCAATTGAGGATCCCTCCTGTCTAGTGACGCTAGCTCAGCAGTTCTCAACCTGTGGGTTGTGACCCCCTTGGGGGTCGAATGACCCTTCATAGAGGTTGCCTAAGACCATCTGCAAAGGCCGGTGGCTGTGGTACACTGCCTTTAATCCCCGCATTTGGGAGGCAGAGGCAGGTGGATCTCTGTGAGTTTGAGGCCAGCCTGGTCTACAGAGTGAGTTCCAGGACAGCCAGAGTTACAACAGAGAAACCCTGTCTCAAAAAGCCAAAAAAAAAAAAAAGAGAGAGAGAGGAGAAGGAAGGAGGAGGGAGCAGGAGGAGGAAGGAAGGAAAAGAAAGGAGGAGAAGGAAGGAGGAGGAAGGAGAAGGAGGAGGAAGAAAGGAGGAGGAGGGGAAGAAGATCTGCATATCAGATATTTACATTATGATTCATAACCGCAAAATCACAGTTATGAAGTGGCAACAAAAATAGCCACACCATGAGGAACTGTCACAGAATTAAGAATGTTAGGAACCACTGCTCTGGCTTGTGTCAAGTTGACATAAAACTAGCCACCACAACTGGTTTAAGCACTGCTTAGCCCTGCTTACCCTGTTCCGAGTCCAGAGAGAATGCACAGGGCAGTTAGTAAGGGGATGCCTTGCATGGCTCCTCTTGAGGTAGAGTCCAGGGTAAGGAGTGGATATCTGAAGGGCAGGGAGTGAGAGAAATGCAGGTGAGAATAGGGCCAGGGTACCAGTGGCCACCTAGCTGAAGGAGCAGGTTAAGCGTCACCAGCACCCCACAAAGAGAATTTACTCCAAACACTCAGGGGAAAGGAAAAGGCTCTTTAATAGTGTGCATCTGGTCCCGGCTGATGCCCAGAGAGAAGCCTGCCTTGAAGAGGAATCCTTTGCAGCTAGGTTAGACCTTGAGCGCTAACATTTCATGTGGTTGGTATCTGTATGTTTCCTTTAGGTCCCAGCCCTAGGTTACATGTTCAACAGTTAAACATGTTCTACAGGGGACATTTAGAGATAGGGATTGCAATGCCCCTTCCTCCCTTTGGACTGATGGTAACGTTACCCATAATACTTTCTATAGGACTTGCCAGAACTGGAAGGCTTTGCTGTATCTGAGAATAATAGGTTTACTGAGCGGGATTATCTAATTTCTTTAATGAGTTATGCCTGGTTATGCATATTGTAGATAACATAAATATATTCCAGGAAATGAAATAGAGTCTATAAGAGGCCTAAATCTACTAACTAGTAAAAGGAAGGGTTATGTGTCTTTCTGAATAAAGAATTCTGTTGTTATGCTAACAAATCAAAAATCAGAGAGGAGGTAAAACAGCTAAGAGAGCCAACAATAGCAAGGCCCTAGATAATTCCTGGTGTTCTTAACTGTTGTGGAAGACTATTTTTAGTTCTGTTTAAAATAATTGTTTTTGTGCACTGTTGGTAAAGGGGATGCATAGACCCTGGCATTTCGTATTGTCTGCAGGTGTTGGATTTCTGTGGGGGATGTTTGATTGCTTATGATCTGCACCTGAGGAGTTCTGAATCAATAAAAGCACCTGAGTTCAGATACTCATGGTTCCACTGTCCAGTTAGGCACTGGCCAGGATGGTGGTTCCCTCTGTTGAGGTCTGGCAGCTTCCACCTATGGAAATGCCTCTGTCTCTTCCCTGCTGAGCCCACACAGTGGTGTACTACTACGCTTAGCAGCTGCCAGAATGGGAAAGTTTGGCTGGTGACAGGACCTTTTCTTCTGATCATGCCAGGACTGTCATTTGGACCATACATTCTGAACGGTTTGACCCAGTGTGCTACCTCTCAGATAAAGGTTGTGAAGTTACAAATGGTTCTGACCTCGGAATCATCTTATCAAGCAATGAAACAGGATGCTTTGTTTTAAGCTGGAATGTCATAAAAGATTTTTTTATAGGGGTGGAAGTGGGGGGGGGGTAGATCAGGGGGAGAGGGGAACTAGGGAGCTGGGAGGAATGGTGGGAGGGGAGGAGGGGTGTTGGGATGTATTATATGAGAGAAGTTTAAAAAAAAGTTTTTAATATTTCCACCAGCAGGGAATGACATAGGAGAGAATTTGAGTAATAAGGTTACAAAGGATTTACCAATGCATTTGCTTAGAGAGTATTAAATTACACAAAATAAAATCTAGCTGAAGAAAGTATGGCCTCAGACTACATATAAGTGACATTCTAAACCAGACCCCTAAAAAAAGAATAGAAAAGAAAAGGAAGAGGAAGATAGGGCTGGCTGGAGAGATTGCTCAGTGGTTAAGAACACTTGTCACTTGTTCTTGCAAAGGGCCTGGGTTCCATTCCCGACACCCACATGGAGGCTCACTACCTCCTTCAACAACACACACACACAACACACACACATCTAGTGCCTGACACACAGCCAGGCAAAACATTTGTACACACAAGATAAAATATATATTAAAAAAAAAAACAAATATAGGAAGATAAGGAAAGAAGAGTTGTTCTTCAAACATAATTAAAATTCAACTAGGCTCCTGATAGAGCTGGCCCGCCAGAGCAGCTGATAAGCTCGCTCCTCTTACTGGGGAAAGCATGACTCCATCAGGCAGGTGGGGGGAGAGCAGCTTCAGGAGAGCAGTCTCTGCCAATCTTCCCACTGGTGCTCTGGGGACAGCTGTGATGTGTCTCTGCTGTGTAAACCTTCCATTTGTCCCAAATGGCCCGGCTTGCAGTTTCTGTCTCTGTAACCCGTGTTTAATTGCTGAACATGTAACCTAAGGCCGGGACCTAAAAGACTGGCAGATGACAGCCTATGTGAAATGTTATAGCACAGTCTTTATAAGCTGCAAAGATTTCTGTTCAAGGTAAGTTTCTCTTTGGGCGTCAGCCAGAAAAGGATGTGTGCTATTGAAGAACCATTTTCTTATTCCCTGAGTGTTTGGAGTAAATTCTCTGATGCTTCTCAGTTACTAGGCAGATGTATGTAGTCATTAGACCCCAGACCCAGCACAGCCCTTTGCTGTAGAAGAGGTGTGGATGAGGTCAAAGTGGGTGTAGTTCCCATTTCCAAGGGGTCTTGAGCCTCGTTGGATATAGTGTCCCAGGGTCATGGTGGTAAAGGTTGCAAGTTGCCTAAGAGAGACTGCTGTATTTTGGGATTTTCCTGAGGTGAGGGGCCAGGGACGCTCAGTGAAGTTGGGTTTAAATTAGGAGGGGCAACTAAGGGTTTGAAAGGAAGTCTCTATTCTGTTCTTTGGAGAATGTTCATACTGTCCATGAGGACAGGCTGTTGGATGCATAGACAGTATAGGTCACTAAAAAAGCAAGTCCCCAGAAAACCCGTCAGAGTGCATTCACCTCTCTCTAGGAGAGAATTCCTGAGATACAATGTATGAACCCTCATCCTTGACACCAAAGTTTTATGGCTCACCTGGTCACCAAAACCTTCTGGGAACTGATAGTTACTGAAGGCTTTCTGCTCCCAAAGGCCAGGGTTGAGAGCGAGGTGAGAGAGGCCTTAGGTGAAACGTGGTCATTAATCTCAATGGCTAGGACTCAGAGTCCCAACTACAAATGGACAGACCAGCAGCAAGGGATCTCTGAGTTCAAGGCCAGCCTGCTCTACATAATGAGTTTCAGGCCAACCAGGGCTACACGGTGAAATCATCTCAAAATAATAAAATAAGGCTGGTGATGTAGCTCCGTTGGTAGTGTTTGCCCTACTATGCGCAAAGCTCTGTTGTAGGAGGCACCGAGACTCTTGTGCTCTAAGACAAGCACTAAGGAATCCAGGAATGTTAAATACACAGGGCTGTCTCTTCAAAGAGAGGGGTGTATAACCTGCTTGCCGCCCAGAAGGGTGGGATCAGACACGGTGAATAGCCTGGTGACCTTTGTGCTATTGTGTGACTGAGACCACACTCGACTCTCCCCTAGACCCTCATCATGAGCTTCTTTTTCTCAGTCAACCTACAGAACCCATCTTTATGGAAGACGTCACATGTACTTTACAAAGACTTTTGATGTCTTAAGCTTTACAAGGGATTGAGTTATTTATCATCAGGAAACTTTTACCAAATTGTGCTGTGCTTAACTATGCCTAAACTACCCGGTGTCAGACTCTCCAAGTCTGAACCAACACCGGCTACGGAATCATGTTGAACTGGGCTGCCTTCTTGCCTCTCGAGGATGGACATTCCGCTGGTCGTGGTGGTTGCAGAGACCCCTGCAGCCCCAGCAGTACATCATTTGAGCACGAGGGTACTGGCCTGTAGTCTCAGCACTCAGAAGGTCGCAGAAGGAGAAGTAAGTTCCAGATTACCCTCAGCCATATATGAGTTAGAGGCCAACTTGGGCTACATGAGACTCTATCTCAAAAATAATAAATAAATAAAGTTAAAGGAAGATTTTAATAGTTCTTTCTCCAGTGTAAGTGTAAAAACAGCCAATAAGCACATGAAAAGATGCATCAATCACTAGCAGCTGAGGAAGAACACTTGGAGATGCTACCTCTCACCTGGGATAGTAGAATCTGTCGGGTTTGGGATGGCCATGTGGCTCAAGAGGACACTGAGACATTACTGGGGACTAAGGAGCTTATAAAGGCTATTAATACCATGGACAGACAGAGGGTCAACAGCATGAAGAGAATCAGAGCTCAGACATCAGAGGAAAGAGCCCAGAGACCAGAGGAAAGAGCTCAGAGACCAGAGGAAAGAGCCTACTCTTCATCTTTTGATGATGGATGAGATTCACATTAATAGCTAGCAGCCAGGGCCTGAGAGGTGGCTCAGCAGTTAAGAGCACTGGCTGGTCTCACAGAGGACTCCAGTTCTGTTCCTAATACCCACATGGCAGCTCAGAACTGGAAGTGAACCATCACCCTCTTCTGGCCTTTGAGTGCACTGCGTGTATGTGGTCCGTAGACATACACAGACAAAATACACATAAATTTTTTTTTTTTTTTAATTTGCTAAAAGAGCCTGCAGTCAGGTTCTCAGGATTCCCAGGCAGGAAGCAGGGAAGAGGGTGGGGAGATGTGGATCACTTGCCTCTGCCTCCTGGGTTCACACATCACCATGTCTGGTTGACCAGGGCTAATCTGGGGCAATCATGACCATTATGACTCAAGATGGCTGCATGCATGCTAAGTCAAATTCCGTAAGTGAATATTTAATAAAACAGGTATGTGCAGCATGGAATATTACCCAACAGATCTTGTTTCTGGAATCGTTCAATAAAGATAATCAAGACTTCTAGGACCAGGACTGGAAAGAACATGAGGCAGGAACACCTCGCTGGGCCAGGAACCGGGGAAGTACTTAAACATACACCGTATTAAAGGCCACTGAAGAAACAGCCGTGGCCGAGGCTGGGCCGATCCAAGCAGGAAGCAAGCTAAGTAGGTGTCAGATTAAAATCAAAAGGAGGACACAACTGAGCCAAGAATCTGCACGCTAACAGAAGGGAAGAGAAGAGAGACAAACTTCCCAAGAGGAAGAATTCCGGAGAACTGCTGTAATTCCAACATGTTGTATAAATAATCCTGCAGTGGCTTCCTGGTCCCGAGAGGTAGCTCCGTCACCGCCAGCCAGCAGCAGCGGCTGAGCAGGCTCCTGGGCGGGAAGTAGCGCCAGTGTGGTTCTACAGTGCACCCACACAGTCCTAGATTGGAGATCTGTAAGCCAACGAGAACAAACCCATTCTTGGGAGCCAAGGGCAGAGGGCTTGAATCCATTTATTGGGGGAAGGGCTTATGTATTTATAGCCAGAGAAATGGTCCCTGTATCCCAGGAACGTCATTGGATGCTCACTGGTTGGGACAGGCAGTCCCATTTGCATATTGAGGGACTTAGGTATTTTTCCGGGGACCAGAGGGATAGACCTTATACGGAAGGGTTTAGTTGCAACTCCAGATAGACAATTTTGCCAGATCTCATGCCTTTGGAGGTGGAGGTGTTTTGCTGTGGCTTGTGGTCTGTCGGCTGCTGTGGAGGGAAGGGGCCAGATTCCTGCCAGCTCTTCAGAATGAGAGCTTGGGGTTCCGAGTGCCCTCGACTCACTCTTAGCTGCAAGATAATCCCACACCAGCAGGAAGACTCAGGAGGCTGGAGTTCAAGGCCAGGCTAGACTGTACCAGAAAGTCTCTGGACTTGGCAATTGGCAGAGTGCTCGCCTACCACGCACAAAGCCCCAGGCTGAATTTAAATTACCTTATACAAAGGTGGAGGTATCTGGGCTTTGTTCTATGTTCCAACTCTAACCCCAGTGAGAACATTCCAGGCTCACAGTCCTAGCTGCCTTGGTCCTAGGGAGAGTTTCTAGGTCCCCATGTAACTCCACCCCCCCACTAGTGTGACTGGACAAAGAGCCATCACCTAACCCGAACCGAGCCAGTTAAGGATGCCAACTTCTTGGCACCATGTGGCCCAAGATGGACATCTGACAAAACAGACCACTCAGAGTTCTTCCTGAGGATTTTTCTTTTTTTTCCCCTATCAAAACTCTGCTTTTCTGGACCAGACTATGACAGGCCCATGGTGGGAACATGCCCACGTTGGTGGGAGAGCTGGAGTTCCCTACTCAGAGAAGGAGAGGTAGGAAGGGAGGCCCCTCTCCAGGGATCCTGGTTCCAGTTGATGAGCCACCCCAGGACCTTCCTACACAGCTAGTTTGAATTAGGGTTCTGTCTAGCAGTGACACGCCCTGTTTAGAATGTGGCTATGTGCCCAGTGTGTGAGCACGCCTTAGTCCCAGCCTTGAGAAGCAGAGACAGAGGATCTCTGTGAATTCCAGGACAGCCTGGGTATACAGGGAGACCCTGTCTTCAGAAGGGAGAAGAGAGGAAGGAGGAGGAGAGGAAAAGAGGGAGGGAGAGGGAGAGAGAAAGAGAATATGTAGCTGGGGTTTTAAGGTCACATGTCCTAGATGCTCTAACAAGCTAGGCTTGGCCACCATGTCCCCAGTGGGCCAGTTAAAGTGACCAGGAATAGTGAAAACAGAGAAAGGTGACTTTTTCTGTGTGGTCACTTTGAGAAGTGGTCCAGTTGTTATAGTAGCTCCGGAAGCTTAGGCTCCCACCTCCTATTTCCCTGGTAACACTAGAAATGTAAACATCAGCTTTGCTTTCCCTTGACATTTAAATTACCTTATACAAAGGTGGAGGTATCTGGGCTTTGTTCTATGTTCCAACTCTAACCCCAGTGAGAACAGGCAATCTAAGCTACCAAAGAGGAGCCAGGAGGATGATCTCCTCAAGGAGATAACAGTTTCCTGCTGTCTTAGCTAGTTTCCTCCTGCTTAGCTAGGGGTTCTGCTGCTACAATGAAACACCATGACCAAAAAGCAAGCTGGGAGGAAAGAGTTTATGTGGCTTACAATTCCACATTGACCCCATAAATGAAGTCTGGGCAGGAACTCAAGGAGGACAGGAACCTGGAGACAGGAGCTGGTGTAGAGGCCATGGAGGGGTGCTGCTTCCTGGATTGCTCCTCATGGCTTGCTCAGCCTGTTTTCTTATAGAACCCAGGACCACAATCCCAGGGATGGCACCACCCACATGGGCCCTCCCCCATCGATCACTAATTAAGAAAATGCCTTACAGCTGGATCTTATGGAGACATTTCCTCAATTGAGGTTCCTGCCTCTTTGATCACTCTAGCTTGTACTAAGTTGACATAAAACCAACCAGTACACCTGCCCAGAAGCCCCTTCTCCAGGCAGCTTAGCTGCCCAACAATGGGGGTGGGGTGGGTGGGAGTGTGTTTCTGCCATGTCACTTTTTCACTCTCTGAGTTACTCAGAAAAGCGGAACCGTTCCTTTTTTTTTCTCTCCTTTTTATTTACTTCTCTTTCTTTTGGGTGCTGGCCAGGGTATGATTTCCAAGGTGCTCTGGGCTTTTCTGCTCTTTCTCTGAAGTCTATTTCTCCTTTTTCTATGTGGCTACTTGTCAGTCTCCATCAAAACCAGCATGGCTTTCTTCTCCATTTCCCTTCCGGTACCTGCTGAGATTGACAGCTTGTCTGCCTTGTTGTTTCTCTCTCTCTAATTTACTTTTATTTCATGTGCATTGATACTGTATGTCCTGTGTGAGGCTGTCAGATCCTCTTGAACTGGAGTTCCTGGCATTGTGAGCTGCTATGTGGGTGCTGGGAATTGAACCTGGGTCCTCAGCAAGAGCAGCCAGAGCTCTTAACTGCTAAGTCATCTCTCCAGCCTTATTTTTCTCTTAACCTTTAATAAAATTGCCCCTGAGCTTCCTTTGGAGTCTGTTACTAAATTCTTTTATTGATGAGATTAGAACCCCAAAAGGAACCTTGGTTTTCCCAGAAATACAGTGACATCTCCCAGCCACCCCCCAACCTCAGCCATTTTCCTTGACATGAGATTTAGCTGAGCAAGCAGGCCAAGGTGTGGTCCTGCCCATCATTCTCTGTTCCAGTCTCTCCTGGGAGGTAGCCTGACAAGTTTTCATAACTGTGTGAAATCTCTTCCTGGGAGACAAATCCTCTTAATCTGGCTTCAACCTTTCCCTTCCGTATCATGAGATTTCTAGGGAAATTCCAATTCCTTGAGGACCGCTGTTTCAATAGTCTGATTGCTAGAAAGGAGGAGGGAACATAAGTCAGTCTCTCTATCTCTCTGTCTCTCTCTCTCTCTGTGTCTCTATTTTGGTTTTTCTGAGACAGGGTTTCTCTATTGTAACTCTGGCTGTCCTGAAACTCACTCTGTAGACCAGGCTGGCCTCGAACTCACAGAGATCTGCCTGCCTCTGCCTCCTGAGTGCTGGAAGTTAAAGGTGTGTGTCACCACCACCTGGTCCACAAGTGTCTCTTTTAGGATATCTTCACTCCTGCTGGTCCAGTTCCAAGGATCTCATCTGTCATCCTGGCTACCTGTCTCCTCCAGCAGTGTTCCAGGTGTCTCGCCTGGTGAAATTCACTGAATAGTTATCTCCCTCAGATTCCCCAGCTGCAACCCACATCCTGTCAGCATGAGTTACAACATCTGTCACATGGGAAGCCCTGGGCAGACACTCCAAACAGAAACCTTGAGTCCAGTGCCTTCTGTGACCTTTGGCACCTTCCCCAAAGGGTAGGAGCATGTTTGAAAATAAGAGTTTGGAAATAAGAGTTCTGCAGATAAGGATATTTCGAGATGAGAACAAACCAGGTTTATTCATTTATTTTTAAATGTGTATGGGTGTTTTGCCTGCATGGTGTGTGTGCCTGGTGCCCAAGGAGATCAGAAGAGAGTGTCAGATTCCCTGGAACTGGAGTCACAGTTTCCCGCATGGGTGCTGGGAACTGAACTTGGGTCCTCTGCAAGAGTGAGCAGCATGCTTAAACACTGATCCATCACTTCTGCCCCCGAGTTTAAGCTTACCACATAGCCAAGGGTAACCTTGAACTCCTGCTCCCGCTGCTTATACCTCCCAAGTGCTGAGCTCACAAATGCATCCCACTGTGCTCCACCAGGCTTTTTGCACTTGTGTCCCCTCCTCTTTCTCTCCTCTTTGGTGTCACCAGTGGCATTGGCCCTCCCTAACTCTGGTTTGCGGACTGAAGAAATGGCTTAGCAGTTAAGAGCACTTGCTCTTCCAGAAGATTTGAGTTTAAATCTCAGCGCCCAGAAGGTAACTAGTAGCTACTTGTAATCACATCTCCAAGGGACCCAAGGACCTCTTCAGGCTTCTGGGGGCATGTACACATAGACAGACACACACACATGCATGCACACACACATAAAAATACACATAAACAATGAAATAGGTCTTTTTTTTTTTTTTTTTTTTAAATAAAGCTGGTGTCGTGGCACATGGCTTTAATCCAGGAGGCAAAAATCTAGGAGGCAAAGCTGGCATATCTATAAGTTCAGAGCTAGACTGATATCTGTAAATTCAGAGCTAGCCTGGTCTATATAGTTTCAGGCCAGCAAGGGCTACACAGTGGGACCTTATCTCCAATCAAACAAAACCAAACCCCCCCCCAAAAAAAAGGAGGAAGAGAAGAAGAAAGGAGTCACAGGAGCAATGGTCATGCGGAAATGGAAATGGGGAAATGGTATAGAAACAGTTGTTTTTTTTTTTTTTTAAGATAGGGTCTCTCTATGTAGCTCTTAGCTGTCTGCAACTCACTATGTAGATCAGGCTGACCTCAAACTCAAAGAAATCTACCTTCCTCTCTGCCTCCCAAGTGCTGGGACTAAAGGCTGCCTATCACTGTTCAGCATAGAGGTGTGGGAGAATTCCCCCAGAGGGAAGCAACCTGGATTTTGGACTTTAGGTCCACTGAGCTGTGAGATAAGATATTTCTGCCGACTTCAGCCGGTTCGTGGCTGTTTTTACTGTGTCTCACTCACACCAGTGCATGAAGATGCCCATTGGCAGCTTTGCTGGCTGAAGTACTGGAAAGCTTAACACTTTTATTCTCAGGAGCTGGTGTGATGTCTCAGTAGTTAAGAGTGTTGTTCACTCTAGCAAGGATTCCAGTTGGGTTCCCAGCACTCATGCAGGATGTAGTAGTTAGCTGCTCGGTGGCTCACAGCAAAGAAGTCAAGGAGGTACTTTCTTAGGTGCAAACCCTGCCAGACCTCAGCAGAGGGAAAGATCTGTCACAGCAAGTGCCACTGGACGGTGAAACCCTGAGCATCTCATCTCAGGGGTTTTTATTGACACCTAAGCTCCTTGGGTGTTCTATTGATAGCCTGTGCAGATCATGAGCAATCAAACATCTTTTACACAAAGCCAACACCAGCAGTCAATACAAAAATGCCAAGGCCTAGGCCGCCCTTCACCCAACAATACACAAAAGCACCATTTTAAACATAACTAAAAATAAACTTCTACAACAGCAGGGTGGCTCACAGCCACCTGTAACTTCAGTTCCAGAGGATCCATCTGACGCCCTCTTCTGGTCTCATAAGGCTCCTGCACTTATGTGCACATACCCACACACAGACATATGCACATATAATTAAAAAATACACCTTTACAAATCAAACAGGATCTGGAGAGATGGCTCAGCACTTGCTGCTCTTCCAGAGGATCTAGGGTCAATTCACCCACATGGTGGCTCACAACTGTCTGTAACTCTAATTCCACAGGATCTGACTCCCTCTTCTAACCTCTGTGGGCACTAGGCATACGCATGGCACAAAGACAGATACACAAGCAAAAACACTTACACATAAAATTAAAAAAAAAAAATCAAACAAAAATTATGTTCTCTCTTTGAGCATGTCCCTGTCTGACCATCACCTTTGAGAAAGCTAGTGAATCAATGCAGATTTGTTGAGTTCAAGGTGTTCCCTGGGTTCTGTTTAAAATGATGAAAAACCAGGAAAGAACTAGACAGCCATGGTGGAGCTCAGTCACATGTGTGGCAGCACCTGCGTGCTGCAGCATCAAGTGGGCTTCCAATGAGGGAAAAATAAATAAAATAAAATAAGAAAACACTGCTTCAGTCAAGCATAGTGGTGCAAACCTGGGGGAGCAGGAAGATCAGGAGTGCAAGGAATCCAGCCCGGGTAACTTAAAGAGACCCCGTCTCAAAATTAAAAGACGGCTCTGCATGAGGCTGGGTTGTACAGTGATTGCCTAGCATGCGTGAGGCCCTAGGTTCAATACCCAGCGCTACAACACACACATTTCAAATGTAACAGAGATGCAGGCAGGCCTTAATGGAACAAAGGGTACTTCATCGCTGCTCCAAGGGTACTGGCGGGGGTGGCTCAGCAGGCTCAAGGAATCTGCTTCCAAGATGGCCAACTGACATTTGGGTGGGAGCTTGGGAAGCTGCGGATCAGAGGCCTCAGACCCCGATCCGCAGGTGTCTGGGTTTCCAAGAGATGGGAAGCCAGAGACTTGTCCTTCCAAGCTGGGTTCATGCTGTTGGCTGAGTAGTCACAGAGCTCAAGGAGAGGAAGTACAGAGTCACCTCTCTGTGGTAGAATGTCAAAGAGTGTACAGTCATGTTTTGGGTTTTTCAGGGTTTCTCTATGTAGCCCTAGCTGTCCTGGGACTGACCTTGAATTTACAGAGCTCTTCCTGCTTCTGCCTCAGGAAAGCTGGGACTGAAGGCATTCACCACCATGCCTAGCTACAGACACGGAGAGTTGCTGTGGGGATTCCTTCAGATTATGAATACAGTCTTAAAGGATTGTCTTGTGGATCAAGCAGCAGGGAAAGAACCTGTTGTGGGAGATTTTAGTTATGGATAATGTTCCAGTAAGCTGTCCTGGAAGCAAGTAAAGGATTCACTTCCTACCAGTAAACAAAGGAGTAGCTATCCCGCTCTCCACAAGACTGGGACATTCCTTAGCCTTAAGGTTAGGCTCCATTGATTTGTATATTGGAGGGCTGGGTGGAGAGAGAGGATTTGGAATAAAAAAAACTAGGGCAAGGGAAGAGAAAACAGACAGGAGAGACTGAAGAAGCTATCGAGCAGGAGGAGAATGAAGAGGAGAGCATGGGGTGAGGAAGCCTTGGAGTGAGCTCTCTGCCTAGCTGCCGGGGTATAGAATTCCCTGAGATTTGACATGGTTTGTGATTAATAAAGAGCATTGGAAAATTCAACGCTGGACTCTCATTAAGCAGCCGAACCATACATTAACAGGAACCCTTATAAGAGGACATGGCTTAGCCGAGTGGCCATAGTGGTGTTACAGTAACAGCAAAGTTCTGGACTTGCTCCCACTTCTTCCTCAGGCCTCTTTTTCAAATGTCAGAACCTTAGAAAGCTCTCCTGCTTACCCTAGCCCTGATCTTCCTTTCCTCTTCTATCTGACATCACATGCATATTTCTTCCCTCCCTTCTCCTTAACCCCCCCTTCCCTTCCCCCCTCCTTTCTTCCTTTTCTTTCTCTTTATAAAAGTAGTTTTTTAGTCTGGGTGTCACAGAGCTCAGGGCTGGGCTCGATCTTGCTTTCTTTTAAAGATACATCTATCTTTATCTTATGTCACATGTATGTCTGTGCCCCATGTGTACAGACATGGCCCTTGGAGGCCAGGAGAGGCAGTCTGATCCCCTGGAACTAGAGTTAAAGATGGTTATGAGCTGCCATATGGGTGCTGGGAACTGAACCCAGGTCCTCTAGGAACAATAGCCAGTGCTCTTAACTACTGATCCATCTCTCCAGCCCCACAACTTGCTATTTTGAACTGAGATTCTTGTCTCCACCCCCCAAGCGCATGTACCACCAGACCCAGCTACTCTTTGCTCTTTCTAGACTCTAGATTATCCCTCGATCTCGGACTGAGGAAACTGAGACCGGGAGGGAGGATTCACCCAAGGTTACGTAGCAACAGCCAAGATTTGAAACTTTCTAGCATTACGGGTGGAGTAACACAGAGTCCCGCCTCCGCCTCCCCCCTGGCCAGGGTGGTCAATCCCTGGCCACCCACTGTTGGGTTCCCAAACCAGACCCCAACTTGATGACACGCCCACAGAGAGACACAGTCGGATAATCGATGCAAAAAGCAAGAGGTTTATTAACCAGCGCTGGGGCCGTTCTAACACGCAGGATAGAAGCAGCCCTGAGGAGCAGAAAATGAAGCTTTTTATACAAAATACAGACAGTTGCTAGGCATAAACCGATTTGGTACAAGTCGATTGGTCCCCAAATTGTTTTTCTATTTTGATAGGTTAGGGCCAATTAACCTTTAAGCTGATTGGAGCTGGCGTATAGCAAGGTCGTGGGCACCAGGAAATGTACACTTAGGGTCTTAGTCAACGTGGAAAGTCCCTTGCCCAAGGCTATTAGGCTGCAGCTGCAGCTGCCTCTCATACTTTAGTTTTGGGAATTTGGGCTGGGTCACAGTGCCCTTGAATTAAGCCTGACAATAATTGTTTTATAGTTTCTGGGGTGGGCTAGTTCTTGGAACAGGGAGTTCTGGAAAGTATTCAATAATTATTGTATTGAGTAGAGAAAGCCTAAGTTCCTGTTAAGAGTTTAGGATTAATGCCCAGGGCCGGGGGTCTCTGGCCTCACACCACCATAAAGCATCCCAGGTAGACACAAAGAGGAATGATGGGACGGGTGCCTCTTTCCAGAGGCAGGAGGTAGTAGGGAGAGCCAGTTTCAGAGGCAAGCAGGTCAAAGGTGGGAACTCTAGCTTCATTCTTTGCTTGTGTGACCTTCGGCAAAATTCTGAATCTCTGAGCCTTGGCCTTGCCTCCATAAGAGAAACAGAAGCTTGAGTGAGGGGTTACTTGCTCTCCGGACAATGGGCCAGGTTCTTCTTGCCCCATAGGTAAGGAATCCTCAGTCTGGGAGGTAGTCTGTAGATTTTGGTAATATCCTGAGAAGATAACCACACGGTACATGGGCGCCAATGTTCCAACAGAACCAGCTCTGAGTGTTTAGAGGTTGCACAAGGATGAATCTGGATCATGCAACTTCAAAAGAGGCCTCAGGGGTGGCTTTGGCAAGATGAGAGCAAATCTCATCACCCCAGCACCCTCTTCCTACTGAGGTCCTCCCCACACCCAACAGGAAGGTACCTGTGGTTTCTACTTGGCCTACATTTATCTTTCCTTTCACTAAAGCATCCCAAGTCCTGCTTTCCTTCCTAAAAACGTTATAATCTCCTTCACACTGGAAGAGCCCAGGGATTATGTCCTTAGCTCACAACAGAGCATTTCACAGCCCTGCAGGCATCAAGCTAGAGGGGTGTGTCTATGTGTCTGGTTCTTGCTTGTCCTCCCCATGGGTGGAGACCCTGCCCTCCCTCCCCACCTTGGTCCCTGGGGTCCCCTGGGGGCTTCCTGGAGCAGAAATATCATTGGTGTGATAATTTGAGCTGAAACATCTCTCTTTCCAGGTTTCTGGCAGCTCACACTGGAATCCACCCCAATGTCTCTCCAGGGCTAGCCTTATCTTCCCTCCTCCTTGGGCCACCCAAGCCCTGGATTCAACAGTGTTTCTGGGTTTTCATATCCTCTCCCACAGTCCCTCCAATCCTGTCCGTCTCCCATGCTAGGCCAATGACCAGCACCTTGCTCAATCCAGCGGTTCTGTGTCTAGTCTTCTTAGCTGGTAGACCTTAGGCCTAAGAGTTCAATTGTTCTGTTTATTCTCTGACCAAGGGCCCCAGCCCTGGTATGACACCAGGCACAGCAGTGACTCCCTCGTTGACCCCTGGCACCTTCCCTTGCTCATCCTTCCCTAGAGCTACAGGGAGGTTTTTATGCTTTGTTGTCATGTGGGTTCTGGAAGGGTTTTGTGTTTGAGACAGGGTCTTAAGTATCTCAGGCTGGCCTTGAACTCATCATGTAGCCAAAAATGATTTTGAAAGATTCTCCAGCTTCCAACTCTTGGATTCTGAGATCACACGTATGTACCCCAGGCCTGGTTCACAGAGCACTCCATAGAATGATCTGTCAATGGCCTTCCAAGTTCAAATCCCCGCTGACTTCCAGCTTCACTTGCCTGTCTCATTGTCCTGGCAACCCCAGTCCCACTTCCTATATCCAATAGTACCTGCCCATGTCTTTATTTCAGCACATTTGGGTAGAGAGTTATTCATTGGCTGGGTGGTGGTGATATACGCCTTTAGTCCCAGCACTCGGGAGGCAGAGGCAGGTAGATCTCTGAGTTCAAGGCCAGCCTGGTCTACAAAGTGAGTTCTAGGACAGCCAAGTCTACACAGAGAAACCCTGTGCAGGCAGTAGAGAAACTCCCCCCAAAACAAATAAGAAGAAGAAGAAGAAGAAGGAGAAGAAGAAGAGAAGAAGGAGAAGAAGTTATTCACTGCCTAAAATTTGAATTTAATTATATTTTACTTGGTATCAGACAAACAAATGAGATGTTTGAAGTCCTTGTATACCCCAAATAATATGTGGGAAATACTTACACTAAAATGTGAAGCAAGAGTTTAACTGTGATATATATATATATATATATATATATATATATGATCACTCAATCTGACAACATAATTCCTGAACCTCTAAGCAGCACCTGGGGTACCTCCAGGGGAAGAGTAACTCCAACCCAGACCCCCAAATCTGCCCTGGAAGTATGCCTGGGGCCTTTATCCAAACCCTCATAGGTCCATGGAAGGACCCAGAGCCCCTGGGAAAGTGGCAGGTGCCTGATCTTGGCTGGCCAGGTGATTTATCAGGGAGAGCCACTTGCTTCAAAGACTAATGACCCAAATTTGATCCTGGGTCCTAGATGGTGGAAGGAGAGAATGGGTTCTTATGAGTAGCACATGAGCACCACGTCCATACCATAAATATGTAAATAAACAAAAATAATAATAATAAATCAAGTCTGTATACTCTCTAGGCCATGGCTCACTCCTATATACTCCTATACGTCAGCCTTTCTGAGGATCAGGGGTCTGGGCTGGGTCAGGGATTCTTGACCAATGCCTAAAGGAAATGGAGTAGTAGGGAAATTCTGGTCTTAGCTCATAGTAGGGCCTTGAGGGGATTAGGTCACAGGTCTTTTCTTTCCCCTAAAACAGTTTCTAAACTAGTGACAGTCATTGAGGACACTGGAACCTGGGATGAAGTCACCGGGGACTGGGACATTCACATGGGATTCAAAGTAAAGGATTGCCTTACCCTGGGAAGACCTGGCCAGAGCCAGGTGCCTTGTACAGTGGAGAAGGCTGACACTGAACACCTCCTGATTTCATCAGTCACCAGAGAAAAGGCGACAAAGGAGGCCTGCCCAATGAGTGCAGCACTCTGCCTGGAAGCAGAGCTGGCGGGAGAAGCAGGAATAGCCGACATTGGACGCAGAAGTAAGCTTGCAATCCTGGATCTGGAGGCCAAGGCTGGAGGAGTGCTGCATGTTCAAGTCTAGCCTGTTCTACAAGTGAGTTCCAGGCCAGCTGGGGCTAAGTAATGAGACCCTGTCTCGACAAAACAGAACAAAACAAAAATTTTAAAATGTATGTAATAAAAAATGCAACAAAAACAAAAAACAAATAAACAAAAACAAGCCACCAATGAACTGTAACAGGGATGCTGGTGGATGAACTGAAATCTGGGAAAGACTGAAGATGAAGCTGACAAGAAAGAAAAAAATAACAGCTGAATTGCTCCCTGGTGCCCCAGGATAGCCCATTGTCAGCTACTTTGAGCAGTCTGGGAAGAAATCTGTCCTCTCACTCCAGAGAAACTGGACTACAGTCTCCCTCAGCCTGCTCTACCATCCCCAGAGCAACATCCTGACCTCAGCAGAAGCCTGGAGCAGACAGGGTGGGGCAGAGGCCGGGGCTCAGAGTAAAGGGATAAGGAAGGGCAACAGTGTCCCCCTGGGAAGCAACAACTTCTGGACGGCACTCAACCACTGCGAACAGATCTGAGCCCTGGGAAGAGAATTTGTTGAGAGTTGAGACCTAGTTCAATAATCAAACAGAAAAGCCCGGCATGGTGGGAAAAGCTTGTGATCCAGAACTCAGGAGGCAGAGGCAGGAGAATCACTGGGAGTTGGAAGCTAGCCTGACCTACATAGCAAGAGAGACACTGTCTTCAAACAAACACCAAATCAGACAACTCTGATAACACACTCTGCTGGAGTCAGTCTCACCAGGGCCGGAGGCAGCCAAGCACTGGGTTGGTAGGCCTGGGGACCCAGGCAGCTGGAGAATGTGAGAGTAGAGGGGTCTCAGGTGACTTTTTTTGACAAAGGTTTATGTGTATGTGCACATATGTCCAAGATGCTCATGGAGACAAGAGGACATCGGTTCTCCTAGAACTAGAGTTACTGTGGTTGTAAGTGCTGGGTACCGAGCTCAGGGCCTCCGGAAGAGTAACGAGTGCTCTTAACCTCTGGGTCATCTCTCTGTGATGCTCTCTCTCTACATCCCAGGGGTCACAGTAACTTTCCTGACCACATGACTCTCCCCTCCCCCAAAGCTGACAAGATCTGTCCAGATTTTAGCATCAGCTTCCATGGTTCCCCACTTTGATATCAGTTCTGTCTCCTCAGGTCGTGAGTCAATATGGCCTGGAGGACACACAGCTAGTCAGGGGGCCGTGCTAGTGTGAGGCCTGGTGCGATATCCAGTTCCCTTTCTATGGAAGTGCAATAGAACTACCAGGAACAAAATCTCCGTTTTGGCTTTACATTTGAAATACTGCCAGTGGGTTGAAGTATGGGTGCAGACAGGCTCTGAAATAGCAGAGATATGCCTCAGTGAGGAAAGCTGACTGTGGCCTATGCAGGATGGGAAGATGGCTCAGAGGGTGACAGGGACAGCACTTTCTATGCAAGCATGAAGACCAGAGTTCAAATCTCCGGAATACATTGCCTAGGTTACTTACTTGTAGGCACAAGAAGAGCTTCCACTCCCACCCTTGCTCCCTTTGAGATGAGGGTTTACTCTGTAGAACACACTGGCTTGTGTTTGTGATCCTCCTGTCTCAGCATCCTGAGTGCTGAGATTAAAAGGAGAATAATCCTTAATTGATGTCAGACCCACTCTCATATTCTAGGGTAGTAGGTGCTCTCCCTCCCCCACATCCTAGTTCCTGTCTTATTTCTTACTTGTTTCTATGAGACAGAGTCTCATGGAGATAGGCTGACTCAACTCAACATGTAGCTAAGGATAACCTTGAACCCCTTATCTTTCTGCCTCTGTTATCCAAGTTCTGGAGTTACAGATATGTCAACCATTGTCCTTTATTTTATTTATTTATATTACTTATTTATTTTTGAGGCAGGGTCTCTGTGGTGATTTGAATAAGAAATGTCCCTCATAGGCTCAATACTTGAACATTTAGTCCCCAGTTTGTGGTGCTTTTTGGTTTTGGAGGCACCACCTTGCTGGAGGAAGTACTGTCGCTGGGGTGGGCTTTGGGAGCATATAGCCCAGCCCCACTTCGGTTTTCTCCAGGTTCCTGTTTAAGGCATCCTACCTCTCCAGCCATGCTTGCCTGCTGCTTGTGGCCATGTCTCCCTTCTTACCCCTTTGGAGCTGTTGCCTTTGGGCATGGGGTTTTACCAGAGCAACAGAAAAGTAACTCATACAGTTGCTGTGTAGCCTGGAACTCACACAGATCCACTTGTCTTTTCCGGATTATTGAATGTATGGGTCACCACGACAGGCTCTAGTTCCCTATTTTCATGCAGCAAGTCTCTTCCTCAGTTCCTCACTCAGCCCTCTGAGCTCCAGTGCTCATCCGGGTCTCACACCACAGAGGGCAGTTTCACCTGTCTCAGCCTGTCTAGAATTGCCCATCTACTGCGTCTACCAACTTTGTCCCTATCTCCAGGCTCTGTGGGTTTCAACTGTCTTCAAAATAGTTCTTCCCTTCTCTACCAGGCCAGTGCCACGCTGAATACCCCGAAATAACAGGGACACTCTCACCTCCCCACTAGGTCACACATTGAGGAAGTGCGTATGGCGTACCTAGTACATGCTAGGCTCTGTTCTGGGTTCCAGGTACACTGGGGACTGACTGCAGAGACCTGACTTGGGTCTACAGTCCAGCCGGATAGGTGTGTGTGGAAGCAGAGCATCGTGGATGAACAAGCTGGATAACTTTAGCGCTACAAAGATCATTCTGCACGCGGGGTCTCTTCAGGGAGTGGAGAGCCAGCCTGGTTGGAAAGGTGACATCCGAACTTTAATCCAGAGCTGGCCTCAGTACACTTGGAGATTTGTTCAAAGGGAAGGATCGGTTCAAAGGCCAAAAATGGAGCAGGCAGGGCGGAGCTGAGGCCTGAACTCTGCGGCCAGTGGTGCTGGCAACACGCTCCAAGCGCGATCTGAGCCCTGGCCAAAACAACCAGCTTCTGCAGCCTCCTAGGGCCGAAAGTCCAGGATTTGAGAGTTTATCGTGGGGACGCCATCTTGTTCTTTTCATCGGGACAAACCAGGCCCAGAGGGGACAAGCTACCCGCCGAGACCACAGAGAGGCGCCACAGCATCTGGTCCGAACGAGCCTCTTCCGTGCGGCGTCGTCAGCCACTCAGAGAACGCTCCCGTCTTCGCAGGGAGGAAATGGGCGGGGCTATTAGGAGCCCCGCCTCCAGCCCGCCCACTGCCGCGCTCCTGACTGGCTCCGCGGAGCGGCCCCGCCCCCGAGGTGTCGCTGCTGGGGTGGGTCGTTAGGGGAGCGGCCGGCCAAGTAGCGGGTGCAGAGCGGCGCGGCCACTGTCTCATCCGTCACCATGGGGGCACAGCTGAGCACGGTAGGCGGCTGGGGGCTGGGGTTGCCAGGCGCGCACCGTGGGGACACGGTACGATCCGGGGCGCCCAGCACCGGTCCACGCGCGCCGCGCCCCACCCGGCCTCTTGCGGACCGTGACTCACGCCCTGGCTAGTGGCCGCGCCAGGCCGGCCTTTCCGCAGGCCAGAGGGGCCCGGAGCGCGGGCCGACTTTGGCGGACCCTCCTGGGTGTGCGCGAATGTGACAGGGAATGAGTGACGTGTGTGCCCGCGTGAGTGGGCGTGACCTGCCTTAGTGAGAAAGTTGGAGTGACTGAGCCCGTGGGAATGTGAAACTCGTGCATCTGTAACGTGTGCATAATGTGAAGGCTTTGTAAATGTAAACGTGAAGCGTGACTGCAGGTGCATGGTGTGTGTGTAGGAGAACGAGAGTGTGGGCGTGAAGACACGCGTGTGTGAATAGTGGACATGTGTGAGCTGGCATGGGCAAGAGTGTGTAGGATGTCTCTAGACCAGAGACTGGGTGCATCTTCTTGCCATAAACAAGGCTGGCAGCTGGCCAGGATCTTTCCTGCTGTCACCCTCCAGGCCCTGGCTATTTCACTCACACAGCTGCCTGTCATTGAAGGAGTGTCACTTAGACTTGGCCACCAGCCCAGGACACTAAGGACGCTAGAACCTTCTAATATCTATGAGTCTACCCTCTTGCTGCCACTCTGGGTTGTCGAGGCCCCCTCTGCAACACTGGAGACCAGTTCCTTTCCCTGATTTCTTAAAAGCATCCATGTGACGTGTGCCCAGCCCCAACCACATAAATGCACCCTAGCCTTGAGGCACCCAGGTCTCTGGGTGTAGGAAGTTTAGGCCAGGACCTGTTATGGAGGGTACCCTTTTCTCTGCGAGATTCCGGGCTCCTGGTGAAAACAGGCAACTGGCTTCTTGGCATGGCATTTACTCTTGAGAGAATGGGCCATCCAGGATGGTCACCCTGAGAAGCAGCTTGGCCCAAGGCGAACCTGTGGCACCATCCCAGAGTGACTTCACCCCACGATGACATTCTGACCAGTTTCTGCAGAGACTACCCATGGTCCCCTGCCCTCCCCTGCTTTCCAGGCTCTCCTCACCTGGAACATGTTGGAGAGTTTATCACGGCACCTTTGCACCTGCTGTCCCATCCTTCATGTTAAGGCAACAGTAGCTCCTTGCAAGCAGCAGAGCTCTGTCTAATTATTAGGAGACCCCCACCCTGGCCTCATCGGTCCAAGGGTTGCTTGGTATTCTCCTTGACTTATGGAATCGACTGGGGTCCCACTTAGTCCCCAGTGCACACAGTGTATGAGAGCCAGCCTCCTATCCTGAAGGCCCATGTGCTCTATGGGTGGCTGCTGGGCATTGGTGAACACATGTCTTATCTGGGCCATGCAGGCCCTGTGGGAGGCCTCCTGCATATATTGGGGGCCCCAAGCCAAAGGATGGCACTTGAGTCTGCTGTCCATCCGGACAGGCTTGGCCTGCTGTTCTGGACTGCCTCTCTGCTTGTTCGTGAGTTCCAGCAACCCTGACAGACCCATTTCTCTGGTAGAGTGTATAAGGCCTTCCCAATGGCTCCTGGCAACCCCAAGCCTGGCTTAGAACCCACAGAAGGTAGCTCAGCTATCCACCTGTTCGTGAGCTCCCTTCCCCCATAGTCTGGAGCCCAGCCCAGAGCCCCCCTGCTTCAGGACTTCCTCTATTTCCTCCCACTTCCTCCCACTTAGAACAGGACCAGGAGGGCTGTGGTCACTTGATCCTGGCAGGACAGCAGGCAAGTGGGTGGTAGACAGGTAAGCGAGTCAATGCTTGGCTTGTTGGGGGTGGCATGGGGGTGGGGATTAGGCTCTCTGCCCACTCTCCCTTTCCAGCCTGGACAGAGTGGATTCCAGGGTTCTAGAGGGAAAAAAACCAGAGTAAACAGCCAGGCAGGGTGTCTGTGGGTAGGGAGCAGTGTGTACCTCCCTTAGCTATGGTAAGTGAGCTCAAGACTCCCTCCTGGGACCCTGGCACCCTTTATTCCTCTCTGTTGTCAGAGCAAGGAGAGGAAGGAGTAGGTTCCTTGGTACAGTGGCGTGCGGCCTGCAGGGTCAAAGTCTGGGAAGCAGCTGCCCCCAAGAACTTGGAATTGGTTGGTTAAAGTTGTGTGTGTATGTGTGTGTATATGTGTGTGTGTGTGTACAGCTGAGGAGGAGCTGGGGCAGGGCCTTGGCCTCAGCTATCTGCCTCCTCTTTACCTGGCCACAGCTGTGGGAGAAGGGTGGGACGGAGGGAAGGGGACAACCTGTGAACCCCAATGCCAGTGAGGACAGAATACACCCAGTCTCCTGGTGACTGAGTCTGGTTGGGCCTCTAAGTTTTGGAGAACAAGCCTTCACTCTGCTGCTCCCAGCCTTGGTCCAGCTCCCCTGTGAATATGTCTGTCTCCTCTAGTTTGAGCTCCTGGGCCCCACACATAGACACACACCTTAGACACAGGGATGTCTACTGGGGTTGTTGACAGAATGAGTGACAGCTAGAATGGCTTGCCACAGGTGACTTTCTGTATAGGAATTTTTATATAGAAAAGGTTCAGATCTTCCGTCTCCATGTCCAGAAGTGTTCCTGGCTCAGGCTTGTCACTGAAGCCTCTGTTTTCTTACCTGAATTGGGAGTGACAATAGCACCTCCTAGATGCTACCTGAGGGTTGAGGTAAGAGAACAGTGTCTATTGGGACCCTGGCTCATGAAGCCTGCTGCTTCTGAGCATGCTCCAGGGACAGGGCAGGGAGCATGACTCTCTCCACAGCCTGTGCTGACTCCAAGATTTAGAAGGCAGATAGTGTAGGCTAAGCCCTTCTCTCATCAGGGAGCAGTCTTGGCTTTTGCCCTGGTTCTGGAAACTTCTAGACAACATAAGTCAGAGAGACATGAGGGGTCAGGAAAGAGAATGTTGTTGTGCTCTCAGTAATTGCACAAATATTTTCTGAGTACCTCCTGCACCAAGGGCTCGGCTATTGGTGCCTGGGCAACCCTAAATTACCTGGAGACAAGAGAGCTGGGTCATTCTGGGCCCAGGACTGGTAGAGGAGCTGTGTGGGGACCCTAGCATTTGTTCAGGGACCCACTTAGAGTCCTGACATATGGGTGTCTTTGTAGACATTGCCCTCAACACTGCCCAGCATTGGTGGGCTTAGGGTGAGTGAGGGTCGTGGGCTGGTCCACACATGGTACCAAATCCTAAATCCATGTTGGGCCTCTCTAAGCCTCCTTTGTCAAATGGGGATGTGGAGACAGCTGCGCTTCTGTATTCATTACTTTTCCGTTGCTGTCATAAAGTACCATGACCAAAGGCAACTTAAGGAAGAGTTTATTTTGGCTTATGCTTCCAGAGGCTGGAGTCCATCATGGCTGGGAAGACATGGCCACGGGAACAGGAAGCTGAGGGATCATATTTCAGCCACCCACAGGAAGCAGAGATAGCTTGTCTGTCCCCAGTGAGGAGGCTGTACCTCCTAAAGGTTCTGTGACCTCACTGAGCAAACTGGGGGCCAAGTGTTCAAATCCATGAGCCTATGGGGGACGTACCCCATTCAAACCATGACAGGAGCCGCAGTGGAGGGTCAGGAACAAATCCAGGTGTGTAGCTGGCCCCGGGAGGCCAGCTGCAGGCCAAGAGGACCTCAGCTAGTGAGCCCGACTGTGCACTTGAACAGTCGTGCTGGGGAAAATAAAACAGGGTGTATCAGGCACAAGTTCAGTTTGGCAGAAGTCACTGGAGCCCATTCCCAGGGTTCCCAACACATGTGGTTTTTGGATGTGGTTTTGCTGCTTGCCATGGAACCCTCTATAGTAGAAAAAAATGCCAGAAGCTAGGTGGTGGTGAGGCACACCTTTAATCCCAGCACTTGAGAGGCAGAGGCAGATGCATCTCTGTGAGTTCAAGGCCAGCCTGGTCCACAGAGTGAGCTCTAGGACAGCCAGGGCTGTTACACAAAAGAAATCCTGTCTCAAAACAAAAAAACAGAAAGAAAAGGAAAGAAAGAAAAATTGTCAGAATGGTCTTCACCTCCCAGAGAGCTTACAGAGAGGCCAAGGCTGTGAAGTCACCAAGGGTCAGATTAGGCCTGATTCCTTGGGGAAGATTTAACCTTTGAGTCGGGTTCTGAAGGATTCATAGGAGTCTGCTGGCTATATAACCGGAGGCAGGAAGAAGAGCACGCAGAGGCTGAGGCAGGTAGGCTGTGGAGAGAGCAGGGAGAGGAGCCCTGGGCAGGAGCCACAGGACCCATGCACTGAAGGTCCGTGGTGGGAACCCCAGCAAATGTTGGAGGCAGTGGAGCAGCTTGTTGGTTTGGGAAGCCGAGGCCTTCTGTGGGGGCATGGTGACTGATCTGGGCTGTGGCTATGGTAGAGGCGCAGTAGGACCTGTCCCCAGAGGTGGCGCGGAAACAGCAAGAGGGGCTGGAAAGTCCTGACGTCAAATCGTCAAATCACAGTTCCATCCATGTTTGGTTCCGTCAGCTCGGCCAGCCACTTGCTTACCCTGAGAACACAGGGGAGGGTCTGGTGGCATGATGTGACTCGGGCAGGGCGAGTCTGTCCCCTCTGTGCTTGGGGTGGAGCAGCCACTGCACTCACACACACTCCGGCTGAAGTGGGGTGGTCCTGGGGACACATGGCCTTGTCCCTGGAGCAGTGCCAGCTCAGGGGCTGTGGCTGGTGTTTGGTCTGTGCATGGCCTTTGGAAGCTGCATTCACTCTCTCTGGAGAGCCCCAAGCCCCAGGGAACGCTTTCTGAGTTCTGGGCTGGGGCCTCAAGCCTGGGTCTCTCTGAAGTTACACTCCATGGTGCCAGCTTGGTTCTTTATCGAGCCTTGGGACAGGTAAGGTGCTTGCACGGCGGGCTCATTAAATGGGTACGATCCTGACTTAAGTGTTATGGACTCAGCAACTGGCCCTTTTTAGACCTGTGGGTCACATACTAGGAGCCTCTGGGGTGAGGCCTTGCATAGGAGAGAGGGAGTTTGTTCTGGGCCCAACAAAGGTCCTTGGCAGCTGGGGCTGCTTAAACCTGCAGAGCCGGTTTGGAGGTGAGGAGTGTGTCAGGCTGAGTGTCCCTCCACTTCTCAGGTTGCACACCCCTCTGGGAATCAGGGGGCCCCCAGCTTAGCTCACTCTCCCTGGGAGGAGGGACTCATGGTGAGCCTCACATTCCTTCTGCAGAGAGGACACAGGCTCAGGCAGAGTGCCCTCCTGAGCTGCTGGAGGATGGGGAGTCCTGGCAGGGCTTGAGAAAGAGGGAGAATGGGGCTGAGCCTCAAGAGTGAGATTACCCTTCCTTAGGGGTACAGCAACCAAATGGCTCAGCGGGTGAAAGCAGGTCTCCTGACCAAAATACCTGACAGAAATAACGAGAGAGGGAAGATCTTCTGGCTTGTGATTTGAGTCTACCATGGCAGTAGAAGTAGGAGCCTGTGGCTAGGCTGTTCACATCCCTGCTAACCAGGCAGCAGAGAGACGGGGCAGGGGCCAGAGCCAATGACTTCTCCAGCTAAGCCCAACTTCCCAAAACAGTTGCCCAGGGCAACTCAGCCAGCAGCGCCCAGCCCAGTGCTGAAGGCAGAGCCCAGCACCCAGGGAGAGACTCGGGTCATTATTTATGGAAAGTGACTCAGCTTACCCAACCTCACTGGCTTGTTTCCATGGCTCTGAGAGGAAGAGAGGAGGAGAAAGTATGGAGACAGTGGTCCTAGGGAATTGGTTCACAGACGCTTGGAGGCTGCGGTCAGTGTAGGACTCTGAGGTGGATCCTGAGCCAGGCTGAGACCTGGAACCTGGGCCTGGGGTGTGACTCAGTGGGTAGAGCGTTTGCCCCGCACCCTTGGCACACACGCCCGTAATCTCCACACTGGGGAGGCCGAAGCGTGAGGGTCAGAGGTCCAGGGCTCTTCGAAACTTTTTCTCATGGTGTTGGGCATAGAAGACAGAGCTATGTGGCAGGTGTCGTGAGTGTGGTTTTGGTAGTTTCTCCTGTTGGTCTGCCGAATGGAGTTCTCTGGACAAGGCTAGAGGGGAAAGGTCACAAGAGGAGAGGCCTGGAGATGCTGATGAAGTGTGACCTGCAAGGGAGGGGTGGGGCTTCTCCCTGCCCCCGGACTGACCTTGGGGTCCACTCTGTCTTTGCAGTTGAGCCGTGTGGTGCTCTCTCCTGTCTGGTTCCTCTACAGTCTCTTCATGAAGCTGTTTCAGCGCTCCTCACCGGCCATCACCCTAGAGAACCCTGACATCAAGTACCCCCTGAAGCTCATCGACAGAGAGGTGACCGCCCTGTCCCGTCCCGCCCCCAGCATCTCTGTGGCTCCCGGGTACCTGCTCTGCTCCCCGTCATAGGCCATGGAGTAGTGACAGGGGCTTCAGACCTTGCTCTCTGTTGTGTGGACTCTTTCCCTGGGGAGATGTAAACTAACACCCGTTCCCTCAGGATAGGGCACAATGACAAACCAAAGCACTATTCCACCGAAGGCCACACTGGGGAACCAGTGGGTTTACTGGGCTTACTTAAAAAGCATGGGTGACCCCCAAAGCAGTCCACCAAAAAGCGTCACCCCAACATGATTGATGGATTTCCCCACATGGCTTAGGTGGAGTGCCCCCTGGAGTTAACCCCCTCCTGTCTGTACACTATAGCACCTTCAGAGACCCCGAGGCTAGCTCTGTTAGGACAGAACCACACAGCTGACTGGAGGAGAGAAGGCTGGAACATCAGGTGAGGTTCCAGTGACCCACCACAGCCTATCCTTCTGTGAGGGAAAGTCAACCATAGGCCCAGACTGGGGGTTGGGGTATCTCTTGCAGGTAGTTACAGCTGCTCTGATGAAGAGAGTAACAATACCCTATGACAGTCCCCACTGTCTTCACTGTCCCATGGGATGCCAGAGTGGGAGAGGCCCTCTCGGACTTTTAGGTACACCCCTACTTAGCCTGGGAAACACGGGAGAACGAGCATCCTGCCCCTTGGAGATAAAAGCCCATCCCTTCCCCCACCCCGTGGGGGTAGATAAAGCCTGGTTTTTGTTAGCTTGGATGTCTGTCTCTGACTGCCTCTGTGAAGTCTGTCTGCACCAGGCCAGCCCTCTGTTCAGGACCCAGGCTAAGCTTCCCTTCTGCTTGGAGGCCCTCCCTTTTCCTCAGGGCCCTCCCTGCTCTATTCCTGGCTTCCCCTAGCTGCTTCCAGAGGGTGTGGCAGGAAAACTGAGTCAGGGAGCAGAGAGTGAGCCCAGAGGAGTAGAGGAACCTTAGCCTGGGGCCTAGGTCTTCATTCTGGATGTGGGACCGTGGGACTGGCCATCTCAGTGGGGAGCTGAGGGACTCCTTCCTAAGTCCTGATGGTCTCAGAGTTGCAGAGGAGACAGAAAAGAAAAATACAAAATAAAAAACAAACCCTCTCCTACTGAGACCCATGTAGACTCTCAGTAAGTCTTCCACATATGTAGACACACACATGTTTTCTTTTCATACCAAAATGGAGTTCTCATGTTTTTCTCAGGGCCCTCCCTCCTCTATTCCTGGCTTCCCCTAGCTGCTTCCAGAGGGTGTGGCAGGAAAACTGAGTCAGGGAGCAGAGAGTGAGCCTAGAGGGGTAGTTTTTGTTTGTTTTTGTTTTTGTTTGTTTTTGAGATGGGGTTTCACTGCAGTAGATGAGGCTGGCCTCGAACTCACAGAGATCGCCTACCTCTCTGCCTTCCGAGTGCTGGGATTAAACTGCACCACCGTGCTCAGTGTGGTGTTTTTACACCCTGTTGTTTGTCAGGTTTTTGCTTTGTTTTGTGTTGCCGAGGACGGAACCCAGGGCCTTCAGCAAGGCAGTTGGTGCTCTGCCCCTTGTCCTCAGCCCTCTCAGCCGTATCTAGTCTCTGTAGTCCCCCCCTCTCTATGCTGCCTTTTAATTCTTACAGTGTGGTGTGATTTGCTTGTCACCGAGAAAGTTCTGCTTGTGCAGCAGGGCTTCGCCCGTGGCTGTCCCAGCCCCCCCCACCCCCAGCAGTGGGTTGTTTTGGAAACCTAAAACCTGGTTCCGTTTTATTCATACAATGCCGATGGGTTTTCATGAATTCAAAGCTGCCTTGTGTGTGTGTGTGTGTGTGTGTGTGTGTGTGTGTGTGTGACTGTCTAGTGTCCTATAAACAAAGTTTATAAGAACATGAGAACCCTCCTGACCCCATTGAATGGGCACATGGCATTATGACACTTCTCCAGTTCAGCTTCTTCCCCACTCCCTCCCCTCCCCAGCCCGCTGCTGCTCTTCCTGGTCAGCATCTGGACCTGCTTTGTAGCCCTGCCAAACAGTCCTGCCATGGGCTGTCTTAGTAATAGTTATCAATACTTCCTCCAAAAAAACCCCTGAAGGGTGGCGTCTGTCCTTGGCACTTGGGCTCATAGTGCTGAACTCTGCTCCTAGTCAGTTTGTGGCTGCATTTGGCCCAGTACAAAGGTTCTGGGAGGCAGGGTGACCCACAGCTTTTCCCTGAGTGGTGCCCAGTTGGGCTTCTCCAACATCTCCTCTGCTCAAATGTGCAGGGGTGGGGGTTTCCCCAGCAATCAGCTCCTTGTGCTGACTTCCTCCTGAGGGGCAAGGCAGGGGCAAGGCCTTCTTTCTCAGACTGAGCTAAGGTAGGGGAGCCTGCAGTTAGCCCCCAGGTGTTAGTGCTGTGGCCATCTGTTGGCACAGGCGCATGTGGGTGTGGCCCTGCAGCTGCTGGCTCTTCCCCAAGCCAGCCTGGGTGACAGGACAGAGTCCACAGTCAACTTTGACAAGAACTCACTTGATCCTCCCGTGGGAGACTCAGTCTTTTCTATAGGCTCTTAAGCAGCCCTTGACCATCCCTGAGGAGAATGGCCACCTCGGCTCAGCTGTTGACGATGCCCTGGTGCCCAGTCTCTGGAGAGTGGAGGCCAGGTTTTGGACTCTTGACTGTAGCCAACCACAGGACTTCCCAGGCAGTGGAGACTGCTATGGCCCCTGGCCCCACATAGCCCAGCCTCAGTCACAGCCATTCACTCCTGCGGGCTCTCGGCTTCAGTGACTTCTAGAACCTTCTACTGCCAAGCTTGGCACATATGACTGTCTCAGCTCTGCTCATTTTCTAGTCCAATCATAAGTCGCTCCTGTTACCCTAGATTGCAGTTCCAGCGCCACCTCCTGGAATTTTCTGGGTTGTCTGGGATCCTCCCTTTGGGGCCATGTGCTCATTCTTGCTTTGACCACCCTGCTATGTGGCCCTCTCTGGGCCAGTAAGAACAGAGGCCCACCAGGTGTGTGTGTGTGTACTGATATCAGTGTCTTTGCTGGGGGACTGGGGTGCGTGTGCGCCATGAGGCCCAGCAGCTCTGCCTCTTTGCAGATTATCAGTCACGATACACGCCGCTTCCGCTTCGCACTGCCTTCGCCCCAGCACATCCTGGGCCTTCCCATCGGTGAGTCTGTCTAACCCAGCCCATCTCCTCCCTGGAGTCAAGAGTAGGCGGAGGGGGCAGTGCCTGGCCAGGCAGAGTGGGCCTGTGTCTCTGCCAGTGGCACCAGCTCAGGGGTAGACCAGTACCGAGGTGTGCTGGGAACCCTTTGGGGGGCGGAGGTAAGGAGTAGTGGGAGCCAAGGCCAGGCCAGAGTCTGAATGTGAGACAGGTGTAGGGCCCTGGGGAGACGTGTTCCTGGGGGGATAGTGCCTGACTCCAGACGACCCCTCCCTGTCTTACAGGCCAGCACATCTACCTCTCGGCTAGGATCGATGGGAACTTGGTCATACGGCCCTACACCCCGGTCTCCAGCGATGACGACAAGGGCTTCGTGGACTTGGTCGTCAAGGTGGGGTCCCCAGGGCATGGCGGGTTGGGGTGTGGAAACCTGCTTCCTACTCAGGTGGCAGAGGAAGGGAGACCTATAGCGGAGTAGGTGTTGGTCAGCTGTCGCGGGAAGAGAGAAGCCCTCAGGTATCAAGTCTCTGAAATCAGAGGGCTTGAGAACTAACAGTCGAAAGTGCAGAGCAGGACCCTTAGGGGTGGATGAGAGGTTGGGATATCCGTAGGGCCAGACAGAGCCTTGTGCATCCCAGTCCGGCTTGGGACATTGTCCAGAGATAAAAGAAATGGTCATGGACCGAGCATCTGTTCAGGGTGGAATCACTGGTCAGACAAGAGACGCGGGCAGAGAGGGGGGAGTCTAGCGGAGACAGAGAGAGAAAAGCCATAGATAACGGGCCCTCCTGACCTGAGTCTCTGTGGCTCCTGCTGACCCTGGATAAAGGTCAGAAAGAAACCTGCAGCAGAGCCTCTGACAGTGTTCTGCCTACCCCTCCCTTTCCCCGTCCCTCGGACTCTGGCTTGTCTCCGAGGTCTAGGCCCTTGGGAAGATGGCCCAGCCCTGGTAGGGCACTGCTACTCTTTGTCCCCATATTCTTAAGTCATTTGAATCATAGGCCCCTCCTTTCCCAAGACAGGAGTCCCATAGGGGCCAGAAGGAAGTTGCTTCAAGAAGGATGTTTGTGTGACTGCCGAAGCGTGCTGGAGGGGAGGGAGGGCAGGGCTGAGCTGATGCCCAGAGCCATGATGTGCTGGCAGATGTGGTCACAGAGCTCCAGCTGGCACAGTACTGACATGGCCCTCCAGCTAGTAGCCCTGGGTGGCAGGTGGACGCCTTGCTTTTGTGAGGTGTGGGGTGGATGGCTTAAGTTCGGCTGAATGGGACCCTAGGTGAGGTGCTGGCTTCCCACAGGGCAGGGGTACCCCAAGGCTGGGTGGGGACTGAGGGATATCTATGTGGCTTGCAGATTTACTTCAAGAATACACATCCCAAGTTTCCTGCTGGAGGGAAGATGTCCCAGTACCTGGAAAACATGAGTATTGGAGACACCATTGAATTCCGGGGCCCCAACGGGCTGCTGGTCTACCAAGGCAAAGGTGAGTGGAGCAGGCATCCCTGGGGACTGGAGAGCTGGGGGTGCTGTGTCTGCAGGGACTGGGGGGTGGGGACAGGTGGTATACCTTGGTTTTCGGCTGTTTAGAAGATAAGTGGCCAGCACAGGGGCTGCCCCTGGTTATGCTTGGGGTCCAGGTTCATTTGCAGACCCCCCTGCTTTGTTTACTCGGTGCCCCCCAAACGAGCCAGTTAACTAGCCAGGTTAAGTGGGAATTCTCCATTCTGCCCACCTTTGCCCGTCTTTTCCATGGCGATGCGTTTGAGTGGGGTCCTGGATTCCTATCTTCATCCCAGCTGGCTGGGGCTGTGTGGTGGTGTTTCCCCTGCCTGGGACCCCGCAGGGCTCAGCTGCTCCAATCACCTTTCCTTCCCTTCCCAGGGAAGTTCGCCATCCGTGCAGACAAGAAGTCCAACCCTGTTGTGAGGACAGTGAAGTCTGTAGGGATGATCGCAGGAGGGACAGGTAAGACTGGAAGCCTGGCTGTGCTGCGGTGGGTCAGGATGTGGGGATGGGAGGACGGAGGTCTGAGGACAGGCCTGGGTGTCCCATACCTCTCCCTGCTTGGGTGCCTGGCAGGCTCCAGCAGTCACTCAGCGTGTGGGGACCCTGTTTCATAGGTATCACCCCAATGCTGCAGGTGATCCGCGCCGTCATGAAGGACCCAAATGACCACACTGTGTGCCACCTGCTCTTTGCCAACCAGGTCAGTGAACAGTCCCCAGAACGGGCAGCTTTGGGGCTTGGCCAGCCTTGTATGGAGATGCTGAGGATATCTGGAATGAGGGGCAGTTGACCATTCTGCCAGCCGCAGGTGTGAGTGGCTGCTGAAGAGGGAGCACTGTGGGGGGTGAAGAGGGAGCACTGTGGGTGGGCTGAAGAGGGGGCACTGTGGGTGGGCTGAGGAGGGAGGACTGGGTGGGCTGAAGAGGGAGCACTGTGGGGGGGGGTGAAGAGGGAGCACTGTGGGTGGGCTGAAGAGGGAGCACCGTGGGGGGGGTGAAGAGGGGGCACTGTGGGGGGTGAAGAGGGAGCACTGGGGCATTTCTCTACTCCTAAACCCCACCTGGTGCTGCCTTTACCTTGGGCAGAGTTTGGAGCTCTGGTAGAGGGGAGGACACTAGCCTGGGCAGAGAAGGAGGTGAGGTGCCTAGGACGCAAGCCCTTGGCAGCCCCCTGAGCATGGTTGCAGCCTGGCTTTTGTGGCCTGCTGTGTGGCCTGGGACACGTGACTTGCCCTTTCTGCGCTGTGCTGTGCTTCTCAATGGTAGAATGGGCTGGCTGGCAAAGCAAGACTGTCACATGAGCCTTCCCAGGTCCTGTATCTTGCGGCCAGATATGAACTCACGTGATGTCTCTGGAAGACCGAGCTGAGTCCACCTGTCCCAGCAGTGTAGAGGCCAGACCCCCAGAACCTTGTGTTCCTCAGACATGATTCGGGTCATCTTGTCCCCAAGGTCTAGCTGGCCCAGCTCCGCACTGCCCATGTGTGAGGCACAGTAGCCTAGGTGGAGGGGCTTGGTTGCTGTGTGGCTATAGGAAACACCTTGATGCCAGCACAGTGGCCTTAGCTAGGCCAAGGAGACAGAGGTTAAGCTGGCGGCTGTAAACTCACCGAAGTGGAGGCTGGTCCTGAACTCAGGATCTTCCTGTGTCGGCCTCCAGATGCTGGGATTACAGGCATGTGCCATCGTGCCCAGCTGGTCAGCTGCTTTGAGGGCTCTACAGGCCGGGTGACTGGAGTGGCCGCTGTGCCACCAGGACTTTAGTGGGTGTCAGCATCCGCCTCCTGTGAGCCAGAGTGTGGTTCACAGGGGCACGGTGACCCACCCTCGGGTCTGTCCCCGCTGAGGTCCCGAGGGCAGGCTCTGAGTCACCTTTCCTGACCATGTGGCCTGTCCCCTGCAGTCCGAGAAGGACATCCTGCTGCGGCCCGAGCTGGAGGAACTGAGGAATGAGCATTCTGCTCGCTTCAAGCTCTGGTACACAGTGGACAAAGCCCCTGACGGTGAGCACAGGGAACCCCAGGGGGAGTGGGAGGCGCCCACCCTTGGCCCTTCACCGGTCTCATTCAGCACGCATGGCCTGCTCATGGCTGTGGAGAAACCACAGAACGTGGAGCTAAGAAGCAGCAGAGCCAGGCCGGGGACCCCAGTCCTTGCTTCCTAGTCTCCCCCACTGTCCTGCTGGGCAGAGGAGCCCACATTCTCTCTGTGGGCCTCGCTTACTTTGGGGCAGGCCATGGGGCAGTGCTGAGGGTTGGGGTGGCTGCTTGTGTGGTTTGTGACCTGTAACAGTCTTTGAGTGTGTTTCTGGTCACTTTATCTGGGGAGGGGCTGGGATGTTTCGTTTGCCTGACTCTGCTATCCTTCTGTGTAAGCGTGGTCCAAGTTCACAGTGCTGTGGAGGAGCCAGGCCCAGGCTGGAAGGAGGGCGTTAGGCCCCCGAACTCCCATGAGAATGCTCTCTGGGAACTGGGCTGTCCTTCGTTTTCCTGATTGGGGTAAAGAATGAGAGTATAAGAAATCACAGGCTCAGTTGGTGGAGCGCTCACTCTGCACGCATGCCGCCCTGGGTCTGATCTACAGCATAACATAAAACTGGACACGATGGCACATGCTTGCACTCGCAGCATTCAGGAGAAGGTGGGGAAGGATCAGTTCAAGTTCAAGGCCAGCCTGGGCCACATGAAACCCTGTCTCCTTAAAACAACAAAACAACAAAAGCCAACATTGTTGTGTCTTATTTGCTGTAAAGAAAGCAGAAGCCCCTGCTTCCTCCAAGACTTTCTAGTCACCCCTGGGAGAGAGGGTAAAGATAGACTGTTTCTAGTCACCCCAGGTAGAGAGAGCAAAGATAGACTGTTTCTAATAACCTCAGGTAAAGAGGGCAAAGATAGACTGTTTCTAGTCACCCCAGGTAGAGAGAGCAAAGATAGACTGTTTCTAATAACCCCAGGTAAAGAGGGCAAAGATAGACTGTTTCTATAAACCCCAGGTAGAGAGAGCAAAGATAAGACTGTTTCTACAAACCCCTGGGAGAGAGGGCAAAGATAGACTGTTTCTATTTATCTTCGGTAGAGAGGACAAAGATAGACGATTCCATCCAAGTCCATCTTGGTGGCCAGTGAGTTTATTGGGGTGACTTAGGAGCATGGCTGAGGGGAACCTGGTGATTCAAAAGTATCACCAAGAACCCTCCCCAGCATGGGTGTCCACTTATGCCTGCTGTGTCTCAGGGTGCACCTTGTAGGCAGTTGCACTGAAGAGTGTCTTCTTCCCTAGACTACCTTACTGCCTTTGTAACCCCAGGGAGGCCCTGGTGAGTCTCCCAAATGTCTCCCTCCTCCCCAACAGGAAGGAGATTCAGTGGGAAGGAACAGCTATTTAACACCATGCCCACCAAGGCATGTGTGTGTGAGTCAGCCAGGCACTGAACTGCTTGCTGCTTTTCTTCTAGTAAAGAAAGGGGGAGTGGGCTGTGGGGGTGGGCTTGCCAGGGAGCAGCTAACAGGCAACCGGCCCCTGTGGGGTCAGGGCCAGTGCTGCTCCCGTGTGGTGGTCTGTGATAATGCAGACCATCTCCCAGGGCTGGTTTTCCTAACAGGGCAAGAGGTGTTTGTTTCCCTTTTATTCAATACCACTCTGACCCACAAGAAAGCAGCAACAGGTCCTCAGGGCCTAGACACGGGGGCCAGCAGCCCACACATGTGAAAAATGCTGCTTACCCAGGACCATCTTTGGGACCTGGATAAGGAAATACCATCTAAAAATGAGCCTTGCCTCTGTTCCTGTCTGTCTGCACCCTGCCTTGTTCCAGAGGAATCCTAGGAGCCTGCAGTGACTCACATGCTGAGTCAGAGGGTGCAAATGGAATTTAGGAATGGGAGAAAAACAAGGGCTGGCCCAAAGTGGAGTCCAGGATGAGGCTCATACAAAGGCATGGCTGGGATGCGTGTCTGCTGCGTGTGGGCCTTGTGTGTACTCTGACATTCCCAGCAGCCAGGGTGCACAGGGAAATGTGTTGAGTTACTTAGCTCACGGTATCCGTGAGCTGGAGGACATTAGTGGTCAAACACAGTGGATTCTTCCCAGGACTAGACTGTATTGGCTCTCCTGCACCTGGGAACCCATAGGGGAGACATCATATAGTCACCTGTCAGGCAACACCTTTAAAAAATTATTAACATTATAATTGTGTGTGGGTGGGGCGGGGAGGTGTATTCCATGTGTGAAGGTTAGAGGACAAGTTTATGGAGTCGAGTTCCGGGAATAGAACTCAGGTCGGCAGGCTTGGCGTACACAGCAAGTGCCTTTACCCACAGAGCCCTCCCTGGCCCCAGTGTGTTTTTAACCTGGAGCTTCTGCGTTGTTTCTGCTAGTATTGAGGGCTTCGAGGAAGCTTGTCTGGGTTGCAAAGGACAGGGACAAGCCAGAGTAATGGGGACTGGAGGGATTGAGGGGCCTCTGCCCGGCCTGGCGGAGCTCTGGGTCTCGGAAGAGCCTCAGTGGCAGCAGTCAGTGGTCCTGCATCCCTCTGGTCTGCTGCTGCCTCTTCCTGTCTGCCTCTGAAACCAAGCTTGAGGATGTACCCACTGGGCATAGCTCAGGGACTGGCTGGAGCAGGTACCCGTACCCGCAGTTGGACCAAGAGAGGGTTAGATTGTTCTCTGAGCAGCCAAAACCAGCCAGCCAGTCCTTAAGAAAATGTTGGCCCAGAGCCCTCCCAGCCTCTGTGCCGGTTTCTCCCCAATACTTTGTCCCTTTCGAGGGACAGGAAACATGGTATGCTCACAGGCCGGGACAGGAGAGGGAGGTGATGGCAGGGAGGGAGGGAGCAGCTGCCACCCCAGGGCCTCGGCCTAGCGTTTGAGTCTGTCCGGCCTCACAGGTGTCAGATCCTGGACTGTGTTTGCATGCTGCTCCTTCCAGGAGATTTTTATTTATTTTAAGACAGTCTCACTCTGTAGTCTTGGAGCTGGCCTTGAACTCACGTCCTTATTCCCCTTGACTCTCTCAAGTGCTGGGATTACAGTCGTGAGCCTGTAATCTCACCTGGCCCGCTCACTATTTACTGAGTAACAGTTTCACACTAGGGACCAGAACACAGCTGTGAACAAGACCCTACTCCTTGTGGGCTGACTCTGCGGTGGCAGAAAAGTCAGGCAGTGAGCTTGCAGCTGGGGTTCAAGGTGTAGAGAATGCCACCCTGACCAGCCTGGGCGGGGCAGCCCGGCAAGAGTCCCGTGACCCGGGAGGGAGAGGCAGAGTCAGCCAAATAATATCAACAAAACCACACCTGGATGGGACAAGGCTTCTCTCTTTATTCAGGCTTTTCTCTCCTCTCCTCTCCTCTACTTCCGTTCTCTTCTGTCTATATCCTCTCCATAAAAATCACACATATACACGTTCACCACGTCTTGTGGATGAAGCAAAGCTTCAACACACATTCACCTCATGTACACATATACCTTGTTTTAACACACACACACCTACCCACACCCATCTTGTAAGCTTCCTCTTGTCTTGTGGATGGAGCAGAGCTCCAACACACGTAGACATTACCCACACCTCTTGTAGGCTTCCTTTTTCCCTTCTCTCGTCTCTTGTCCTCTCTTCTCCTCCTCCTACTCTCTGTCTGTTTTTCCATATATCTTACGTATTTTTTGACAAAGCCCCTCATGGGGAAAGATCACATTACAATCACGTCTTAATCATACACTTAAACTTCACATTAATGATTACAGGTTTTAATTTCAGTGATCACAAATGCCATATTTTTAAAAAACAAGTTATTTTAAAGCCTACACCTAAACCCCTAGCTCCCCAAATATTTTCTCCCCACAATACATCTATGTCCTAGAAGCAATAGTTTTTCTACTATAGATTAACAGAGTTTAAGCAAGACAAGTAATTTCACAGCCAGCTTCTATTGTTAGCTGGCAGGTAGTAGTCTTGCAGTTGCTAGGGAACAAGTACACATCATAGTATCCTAAGCCAACAAAATTCTTATTTAGTTACACAGTGAATATTACAAACACAAGTTTATTATAACTAGGAAACTTTAAGTCAGGGGTCTTTTTGCTTTTCTTAGGTAAAAGGAGAATCTGCTGTATAGCTCTGTATCTTCAAGGTGCAAAAAAACTCATCAGTAAACTTTTGATTATAGAAACCAGGAAAGAATCAATTTTATTTGTGGCCGAGGAAGTTCAAGCCTAACTGTGGACACTGAGGCTCACCTGTTATTTCTTGAATCACGGGTCTGTTTTTGCAAGGGTGAAATTCATGGCCCTGGCAATTAAGCTTTCTTTGTTCTAGCTTTCTAACCCTGACCAAACAAGTCCTTAGCAAAAGTGCTTTCTTACTTTTATGTTATTTCTGGATTACTAGTGTTTCCTAAGTTACTGATTCCAAGGAGTCTGGCAAAACATCCTATTTTAATCCTGTAACTATACATGAAAAACACCTACTATTCCTAACGATGCATGTTTTTTAGTTATTGCTTCTGGAGTTTCAGTTGAATTTCAAGTGAAATTAGTGAATTTAGCTGAGCGGCACTGTCTTGCCCAAGTGGCGTTGCTCGAGGGAAAAGCATCCCCATTGTTATGTGTGCCAGCAACACTGCCCACTGAGGGGCTAGCGACCCCACAGAACTTTCACACCGCGAGAGACAGGATACCATGGTCGCAAGAAGTGCGATAAGACCCAGCAGTGGGAGAGGGTGTTCGGGAGACAGTCATCCCCCAGGACTTTGTCAAACTGAGGCAGACTCATTGTAGCCTTTGCTACACCAGTGAGCTGCATCCCGAAGCTCCCATGCTGGCTGTTGTTCCCCTGCGTTGCTCCCAGCAGGCACCTCCTCAGGGAGACTGCGTGGTATGACCCTGAACAATTCTGCGTCCTCTGGGCCTCAGCTTCTATAAATGAAGCCCATATGCCATGCCCTGGGCTGGGGGACCCTTGTTTAGCATGCGTGGAGTTCCATCCTAGCACTGCAAGGCTAGATAATCCTGTGGTAGTTGGGGGCCCACGGTTTTCAAACTGTAAGGTGAGTGAGGGGAGCTGACAGCCTCGTGTTCCGGCTGGGCTGTCGGGAGGTTCAGGGGCTGAGAGCAGGGCGGGTTTACTGAAAAGGAAGTGGGGCATCTGGGAGAGGACCGGACGATGGGGGAGCTGTGGGTCTGTGGGTTGGGCAGGCAGTGGATCCCACATTGATTTGCTGGTCTCTTTGTTCTCCAGCCTGGGACTACAGCCAGGGCTTCGTGAACGAGGAGATGATCCGAGACCACCTTCCACCCCCCGGGGAGGAGCCACTGATACTGATGTGTGGACCCCCACCCATGATCCAGTTCGCCTGTTTGCCAAACCTGGAGCGCGTGGGCCACTCCAAGGAACGATGCTTCACCTTCTGAAGGCTGGACGCTGGCCACTCCCATGCCTGCCGCTCACACACTCACCATAGACACCTGTCCAGCCATTCCCGCCCCAGCACTGTCCCTCACCCTGATGTATGCCCGCATCCGTCCTGGGGCCTGGGTTCAGCCTGGCCTGCCCAGCCCTGGTCATTCAGCTGTTCTGGCCCCTGAGGGGCCCCTTTGGGAGCAGGCCTGTGTATCGGGTGGCCCCTGTTGACCGCTTTCTACATAGGCTCCTGTCTGGCACTAAGTGGCTATTACCATAGATGTCCCATGACCACCTCCTTACACACACACACACACACACACACACAGCTGTCAGTACCATGTCTACCCATTGCCGTGGACCACAGTCTATAGATAGGAAAGGAGAACGGTAAACAGACACAGCCTCAATGCCTGCCACACACCCACCTGCCTTAGGCCACGGCCTGGCCTGTGCCCCTAACACTACATTGGACAGTAACACCCAGAGTTTCTCTTAGGAGGGTATCTTGCAGTGACACACTGCCCCCACTGCTGGCCAAGGGTCCCTGGGGCAGCACACAGACCCTTCCAAAACCCCATAACCCCCTGCAGCCTTAGGTGCCCTAAGCTGTCAGCCCAACAGAGTGTGGTAGACCCTGGGGTCCTAGGCGTTGCCTGGGCCACACTCTGGCTTGTTCCTCCATCCCAAACCTCCCTCCTGCCCAGCCCCCTGCCTGGGGGGAGGTCTGAGCAGTGCCTCTTGCAGAGACAGACCCGGTGCCTGGCGCTGCCTACAGCAGGTAGCGGTTTCCCGCAGACCAGCTCTCTCGGTTGTTTATGAGCAGAAATGAGTTGAAGTAAAACTTTGCTGATACCGACACCTCTGGAGGCTCCATGGGGGTCACCAGGGAGTGGCAGTAGGGCTGTGTGGGACCCACGTGTTTTTTATTTCAGATACACACTTGCATTGCCTGTTCAGAGTGGGGGAAGTGGGGGAAAGTACCTTATTACTGATGACTGTCACTTCCAGCTCAGGACAGCCCTGCAGAAGGTAGAGTGGGCTGTTCCCTGCCTCACTGTCACATGCCAGGGATTTCCTGCGATGCCTTTGCCATTACCTTCCCTCCCGGGTTCTGAATTCTGCGGAGAAAGATGCTGGACGGATAACATTTGTAAGATGGTCACATGATGACATCAGGTGGGAGTGAGGACTGTTCTTAGAGCTGGGTAGCAAGAAAGCCGCCTCCGATGCATGGCCGGGTTGTGAAGCCCTGGTCCTGCCAGGCAGAGGTCCAGGCGGTGAAGATGAGTCCTAGAGTCTTGTGGTTGCAACAAGCAGCTTCCAGAGACAGCGAGGAAAGCAGGTGGCTTGAGGGGCCCGGGAGCTGCCTAGGTAAAGTATTTGCTGCAGAAGCCTGTGGATCCCAGTTCAAAGGCAGCGCGTGCCTGTGATTCCAGCACTGGGAAGTGGATAGCATGATGGGCAGCTTGGCCAGCCAGTCTAGCCCACCGGTGAGCTCCAGGCTCAGTGAGAGACCCTGTCCAAAAATAATGTGGGAAGAGAGGGACCTGGCATAGGTCTCTGGGCTCCACATGTGCATGTGGTGAATGCACACACACACACACACACACACACAAACAAAAGAATATAGGTGGCTATAGGAAGGGCACAATACGAAGGGGGTAGGGCTAGACTCAAGGGAGTGATGGGTAGAAGAAACCACAGGAGCACAAACACCCCCTCCTGCCTTTAGCTCAGGCCCGAGTGGGTCAGGAGTGGGTCAGGAAGAGTGTGAAAGGCCACAGGAATGCCTGTGGAAGCCTCTGGGGCGGGGCAGTCCCTCCCCTCCCGTCCCCCTATGTCCCTGACCCCGCACATAGGATTCTGTGCGCTCCACTTAGAATCTCAGGCCCCATAGCCCTTCACCACTGTGTGGGAGGTGCTGAGCCCTTGGCACAAGTTAGGTTTGTGCTGTCTGAGGATTCAAAATCAGGGTGTGGGGTTTGAAAGGGATCTGGTCTTACCCTCCGAGAACAAGCCAGGACGAGATGTGCTGGACCTGGCTTGGGCCCTCAGTTTTCCAATCCACAATAATGGGCTAATGATTCTTCACTCCTCCCATACCTTTGGCTCATTTAGTACGTTACAGTGGCCTCTTTACTCTCAGAAGTTGATCTTAGTGTTGGGGAAATCACTCCTTAGCACACAGAATTGGGGGAAAAAGATCAGCCAGCTCCAAGAGCGTCAAGAACTAGTAAAAGGAAAAGGAATTCCCAGGAGATCGACACTTGGTTGTGTGGTATGTCAGTGTGCAGTGGGAGGTTTGTCCAGAACAGGACCCTGGCAGATCTCCACCCCAGTGCAGCTGGACTCTGGGTTCCACAACTGGAGGTGTGGTTTCCTCAGTTACCCAGCAAAGTGGGAGTGGATTTCTCTGGCTACAACAACATGGAAGCTGCATCTGTGTGTCCCAGGGAGACAAGCCTGCCTGATCACAGAGCTCCATCTGCATGGGGGAGGCCAGTGGAACCTCCTCCACAGAAAACTTCTCCCCAGTCCCAGCACCGGAGTTAGATGAATCCCTTATAGCCCCCTGTACTAGATGAAAACAGGGATATTTTAATTACTTTGCTCTCAAGAGGAGTTAGGGCCTTATTAACAAGCTCCCTCTGGCACAACTGGCTAAATCTGTGGCTATCCCTTTGCCCATCCTGGGATCTTTTTCCTCTTGCATACCTAGAAGCCGTGTGTGTGTTGGATGCTGGTGGCCCTTACTTAAAGGCAAGGAAAGAGGACAAGCTAGACTCAGTCTTAGCTATACTCCCCGGACCAGGATGCCTCTCCAGTGTCAGGTGCAGTGCTGAACTGTAAGGTTTTCCAGCTCCTGCCTAGCTCTCCATCACCTGTTTTTTTTTTTTTTTTTAAGGTGGCTGACTGGGTAGTGTATGTGCATTTTAGGCACTGGTAGCAGGGTAGGGGTTTCCAGTTGTGCAGTCTATGTCCTGAGAATGAGATCAGTCCAGGTTGATCAAAGTTTCAACTTTTCCAAGGTTTGAGTTATTCAGCATTTCAAGCTAGAAGTCTGGAATTCCTACGTCAAGCCGGTGAGTTTCTTATGGGAAACTGGTTCTTGTCTCTTACTGACAGCCTTTCCTTCATAAAATCTACGTTTTCAAGGGAACATGACCACCTGAACCAAGAGCATCGTGTTTTGTTTTTTAATTCTTGAAAAAATATTTTGCATATGTGTATGAGTGTTTTGCCTGTATATATGCTTACATGTGCATGCAGTATCCACGGAGGCCGGCAAAGGGCGTTAGATCTCCTAGAGACTATTGTGAGCCTCCATGTGCTGGGAACCAAATCCAAGTCCTATCAGCAAATGCCGTCTCTGCAACCCCTGCATCACGTTTCTTTTAGAGGCTTTTGTAATTTTGTGATGCTGGGGTTTGTGCTCCACTTCGAGCTATACTCCCAGGTCTGTGTGTTTCGTAAAGTAAATATCAAATACATCTCACATCAGACCAGCTTCTAGAAGTCCGTTGCATCAATGAAAAACTATCCCATAGGCTAAACAGTAACGAATAGGTCAAGTTACCCTTCCCAACCACCTGCAATTGTCTCACTTACACAGACAAGCAGAGAGATGACTAGGGAGTCCTCCAGCTCTCTAGTCAACACTTACACGCAGTGGTCACCGTGGTCACGAATCTTACAACATGGGCAGTTGATCAAGGCATGATCAGGTCTGAAATGAACGCAGAAACAGGAGGATCCGGAGTTGCAGGCCTTCCAGGATGTACACATTGCAGAGATACTGTCTTAAAAACACAAGTTCAGGGGCTGGAGAGCCACCAGTTCCAGGGGTTCTGGGGCTTTCAGCAAGTATCAGCACTCTCAGATGCACACACCCGCAAATGCAATATATGGGGAAGACTGCACCCAAAAGAGTACAAGGAATGCAAGTGTGCAAACAAGGTGGCAGCCTAGAGAACAGGAGGAAAACATAACCAGCGCGTGGACTTCCGAGTGAGGCAAACTCACGATAATTCCCAAAGTTTCTTTTTTTCGATAATAGAAGGAGGTCGGGCAGATTGCATCACCCAGGCATCCCGCAAAGTAGGCGGGTCGCCTTAGGGGCAACCTTTACCCGCTCAAAAATTCGTCTCACATTAGCAGTGAGGACTCGGGCGTCACCCCGAATCGTTATTTTCCTTACTCATAAGTTTAAGGCATAAACTAATAGTGCACGGTCCTCTGGGGTAAGGAATTATATTCTTGTTTCAAGTATGGTGAGTGTCAGATCGCTCGTCCAGCTGATAGAATTGTTTATTTGAAAGTTTTTCTAGTAGTTTCCAATTTACATCACTTTAACTCTTCACCATAAAGAAGATAAAAAAGAATCCGCAAAGTCCCGGCCCTCTATATGCAGATTAGAAGTGGGTGCCGCAAAGGCTCACGGGGAGGAGGCCCCACCTTTTCCGTTCCGAGTTTCGTTTGAGCTGTCGCGAGAGTTGGTTGTCCGGGTGCCGGAAGCTGCTCGTCGTTCCGTAAGCGGCCAAGGGGCGGGTTGGCTGCTGACGGCGTCTCTTCCACTCTCCGCTAGCTTAGCGGCGCAAGATGGCCGACATCTCGCTTGACGAGCTCATCCGGAAGCGCGGAACGGCGACCAAGGGACGGTGAGCAACCCTTTTCTCTATTCGGGGCTCGCTGCTTTTTAGGGTTCGGGGGCGGAGGAGTGAGCAGCCCCGGGCGCGACGCGAGGAGCCGCCTGCGCCCGCCCCCCTCGCCTGCGCGCTCCTTATTGGCCGGGCCGCGCGGGCCCAGCCGCTCGCCCGCCCACTGGCTGCGGGGCACGGGAGGCTCGGCCGCCCGCAGGCGGGCCGAGGGCTGGGCAGGGCCGGGCCTTCCTTCCCCGGGACCCGGGCCGGGGCCCAGGGTCGCGCAGCCTCTGCTCGGGTTTGCGGCCCTGGGAGAACGGAAGTTGAGCGGACGCGACCCCAGCCCAAGGCTGTAGACGCCCATTTCTGCTGGTTCTCTTAAGCCGCCGTGGTTAATCCGGCCGGCCTTGGGGCTTTAGCAGGAGCTTTCATAAGCAAAGCGCGCTGTTCCTTCACTCTGGTGTCTGTAATGTTTTCTTGTTCGCTTATTTTCTTGAGATCGGGGACGGGAGGGGTGTCTCACATAGCTGAAGCAGGCCTCGAACTCGCTGTGTTGTTGAGGCTGGCCTTAAATGTCTGGAGCCTCCTGCTCCCATTTCCCAAGTGCTAGAATGACGGGCGAGTGTGTTTCTGTTTTGAAAAGCTGGCTTCCTTCATGTTGCCCAGTCTGGTTTCGAACTTCTGAACTTAGTCGATCCTCCTGCCTCAGCCACTTGTCAGCAAGGGTCTCCAGGCACTCTGGTGCTGTTTTGTCTTATACCCGTTTCGCAAGAGGGAAGCTGGAGCCTGAGAGAAGGTAGGGTAACTTTCCCAAGGCCTCAGAGTGCTCAGTTTTAACAGCTGGCTTGAGTTGGCCACAGGCAAAAACAGAAAAACAGTGCAAAAGGGTGCGTTGGTGTTCACCGAGGGATGTCCTGGAGTCTTAGAGACACTCAGACTCAAGAGTCTTAAACATCAGTAACCATTTCTAGCTTTTATGACTTCAGTTTGGCATGTGAAGAAGCGGTAACTCGGCTAGTGGTCCAGCACATGTAGAGGTGAGTTTGTAAACTGCCCTGCTGTAGGGATGTTAGGTAGTTTCCCCTGACATTGATCTGCTCGGCGGGTGCCCCATGCCTGTGTTTAGTGAACGCTTTTGTCTCTTGTACTGAAATGTACTACCCTCTAGTCTCAGAATTACTGCTGCCCTCAACACCCAGTTCTCCAGCTCACATGTCACCTCCCTTCTGGGTCATAATGAAGAGTTCCATAAGAGATAGCAGCTGTTGTTAACCTGTGGTTCTTGACCCCTTTGAGGGTCGAATGACCCTTTTACAGGGGTCCCTAAGACAATTTGCATATCAGAAATTTACATTATGATTCATAATAGTAGCAAAATTACAGTTGTGAAGTAACAACAAAAATAGTTTTATATTGGGGTTTACCACAACATAAGGAACTGTATTAAAAGGTCACAGCATTAGGAAGGTTGAGAATTATTGACATAGAGAGTTCCAGAACAGCCAGAGCTATATAGTCAGCCCTGTCTATCACCGCACCACCAGCTGGAAACCAACCCTTCAACAATGAGTTCTGGAGAACATTCTAGATCCTAACCATAACATTTTTTTAAAACTTTTTGTACTGTGTTAGTGCTGAGGTGGTGGGGCATGCCTGTGATCCCAGCACTAGAAAGGCTGAGGTAGAATTGTTACCCAGCCTGAGCTGCATAGCTCTATCTCAAAAAAGCTGCATGTCTTATAGTAACAGAGTGGTGGGAGGGGTCATGGAGCTTTCCTTAAAGGAACAGAAGAATAACTGCGTGAGGAAAGAATAGGAAAGAAGGCTCTGCAGTCAGACCGCCAAGGTTTAGTTCTGCTCCTCCTTTCCAAGTGGTTTTATATAAATGGCTTTACTGCCCCTTCTGTTTCCACATGTGTAAAACTTGAGTAATGACTATTTCATCAGGGCAAGTGCTCACTAGGTGGTGGCTTTCTTCACTCTCACTGTTGAAGGCTTAAAGAATTGAAAAATGTTCGAATTTTCAATGTGAGAATTTTGCTTTTATGTGAAGATTGGATTGGAACAGTCTGGAAGACTAGAAGATGGTGTGTAGCAGATGGCTACTTTGTGGGTCTGCAAAGAAAACTCGGAGACACTTTCATATATGCAAACCTTCCAGACTCAGCAGAGGGAGTCACCTGTCATGGCAAGAGCCATTCTGGACAGTGGAACCCCGATCTGATCTCAGGCATTTTTATTGACACAAGCTCCTCCTTTGGTGTTACAAAAACCCTGCTCTCTCATCCATAGGCCTATTTGCATAATGAAACCTGTAGCTTAGTCTTATCCCATAATCCTTTAGTAGCTGAGCTATGTCACCTTTAGGGAGGGGGAACTCAAGGCCTAAGGGAAGTGTTCTCGTCTCTCCTTGTTGCCTGAGACTATGGGAAAGGGACTACAAGAATTCCTCCATGACAACTTTGCTCTTCCGCAATGGCTCTGCTGAAGAGCAGTGAGGTGCACATCATGAGGAAGCAAAAATCTTTTACATAAAGCCAACACCTGCAGATAATACAAACTGCCAAGGCTTCGGCAGCCCTTCCCCCAGCAATGTACAAAACAATTATTTCAAAATTACATAAACATAACTAGAAATAAACTTCCCCAACAGCAGTGCAAGGGTTAAAACTTTTAAAAATTCCATTTCCCTTGCACAGTCAACAAACTCTCGATTCAGGACTCCATATCAAGTTCTGTGACAAGTCTGAACGATTTCAGTAAGGAAATGTCATTTCCCACATAAATACATTGTTTAGAGCTTTCTAGAAGGAGCCACTGTTCTGGCAACTTTGGTTTTTGTATTGCACAGCATCCCAAGAAGAGCCTTGTGTTTAGTAACTTAGAGTGTATAGCTCCTGAGGCTGCCACTCTCCTAATGGATATGGCAGAAAGCCAGAGTCTGCCAGGGACAACAGCCTTCTCATACCTACCTGTCTATTAAACCCTCCTCGCTGCTTACCCCAACAAGACTTTGCACACCCCAAGGCACACCAAGTGCAGTCAGGACCTGGGAGTAAAAGCCTGGGTAGCTTAGTCATGCTGGAGAGCCCTGCCCCAACTGCATTTGTGGAGCAAGTGTCTTCCAGAGCAGCTTCTGTCTCATTTCTTACACCTTGTAGAAAGGTCAGTATCACCTGGGCCCCCAGTTAATCACAAAATGATGCTTTGATGAGTGGGTTATTTGTAGAGTGGGAAGAGTGGTTTGAGTGACAGTTGTTCCATTTCCTGATGAGACCACGCTGTTCCACCCACTTGTCTCCAGGGATTTTAGATGTGAAGGACCCTCAGCTGAGTCTACTCAGGGTAGCACTGGGCATCAGCTGTAGTGCAGGCTGTTCACCCTGTTGACTTCTGCCTTAGATGTGAAATCTGATTAAGTTGGCTGAGGCAGTCCTCTTGTTAGTTTGATTAGTCTAGTTCTTGGGATCATTGTTGTCCGGTTAGAGAGTGCTGGCATTGATTAGCAGAGAACTGCAGGTCCCCTCTGAGAAGTACTTGGAGCCTCGGTGGGAGGGAAGTGAGTTTAGGTTCAGACCTACAGTCTGGACCTGGTCCATTGTTACGTCTGGTTGAGATAAGCTGAGGGAAATGTTAACTCCAAACACAAAAAGCAAGGGCGAAGAATGAGGTTTTCAAGTGAAATGTCTATAGAAGATTCTTCAGTAATCTGTCCTGATATCATGTGTTTGTTACTAATTTGAGCTAAACTGTGTTTGTTTTCTCTATAAAAATGACCTCAGTGCTAGGTATAGTGTGCATGCTTTTAATCCCAGTATTTGGGAGGCAGAGGCAGTTGAATCTTTGTGAGATCAGTCTGGAGTTCCAGGACAGTCATGGCTGTCATATAGAGAAACCCTGTCTTGAAAAACCAAATGAACAAAAAGACCTTGGGCCTGGCTCAGCAGTTAAGAGCACTGGCTGCTCTTCTAGTGGACCCGGGTTTGATTTCCAACACCCATATGGCCGTGCATAGCCCTCTGTAACTCTAGTCCCCGGTATCTGACACCTTCTGGCCTCCCTGGACTCTATGTGTACATGGTTCACAGACAGTCAAACACGTAAAATAATTCATACACATAAAAAGTAAATAAAATCTTCAAGCAGCAACACCCCCCCCTCCCCACCCCCATGAACTCAGGGCCAGCAAGATCGCTCAGCAGGTACAAGAGCCTGCCACCAAGCCTGACAACCTGAGTTCCATCCCAAGACCCATTTGGAAGAGGGGAGAGAACAGACTCTTGAAAGTTGTCCTCTGATCTCTGTATTTGTGTTGTGGTGCATATATGGCCACACACATACACAAAGAAAGGTTTCGTTCTGTGTTTTAAATGATGTCAGTCAACTCTAACACAGCTCTCCTTCGTGTATTTAAATCCATGAGCCTCTTTTGCATCAGACATCTGGAACTCGCCTTGCCTCTGTCTTTCACAGAATCAGGAAGGCATGGCATTCCTAGTTCCCATACATGCTCAGTGTATGCCAGGTTCTAGTTGGAGAATAGAGAGAAGGGTCCAGTGGGCATCTGCCCTCTCCTTGGCCTGGAGTGCCCCTTCCCAGGATTTCAAGGCGTACCTGGCGGTGCTTGGAAGCCATTGCAGAGTTGCACTACTGATTTTTTTGGTCACAGTGGGGCAGCAGGAGTCTTGCTCAAAGCTACCCTCCCTCACTTTCTCAAAGACAAATGTGCAGGATGTGTTTAGCAAACTCAGTAGTCCCTACAACGGGATGTGAGGCTGCAGGCTCAAAGATGGGGTGAGACTGGAGATAAACATACATGTGTGCGCACACACACAAACACTCCACAGGGGAGGGTTCTGTTAGCCATCAGCAGTTTTGGGGCAGGTAACATAACTGACTCTGTTTTAGAGGCCTGCCCCTAGCAGAAGTGTTTATTTGAAGAATTCCTGATGACTAATGCCTGCCTTGTAACCAGTGCTGCTGCCTGCTGGGATGAATAGCTGTCTTTTCATGCAGAAAGAGGAGATGTGATTATAAAAAGCCAGAACACAGAAGCCCCCAAAGCTGTAAAAAGGGTTGAAAGAATGCGTGTAACTAGGGAATGAATGCATCAAATTGCAAAGTAGTTACTCCCAGCAGGAGCAGCGCCTCTATCCCTAACTGCCAGAGCCTCCCTTCCGCAAATGCACCCTAGGTGTACAGGCGACATGTAGCATGCATGGATGTGGACCCTAGGGTTATGTGACATGCAGTGCTGAGCTGTTGCTGTCCTGTATTTGGCAGTATATCCATGTCACCAAGTGAGGCATTGCTGTAGGTTAAAATGTCAGTCCAGATTGTCTTGGTGACTTATATGTGACCAGCTGAACACTTATTTTGTCAGGCGTTCGTTTAGTTTTGTTCTTCGATTCAGGGTTTCTCTGTGTAACAGGAGACCTGAGTGTCCTGGAACTCACTTTGTAGACCAGGCTGGCCTCCAACTCAGAGAGCTACCTGCCTCTAGGAGTGCACCACCATACCTGGCTATTTGTTTAAAATAGTGGGACATTCAGATTTGCTCTTGACCAGTTATGCCTAGGATTAGGGTAACTTCCCTGAATGTTATTGTAGCCCTGCTTACAAGCTTGTGGTGTTGGGTTTTGTGGTTTGTTTTGCTTTAAAGATTTACCTAGCAGGTATAGTATCACTCAACCTTAGTCTCAGCACTAGGAGGCAGAGACAGGTTGATCTCTGAAGTTCCAGGACAGCCTGAGCTACACAGTGAGATCCTGTCTCAAAAGTTTTTTTAACTTATTTTTATTTTGTGTTTTTGGTTATTTGCCTGCATTTACATGCATGCCTGGTGCCTTTGGAGGGCCAGGAAGACGGCATCAGATCCCTTGGAGCTGAAATTACAGACACTTGTGTGCTGCCAAATGTGACCTGCAGCACACTGGTGCTTTCTGCAAGAATGGCATGTACTTTTAACCACTGAGCCCTCTCTCCAGTCTCCTACCCCTCTTTTAGACAGTAATTGTTTCATTGCTTAAATGTGAAATGGATAACATGACTTCTTGAAAGGAATGTTGATGCTATGGGGTCTAGAGTGTCACGAGATTCACCTTTGTTAGTTTGAGGCTGTCCTTCTAAGAAAAGTGAGACAGAAAAGCAGACAGAGTCAATCTCAACAGATTGAGGCTGCTTTATGGGAGCAGCGATAAGTCCCAGAGGATGAAACTTGAACACATTTAAAGGAGCTGGGGATGTGTGTGTGTGTGTGTGTGTGTGTGTGTGTGTATACATATGTACATATATACACACATACGTGGGTAGCTACCAGGAAGTTAGATCAAGTTTGTGGTTTGACTGGGAGCAGAGTGAGTTGTTTTGATACCTGGCCATGTTTCTGCAGGTAGAGTGGACTAGTCGGGCTGGGGCTAAGCCATTAATCATGACTAGGGGGTACTGCCCCATACAGCCTGATTCACTTCCTCATGACCTGAGGCTATTGTCCAAAATATTCCAATTCTGGAAGGGTAAAAAGAAGGAAGGTGCAAGGTTTATAGTTTCAGGGACACCTCTTCTAGCTGGAATGGGGTGACAGGCTCAATACCTGAAGGAGTATGTTGAAATTCCTTCCAAATGAGAGAGAGGCTGGTAGTTTTTGGCCATGAAGAATTCAGTGACCCTCTGGGTGGTGAAAGCTTGTCGCCTTTGTCAGAGGAACTTGGTAAATACAGTTGAAAAGGTAGGGACCAAAGAGTAAAATAAAGTTCAATCATAATGACTGGGCCTGCCAAGGGGCCAATCCATGGTCCCCAATCAGTCAGGTATCCTTCCAGAAAGTACTGTCTACCCTTTCTCTATATTTGATTCTTCCTAATAATTATGTAGCATTTTTTCACATTAGGTTTGCATAAAAACAACATTCCCTAGGAAGGCAGTCATTAACTCTAGCCCTCTGCATTTTTGGAGGACCATTGAAGCCAGCGAATCTATTTGATTTTATAGGGTAATTATGCTTTGTGGTACCAAGGTCAGGTCTTCCTTAATCTGATTGGCCAGTTGGCTGTGTTGTAACTGTTGGAGCCCCATCACTTGCAGGGTGAGAGCCATTGAAAGGGCTTACATGGAGTCTATTGTATGGATATTGGGGGAGTTCAGAGGGTAAAACACTTTAGACAAGGTAAACATGTGACTGTGAGGATAATGAGGAAAGAAGTGATCAGGGAGGAGCCAGAGTGGGAGGAAACTAAAAGCCCATCATCCATACAGAGAAGGCTTGTGGTTGCATTTTTTTCTGATCCCTGAGTCTTTGGGCTCCATCTCACACAGGATTTGTTGGTGTGGAAGCAGCATTGCTTTCAGAGGAGGGCACAAACCCCATCGGGTCAGATCCAGTCATAGGCTACTGCAGCAGCCAAAGAGTCAAGTTGGGTGTTAAGCTGATCTGAAATTTCTCTTAGGCTTTTGAGAGCTGGGAAGACAGAAGGGTTAATTGCTGTGGAAAGGCTTCAGTCTGTCTGTTTAGTTCTGAGTACCAAAAACTATGTCTAGGATGGCAAAAGGAGGGATGAATTGGATGGAGTTGGGGACACACACACCCCTTCAGAGAGCATCTAAACTGTTTTTAGGGGCTTGGGGTGCAGATTTCTCTTTGTGCTAACAAAGTGGACAATGTAGAAAGGGCAGCAGTTAAGAGTTCCTCAGACGAGGGTCCATCCAAGGGGCCACAGTAAAACACAGCAGATGGCAAAGATCCAGAAAAAGTCAGTAATAACTGTGCACCTTGTGGGGAACATTAAGAGACAAAGTCAACATAAACTGTGTTTAGTAAGGTTAAAAACAACTGTAAAACTGACTGGACCATGTACTAGAGTTTTGTAGAACGATAAGGTAACTGTAATTAGCAGTTTTTTACATCAGATTCCTGCATATGAAACATACCTGGAAGCTTCGCAAAAACTTAAATTCAGCATGTAATTGACAGTTTGAAAGAGAAATAGAGCCCTATCAAGTCATTTTTATAGGATTGTCTAGCAAAGTTTTTCAAAGACACCACTTGGATAGTCTGAATAAATATATATATAAATAAATATAATAATACCCTGGTGACAGGGTATCTGGCAGCCTCCTTTAATTATGGAACATAGGTGGTTAGAGTTGACCCTGGAATTAGATGAAGAATTGAAAGCCAGGGTAAAGTACACGGCCTATTGAAATGGCATCAGTCTTGCACCAGTCATGTAGTAGGCTTAGGTACAGGTTCCCCTGTTCACAGCATCCTCGTATCTCAGTTCTGAAGACATTGAGGGCAAAGTAATTGCTGTTTGCCTCTCTGTTGTTTGAGGTATTTGGGATGTGGTTGTAGCCTCTAGGTCCTCCACAGTCAAGAGAATCCATTCCCCTGTCATGTGAGACATGAGAAATAATTCATCTTCACTATATATAGGAGAGGTTTTTGGTCTTTGGTTTTGTTTTGTTTTGTTTGGTCAGACCTACTACACAGCCAGAGACATGAGCAGCAGACTTTTGGCAGGTCTTAGTTTCTGGTGCATCCTTACCTTATATTGAGGCTAGCATGTAACTTACTTTGGTGGGGTGTGCTCCATCTGAGGGAATTGCTGGGGCCTGCAGACATGCAAGGCAATCTAGCCCATTTTCCTCAGGCGTTTACTTTTCACAACCGATTTTTTAGTATACCTGTTTTAAGTATTACTTTGCATTAAGCTGTAAGTTTGCTTTAAACTTGTTTTGAGTTACTTGCTTCAGATTTAACTTTGACAACATATACAGAATACTATTTAATAGGAGATATAAATTGGTCTCTCCCTACAAGCTTGTCTCTGTAAATGAATTGCATTTGTACTTAGTTAATATGACTACAAACATAGTTCTTTGCACATTAAAGAATTTGATCGTTTATCAAATGACTGACCACTAACTTATATGTCTTAATTATCTTTAACAGCTTACAATAAGTAATTTTAATAAGATTAGGATTTTATAATTTTATCTTTGTTAAGTTTATCTTAAAAATTACAATTTTGAATTGAAGGCTTTTTACTGATTGATTGGCTGTAGGCCATTCTTTGATTTGAAGCACCTGGAAGCTTACTCTCTTCTACTCCTTTTGGTAATTTGATTGCCTATGGCTTTGGTGGTACTCAGTAAGTGGGTATTTTAATCTGGGGTACTTTCTGCTAGCTTTGCTTTCGTTTAGCTCTAGATGGTAATTGTTGGTTAAAATCTATTTCTCAGCTTATGAGTAGGACTTCAATAGCAACCCTGTCTGAATCCGTAGCCAGCTGTTTTTATTTTTATTTTTAATGGACATCACCAACAGATGTGAAGGAACATAAGAAAGGAGGACCCTGCACAAGGGTAGTCTCAGTTCTAATCAGGGCTCCTTCAGAATTGGCATCAAGTTTTCCTAAGTAACCCCACTATTTCCCATGGCTTTCAAGCTGTGGACTACTAAGTTAAGTCAAGGGTAACCCAATCCAACTGAGGTATGTTGTCTGCCTCACAGCTGGAATTGTGGGTGCTAGCCACCTTCTGTACCCCATTCCTTTTGACTGGTTTCTCTAATGTGTCCATTTCCTTGAGTCCTTTCCCCCTCTAGTGCTAGGGATTCAGCCAGGTCTAGTGTATGCTAGACAAATGTTCTACCACTGAACTACATGCTCAGCCTTATCTCCCAGTCTTTGCATAAGAAAATAAAGCCACACCAAACAAGTACCACCTTCCACCTTAAACTTACTCTGGTTGATTCTGTAAATGACTCTTCCACCCAGTTCTTCTACAAACTAATGGGGTGTGACTCTTCCCCTTACCCCCGAGTAATTTGTAGGTTTTTGTGAGACTGACTTTTTTCTAGCCCCCCAGACTCTCCTAAAACTCACATTGTTCCTGCCTTGGCATCTTGTTGAGTGCTGGGATTGCAGGTGTGCAACATCAGTCCTGGCCAGATTTGCTTCTGTTGGTGCTTGGTGTGCAGTCCTTAGCAGAGGAGCAGGTGGGCAGTTCTGCCCCAGCTATACTTGAGGGAGTTTGAGGTAGGAGGAGGATTCCAGTGACTGGTAACTTGCCCAGTGTGAGGTGCCTCCTGGGAGGCCTAGGCAGTGAGCTGGAAACAGTAGGGGAACTTGTTCATGCAGCATAGTTTGACCTTGTATTGTGAAGATTTTCAGCACAGCTCCTTTCCAGGTTTAGCTGTGCAAGTTACAAATGCAGTAAGCCATCCTCTAGAGTTTGGCTTCAATAACTCTGGGGTGGATCTGACAGCTCTGTGTTCGAGAAGGACCAGAAGAGTTTCTGAGACTTAGCCAGCACACAGTACTTTTTTTTTAGGTACTGGGCCCTGGAAAAGAAATGAACCTTTCTCCCCTTCTTCCAACTCAGGGGTTGGAAAGAGAAAACAAGGGAACCAGCTGCTGTACCAGGCACAAAGGAAAGTTGTCTTGGAGAATCAAGGAGGGTTTTCCAGAAAGAAGATGTTGACATAGATGAGTCAAGGCAAGATACCTACCTTAGGAGTGGTTGCTTACATTGTCTGGAGTGGAGAGAGGCCTGCAAATAGAGTAGATATACAGGTCAGCTAGGAGAAACCTCCAGACGCCCATACTTTACCCAGCAGGGCCATGTGTTGACTCTCAAATCACTTGAGGCCAAAGGAATGGGGCCTGCTTAATGAATGTTAATTCTTTTCTGACTTTTAAAAACAATTTTTTAGTTTTATTTTTTATGCATGTGTATGTGTGTGCACCCTTGTGTGCGGTGTCTGAAGGCTAGAAAAAGACATCAGATCCTTTGTAGCTGGAGTTACAGTTGGTTGTGGGCCACCTGGTGTGGGTGCTGGGAACCAAAGTTGGGTCTGGAGGAACAGCAGGTGCTTTTGACCACTACACCATCTCTCCAGCCTTCATTTTTAATTTTAGGAGTTTCTCAAATTGTATGCTTTTGTTATTGCAGAGGTACCTTTTTTCTTTGGTTTTTTTTTTTTAAGATTTATTTTATGTATATGAGTGTTTGTATGCATATATATCAAACGTGTGTATGTGCATCATGTGTGGGCCTGGTGCCCTTCAGAGATCAGAAGAGGGCATTAGATCCCCTGGAATTGGAATGGTCATAAGCCACCATACCAGTGTTGGGAGCTGAACCCAGGCCCTCTGCTGGAGTAACAAATGTTCTTAACCACTAAGCTATCTCCAACCTCAGTTTCTGGTTTTTTGGGGGTTTTTTGTTTTGTTTTTTTAAAGGCGTTTCTTGCAGTATGGCACAGACCAGCCTAAAACTCAGCAGTAGTCTTCTTGCCTCAGCCTCTTGAATGCTGTGATTTCCAGCATTGCCATGCGTGGCTATTAAATCTATATCTTCCGTTAGTCCTTGGAGTGCTGAGACCTCTGTGTTGGCTCCTGTAGTCCTAGTAAGACATGTCTGCCTGCATAGAGACACTATTGAAGAGGCAGTTTCATTGGGTCTGCCTTCCACATGGAAACCATGCATAATAATAGGCATCCCAAGGTATATAATGGTTTGATTGAAAGCATGATTAGGGGAACAAACAGTCTTAACTGGTGATGGACTCCTCACTTTTATGATGCAAAGTTAAAAGCAAGAAGCAAGAAAGAAGTCTGTATGTTTTTGTGTATTCAGGTGCAAGCAGGATTCTGGAAATTCTGGGGCAAGCTCTATGCCCCCAGCTCTCCTCCATGGGCTGCTGTTGATCCCCAGATCCATTTACAGTTGCAGTTTGTGCTTGCAGGCTCAGTACCAGACCAGGAGTTGGAGGCATCCGATCTCGAGTTGGGATCCAGCATAGTCTTCTTAGCCAACCAGCCCACACAGCCACCTTCCAGCAGAGATTTGATGCCCGGCAGAAGATTGGCCTCTCAGATGCCCGGCTCAAACTGGGAGTCAAAGATGCCCGGGAGAAGCTTTTGCAGAAAGATGCTCGGTTTCGGATCAAAGGAAAAGTACAGGATGCCAGAGAGATGCTGAACTCACGAAAGCAGCAGAACACTGTGCCCCAGAAGCCCCGCCAGGTGACTGATGCCCGGGAGAAGATCAGCTTGAAGAGGAGATCCCCTGCTACCTTCACAAGCCCACCCATTGGGACCGTGACCCCTGCTCTGAAACTCACCAAAACCATCCAGGTAGGCTGTGGCTTCTGTTCTGCATTTTCAGAAACCTGGGAAGAAAGCTAGAAGTATGCAGGAAAAATTGGGGAATGGCAAAAATGTAATTGTTCCAAGTGTTTGTTGTCCAGCACTTTCTAGCTTACAAAAAGGTATAGAGTACATTCCTGACAGTCAAGTGAAACACAGGTACTGTCTTTCAAAGGAGAGGTCTACAAGAAGGAAGTAGAGAAAACAACACAAAACATGTTGTATACATGCTACGGCAGTCATTTAACAGATTCTTTCTTAATTGTTCCTCACTCAAACTTTAGGATTATTACTTCCATTTTATAAAAAGGAATCTGTAAGAAATGTACAATAGTGTATCTGACATTATCACTCAGCCGGTCATTGGGAGGACCAGGGATCTGACTGCTTGTCCAGTGCCCTGGCCACCACACACAACCACAACTCCAGAAGGAAAGGAAACTGCATTTAACCTCCATTAGCCTTGTTAACAAGAATAGCAGCACCAAATACTAAGCCAAGTTCATTAAGCTCTTCAGGTCCATTATACATGCCAACATATTTCAAGCTCATTGACCTACTTAGCATGCACATGAACCCTCTGGGATGGATTGTGACCACTGGATGTTTCTAGGTTCCACAGCAAAAGGCCTTGGTGCCACTTCATGCCCATCCTGCTGGAATGAGGATCAATGTTGTCAATAACCACCAGGCCAAACAGGTAGAATGAGTGTGTGTATGTTCCTACACGTGAGTGTATATGCATGCATGAATTTTGATGAGGTCTGCTTGGGTAAATCAACTGAGGACTGGTCTAAGGCTCCTATTTCAAAGTGTTAGAAGGTTTTCACTTTGGTGTTTGTGAAGAAACTTGTGCTAAACGTGATGGCACTCACCTTTAATCCTAGAGCTCAGGGGGTAAAGGCAGGTGGATCCCTGTGAGTATGTAGCATCTACATAGTGAGGTGCTATTGCAGAAAAAGAAGAGTAACCTCTTGCAAGACATGAAGGTTCATACCTGTAATTTTAGCACTTGGAGGCTAGGCCACAGCCTATGAATTTGAGGCCTGCCTGGTCTATATAGTGAGTTCAGGACAGCCTGGGGTACAAAATGAGACCTTGTTTTAAAGAAAGATCTTAATTCAGGCTTGGTGTATGCTGAATGTATAATCAGGAAGGCAGAGTAAGGAGGGTCACAAGGTCTAGGAAAGCCTCAGCTACATAGGGAGACCTGTCTCCAAAAAGAGACTTTTTTTATTTTTTATTTTTTATTTTTTTAAGACAGGGCCTCATGTAGCCAGGCTGGCTCCCAGTTCTATGTGAACATCTGATACTCCTGCCTCCACCTTCCTGGTGTGTTGTGCTGTGGATGAAGCCCAGGACTTTTGCCTTATAAACAGTACATGTACCTGTTCACCAAGCCAGGCACTATTGACATTCTGCTGTATCTCTTTTCTAGGTTTGTTTGTTTTTTAAATGTCTATCTGTGTTTGTTTGCATGTATGTATGTGTACTTAATGTATGCCTGGTGCTGCAGAGGGCAGAAGGAGATCCCTGGAACTGGAGTTCTAGCCAGCTTCATGTGGGTACTGGGAACTGAACCCAGGTCCTCTTTGAGAGCAGCAAGTGCTCTTAACTGCTGAGCCATCTCTGCAGCTCCTTTTTGTTACTGTTGTTGTTTTTGATGTGCTGAGACTGGAAGTCGGGGCCTTTTGGTGCTGGACAAGTAGTGGACCACTGAACCACTCCTCCAGCCCTCCTTCTTGTTTTTTTATTTGTTGTTACTTTTTGTTTAATACTAACTGGAATTGTGGTTATGTTCTCACCCAATTTTATAGTGACATTTTCCCTACTAGAAATACTAAAGATGTGAACATCTTTGGGATAAAACTGTAGGGTTTAGACTTACTCCTACAGACCAGACTCTGGGATGATTTTCCAAGCCAAATGGTACATAGTCATGTACTTCACAGTGACATTGTGGTCAGTGATAGCCTGCATACAGTGCCTATGCAGACTAGCTGTGTAGTAGGCTCTATCATCTTACCATCTAGACTTGTGTAAGTATACTTTGTTGTCCCACAGTGAAACCCCTTCTCAAATTGTATCATTAACTTGAGTGTAAAATGTAGAGATTCTGGATAAGTAAGCATTTGCTACTTACTAAAACATGTCTGGCCATGCATTAAGTACTTGGGAAGCTGGGGACGGGTGGATTGAGTTTCAGGACAGGCTGGGTTACATGACTTGTTTCTACCAAAAAGGAATTCCTGAGCACCTGTAGGTCACAGTACTTTCTAGCAATTTTTATTAGGTTCTGTGGGTAGGAGCCACCTTGTAAGGACTTGTGTTCCAAGTCTTTCCAGACCCTGTTCTCATTTGTCCACCTCCTTCTTCAATTTCAGTAGCCATTTCTCTGCTCTTGATTCAGATGTGTATGCCATATTAGACGGATAGTCTGATTGTTTATTCCGGGTGCTAGTGGTGTCATTTGATGACATCCCTAGTCCAGCTGCTGCTTCTTTATTCTCAGAACTTATATGACCTAGACGAAGATGATGACGTTGCAGCACCTGTTCCTACTAAACAGATGAAGTTTGCAGCCACAGGCAACTTTGTCCACCACATGGTATGGCGAATTTTCTTTCCTCTGTACTCAGCGACCGAACAAGTGGATGGATGAGGTTGTAGAGAACAGGGCCACTCGTCGATTTGAGCTATGATTTTTAGAGCTGCAACTAGCCAGCTCCTTGGTTTTATCATTGCTGAGACTGGGGTATCCAGGACTTTGCTCAAGGTCCCTCAGTATAAGATGGAGAGCTGCAGTTCTCAGGGGCTGGGTTTGAGGCACTTGAGGAGAATTGTGTCTTAGTCTGTTTTCTGCTGCTGTAGTTTACCAGGAAGTCAAGGAAGTTGGACTGCATCTGTAAGGAACTGGTCAGACATCGTGCAGAGAAGTAAGAAAGCAGTGTCTGGGAGCTTGAGGAGGGTCCTGCTGCAAAGACTCAGCCTTGGCCAGCATCCCAAGTGTGAAGCAATCTCCTGGTTACTAATTAAGTTCTTACAGTGGTTGTGAAGTTGAATGTTGCCAGTTCATTTATTTACAAAGGGAAGAGGCCTTTCTAGTAATTAGACCATTTGGGTCTGCCTGCCTGTCTGCTGGCTTAGTCCTTGGCTAATTTTAATTGGAAAAGGAGTGCTTACAGCAATTGATTTAAGATTTCTTCTCTTTCTCACTGATGGGTTTGTTTTTACAAAAGGAAGTAGCACAGAGAGGGTAGATGATCCTATTCAACACTACCCAGCTTATAAGTAGGAAATGGAGTGGTTGAGCCAGATTGGTGTGGCTTCCAGGGTACTGTTCTGGCTCTTGAGACACAGAAAGTGGCTTGTGCAGTATGGAATCTAGCATAGGGAGGATCCTTCACCCTGACTTAGAGAAGCTTGGTGAATCAGCTCTGTCCCACACTCTGATCTATGTCTCTGGGTGTGTCAGCATCTCTCCTTTATCCTGTTCAGTGCCCGCAAACCTCCTTAAGTCAGTGAAACTACCTGCTGCTTTGGTGTCATGTGTCTTTCTAGACATGTTAATATGGGGAGTTTCTGTTTCCAAGGGGCCACATCCTCGGTTTGGGAGGGGACTGATTCTGATGATCTGTCTGTGCATGCTGACTATGCCAGCCTGTCCTGACAATCTGGGAGCTATGGGGGCTATAGCTGTGCATGGTGCCTCTGCATTGCCAGATCAGAGACCAAAAGCTAGTTCTGTGCCTTCTAAGAGAGTTCCTAGGGACTGGAGAGAGAGCTCAACAGTTAGGAACACTGGCTGCTCTTCAAAGGACCTGGGTTCAATTCCCAGCACCCACATGGTACTTCACAATCATTTGTAACTCCACATCCAGGGGATCTGACAGATACACATGGAGGCAAAATACCAGGGTGCAGAAAATAAAAATTAATCATTATAAGAGAAAAAAGAGTTCTGTGTCCAGCCTATCTGCAAACTGATAATCATGTCATCGTAGTAGAAGTTTATCTAGGAATGAGCTTGACCTCAGGCTTTTAGCCTTCTGACCAGCTGTAACTTGCAGGGTTTTCAGAAAGTTTGAACAGTGTGGGTGAGCCTGTGGCTCTTGGATGAGTTTCTTGATCAAAGTTTTATGGAATCCTCTTGCCAAGCAAGAACTAGCAGTGTGAAAGTGGCTTTTATGTGCTTATTAGCAAGGGTTCTGGACAATGCTTGAGCTATGTGCTTTTCTCACTCTTGCCCCTCCCTAATGTATATTGCTGGCACTGGCAGCCCCCACCCCTTGGGCTTGGACTGGGAGGTTTTGAGGGTCTTGCTTTTTAGTTAGTTGTTAGCCCTTTAGACAATAGTCTGTGTCTCTGGTTTCTCAGACTCCCTTCTGCCTGTTTGTGTAGACTGGACTGAGCAGTTCCAAGCTGTCTATGTCCAAGGCCCTCCCTCTGACAAAAGTGGTTCAGAATGATGCCTATACTGCTCCTGTTCTTCCCTCCTCTGTTCGAACCAAAGCCTTGACCAGCATGTCTCGGACACTGGTGAACAAGGAGGAGCCTCCCAAAGAGCTGCCACCTGCTGAGGTAAGGTGAAAGTTATCACTCCAGCTAAGTATCATCTTGTGTTGGGTGGTCACTGTGTTACATGTACTCAGTGGGTCCTCAGAATGCCCCTGTGAAGTGGATGTTAACACCCTTTCTGAAAATGAATAAACTAGTATCTGGGGACCCTTGTCCTCAATAAGTTTGCTGGCCAGCGAAGACCCTTACAGAGAGCTCACACTGTGTAATGACAGAAGAGAGCTACTGAGAACCATGAAGAGTTGACATCTTGTGCCCCTTAGGAATTTAAGCCTATGCATTTGCATTGGCTGGGTGTGGAAGCACGAATAGCATCTATGCAGAGGCTCGGGTCTGAAGGGTCTGCATGCCTAGGAAGCAGCAGTAGTCTGATAGCCTCTGCAGTCCAAGGAGCCCAGTGTGCTAGACGGACTCTGAATAGGGTTTCTGCTGAGCCTTCCTGGTCAGTTGTCTGCAGTAAGTTTTGTGTGAGTACATGCTGCCTTTTGACTGCTTGTCACATTCTTGTCTCTGTGGCAGCCTGTGCTCAGCCCCTTGGAAGGTACCAAGATGACTGTGAATAATCTGCACCCCCGAGTCACAGAGGAGGACATTGTTGTAAGTACTGTCACAGCTGCCTGACCTGAATAAGACTCTAGGACCACACCGGTTAATGATTTGCTGGAACTCGAAGGGTAGTCGTGTTTGTGGTAGGTTTTATCACCCAAATTTTTTCATGGAGCCAGATCACCAAAGGGTGGAGTCAGAAAAACAGGTATGGAGTCCCAGTGGGGTGACACAGGATAGATTTAATCCCCCAACAAGTTATGATAACACTTGAAACCAAGGACCTATCAAAGACTCAGTGCCCAGACTGGTATCTCTTAGGCATTATGTACTTAGCATGTACCAAAATTCCATGCTGTGCAGGAGTAAAGTATAAACCCTACCATGTGCAGTTAGTGCTGGTGAGCTGTAAGTTCAGAGTATTGGGAGGCTTGGTTTTCAGACACAGGGGCTTCATTTGGGCTTATTAGCAGTTCTGTCCTGGTGGCAGAGTGGTCCCTATGGGGAACAAGCCGTAGAGGAGCACTTGAGAACAGTGTTGGTGCAGCTTTGTTTGTTGTCTTCTGCATGGCCTCTAAACGCCTCCTACCCAGCTGCCTGCATCATGAGAGGACTAGGAGGGTCACTGTCATCCTGTTTTAGTTACTTGCCTATTGCTGTAACAAAACACCATGACCACGGCAATTTAGAAAATAAAGCATTTAACATGGGGCTGAGGGTTTTTGAGGGTAGAATCCATGATGGTGGAACAAAGACGTGGTAGAAGGAAAAGCTGAGAGCTCACATCTTGGCCCACGAGTAAGAGGCAGAGAGAACAAGCACTGGGAATAGTGTGAATTTTCTGAAACCTCAAAGCCAGAGAGACATCCTCCAACAGGGCCACACCTCTTAATCCTCTCCAAATATTTCTACCAGCTGGGGACCAAGCATTCAACAAGAGCTTGTGGGGACCACTGTTGTTGGGCAGCATTGCTGGTTGCTTTTTTCCTTGAGTCTTTGGAGCATCCTGTCTCCTTTGTGACTTTAATGATTCCATCTTCTGAAGGAGCAAGTTGGCTTGGCAGGGTTTGGTGGATGACCTCTGTAGACAGCCTTCTTATCCTGACAGTAAGAGTCTTGAGCAAAGCTAAGGTGCCTGGTAAATGTGAGAGCAGCCTTTTCACTCCCAAAGCACCCTTTCTACTGTCAGGTGGTAAAATGAGTGCAACTGGAGGTTCCAGCTGCAGCCAGATCTCAGGTTCTAACAGCTCCTCTTGTGGCCAGCATATTTGTTGCTGGGTAACTGAAGTACAGAGTGCTGTGTGGACAGCTAAGAGGCCTCCCCCTCTCCTTTAGCAGATGCTGTGCTCCTGGCTGTACACACAGACAGACTCACGGAACACTTGCACAGGTGCACACCCTAGAGCTTGAGAGCAAGCTTGGTTAAGACATGCCTAGCTATAAAGAATTGAAACTTACAGGAAAGCCAAGGCTACACAGAGAAACCATGTCTTGAAATAACAAAAAAAGACGAAATGAAACCTTTTTCCTAATTATAAAAGTAATAGTGAAACTGGTTCTGGTGGTGCATGCCTTTAGTTTTAGCACTTAGGAGGCAGAGGCAGGTGGGTCTCTGTGAGCTCAAGGACAGCCTGGTCTGTGTAGTGAATTCCAGGACAGCCAGGGCTATGTAGAGAGACCCTGTCTCACACACACACACAAAAGAAAACAACAACCCTGAAATGGCTTCTGCCTGTAATCCTAGCTATGCTGGAGGCAGAATATCTTGGGAGGATCAGGAGCCTGGAAGACACAATAACAGTTAACTATCACTTACTGAGTACTTCCTGTGTACCAGGTACTTTGTGTGAAGATCTTTGAAAAGACACAAGTTGAAAATAAAACTAAGAATATTTTATCAATAATAAGTACTTTAACTTTCTGTGCAGATAAGTGACATTGAAAAGACAGGTGGGCTTGGTGGTGCACGCCTTTGATCCCAGCACCTAGGAGGCAGAGGTCAGTGGATCTCTTGAGTTTAAGGCCAGCCTTATCTACATAGTGAGTTCTAGGACAACCAGGGGTACATAATGAAATCATTTCCAACACCTTGTCATTAGCCTTCTTTTTGTTCTCAGAACATTATGGAAGTAAGTGACAAGTGAAGAAATAAAGTTTAAGTTCTGATTGGCCCCTCATAAATCTCCACACGGTATTCCCTCTGTGGTCTTTGCCTCACTAAGATGAGCTGATGTAGACAGCATGTATAAAGTACTCCTTTAAAAATAATTTCCATTGAGGCCCAAGTTTGTAGCTCATACTTGTAGTCAGTGCTACCCAGTAGCATCCTAAAGGCTGGGGCAGGAAGCCAGCTAGGAGAGGACACGGCCTGAGAGAAGTGATCACCTAGCCGGTAAAAGGCAGCACCTGATTTCTGTCTGATTTTAGTGCTCAGAGTCCCATGTCATGTCCTGGGAACTCCTCAGTCAGGCACCCCATGACTGTCACCCTGAGTAGAACACCAGCATCCATAGTTCCAACAGTCTCCCTCCCTGTGATGCATTAGCAGCTGCCTTTAATGAGTTTGTGCACCCATACTGTGGTTCTGTCACAGAGCTCTCTGAAAAGCCTTTCATAAGCCTGGGCACCCTTTCTAACAAGGAGCTCTCTGAAGTTCCATAACTGTTATCACTGTTGAACTGCACAGGAAGAACTTGGGTGGTGACTTTGTGGGAGGTCATGGTCCTGCAAGCCAAGAATACAGCAAAAAGGACCTGCCCTGAAATCTTGGACACTGGGATGAGTGCAGTCATTTGAATTGAAAGGACTCAGGATTTCCATCCCAGCCTCACTTGTCCTTTACAGGAGCTTTTCTGTGTGTGTGGAGCCCTCAAGCGGGCTCGACTGGTCCATCCTGGGGTAGCAGAGGTTGTCTTTGTGAAGAAAGATGATGCCATCACTGCTTACAAGAAATACAACAACCGATGTTTGGATGGTAAGTTGGGGAGGAATTGCCACCATGCTTGCTTCTCTGCTTGTTTTTGAGAAAGGTTTAAGGAGTAGGTTTTGGGGGTAAGCTGTCCTCTGAGACAAAGACAACTTGGGGAACTCACCCCCTGGGGCCTTCTGAGTACCGGAAAGAGGCAGTGGTACACATTCTCTGGGTGGTGCATCTCTGTGGATGAGGCTCTTGAAGGGTCTTGCTGGGGAAGCCAAGTGCCACAGCCTTTCCTTCGCATGTGGGCTTGCGAGGACATAGCTTTCTCAGAGGCCTGGAGTCTTGGTTACATGTTGACTTCTGGTGAGATCTACTAGCGAGTAAATGAAGCAGTTGAGAGGAGCTCCGTGCCACGCTTCTTCCACTTGCTCATCGTGTGTGTGGTGAGAGCCAGAGAGGCCCCAGACCCTGTACTAGAGTCAGAGTGCAGAGAACAATGAAGACTGCCATGGTGCTGATTTGCCTCTCCTTTGTGGCTAATGGTGTTGACCATTTGTCCATGTTTATCTGCCATTTGTGTATCTTCTAGAGAAATGTCTATTCAGTCTGCACGGTCTATGAGTGGATTCTTTTTTGTTTGTTTTTTTGAGACAAGGTTTCTCTGTGTAGCCCTGTCTGTCCTGGAACTCACTCTGTAGGCCAACCTGGCCTCAAACTCAGAGATCCACCTGCCTCTGCCTCCCAAGTGCTGAGACTAAAGGCATGCAACACTTCTTTTTTTCTTTTCTAATCCTGAGTTGTAAAGGTTCTTCATACAATCATGAATCTATGGAGATGGCTCAGTGGGTTAAGTGCAAGCATAAGGACCTGAGTTGAGGTCCCTTGCACCCATGTGAAAGGTCACTAGCTTCTGTAATACCATAGCAGTTAGTACAGAGGCAGATAGATCTGTAGGATTTGCTAGCCAGCCAGTCTACCTAGTCAGCAAGAGACTCTGTCTCAAAAAATAAAGAAATGAGTGAACGAATAAGGTGAAGCACAGTAGAGAAGACACTGATGCTGACCCTGGCCTCCACATGCCACCTTACACCATGCACAAGAGTTCTTATACAGTTTTTAGATTGAGTCTTTCAGTAGGTAAATGGTGTAGTTATTTTCTCTCATTCCGCAGGTGTTGCCTCCCACCCCACCCCATTCCATTTTCTTGATGGTGGTGGTATTTGTTGGCAAACAACAAGGTCTCACAGTGTAGCTCAAGCTGGCCTCAAAGTCAAAGCGGAACTCCTGCCCCCACCTCCCAAGGGCCAGGATTGCAGGCATGCACCACTAAGCCCAACTTAATTTTATTCCTTTGTTGTTGTTGTCATTTGTTTTCTTGACCATCATCATCATTATTGCAGTGCTAGGGATCAAACCAAGGGCCTCATACATGCTGGGCAGACACCCTCCCACTGAGCTGCAGCTCTGGCCCTGTGCCTTTAACCAACGGCATTGACTAGATGTGCAACTCTTCTCTTGTGTGACTGTTTCTAAGTCATAGCTGAGCATGATGCTCATGCCTGAGCACTGTCTGAGACAGGAGGGTCACTGTAGGTTTGAGTCTAGCCTGGGCGATACAGTTTCAGGTCAGCCTTGGGTACAGAATTAGACTTTGTCTCAAAACAAACTCATTGTAGGGTTACTAGTTGATCTAACCACAGTATCATGTTCCAGGGAATAGGCAGGCCAGAGAAGAGTGGCTGGTCACTGGGGCAGCCAGAGCACACATGTATAATGTATCTTACTGGATCACGTGACAGATGTGATAGCATTGAGACAAGTTTCAGGCAGTGCAAAATCCTCAAAATGTGACAGAGTGAGCACCACTCCTGCAAATAGTGGCACTGTTCACTTTGGGGTACTAGGAACAAGTGAAACCTTTCAGTTGGGAGAAAGGAAGGGGAATAAACCTTGCAAGGCCCAGTAACACAGAATGCAGCAAAGTGGGCTGTGCCTGAGGTTGGCAGTGAGGATTCAGTCCAGTTGCACCTTTGCTTTCCTTTGGATTCTGGGATCGCCCACAATCACCACTACTAATGGGATTCTTGGTTCCTTGAATGAGTTGAGTGTGTGTTTTGAGTAGTTTTCTTTGTGGCTGGTCAAGGGTTTGCAGTGCTCCGTGTTTTATCAGAACCTGTTAATAGTGTAATAGTACGGAATGGGTACAGAAAACTCTCCCCTATGGCTGTTCCCTTTGCACACCATTTCTCACACAACGGGAGTGTGGCCTCACAGCACTTGGTCCTTCATGGACAAGGGAAGCCTCACATCTTCAAATCCTTTTCACATGAGTTCATAGCACAAACATTTCCTTACTATGCGCTTCACAAACTTGTTGGAGTGGCTTCTCACCGCATGGCTCCTTCCCCAGCCCACAATCACCATCTCCTGTGAAGCCTTTTTGCTTCCTGGTCTCATTATGAGAATCCCTCACACACAGGTTTCCTTAGCGTGTGCATGTGTTAGTGTGTTTTCTGTTGCAATGATGAAATACTTGAGGCTATATACTTTATACAAAAAAGAGGTTTATTTGGAGTTTGCAGTGGTAGCACTAGCATTGGTTTGTTTGGCTGGGGCAAGGACTTACTGAACCAGGCCTGTTCTCATCACACAGTACACCATACTCAGGGATCATAGTTTTACAAAAGATGAAGATTTTATTAGCAAGATTTATAAGCACAGAGATGGGGAGAGATGTCTCAAATCACCTTTCCAAGGATAGAGAGTAAGGGTCTAATGGGTGAAAGAATCTGTGTGGTCTAAGGTGTAGTCAGATTCATAGCTCTGTAGGGTGCGCTTTCAGAAAATGGCCAGTGAGCCACACCCCCAGACCTCCGGTGCTGGATAGCCTCTGTTCCGTTCTCGGTATCCTGACTGACTGTAGACTTGGAATCCTCCTACTGAGCCTCTCAATACTTAGATTTCAGAGCTGTGCCACCATGTCTGGGTTCAGTGTAGGATTTGACCCTTGGTCATGGAGTTGGTGACCCTTGTCCTCTTAGGAGGAACAGGTCTCTTCATGGAGCCTTTCTCTTTTTTGGTTTCCAGGGCAACCCATGAAGTGCAACCTTCACATGAATGGGAATGTCATCACCTCAGACCAGCCCATCCTGCTGTAAGTGCCCAGGCGTCGGGCTGGGAAAGAGTCTCCGCTCCCGTACTCAGCACAGTCGCCTCTTAAGTACCTCGCCACGGCTTCTTTTTGTCCTCCATTCTATTTCTTCTGTTCTCGTACTCAGCGGCTCATCAGCGTGCTTAAATAAGAACCGAATGGTTTATCTCAAACTGTCACAGGGGTTTGGTTTCAGTGGGCTAATACCACAATGTCCAGCACCTCTGAGGGAAGTGGAAAGCAAGTCAGTTGCATTCCCATTTTATGACTGCTGTCTTCCCAGAGACAAGTAACCACACCTCCTTGTGATAGACTGCGTGGAGCTGGTGCTGAAACATGCCTGGCACATGTGCCTGCTCACTCTTGAGGACTTTTTGGAGCCTGAGATGCAAAAAATGTTGAGGCTGGCAGGATGAGATTTTTCTTGAAAGGGGGAATATACCCAGGGAGAAGGTGAGGCTTGCTAAGGTGGGTGGAGTTGTGCCCGGCAGGCATTGGGTAGACTTGAACATACACAGGCGGGGTCGGGCCCACCAGAGTTAATGTGAAAGATCTGTGAAATATGTGGTTGGGTGGGACCTCCAGAGGACAGGCAGTGCTTCCAGACTTGGAACTCCCACTCCTAGCAGGATGCAGTTAATTTTGATTGTTTTAGCAGAAAATAAAATGAAAGGTTTCCTACAAGATGAAGTCAGGTAGACGGTGTGGCAAGCATTACGCCCCATGCCTACCTCCCAACAGATGCCCAGTGGAGAGACCCAGCCCCACCTAAGGAGAAACTGACAAGGGTTTCATTCTCTGCTCTCACAGGCGGCTGAGTGACAGCCCCTCAGTGAAAAAGGAGAGTGAGCTGCCTCGGCGGGTGAATTCTGCCTCCTCTTCCAACCCTCCTGCTGAAGTGGACCCTGACACCATTCTCAGAGCGCTCTTCAAGTCCTCGGGGGCCTCTGTAACCACACAGCCCACAGAATTCAAAATCAAACTTTGAGGAAGGGAGCGAGGCAGCCAGAAACAGGCCAGAGGAGGGTGGCTCTGTTTCCCAAGGCAAAGCTTGTGACCAATGGGCCGTCGGACTGAAGCCCCCTGAGAAGGGACGAGGCGCCAGGGAGAGCTTCCTCACTGGACGGGACCCACCTTTCTGTGTTGTCTGCACCCTGCCCTTCTGTGCGTTAACATTTCTATAGTATGTTTCCTCTTCCACTCACCACCAAGGCAGGCTGTGTGTGTCAATGTGCTTCCCTACCCTCGGCCCCAAGCTGGTTTCTTCCCTAGAAATGGTGCACTGTTCCCCTGGTGGCCTTGTGGCCCCATGGGACACAGAGCACAGGAGCTGTTGAAAGACTGCCTTTTTCCCCAGAAGTTTTCTTGTTCTGTTGAAGTTTTTCAAACAAAACAGGGGATGACTGGGACCCCTGCCATCCGGTGGGCACTAGGTCACTGTCCTCTTTTGCTCTATGACGTCATCTCCAGACCTGACTGCTAATGTGCAGAGCTCTATGTCGAGGCCAGCGTAGGATGACTGTGCTGCCAGCTCCTGGCTGCCTGTGCGTTCTTGGGCAGCCCAGAGAATTTCCCAAAGTTCATGTTCGCTTTTTAGAGTTGTGCCAAAGGCTCTGTCCTGTTATTCCAGCTTCCAGATGGGAGTGCAGGAAGAGAGCTGTGACGTTAGCCCTCTTGGTTCTCACCTGACAGGACAGCATCACAGCCTGGTTTTGGTGCAGATGCCAGCTCCAAGTTTGTTGGGCCTTTTTCCACGCTCCTCCCCCATGCTGCAGCACAGTGTGCTTGGGGGAGAGTGATTGAATATGGGAGCTGTTAGCTGGCTCTGGCTGTGCCTTTCTGGCTTTGGTTATCTGCAGGACAGCAATCAGGGTTGCCTAAAATGCAGCTGCCACCAGGGCATTGTCTCTGCTAGTATAAGACCTGCACTGCCACGAATAATCTGAGAGTAGAGCTGTCCTGCTGGGCAAACTGGTGGGCTATTATCTACAGCATGCTCCTAGGCTGTCAGGGCAGAGCTGTGGAACTTAGGCAGATGCTGAGTATCAGGCAGCACAGTTCCAGAGCTGGTCAGTAGTCCCCTGACTGTGGGAACAGGAGATTCTGAGCTGTCATAGCTAGAGCAGGATTCTAAGGGCACACATATCAGTAGTGTGTGCTGTAAAGGCACAAGCCGAGGAAGTAAAGGAAGCTGAGGCACCGTGACCCTCTGAAGACTAACCCAGTAGAACTTTAATTCACGTTTTCTTGGAGTTAGATCTGCCCAGCTGGAAGGATCTAGTTTGAGCCAAAATCAGTTCTTCAGCTCTGAGGTTGCTCAGCCAAGGAATCCAGGAATGACATCTATGGTACTCCACTCTCCTGTATAAAGAAGGCTGCTTCTCTTAAACCTTCTAAATGGGTACACACTTAATTCTTTTCAGCAGCAAGAAAACATTCCTCCATGCTTCACCCTTCCTGACCCAAGAGAACACCCCAAGATACCAGGGCCTGACTTCTCTGCCACTGGGAACAACTGGCACACCTTTTGCTTTGTGTAGAGTAGGGATGGCCGAGGCCTTTCCTGGTTCCCCTGCTCTTGTGGAGCCAGGCATGCTCTGCACAGCACAGTTGAACTGAGTCAGCTCAACCCCCTGGCTATGTGGTATTTTGTGGAGGGCTGTTTGCCTCCCCTGCTTTCCAGAATGTCATTTTGGGAAACAGAAAGGAAGGTGGTGGGCCAACCCTCATCTCCCCCACTCCCTTGCATTACTTTTTTTGCGTCTTGTTCAGGAGAGAAAGACATTATGGGATGGAGGGGCTTGTTACTTTCCATTTCTCAATAAATTTTTGTTATTCCTAACTTTGAGCAATAGTGTCTTTTAAAATTGCTTTTAATATACTTACTTTGTGTGCAATCGTTTCATGATCCATGTGTGGTGGTCAGGTGCCAACTTGAGCGTCTATTCTCTCCTTCCACCATGTGGGTTCCATGAATGAAACTCAGTATACAGACTTAAAGGTAAACACCTTTACCTACTGAGCCATCTTGTTACCCTGGGCTATAATTTCTCTCTTGGTATGTGTGTGTGTGTACATGTACACACACACATGTGCCTGGTGCTTAAAGAGACCAGAAGAGAGCATCAGATCTCTTGGAGAACTGGAGTTACAGTTGGAGGCTGCCTTGTAGTTCTGGGAATCAAACTCTGGTCCTCTGGAAGAGCAGCTGGTAGTCTTAACTACTGAGTCATCTAGTTTTAAGTCAGAGTCTTAACTGATCCTCTGAAATTAAAAACGATTATATACTTCCAACATACAGTGTCACAATACACATTCTGACCTTCACTTGGGACACTGAACCTCAGTATAGAACAGAGACTATAAAACAGAGAAGGTGGATGAGTAGTAATAGCTGGGAAGCCCCATAGAGACCCCTGCTCTGAAATGCCTCACGGGGTGTCTTCATTAGAGTCGCTATTGCTATGATGAAACACCATGACTAAAAGCAACTTGGGGAGGAGAGGGTTTATTTCACTCAGTTTATCATCAAAGGCAGTGAAGGCAAGAACTCAAGCAGGGCAGGAACCTGGAGGCAGGAGCTGATGCAGAGACCATGGAGGGGTGCTGCCTACTGGCTTGCTCAGCCTGATGTTTTATAGAACACAGGACCGCCAGCCCAGGAACAATACCACCCACAGTGGGCTGGGCCCTCCCCCATCAAACACTAAGAAATTGCCTTAAAAACTGGACCTTATGGAGGCATTTTCTGGATTAAGTTTCCCTCCTTTCAGATAACTAGTTTGTGTCAAGCTGACAAAAAAGTAGCCAGCACACTAGGAGTGAGGCCTGGTTTGCTCCAGTGTATATAGACCTAGGCATTTGTTCACAGGGAACAAGGGAGCCGGTATCTTGTTCTGAAGAACTTAAACACAGTATACCTTACTGTTTAGGTAATCTATGGCAACAGAAAAGTAGTTATTTGCCGATGGGGATAGAAGAGAATAGTACTTAGCCCTACCTGTCCCATTAAACAGCCCTGAACATTTTATAGAGGAAAAATGGGATTCAAGTTTTTCAATGAATCAAAGTTTGAAAAAAGACAAGAGTTGAGAAATGGTACTGATGCTGTAACACAGGTTTAAATAAATCCAGGGTCTATACGATACCCCAGATGTCTGTGTCTCAGTTGACAATAACTCACAAGAGCCAGAAAACCCTCAGTGGACATCAACCCCCAGATTACAGAGGTAATGGTATTGACAAGGCTTTTTAATTTTCTATTCTTTGACGGTTTTACAATATCACTATGTAGCCAAGAGTGGCTTTGAACATACAATCTGACCCTCCATCCCCAACCTGAGAATAAAGATTTTATAGTAGGCTTCATAAAAATATTCCAATGAACAATTATGTATACACACTTGAATGAAATTTTGAAAGTCTCAGCCAACAAAAACCCTTTAGAACAAGATAACAGGCAATGAAGGGAGGAACAGATGGGTGAACTTGGGGGTTAAACAGAAACCGGGCTGGGATGAGGCTCAGCTGACAGGGTGCTTGCCCAGCAGCATGAAACTATGCACTTAAATCACCCTGGTGGTGCACGCATTTGATCCCAGCACTTGGCAGATGGAGGCAGTTCAGGCCCAACCACCTGCCTCAAAAAGGTTTGGCACAGGGTGTTGCTGTAAACCTAAGATGGCCTCGGACACAGGTATCCTCCTGCTTCAGTTGGGATTACAGCCATACCCAGCTGAGAAAAGTTCATCTGGGCTCACTTCAGTTTGCAAACATCTCAGAATCTGCCAGGCGTGGTGGTGTCCACCTCTAATCTCCCAGCACTGGAGGAGACAGGCAGGGAGATCTCTGTGAGATGGAAGCCAGCCTGGTCTACATTTAACTTTTATTTATCTTGTGGGAGATGGCACATGCCATGAAATATATGCCATATAGGGCATGTGGAGTCAGAAGATAACTTGCAGGAGTCAGTTCTCTCCTTCCGTGGGTGTAACCCAGCGTGTCAGGCCTGGCAGCAAGTGCCTTAACCCACTGAGGTCTTCACTTACAGTCTCAGTCCCAGGCTGGTCACCCTCCTGCCCTCTCACAGTCGAATTAACTACCATGGAGAGATTGTTTATGCATCTCTCCTCTCTGCTCAAAATCCCACGGTGGCTCCTCAGGTGCACCGCGATTCGAACTACCTACTATATATTTAAAGATATTTGTTTTTCATGTGTTTTATCTCCATAATTGTCTGTGCCCCAAGTGAATACTGTGCCCAATGAGGCCAGAAGAGGGCATAAGATCTCCCCGAACTGGGAACTGGGGTTACACCGTAATTGTGAGTGATTGGAAATGAACTAGGATCCTACTGAAAAGCAGGGAGCTTGTTTTTTTTTTTTTTTTTTTAGTTTTTCAAGACAGGGTTTCCCTGTTGTAACTCTGGCTCTCCTGCCACTCTCTGTAGACAAGGCTGGCCTTGAACTCTCAGAGATCTGCCTGCCTCTGCCTCCAGAGTGCTAGGATTAAAGGCGTACGCCACAACCACTCAGCCGGCCAAGTGCCCTTAGCTCCCTGCCCCCATTTTGACTAGGAAGGCTGACTCTTGGTGCGGGGGTAAGATCCGGGAGGCGGGCCTAGAACTGAGAGGGCGTGTCCCCACGTGGCGCCGTCGTCATGGAAACGCAGCCAGGCCGGAAAAAAGCAGAACTACAACTCCCAGCAGACCCCGCGCTCCCGGTCCGCAAGATGGTGGCCCGCAAGAGGAAACCCAGGGCCTGCGGCCACGAGGGGAACATACCGAGCCCACCGGGCTATTCAGGTGAGCAGCTGAGAGCCGGGGGCCGATGTCTTCGCGGGGGTGTGGCCTGCAGGTGTTGGGGCGCAGGACCCCGCCGCGCCGGCTCTGGGTGCCTCGTTCAACGAGCGCTTCCTGATTGTGGAGGCCGCAGCTGTATCCCCACCCCGAGTGGAGGTTCGCAGACCACCGGTGTAGACTTCCTGGAAAGGTGGTCACGCTCGGCCTAAGGGCTCTCACGTCGGCCCCAGCCTGAAGAACAGGTGGAGGGAAGAGGGTTGGCGTGCCAAGCAGAGCGGCCCATGCGATGGGGGGCTGGTGGTGGGAGGCAGCGAGCACCCCGAGAGCGCCGAGCCGAGCCGCTGCTCACTGTGCCCCCACTGGCCGTGATTTCCCGAGAACATTCTCTCTGGCTCCCCGTGGGTGGATGAAGCTAGAGAGGGACACACAGAAGGAAACTTGTGTGACGTAGGCGCTGGACTCAACTTAGGCTATCTCGAACTTTCTCCTGCACTCTTTCCCTCATAGCTATTCCAATCAAGTTCTCAGAAAAGCAGCAGACTTCTCATTACCTCTACGTGAGAGAGCACAGAGTTCGCCAGGGCACCCAGTCCACTTGGCCTCCCAATCGGACTCTGTTTATCCTCAATGTCCCTCCGTACTGCACAAAGGTAAGCGTCTGGCAGGGGACCTGTATGTTCTGGCTGGCGGCTTGCCATGGGCCCCACGGAATCCTGGCATCAGGTGGAAATGCTATAAGCCCCAGTGGACGACGTTGGAAAGGCTGGGGCTCTCGGAATAAGGAGGCTTTTTCCCTCCTCCTCTGTCCATACAGGGTCTCACTGTCCCCTAGACTGTTCTGGGACTCACTAGATAACCCAGGCTGCCCTCAGATGTGCTGTACACTCACACACACACACACACACACACACACACACTCAGTCAGTTATGAGTGGTCACACCTGGCTTGAAAATTAATTATCCTTCCAACAATTTTTTGTTTGCTGGTTAGTTGTTCGTTTTTTAAAAAACAGGTCTAACAAAAATCAACTGTTGTTCTAATCATACTTATTAATTTTTCGCAGAAACTATTGCACTTATTTACTTTTTATTATTTTATTTTGTTTCAGAAAGAGTCTCTTGTAGCCTGAGCTGGGTTCATACTTTTATGTAGATTGAGGCTGGCCTTGAACTCCTGACCCTCCTGCCTTCTTAAATTCTGGGATTACAGGCGAGGGCTACCATGCCTAGTATAAAAAGGAGGTTGAGGACTGGCAAGATGTTTCAGTGTGTAAAGGCACTTGCCACCAAGTCCTTCGCCTAAGTTTGATCTCTGGGACCTACGTGGCAGAAGCAGAAACACTCCTGCAAGTTGTCCTCTGACCTCCACACCCGTACGGTAGAATACAGCCACACACATACGCCTGTGCATGCTCACACGCATAAATGCAATTTAAAAAATTTTTCAACAAGTTGGGCAGTGGTGGCCCACGCCTTTAGTCCCAGCACTTGGGAGGCAGGCAGGCAGAGCTCTGAGTTTAGGCCTGCCTGGTCTACAGAGTGAGTTCCAGGACAGCCAGGGAAGGCAACAGAGAGCAACCCTGTCTCAAAAAACAACAACAATTTTAAACATATTCACTTGCAGCTCTGGAGACAGAACCCAGGGTCTGTCCATACCAGGTCAGCCCTCTGCATTCTCAGACTAGAGTATTATGAAAGTTCACAGAAGAGAAATGAATTGCTAGGTTTGAGATTATCTCCCCCCCCCCGTTTTAATTTCCTGGTCTTGTCATGTAGTCCTCGATATCCCAAACTCGCTGTAGCCAGGCTAGCCTCAAACTCATAGGGATCCACTCGATTCCTGAGTGCTGGGATTTCAGGTGTGTGTTGCTATGCCTGGTGGGCTGAAATTTTTTTTTTTTTGAGAAGATAAATGCTAGATCTAAGGAGGTAGCTCAGTGGCAGGGTGCTTGTCTAGCATCCATGAAGCCCTGGGTTCAATCTCCAGGCAACCACATAAATCAGATTTGGAGGTAGGAGGATCAGAGGTTCAAGGCCAACCTGGATAACAGGTTGGGGAGAGCGGCTGGGCTGTTCAGTTGCTGCATTTCAAAAGCTGACCACACACACCTGTGTGTGATCCACACAGACTGAGAAGTCCCCTCATACTCTTCCTGCCGAAGCTCACCACCATCCTGAGTCCAACACTGGAGCTGATTCTCTCAGGCTTAGGTAGCAAAGCTTAATTAGTTGTCATATGAAACCAGAGTGACACTAAAAGTCTTCCCTTCCACTGTAGGCTAGGAGCATCTCCATGCTGCCGTGAGAGCTAGTCAGGGTTAGGGCACCCCAGACCCCTGGGTTGGGTAGACTTGGGCTCTGGGTCCATCAGAGCCATTGTGGGCGTGGGGAGACTCTGAGGAACCTGTGGGTGTTCACGCTCCGCTTCCCTCTGGCCATGGTAGGAGTGTCTGTCTCGATTCCTGGCTTCCTGTGGCACCGTCAAGGCAGTGGAGTTGCAGGAGAAGCCAGACCTTGCTGAGAGCCCTAAGGAGCCAAAGTCGAAGTTTTTTCACCCTGAGCCCGTTCCGGTAGGCTGCCCAGTAATACCAGGATCCACTGGAGTGGGGGCTGGGGGTGGGGCCTGGGTGGGCTCAGCAACAGACTTTCAGACATACCACTCCCTGTGGCCCTGGGGTGGGAGGCTGTCAGGATGATGGCCTCTGATTCTCTCAGATTACCACATTCTTTCATTCATCCTGGTGTTTCCCTCCCTGCCCTGCAGAACCTTCCAGAGCCCATTTCCCACTTGAGCAGCTTCCTTCTCAGGACTGGTGCTCTGGTCCCCGGAGCCCTGCTCCTTCCCCCGTCCCCTGGTGCCTCATGTGTTCTTCGGGTACAGGGGAGTCTGACCCTGAGTTTGTGCCTTGTCTGTCATTACCTGCCCTAGTCTGGGGTGAGTCATGTGTTCCTCCCCTGTGGAAGAGCTAGAACGGGTGTCCCAGCAGCAGTTGGCTAGCTAGGAGCATGGCTGCCCCAGTGTGGGGTGATATATGACGTGGCTTGGTCCAGGGCAGGTGTGGGGACCTTGTGTCACAAGTGGGAAGGCTCCTTACAGACTTCTGTCTCCCCTCCCAGGGCTTTCAGGTAGCTTATGTGGTGTTCCAGAAGCCAAGTGGAGTGTCAGCTGCCTTGAACTTGAAGGGCCCATTGCTGGTTTCTACAGAGAGCCACCCTGTGAAGAGCGGGATTCACAGTCAGTATTGCTGGCAGCATGCTTCCTCCTGGGCCTTGGGTTGGTGAGAGACACTTTGTGGGGGCAGCACCTGTGAATGTCACAAGCTGTGTCCTCTTCCTAAGGGGCCTGGGCTGGCAGGGCTGTGTCTGAGACACATCGGGAAATACCCTGAACCTTTGGCATCAGAGAAGGAGCTAAGGGCCCAGCCTGCTGCCTCTAGACGCTACTTAGTGCCTTAACCTGAGCCCCAAGGCCCTGTACTCTAGGGCCTCTAGTAGAGGACCCCAGCTTGCTGGCCCTGTCTTGGGTAGAGCCTGACTGCACTCTGAGCCGGTCACTTCAGTCGTGTTCTGTATGACCTGGCGAATGTTCCACGATGGCTGTAGTGTTGGTTTTGAATGTTAAATATATGGCCAGCAGAGGTAAAAGGCAGATAGCAAGCGGCAGCAGACAGCAAAGCCCAGTGCCCAGCAGGGCAGCTGGAGCAGCCTGGCTGCTAGCAGGCCATGGTGACAGCATCAAACGGGAGGGAGGGGGCGGCTACGGATGCCTGGCAGAATGACTGGGGAGCTCGCAGCAGTCTGCAGGAGCTCCTGGCTAATCACCTCTGTCAGTGAGCTCCTGGCTGCTCTTTCCCACTGCAGTGCTTTTACTCGGCATAAAAAGTAGTGCCATCTGCTGGGAGTCGCTCGCCTGCTAGCTGTTCTCAGGGACTGTTTATCCCTGGGAGCCAAGCTGACCCAGGAGGTTTTGGAGGAGACAAGGAAGAGCCTCTTATTCCCAGAGTCTGCTCTTTCTCCTTTTTCTTCTTTTTAAAGATTGTGTGTGAGCGTCTGCGTGCATGTGTGTATGAATGCCACATACGTGTCTGGTATCCAGGGAGTCAGAAAGGGTGGATTTCTGGAACTGGAGCTATGGGTGGATGTGAGCCACCGTGTTGGAGATTGGAACTGAATCCGGATCCTCTGCAAGAGCAACAAGTGCTCTTAACAGCTGAGCCATCTCTCTGGTTCCCCAGAGTCCACTTTGAACAAGCGTAAACAGCGCTCGGTGCTTTAGTTTACATTGCACGGTGTCCCCTTCTCCTCAGAGTGGATCAGTGACTACGAAGATTCAGTGCTCGACCCAGAGGCCCTGAGGGTTGAAGTAGACACATTCATGGAGGCCTACGACAAGAAGAGAGCTGAGGTAGGGGTTCCAGCAAGGCCCCAGCCATCACTTGTGTAGCTGTGGGAAGAGGGTACCACAAGTACTGTGTATTGTTGTGTGGTGCTGGTGAGGGGTGGGGAGGGACGGGGAGGCGGGGTGGCTCCCTTATCTGCTTGCTGAGACCTGGGCCATCTGGCTGGGTGACATGGACTCTAAATGTCTGCTCCCTAACACTAATTGTGGGAGCCATCCAGGCCAGCACTGTGTGTGCCAGAGGTGGCTGTCACTGCAGGAGGGGGCAGTGGGCCTCTAGCCAGTTGGGGACATCGGCTGCCGCAGGGCCCTGCCCATCAACAGCCTCTTCCATACAGGAGGAGACTAAGGCCAGGGAGGAGGAAGGAGTCCCTGACGAGGAGGGCTGGGTGAAGGTGACACGCCGCGGTCGCAGGCCTGTGCTCCCTCGAACAGAAGCGGCCAGCCTGCGTGTTCTTGAGAAGGAAAAACGGAAGCGTGCCCGCAAGGAGCTGCTCAACTTCTATGCCTGGCAGCACCGAGAGACCAAGATGGAGCGTAAGGGATACCTGGGGACAGGCCACAGCCTGGGGCAGGAACTGGGTCTCCTCAGGCACATCCTTTACAAGCTTGGGGTCAGAGTCCCTGGCAGAAGTACCTGAGGTGTGAACCTCACCTCCAGATCCCCGGAGGAACCTGTCAGCCCCCAGCTAGAAGGCGCCTGACTGCAGAGTGCTGAGCGGTGGGGAACACATGGGGGTCCTCGGGGGAGGGGCAGGTGCACTGGGGCAGGTTCTCCGCATGGAGAGCCCACTCTTGCTGCAGCCGCTTTCCCTGCGGGTCTGAGAAGGCCCTGGTCCTCTCCTGAACAGGGGTGGGCTCAGCAGCTGCCGTTAGTCCTCACCCTGTGTTGGCACTGGCGCCGCTCGCTGGCTCTCCCACACCTTACACGCTCCTGCCCTGTCCCAGCCAAGCTGCACCTTCAGTCTCTGTCAGCCCTCCCTCCCTAGAGCTACATGCTGGATTCTGGAACCCCCTACTCCAAAGGCGCCCCTGGGGGCCTTCTCTGGGACCAGGAGAAGGATTAGGAGTCCCGCTTTTCTAGGCCTCCATTCCCTGGTACATTTCCGTCTCACAACTTCCCACGCTGTCTGCCCCCACCTCAGCCTAGCCCTCTAGAGGGGCCGTACTTGAAGTGTCCAGTTCTGATTCCTTGCGGGGCCCTGACCTTGGCCCAGAGCACAGCAGGAGTAGCGAGTATAGGAGGGTGTGGGGTGGAGGAGTGTGCAGAGCTACCCTGGGACACATGCAGGTGAGGGGTCCCCGTTAGTGGGGTAGCTGGCGGTTCTGCACAGGCATCCTATGTGACTCACCATGCATCCCCTCACCCGCAGACCTAGCACAGCTGCGCAAGAAGTTCGAGGAGGACAAGCAGAGGATTGAACTGATGCGAGCACAACGCAAATTCCGACCTTACTGAGCTGCCACGGCCCTGGGGAGCGGGCTTCGCGAGCACAAGGACCCGGGGGACTGTGCTCTGGGAAGCAGATACCAGGCCAAGAAAAAGCTGCTGTGTCCAGCTGCTCCATCTCTGCACCCACATGGGCTGGAGGTGGACAGTGTGGCTACCCTCAGGAGGATTTGGCCTTCAGAGAGCTGCGCCACCCCTTCTGCCTGTAAAGACCCCTGGGACCCTCACTGTACATCTTTTCTGACCTGGTTGCCCTCCACAAAGCCCTGGCTGCCAAGAGAGCCACTTGGAATGCAGCTAAGATGGGAGATTTTATTGTCATACAGGATGGTGGCAAGGACAGGTTCCAGAAAGCCTCTGAGCCCTGAGACTTGCTTCTTGATCCCCAGCTTGCTTCTTCAGTGCCACCAGCTTACTGTGGCTTACAGAACACAAGCCTCACATCCCTGTCCCCTTCCTGAAGGCACAGATAATAGGTCAGAATCTTTTTTTTCCCTGCCCCAGCTCTGCTGCCTTTGGTCTTTCAGACCAGTGAGACATCCCCCCCCCCCCCCCCACACACACACACAGTGAACGGGATGCCAGAGCTACAGTCTCTGAGGGATCCTGGGATGGCTCTGTAGGAAGGAGCTGACGATTCCAGCCACAAGGTGGGGCTCATTCATGTGGATGTAGTGGTTGCCTGGGACTTCCACAAACTGGAACCGCTGGGGAAGAGAGCTGGTGGTGAGATCCTGCCTCTCAGGAGACTCCTGTGGCTACCCGCCTACAAGTGGGTCTACAGCCTCTGGCTGGCCCTGGCCTATCCATAGCACCCTGGGGACTTGGAGGGCTATCCCAGGAATGTGGGCATCTGAACTGTGAAGCTACAGTGCTAAGCTAGGGCAGCCACAGTCTGAGCCTCTGCCAGTTCTGGTGGAGATGAAGCCCTTGAGAAGAGGCAGGTTTCAGGAGAGCTCCCGCTGTGGAGCTTGCTGCATGAGAGCCTTCTGAGAGCACTCCAGCTGTGTGCAGAGGCCCCAGGCCTAGGTGAATTCTAGCTGGATGATGGCCATAAGGGGCCAGGACAAACACAGGGCTCATGGACCTAGCCCAAGCTTCCTTCCCCCATAGCCGACACACTTAATGTGATGGTCCCAGGAGCACTGGAGGCATGTGCAGGGCTGCCCAGAATTAAGCTGGGCCAGGGCTAGGTGAGGACAATAAAACTGAAGATTCTACCAACAAAAGCTGTCTCTTTCCTGAACTGACTGTATGTCCCAGGTTTCTGGGGAAGGAAGGGGATGAGGCCTGCTAGCTCCTTGGATACGGAGTGGTACCAACCCTGGAGATCCAAAGCCACAGAAGAAATGTATGAGGTAGGGTTCAGAGCAGAAGACATGCCTAACCCATCAGCCTCCCGGGCCACACACCTTACCTCTTTCAGGATGGATCTTAGTGTGTCCACCATGAAGAGCATGGGCTCCTTCTTCTCGTCATTCACTCGTCTCACGTCATAGTACCCCTGTGTTGCTCTGGGTAGCAAGAAGGTGGGGTGCCTCCTAGCTCTGAATTTTTTTTTTCTTTTTTGGTTTTTTTGATACAGGGTCTCTGATGTAACCCTGGCTGTCCTGGAACTCTGTGGACCAGGCTGGACTCGAACTCACAGAGATCCACCTGCCTCTGCCTCCCAAGTGCTGGGATTAAAGGTGTGCGCCACCACCGCCCAGCTTCTAGCTCTGAATCTTAACAGAGCCTACTGCCCTGCCTGGGTTTCGGGCCCTGAAGAGCCTAAGCATGGCTGCTTAGTTTTCCTTCAGCTGCATCCCTTTGAGCCTAGATTTTACCCTGAGGTTCAGTCATTTAGTACCAGCTCTCTTGGAGCTGGCAGCAGGCTTGCACAAGCTGCATGCCTGCTGGGGAGAGGCTTTTAGTACTTTGGAAAGAGGGCTGCTGAATGCTGGGCTGAGATCTGAACCGGCTCTCCAGGCCAGGCTTTTCTTTAATACAAAACCTATTGAGGTGTAATGTACATACCGTACAGTCATCCCCCTGACTGGGACACACCATAGCCTAGGCTGGCCCCTGACTTGTGACAGCCTTGCCATGCTCTCCCTAGTCTTGAATTACTGGTGTGAGCCACCATGTCCAGCCAGTTCCATGTTTTTAAGTTCAGATTTGCTTTGATTTCTGATGGTGTTAACATTTTCCCCGATTCCAAAATGAGTTGAAAAATTATGATTTAAAGTACATTGACTAAGCCTCCAAACACCATGGCCCACTCCAGAGCATCAAATTTTCCTCTGATTTCCTTTGCTGGAGCCAAGCATCAAGGGAAGATCAGGCTAGACCAATTGTCTATTGCTAGCCCAGGAAAAGTTCCTAATTCAAAATTCCTGGATGGGAAGACAACCCTGCTGTGACATCTGTCACCCCATTAATCATCGAGGTTCATCTGTCTGATCCAGGGCTGGGGCCTCTCCTCCATCCCTGGGGGAACTGAACACTTTGTGCCGGGCTCCCTCCTAGAAGTTCCCGGTCCCTGGATCTGTCGAGAGCTTTCAGGCGAGACTCACTTGATCATCAGCACGTTGGCCTGCAGGCTCCTGGTAGAGAGCACAAACATCTCCCTGTTCACGAAGTCAAAGCTGTTCTCTAGCTGCAGAGACAAAACCAGGGTGAATCCTTGCCACAAAGCCTCATGCACTCAAGCAGAGTCCTCGGGTTAGGGCAGCTGGGCACCATGCCAAGAGGCCAGTGTCCAAGTCACTGGTCAAGGTCATCACCAAAGTTCTGTCTCACCCACCATCTCTACTCTTCCCTCTTGTTGGGATCATAGCTGCCAGCCAGACTCCACTCACAGAACCCTTACAGCTGAGTGTGGTGTCGGCTGGAGGCAGAGCAGCAATGTGGGTTACTTCTGGACCTGCTGAGGACTGAGGGGCTCCTTGCAGGCCCCTCCCAGACCCCAGCTTGGGGCTCTGGACTCTGCTAGACAGAACTCATTCCCTTCACGAGATTGCTTCCATGTGAGAGAGATGTGTCTGAACCACAGCAGAGAATGAGTCCACCATGCCTGTGTCTCCACCCAACCTCGACTGCTCCGTCCTGGCTATTTAATATACCTACACTGCCGTGCCCAACATGGAGGCCTCCAGCCCCACACAGCTACCGATGGGACATTGTGGGTAACGTGTGCCACAGGTATGATATGCGTGCTAGAATCAGAAGGCTTCATAGGAGAAATGATGTAGTTAATAAAGTTAAATAAAAGATGTCAGTACAGTTGGGCGGAGGATCCGTGTCAGCGGCCGAGAGCTGGCCTACTATGTACTGGGCCCTAGTGAGTATCTGATACCCAATCTCATACACTCCATAAAATTCACTCCTGGGCTGGAGAGATGGCTCAGTAAGTAGGGTGCTTGTGATGAGACCTGAATCTGATCCTTAGACTTTACACTTAAAAAAAAAAAAAACCTGGGTATATGTGACATTCCTATCATCTCAGCCCTGAGGAGGGGTCCTTGGAGCTTGCTGCCCAGCCAACTTAGCCTATTTGGAAAGTTCAAGACCACCTCCAAAATAAGTAAATGAAGATAGTTCTGAGGAGAGTGGCTGGGAACAACAGGAGGGTTACCCTCCGACCTCCGTGCGCACAAGCACATCATACATACGAACTCACACAGACACACTCCTTGCCCTGCATCTCAGACTAAAATCACCATGGGAATGCTCTCAAAGGCAGAGATTCCCACATCACCCACAAGGCCCCGCAGTCTCTCATTCCCATCCTCACACCTCAGAGCGGTGGCTGAAGAACTGTGATTTGGTCCAGGAGGCCGCCTCCCTGGGAGGGCAGGCTGCACAGAGGATCCACCTTCTAAAGCAAGCTTTGTGGAGCAGGGGAGGGAGGTTCTGAACTCTGGCCACAGCTAATAGCTGACAGGAGGTGGCGCCAGACACAGTCAGGCGAGGGCCTGGGCCTTGGCCTAGCCTCCCTCTTTTTCCTCAGGAACCGGGCTTGTCTGACTGGTACAGTCAGGCCTCAAACTTGATTTTAAGTTGGTCCCAAGGCCAGGATTAAGGGACGTTACCTCCACTCCTGCCTGCTGACGTGACGGTCTTCTGAGTTTCCTAGGCAGTCTTTCCTCCATGCCAGCCTCTGTGGGCTGACCACTCTGGGGCCCCGCCTGTCCCTTCTGTCCGCTGCCTCTCACCCTCAACATCTCTTAGCTTCTTCCAGTTTCATCTCACCCACTTGTTTTTCTTCAGGTAATAAGATAAAACTGACAGCAAAGTCAAACTGAACTGCCAGCTCTGGGGCATAGGACAGGCGATGAGGCCCGGTCAGTGTGCCCTGTCATCTCCTGGCTCACCCCAGTCCTCTCACAGAGAGCTCTGCTCTAGCCTCACAGCTGTGTTCTGTCCCTGGCTTCCGTCACTGTAACTGTGAGAGGCTTCCTTTATCCAGGGTGTGTGGCAACAATGCAAAGTCCTGAGACAAGGGTCCACGTACATGCACATGATGAAAAGTCACTTGGGGAAAGAGTGTCTGCACGTGTACACATGTATGAAAACACATAAAGGGGATGTAGCTCAGTGGTATAACGCTTGCTTAGCATGTACAAGGCCTTGGGTTCAATTTCCAGCACCTCTCTCTTTGTGTGTGTGTGTGAAAGAGAGAGAGAGAGAGACAGACAGAGACAGATAGATTGGGGATGAAGTCAGAACCCTTGTGCATCATTGCTGGGAACACAAATAGTGAGGCGATCCCCTTCTGGAATATCCAAGAACTGGGAGCCAGGACTCAGACACTTGGTCCTCATGTTTCAGCAGCCTTGTCCTCAGTTGCCAAAATGTGAAATAACCCGCGTCCATCAACAGAGGAATGGACACAATGGACGATGTGGTGCGGGGCCAACAAGATGGCTCAGTGGGTAAATACACTTCCTGCCAAGCTGATTGGGTTTTATCCATGAAACTCACACTCACTCACACGGTGGAAGGAGAGACTCCTACAAGCTGTCCTCTGCCTTCCACACAAGCTCCCCCCAAATGCCCCCACACCACCCCCACACAGACAAATGTGAAAACTTTAAAGGAAAAGTGCTGGATCCACACAATAGGACAGCCAGCATTCAGCCTTACAGAGGAGCGGACTTGGTGTATTTCAACAGGAGAGGGTCTGGAAAGCATGATGCTGAGGGAAGGAGCCACCACAGAAGGACAAACATTCTCCTTGTGTGAGGTACCTCACAGTTAACTTCACAGGGACAGAAGAGTACACCAGAGATTCCTGGGGAGACGGGGTGGGGACTAAATGCTTTAATGTAGTCAGTTTTTACTGGGGATGACAAAGTTTGGGGTACAGGCGTTAGTGACAGCTACACAAAGCAATATATTTAATAGCACCCAGCAGTGTATTTACAGGCAGCTAAAATGGGGAGCACATCTCATGTGTCTATACTGTGCTATGCATATAACTTTAAAACTACTTTTAAAAAGAGAAACAGGCAAACTACAAAGGAGCCAGAAGGCAGTGGTGCTTACCAAAGAGATCCTCCGGTCCCTGTTCAGCACCAGACCTGGAGAAAGCACAAAAGTACGTGTCTTAAGTGTCACTGTCACAGAAAGGGACTCACCTGGCTTCCAGGGAAGGTCCCTGTCCTTTCACACAGGGCTCATGCCCTCCATCTGGGCTGATGAGAGGCACTGACATCAGCCAGCCCTGGACTTCTGTCCTGGGATTCTTCGGGAGCAGAGCTTGGCTAAGGCTGTCTGACCACAAGCCAGTATCTGGGCCTCTCCCCAGGCCCTGAGGGACAGCACAGGATGACAGTGGAGACAATAAGTCTTCTCTCTTTCTCTCTCTCTCTCTCTCTTTTTAGACAGGATCTCACTATGTGGTCCTTGATGGCCCAGAACTCACTATGTTGACCAGGCTGGCCACAACTCAAAGAGAGACTTGCCTGCCTCTGCCTCCATGTGCTGGGATTAGAGACGTGCTCTAGGCTCCAACTCTCAGAGAAATAAACCGTTTGTTTGGGTCCTTAAACACCAGGAAATAGCAGGTAATCAAGAACCACGGCATTCCTTGTCAAAGGAGTGGAGACATCTGAGTGTCATCTTCTTCATGTTCCAGCTTGGTCCCTGCCGTGAGTGACGGGCAAGGCAGCTCTACCCATCTAGGAAGGCTTAGCCACACCTTCCTGGGCCATGTCTATGATTCGTGGAGTGTGGGGGTGGGGTAGATCATCCTTTGCTGCCCTCACAAGCCTTGGAGTTTCCAAGAATTGGCAGGGGATGGAGAAGCCAACCCTGGGGACCTGCTCCAGCAGGGTCTGGGAGGGGGCTGCAGGTTTTAGCATGGGGGAGGGGGGCCTCCCCACGAGACTGCTCACATACCATGTGCACAGCCACCAAGGAAAAGGTGAAGTCAGATCTGAACACATTCTGCAGATGGGCTAAGTATTCAACATGTTAAACATTTAAATGCAAATATAAGCCTTGACTAGTATTAGAATCAAACACATAAATTATTCAAATTCCAGAATCCATAAAAAAAGACATGTCTAATTGCAATACCACAATCCTGCATTGCAAGGAAAGAAAGAAATCATTCCAAGCAAAGTCAAGAAAGAAGTGAGAACCGAGGCACAGGAGTTTGCAATTCCATGTCCCCAACATGGGAAAGTTGTTAAAACTGCGTAATAAACATGGAGTTTCCAGAGTGCTGAGGCTTCTCTAGCCAAGAGTCTAGTCCACCCAAACCCAGCTATTTCTGTCTTTTCTTCACTCTCTGCCCAGTCAGGTCCATCCCTGGGACCCGTGCAAGGATGCGGCACATAGAAATAAACACACATTGGAGAGAAATTGGAGACACCAATGCCAACCCCTGGCATCCATGCAAACATACGGAACACAAACGCACCACACACATGTAAAGGGGGTTCTCTTTGTGTTGGAGTAATCCTTAAGAGATCAGGGGACCCCCATCACACAGTTTTCTCTGCCTTGAGGCCTTGCTCCACCCCACCCCCAGCACAATTGCCACTCAGTGGGAGGAATCATTACTTGCTGCTTTTCTGTCCATGCCTCACTGGACAGGGAGCCTCCTGATGGCAGGGCTGGCTCTCTGTCCAGGCCTCACTGGACAGGGAGCCTCCTGATGGCAGGGCTGGCTCTCACGTCTCTGCATTTCTCTGACCCAGAGGTTGGGCAGGTTTGGATTTTTTGAGTCTCAAGTGTCTAATTCCCTCACAGGGAGACACATGTCAGCTAGCAAGGTGGAGGGACATGCCCAGAACTCCAGCAAGAGGGGATGCAGAGGTGGGAACACAAGCACCATGTGACCTCACCAGCCTCGCCAGCGTAGGGTCCCTGAGAAGGTGCAAGAAGCATGTGTTTTCTAGAAAGCAAAGTCACATCTGGTGAAGACTTCGAGGGTCTTCGAGATGTCCACCTGCTGGCCACAGCTGGGAATCAGAGCCCAGGTAATTTCAGTGCCCAAGTCCAAGCCCAGCTTGCCTCCTGAACTCAGCCTTTCCCCACAGCTGCCAGAGAGACTCTTCTAGAACCTAAGCCACACTTCACTCTTCCCTCAACCTTCAGGGAAGGACCTCTTGCCGCAGTGTGCCAGAGCTCCGCCCACTGCCCTCTCGCCGTCACCCCTCCCGTGTCCTGCGAATCCCACAAGAGACCTGTGCTCAGCACCCAGAAGTGTCCCCCACGTCCCTGTGCACCTCTCTAGGCAAGGGCACTTGTGTCTGGGGACAGATGAAACTAACTACAAAGCAGACGTTACTTCTGATCAAACCCCCACCCCCCACTTCCCCCCACCACTCCCCCTGCCAGGAGCCGGGTCTTCCTCCCTTTATGAAGAACCTGGGAACGGGACACAGTTATGGTTCCCTCACTGCATCAGTGGGGGAAATTCCTTCCCTAAGGACAGGGGCTTCCAGCAGGAAGCTATGTGTCTGAAGTTCCAGTGACCACTAAAACACCTTTAGCCTTTCGTGCCTGGTCCTTGCCATCTTGCCTGTATCTTGGACAGGAACTGGGCTGAGCTGAACCCATGTGAAGCCCATGGGCTCTCCAGTGCAGAACCACTTGGCCCTGTTGAGTCCAGCCTCCAGCCCTATGCACGAAAGCATCCCACTGCCCCCCACCTCCCCCTCACCCCCCCTTCCTGGCAGGTCCTCGCCACAGTGTGGCTTCTCTGTCCCTGCTTCAGCACTGACCCCAGTGTCATGAGGACACTGACATGCTGACTATCTCCCCATCCCCAGGTTATACAATTGGGGACCCAGGGATATTCCCTATCCATGCCCCTCCCCCAGAGCAAGGCTGCATGCCCGCTTGTACAGAAGGGTGGGAGGGGAGAGGCTGGCTTCAGGACCAACAGGTTGCCAATTGCGTGGAGGCTGGCAAACAGAAAGCAGACCTGGGTTCATTCTCTCCGGACTTCTTTTACAAACTATGAGCCCTCTGAGGCCATCAAGATGGCTCAGTGGGTAAAGGTGTTTGCCTCCAAGCCTAAGGAGCTGACTTCAGTCCCTGGCACCCAGGTGGCGGATGGGGAGAACCACCCCTCCAAGTTGTCCTCCCAGCCTCCACAAGCGCACACACCCATTCTTGAAAATACACACAAACAAACGAGTGTCACTGAAAACAAAACAAAAATCAAACAGGCCCTGATCCTTGACTGTTCACAGCCAGTCCTGGGATAGATGAGTGGCTGCTCCGCCCGTGGGTGCTCCCTTCTTGCCTTCTTCCCACCCAGGAGACCTGGCCATCCGAGCAACAGCAGTGAATTAATCCAGCAATCTTCCCACCGTCTGCACCCTGTCTCTGTTGGGACTCACCAAGGTCACAGCCAGCTACAGCAGGGCCTGGCAGAGAGGGCACTGTGCCCACAGACGAGGTCCGCAGCTCCTCTGGCTGTTGCCTATGGGGACGACTGTGCTGCTGGACCTCACCGTTTCTCACCGGCAGTTGGAAAGCTCTGCTTGTCTACAAAGCCTTTCCCTTTCAAACGTGGGCAGCTGGCCCGGCTCCCCTGCCAAGTATTTCTGTGAAACTTCTCAGGCCAGACGGATCTGCTTTCGACTGAATGCAGCTGGGTTTATGATAGGGATTTCAGCATCCTGGAGGGGAAGGGAGGGCTTCCCCGGCCAGAGACTTATAGTGGTCCCGTATCTTTGTCCTTAGGGGGCCTGGAAAGAGCTAGGTTCTTTCTCTTTGCAGAATACCTTTAGCCAGTCTCCTGTGTGTGTGTGTGTGTGTGTGTGTGTGTGTGTGTGTGTGTGTGTCCCAGGCTGACCTCAGAGGCACTATCTTCCTGTCTCAACCTCCCAAGTACTAGGGCTTTAGGCCAACACATCACACCTGGCTTGGAGCAAGCACTGGGCTGTGGGCTGGAACATTTGTGTTTAGACAAGAATGTGTGTAAGGATATGTCTCCGGTCTCTGTCTCCATCCTGGTTAAATCAGGGCTAGCCTCATGTCCTGGCTTTGCTGGGAGCTCCCTTCAGCTGGAAGTAGTGAATGCCTACTACCATTTCCTTATGAGTCACCTGAGTGTGTGTGTGTGTGTGTGTTCGGGGCCTGAAGCCCAAAAATATGGCTTCAGGCTGTCCATATCCGGAGAGCCAGCAGGATTTGAATTTACCTCCTAAGCTAATCCTGCTGCAAAGGGGAACTCTACCCCTGCCACACCGTTCCAGCCTCGAGTCTGCTCCCCAGCACAGAGGCTCCCCTTCTCAACAACCCCAGTTGTCCACTTAGAGATGGCTCAGCATCTGTGCCCCCATTTCAGGAAACTCTGGATCCAATCAGATCCCTGGGCTGGCTGAGAGCATGCCTCTTCTGGATTAGCCCATTTCTGTACTGGGAACTCCTAAATTGGCCTGGGCCCTCAGCCTTCCTATGAGTTTGTAGGGAGAGGAGACAGAGGCTCAGGACTAACAAAGCCCAATAGATCAGGATGACGGCCTGTGTCCACACACTCCAGGCCCACTCCCCGCAACCCTCAGCCTGTTATTGGTCATCCTTACCTACAGGTACAAGGCAGCACAGGAGGCCTCTCCCAACAGCTGGAATTCTGGTCACTCTAGAGTTCCCATGTGACAACCTGTCTCTGCCCTGGGCTGCAGGCTCCAGTCCCCAGCACTGTTTGTCTGTCTCCCTGCTGTCTCCCTCCTGCCCAGCATGATTTCACAACTTGCCCCACCCCCACCGGCACTGTGTGTGTGTGTGTGTGTGTGTGTGTGTGTGTGTGTGTGTGTGTGTGAGAGAGAGAGAGAGAGAGAGAGAGACAGAGACAGAGACAGAGTCAGAAAGACAGACAGAAAGAGAGATACCTACCTCTTTTGGTTCTTCGAGGGGGGCTCAACCTCACTTGAGCCTGTGAGAACAATTACCTAGTGACCTGGTATGTTACCTGAGAAAACCTGGGGTCCCCTGGTTGCTCAGCTGGCACCAACAAAAACCGAACCTTGGTTCCTGTGCCCAATTTTGGGGCATCTTCTGTCTCATCACATAGTTTCCTCCAGGCTTTACCCCACCGGGGAGTGGTTTCTGGAAGCACCATGGAGAGCAGGGCCCAAGAATCCTCCCCAGCCCTCTATTCACTCCCTGGTTGTCTGCTTACTTGTTGCTATGGTTAACCTTGACTGTCAACTTGACAGGGCTTAGAATCACCATGGACACAAACCTCCACGAGTGTCTCTGAGGGAGTTTCTAGATTAGGCTAATTGAGGTGGGGAGACCCTCCCTGACTCTGAGTAGCACCATCCCATGGGCTGGGGTCCTGGACTGAAGGGGGGGGTGGGAGAGAGAGAGAGAGAGAGAGAGAGAGAGAGAGAGAGAGAGAGAGAAGAGAGAAGAGAGAAGAGAGAGCGTTGAACACCAGCATCTCCTCTCTCTGCTTCCTCACTGCACAATGTGACCAGCTGCCCCCGCTCCTGCCGATCTTTTTCCTCCTCAGCCTCCTCCTTGCTCAGGCCTAGGAAGTGTCATTTCCACAAAGGACATTTGCAAATGGTACCCCCTGGAGTGGTGTCCACTCTAGATTCTGGCGCCACTGAGAGTGGGCAGCATGATGGGGGAACTGTATCTCTCAGACCCTTAGCAAAGGCTTCTTGACGAACATGCGGGGGAAGTAACACAGGCGATGCACATGCCAGAGGCTGCCAGAGCCACGGCTCCTCTGCCTGTTCTGAAAACGTCCTCCCCATAGACCCAGCAGGGCACGAGCCTGACCGGCACCAACTTTAGTCTCGATACCTAGCCAGCCTTCCCACAGAGTGTGGCTTTCGGCAATGGTTACGTGACCTTGTGTCGGGTACTTGTTAATTTGCAGCCTCAGTTTCCCCTGCTCTCAAAGGGCTGTGTCAGAGGCAACAGAAGAGTCATTGAGACATTGCAGGCATCAAGGAGCTGCCTGGCACATGCAAGGCCGCGATGTCACCCCTCAGGAACGACAGCCATCGAGTCCTCACCTGTGCCCACCCTCGTGGCGCCTCTCTGCAACAGGAGCTCCCCGCACTCTTTGCTCAAGTGGCTGGAGTTATTCAGGAACCTGGGGGAGAGAGGAGGACACTAGAGCAGCCGTTCTCAACCTGTGGGTCTCGACCCGTTTGGTGGTCATATGACCCTTACATGGCGGGGGGGGGGGGGGTTTGTAACAGTAGCAAGATTGCTATTATGAAGTAGCAAGGAAAATAATTTTATGGTTGGAGGTCACCACAACATGAGGAACGGCATTAAAGGGTCGCAGCATTAGGAAGAGTGAGAACCACTGCACTGAAGGAACCAGACCTCCATCAGGCCCAAGGGGTCAGATAGAGAGAGGAGTAGGCAGCTAGTAGGCAGTGGTGGTGTGTCTGTGTTTAATTGGGAAGCTGAGGCAGGGAAACCTTGAATTCAAGTCCAGTCACAGCTACATAGTGAGTTCAAGGCCAGCCTGAATTACGGCTAGATCTCTCTAAAACAAACAGACAACAGCAGAGGGGCTAGGGATGTGGCTCAGTGGTGAATACTTGCCTAGCATGCACGTCCAGGGCTTAGGTTCAATCTCCAGAAAGGACAGGGGGAGGGAGGGAAGGAGGGAGGGAAGTAGAGGGGAGGGAGGCTACCCATGAAGGATGCATATGTGTTCATCAGCGTGTCTCCTGTGACTGTGTGTGTCCACTCCTCTAGACAACAAAAGGGTAAAGCCCTGTCCTACTGCGTGCTCTGCCAGATGCAGCGAGTACGAACATGTCCAGGACCGTCCCAGTCTGGCCATGGTTGCAAAGTTTAGAGGCCAACAAACGACACAAGACTGTGGTTGCTACCAGCCAGCTCTAGCAGGAAAGTGGGGGAGAACTGCAGATATTAAGGAGCCTAAGGTTGGTAGCCAGAAGAAAGGGGAAAGGGGGAAGACATACACACACACACACACACACACACACACACACACACACTCACACACACACCATGAGTAAAGGGGGGTGGTGACAAAGGTCTTCTGAGATGTGTCCAGGGCTGGCAGTGCTGAGGGCCACCCCAGGGGGAAGCAAACCAGGGAGGGGGGGTTGTGAGGAGGAGAAGAGGAGGGGGAGGAAGCAGCAGGAGGAGAAAGAGGAGGTTACATCTTCTTCCTGTGCCCTCCCAGGGCACAGCAGTTCCAGGCACATACTCCCGCCCCCCCCCCCCGCCCCCATCCCAGCCTGTGGCTTGCTGACAGCACTCACCCCTGCAAGAGATCCTCTGGGCTGAACACCCTCTGGGGTTTCTGGGAAGCCTCCACCTGCAGCGTGTGCTCTGTGTTCCTCCGCTTGTAGGTCAGTATGTTCTCTATCTCCTAAGGGTTCAGCCACAGCTGGTGAACAGGAAGCCCCAGATGAGGGCTCCTAGCTCCTCGCCTGGCCCTGCCCGCCGCCTTCAGTGCCCCTCTGAGGGATCAGGCCCGGCTAGTCAGCCCCTCGGTGTCATGTCTCATTCGGCACAGGCTTGCCCGTGATAGAGAGACCAGATGATGGGGAGGGGGCATCTCTGTCAACTGCCACGTGCTTGGTAGCGGTGTGATACAAAGATTCCACTGAGGACAGGCCATGTCACTGATTTCAATAGACACTGTCATTGCTAATGACAAGTAATGGAATCAGGTAGGCAAGATGGATCAGTTCTAGGATTCCATCTGCCACACCCCATGTCCCCAGTGGCAGAACACCAGCAAGTTCAGGCTTTGGGGGCTCACTGCCACCCAGGAGGAAGCCCCAAGGCTCTATACTTGTGTCATCAGTGGAGCATTACAGAAACCAAAGGGCAAAGTTTTCCCTAGTCTGGGTATTGGGTTCCACGCTAACTCATGAGTAATTGGTTCATGGAACGAAAAATTACCAAGTGATTACAATATGCAGGGACTGGAGACACGGGGGTAAAAAAGCAAACGCACAGCCAGGTATGATAGCTCATGCCTGTAAGCCCAGCTCTTAGGAGGCTGGGGCTGGAGGATTGCCATGAGTTCATGGTCAACCTTGATTACAGAATGAGATCTGTAAGAAAGAAAGAAAGAAAGAGAGAGAGAGAGGGAGGGAGGGAGGGAGGGAGAGAGGGAAGGAAAGAAAGAAAGAAAGAAAGAAAGAAAGAAAGAAAGAAAGAAAGAAAGAAAGAAAGGAGGGAGGGAGGGAAGGAGGAAAAGCGAAGGGAAGGCAGGGGAAGGAAAGGGGAAAGGAAAAAGAAAAGGAAGGAAGGAAGGAAGGAAGGAAGAGCTCTTGTCCTTAGGGAAGATGAGACTATTTTGCAAAGGAAAAAATGGAAAGATATAAATTGACATGGCCGAGTTGTCTGGAATAAACTAACTCCCTTAGGGTCACACAGAGCCAGGTCTCAGACGCAGGGCAGTGCTGGCTGTTGTGACTGCTGGTGGTGGTTGGAGGTGCTGGTGTTTTCTACTGTCACACTCAGGGCTGACGTGCACAGCACAAAGGAATCGGTTAGGAATTAGTGTTGGGAGCTAGCTGTAGTCCAGAACTTCCTCCACCCACGCTGCTCCCCTCATCACCCCCCTGCTGTTCCACAGTCTATGCCAGATCCTCCAGCCTTCTGCAGAATCCAGGCCACACACTGGGCTTCCAGAGAGGCCTCATACCCTGGCCCTGACATCCCTTAGGGGTACAAGCTTCAGGATGCTCTCCTCTCTGGAGGAGATCTCTGGCTAACTTGTCCACCATCTGCTACATTCTTCAGCCTCCTTAGTGTCCACCACAGGAGACAGACTGAAGGTATCCCCTAAGGCCCAGGGTCCCCATGAAAGCCTTCAAGAAGTCTCTTCCTACGTTAGAGTCCAGGAGAAATGGCACCGAGTCCAGCAAGACAAGTTTATCCACCATCTCGGGGAAGATGCTGGCGAACTAGAGAGTGACAACAGAGGGAAGGGTTGGGAAAGACACAGGCTTAGCTAGAGCAAGAGTCTCCTGTCCCACCTCGCTGCAGACCTCAGGAACCCTGGACTTGGGGAGTCTTGGGATGGCCCTACAAGGGACCCTTCCCTAGGACACCGTGTGTGTGTGTGTGTGTGTGTGTGTGTGTGTGTGTGTGTATGTGTGTGCCCACGCGTGGCTCACATGCGCGCGTGTACTGTCCTCAGCTAAGGAGGTGCTGACTAGTGCACTGTGTGAAGGGGCTTTTCCTAGCTCGTCTTCCTCTTGCCCGACAAGGTCCCCAGGCAATCATGGCACAGCCAGCTACTCACCATGCCACCTACGGTGCCACCTGTTAGATAAGAGAGCAGTTGTGACACCCTATGCAGCCATTCCCAGCTCCCTGTAACCCCCACCCCACCCCCCACCCCCAGCCTCTTTTCCCACCAGAGTTGGGACTCTGCATCTTAAACTCAGGGCCTCTCCCTGGGCAACCAAGGCCCCTTCATCAGAAAACACTCAACAAGCCCCCCTCCCCTCATCTGAGGCCAGAGGGCACAGTCCCTAAGGCAGGGATTTGATGATACTCTTAGCTCTCCTCAGAGGCACAAGGAAACCGTGTCTCCCTCTCTTACTGCCCTCCACAGAACCGGGATCCTGGCCAAAGCTGACTCACCAAAACTGTGGCCCATGAGGGAGAACTGGGTCCATTTAAAAGCTGAAAACACAAAGAAAGATGGTCTGCATGGCCCAGCCTTACTCTGTCCAGACACACACACACACACCCGCCGGGCATCCATCCCCAGGCCAGGACTACCCTACCCCTAGGATGAGAGGGGATGTCACAAAGGAGGCTCCCAGCCCCCTCACCGCACTCGCTTTGGCCCTCGCTCACCTGCCGCTACCCTTCGTATCTCACTCACAAAGTTTTGGTGGCAATACGGGAGACCCGGACTGTAATGGGACGAAAGCCCATGACCTCCGAAATCCGTGGCCACGTAATGGAAGTCTGCGGCACAGAGAGGAGGGAGAGGGGGAGGGGCTGCACGGCCACTTCCACCCCTCCACTGCCCTTCAGCCCGCAACCTCACCTTGTGGAAGAAGAGGAATGAGCTTGTCAAAGGAGTTGGCGTTGTCCAGCCAGCCATGCAGGCAGAGAACAGGAGGATTCTTCTGGGATCCCCAGACTTTGACAGCGATGTGGCCCCAGGGCACAGCCAGCTTCAACTCTGAGAGCATTCCTGCAAGGCAGGGCCTGTCATTCACCCCTGCATGCATGGACCAGTACTTCCCAAGCTCTCAGCTGCGGGTGCTCCAGCATGGGCGTCGGTGATACTGGCTGTGTCCTGGCTCTGGACAGACAGACTGCTAGACACCTAGAGGAGGGAGAGACAACTGTGCCCCCTGGGTAAGAGGCATCTGGGTAGGCTTTGCAGGGTGCATCCCATTGGTGTTGGGGCAGAACAAGAGGGAGTGGGTTGGGGGCTGCTCGCTTGAATCCCACCACTTGTGTGCTGTGTGTCCCTGGGCAGGTGCCTAAAAGCACTCCAGTCTCAGTTTCCTGGAGCAAAAAGAGTACAACGTCTCTTAACTGTAGGGGACAACCTTCCAAAAGCCCCTGCAGAGGCCTGAAACTTCAAGCAGTAACGAACCCTACACAGTGAATGCTATCTATACTTTTCCCTATATACACCCCTGATAAAGTTTAACTTACGAATTAGGCACTGTAGGAGGTAGACAACATTAATTAATAAAATACAACGCTGATAACAATATATTGTAATATTCAAGCTATGGTGGCACATGCCTGTCATTTCATCCTCACGAGGTAAGTAGAACAGGAATTGGAGGTCAGCCTCGACCACGTGAGACTTTGTGTCTCACAAATATACTGTAATGAAAATCTGTCTCTAAAGATATTAGATTAGAACCCAGTATAGTAACGCACACCTGCAATCCTAGCACTGAGGAGGCAGAGGCAGGAGAATAGCCATTCAGGACAGCCTGGTCTGGGAAGCACAGAGGGGTGCAGAAGACGGCCAAGCTCATTCAGAAAGGTCAAAAGCAGACTGCTTGACTCTTGAACTCCAGCTGGGCCTACTCAGGTCAGATCTGTCCCAGAGCTGACCTTCTCAAGCACTGGCCCCAAAGCAACCCAAAATAGCCACGCGCACACTCCTCTAATCTAAGGGCTTTCAGGCGGGACTCGGTGGCCATGGGCTCGTCTGGAGCCCCCAGTCTGGCTCTGCTGGGTCTTGGGGCTGTTGACTGAGCCTGGACACCCAGGGGAGAGGGCGATGAATGTCTGCTCCCTCGGCTCCAGTGAGTGAGTGAGCGCGTAGGAACTCTCGCCGGGCCTCCCCGCACCCCGTCCCGTTCCGCTCTAAGGGGCCCTAAGGGGAGTGTTCACCCATTGCTCTAGTCGCTGCGGCTGTCCTTCCTCGCCAAGGAAGTGGCAGGAATCTGGAGGACTCAGAAGTTCGCGCCTGCCCATCTACCTTTCCCTCCAGGCCCTCCCCATTCCCACGTGTCTCCGCCCCCACGGGAAACTGTCCCACCCCCTCGCCCCGCCCCTACAAGCACTACCAAAGGTCCTGTCCATCCCAGTCCCCGCCCCACTTCTACATCGCTCCACACAGGCCCCGCCTTCCCGCGTCCTCTGGCCAGGGACTTCCTTCCTCGTGGGTCCCGGGACTGCCCAGCTCCTGGCCCAGGCTGCGCTGCTACAGAGGAGCGGGGTACCCCGGAGTGAGCCAGAGAAGGCTCTGGGGGACCCGCAGGTGGCAGGATCGATCCTGGCCAGGCCTGCACGGCACCAGGAGCCGGACAAGGACCCGGTGGTCCCTCAGCGACCAAAGCGCCCCGAGGATCCTCGCTGGCCCCCAACAGAGTGGGGAGGTGCCATCCGTGTCCCCACTGTGTCCGCAGCCCCTCAGCAGCGCCTGGCAGTATCCAGCTTTAGTAACTGATTGCACAGCCTGAATGAACAAATGGTATAAATTGAAGGCTCTGAAGGAAAGCACCCCAAGCAAGGGAGGATTCTAAATAGTTTCAGTCCAGAAAAGACAAAGAACCCGGAGTTAGGCTTTGGGCATGGTGCACGCAGGGATTGAGGCCAGCAGGGGCTACACTGTGAGACTCTATCTCCAACCCCCCAAACCCACCTTAAAACAAAACCCTAGGAGCCCAAACCATGAAACACTCCCAAAATGAGCACATGTAAGCACTAAATTTTACAGTAAAAAAAGAAATCTGCACCTCTTGAGCTTTTGAAAATTTGCCAGGCAGACCTCTGGAGGGAACATGAAGCCGTCCCCAGCGCTGAGGGGCTCACTGTCCTAACCGGTGACCTGGACACTGAGGGAAATATCATGTGAGTTCTCCCAAGCAGCTGGAAAGTAGGCCAGGGTAGATGAGGGGCTGGAGAGTGGAGCCACCAGGTTGGGACAGGATGGAGCTTGGACTTTTCTGAGCAGTGTGACTCTCGGGGAAGCTGGGGACATTGCAGGCTTTTCTGTTTGAACTCACTATGTAGCCGAGGATGATCTTGAACTGAGATTTCTGCCTCCCTCCTCCAGAATATGGGTTACAGGCATACTTGATTTATGCAATGGTTAGGCTCAAACCCAGGGATTCACACATGCCAGGTAAGTACTCTACCAAGTAAGCTACATCCCCAGCCCCATGAGAGCTTTTCTATAGGGCACAAGCGGTGGTATCGATCAGCTGAGGAAGTGGTTTGATTCCCGGTGGACATGGATCTTTACTGAATTATGCAGGAGCACAGATCCTCAGGTAGCAGAAGCACTGGGAAATGGTGCCTGCTTGGCAGGCTGCTGCCTTGCCCATTCTTCCCTGAGGACTCATTGCCCCACACACCTGGGCAGCATCACCAGCCTGACTTTTGGGTTGACATCTCCAGTACCTTTGACCTCCTTTGGTTCGGGTGGTAGTGGTGCACACCTTTAATCCCAGCACTCAGGAGGCAGAAGCAAGTGGATCTGAGTTCAAGGCCAGCCTGGTCTACAGAGCAAGCTCCAGGACAGCCAGGACTGCACAGAGAAGCCCAACAACAAACTCCCTTGGTTCAACCAGCTCCTTCAACAGACTCCCGTCTCAGCTCCTGTCTGTCCTGTTGGCCCATGAGCTCAGTCACACCCCGCTCCATCCAGCCTCACCCTCATTCACATTCATTACCCCTTCCCTTTTCTTGCCTGCCTCTCCCTGTTCCGTTCCTGTGACCCCCTTGGACTTGTTTGCTTATGACCCCAAAAGACAAATCATTTTCTGCCATGCCTTCCACCTGACCCCACTCACACTGCTACCACAAGCTGCCACCAGCCCACCTCTCTGTGTGAGCACCCGGGTGCTCCTCACTGCCAGCTGCCAGGAGGTGGGTTTCCTGTCATGCTAGTAGATGGCCTTATTTCCTCCGTTACGTGGGAATCCTGTGCCGTCCATTCTCGGCACCCAACTCCTGCTTTTTGTACTTCTGAGCCTTTGTTCTCTGCTCCTTCCATCCAGAATGCCGTTCCCTTCCACCTTTACTCCAGAAATCCTACCCTCTGTTCAAGGCTTGATTTCAAAAGTCGGTTTCCCCAGAAGCTCTCTGCAGTCCTCTTGGGTGGAGCTGTCTCTTTGCCTCTGTTCACACAGGGGCTGCGTGCCTCTCACCCCCCACTTGGGTCTGGCTGTCTCTCTCTCTCTGAATGTATGTTGGCTTCTCAAAAGTAGGATATGGTCATTTAAAATCTATCTCCCACCCTGACATCTCCCAGAGGTCCTTGCGCACAGCAGGGAGTCAATCAATGACTGCCAAATGAACTGGCTGAGAACGGCTAAGGCGGGGCTGCCCCAGGCTCTCTCTAGGGGCTCACACAAGAAACAGCAGCATCCCAGAGGACAGGGAGAATTTGTGAGTGGTTTTTCAGGTTGTATGTCCTTACCCCTTGCTTATGCTTCCTGGAATTGGAATAGTAGCCACATCCAGAGAGGTGGAAGGGATTAATCAACACTCACATCCCCACTTGAGAGAGACAAGAGTTCCCAGGAGTTCCCTTCTTCATCAGCAAGAGGAAACCCCCAGCTAAGTCTGTGAAATGAAAACCACCCCTGACTCTAAACACAGCGTGGGATCCTGGATTGGATCCTGGAACAGAAAAAGAACACTGGAGGGAGAGCTGGGGAGTCCCTCTGAAGCCTGGAGTGTAGCTAACAGCGGCGGACTAGTGTTTATTTCTGGCTGTCCCTGGTTTGTGCGATGCTGATGGTGCGTGGGGGTGTACAGGAAGTCCCGGATTCTCACTGCCATTTTTTTTTTCTGTAAATTTAAAATTATACCAAAATTTAAGTTTATTTTAGCAAAAAGAAATTCAGACAAGAGCCTTGCACAATGGCTCAAGTCCTTGATCAGTTGAGGGGCCCAGTTAGGAAGATCTCAAGTTCATGGCTAGCCTGGGATACAGAGCAAGAACCTGTTTCAAAACAACAGCACCGGCCTGTAATCCCAGTAGCCAGGAAGCCGAGGCAGGAGGATCTTTATGAGTTCCAGGCCAGCCAGGGCTTTCCAGTGAGACTCTGTCTCAAGAAACAAAACAACTCAAAAAATCCAAATGGGAATATTTTAATTTATTCTTATGTGTTTACTTTTTGAGACAGGGTTTAGTTAGAAAGGGCTTGTTATATTTTGGGGGATTGTTCGTTGAGAAGAAATGCAAACCTGTGTGTTTCCATTTCATCAGTCACTTTAGGGCTCTGGGGTGGCTAATCTTTACTACCAACTTGACTGAATGCAGAATCATGATGGAAATGTACATTTGAGCATGTCTGTGAGGGATTTTTTCCTAGAATAAATTAATAGAGGTGAGAAGCCCCACCCTACCTGTGGACAGCACCATTCCATGAACTGAGGTTCCAGATTGCACAAAGACAAGGAAGTGATTCAGGAGTGTATTTTTAGTTATGTTTAAAATGCTTGTTTTGTGCACTATTGGGTGAGGGGCTGCCTAGGCCTTGGCATTTTGCATTGTCTGCAGGTGTTGTCTTTATGCGGAGGGGAGATGCTTGATTCCTCATGATCTGCACGTGCTATCAGTAGAACACCTGAGGAGCTTAGGTATAAAACTCCCTGAGATGAGAGGTTCAGGGTTCCACTGTCTAGGATGGCACTCTCCATGATAGTGGTTCCTCTGCTGAGGTCTGGCAATGATTGCATGTATTAAAAAAATGCCCCCCGCGTCTTCCATGCTGAGCCACACAGTGGGTGTTCTACTACAAGGACGCAAGCTGAGCACCAGCATTCATGTCTCTCTGGATCTGTTATGATGGACTGAGCCCTCTAACTGTGAGCCAAAACAATCACTTTCTGTTGCTGTAATAAAATACTCTGACCAAAGCAGCTTAAAGAAGAGTTGATTTTGGCCAATGTTTCAGATGGACAGAGTCCATCATGGTGAAGAAGGCATGGTGGGAGGAATGGGATGCTGGCTGGCCTCATTTTCATCCACACACTAAGAAGCAGAGAGATACAGACAGACAGACAGACAGACACAGACACAGACACACACACGGAGTTGGGGGATGAGAGAGCACAGGAAGCAGGACAAGGCTATAAACCATCAACACTCACCCCAGTGACGTGCTCCCTCCAGCAAAATTCTGCCTCCCAAAGTCTCTATAACGTCCTCAATCAGTGCCACCAACTAGAGACCAAGAGTTCAAATACCTGCGCCTGTGCAGAGCATTTCTCTCTCAAAATGCCACAGTTCCAGTTCTCATCCAAACAGTCAGTGCACCAGGGACATGCGTGGAATCTCAGGGGTTGGGGGGAAACTGTGCTTGGGCCCCGCGATTACTAGATGCACAAATGGAACCAAAGTAACAGAAAGCAACTGCATGTACATTGCCCGGTCCTTCTCTATGTTCTTCACATGGGATTGTTTGTTTTCTGAAAGGGGTGGAGGCAGGAACTCAGGCACTGAGGCTTGTGTTCATCCACTGAGCAACACTAATGGCACCCAGGGAGGATCATTTTTTATTACTTTGTCATCAAGTTCATTGACTCTTCTGTCATCTTAGCTCATTAGAAGTCCATTCAATGACTTTTGAGTCTCAGATATGACATCAGTTCTAGAGTTTGCATTTGGGATCAGCCTGCAATCCCTGCCCTCGGGATGCGGGGTAAGGAAGGAAGATTGTGAGTTCAAGGCTGGCCAAGGCCTATATGGCAAGAACCTGTCTCAAAACAAAACTTATCAGGTGTTTGGGTGCTAAATTCTTTTTGAGGGCACTTTCTCTGAAATAGCCAAGGTGTGATCTCCAGGCACCAGCTGCTTTCATTTACCTGTTATGTCAGTAGCCACTATAACCATTCAAGGACATAAGGAAAAAAACCACACGGACAATGAAGAAAGAAATGATAGGAAGTCTTACTAAAGAAACAGAAGCAAAACACAACTAAATGGATTTTTTTCTTTTCTTTTTTTTTTTTAAGAAAGGGTCTTGGTCTGTAGCCCAGGCTCACCTCAATCCCACAGTACTGTCTCAACCGTCCAGGTGCTGCGATTGCAGGTGTGTGGCACCATATCTGATTTAAATAGGTCCTTTAAATAATATTATTTATTTGCTTATTGATTTGTTTATTTATTTCAAGGCAGGGTTTCTCTGTGTAGCCCACACTGTCCTGGAGCTCACTCTGTAGACCAGGCTGGTCTCAAATTCAGAGATTCCTCCTGCCTCTGCCTCCTGGAGTATGCCCCTTTAAATATCTTTATTTACTGACAAAGGCTAAGACAGGAGGATAGTGAGTTCAAGTCCAGCCTGGAGAACATAGTGAGCCCCCGACACAACACAACACAAAAGAGTGTTGATCCCAACAGATGACCATTCTCTCTCTTAACACAGGTGTATTTTTGTGAGTACGAGGCCAGCCTAGTCTACATAGCCTAGCGAGTTCCAGGCCAGCCAGGGCTACACGGTAAGAGCCTGTCTCAAGAAACAAACAAACAAACAAACAATGACAGCAACAAAACCCAATAAAGGCCAGGAGCTGAGTACCTATCCAACCTTGACATCAAGGTACTTGGTTCAATTCCCAGCAATGTTCCAAAACCTAAAAATGAGAGGGACACTCAGGCGTAGTGTCCTTGTCACTTAGGAGACAGGAGGATTATTTGAGGCCAAGAGTTGGAGGCCAGCTTGAACAACAAAGTAAGACATTGCATCCCCACCAAAAAAACAAAACAAAACAAAAACAGGCTGGTGAGATGGTTCAACAGTCAAGAGCACTGGTTGCTCTTCCAGAGGACCTGGGTTCAGTCTCCAGCATCCACACAGAGGCTCACAGCTGTCTGTAATTCCAGATCCAGGGCATCCAAAGCCTTCTTCTGGCCTCCATAGGCCCTGTTCTCAAAGTGCACAAACCCACACACAAACACAAGCATATACACGTAATTAAAAACAAAGAAACGAGAGCTGGAGAGATGACTCAGTAGTAAAAGCACTGACTGTTCTTGCAGAGGACCTGGGTTCATTTCCCAGCACCAACACGGTGGCTCACAACCTTCTGGAACTCCAGTTCAAGAGGATCCAAAGCCCCTCTTCTGACATCCGAGAACAGCAGGCAGACACATAGTGTACAGACACGCATACAGGCCAAACACCCACAACACGGAAAACAAAACAAATAAATCTAAAAACAATAAAGAAGAACTTATTTCTGTAACTCTCTTTTCTTTTGGTTCCTACACCAAAGAGAAAGAATAGCACAAACTTCACACAAATCATTACACTGACAAGGCCTCATTGCCCTCAGCCCCTCCAGGCACGTCCTCTGCGGGCATCTGGCATCCTGCGTGCTCTCTGGGATCTTCAGTAACCCAGCTAGGCTTGGGTTTCACATGGTTTATTAGGAAACATTGACTAGGATCTCCAGCTCCCACCATCTAGTGGATTTTCCTCTTCTTTCCAATCGTATTTGGAGATGTTGCCACTCAGACCAGGCCACTGTGTTTCTTCACTGGGAACTCATCCAGGCATGGCTGGTGAGGTTCACTCCCTGGTCCCACACTTAACTGCCATGTGTTCTTGGGGATGTCTGTCTGCTCCCCTGGAGCAGTATGCTGCAATCTTTTACCCTCAATTTAGGGAAGGAGAAAGGAAAGATAAAATCTTCACCGCTTTTGCAAGCAGCCTTGATTTGGAAAGAGAGAAAGGTAGAAATCTTCACAGCCTCTTTTTAGGCTGTCCTAAGCTCAAATCTCTCCAACCTCTGTTCTTTTAGGAATTACCACACTAACTAACGACAGCAACCCAACCAACGAACCACCAACCGACGCCCACCCCGACTCTCGGGGCTTCAGACCTTTCATGCCCTAAGCCAAAAGTTCCCATAACTTGGCACGCCATCCCAAAGACAAGCTACAGGTGCCAGGACGACTGCACCCAACCAAATTATAGCCACCTGCATTAAGCATTCCAACTTCAACTCATAAACGCCTACCACACCTGGGGTGGTTACGCAACCCTAATCCAAACACCATTTTCGGTTTTTAAAGAAACCAAAATAACAAAAACGTCTTCCAAATGTTCCTCTACGTTCCGTAGTTCCCACGATAGGTGTGGGTTTGTCCTGTATGGAGCATGCTGGTGAGATGCCTGGTGATTCTGGCCCTGGCTCACTGTACCAGTTTTCTATCCCAGAGGAGGCCTCGAGCTGGCCGCAGTATTGTCTGCCCTCCACACCCACAGAAAACCAAAGTCCCGAAATCTTCTCCAGAGCCTGTGGACTCCTACCAAGCCTCAGCCTCCTGGCTCCAACACAGGCACGTCAACAGACTTCCACACTCCCGGCAGGCTCTTGCTCGAATGGTCCTGTCTCAGACCTTGCGGGATTGGCAACACTGACCCTACCCGCCACGTCCAGTCTTCCCTCTGCCAGGTTGTCTGGCACCTAAGGGCTTCCGGCCACCTGGTTGCCACCTGTTTGCATTTCTTTTGAATGTCAGCGCTCCCAGGGCGGTGGCTGTGTTTTCTTCACAGTTGTGCCTCCAGCCTGAGATCATGTCTGGAGCATAGCAGGTGCTCAGTAAATATTTGTTGAATGAATAAATGTATGACTGCTCCGAACATGTCACACCTCTTCCCGCTCCCATGCCCGGGCATATGGTATTTCTTCAGCCTGGAAGCCGAACTGTTTTTGGATGCCGCTACCTTTGGAATTTAGAACTTACCTTCGATGTGTGTACCTGACTCACAGAACTCCGCACCCCGCTCTGCCCAAGGGGGGGGTCGCCTCCTATCCGCATAGTCACAAGAGGAGGTCTTGAAGAGCCACATTTATATTCCGTGACTGTCACCAGGCCACGTCAGTCACCGAGGTTGGCTACCCGACCCTGGGCTGATCAAGGCCGATCAAGGTCTCTGTTTCAGGAATTAAAAGTTAGGTTTTATATTGCAATCTTAGCCTGTCTGGGGGGGGGGAAAAAGCCTCCCTCTTTTTTTTTTATTTAAAGGAGCTGCACCATGACCATTATCCACCTGTACAGGCTACATAGCAAAAGAAAAATAAGTCAAGCGTACAGAGGACTGAGCACGGAAAAGCTGGGCTCAGGGCCCTTAGGGTCACAGTCCATGGGCCCTTCCTCCAGCTGCAGCAGAAGGACTCCCTTAGCTCTGCAGGGAATTGTGCTTTCTTGTGGGGCACTGCCTTGCTTCCAGTTGTGTATGGCCCCCTGAGGGCAGCTCACAGCAGTGACCAGTGCGCACAGTGGTGCAGTGGCCCGGCCCTTGCCCTTGCCAGGACAACACAGAAGGGTGACTCTTGGTTCCAGAGGTCCCTGTGGTCTGGGAAGGCGGGGAAGAACACCCATACTTAACATTTTCCTCTGCCTCAAAGGAGCTCAACAAGCCTTCTGCAAGCCCAAAGACAGAGTCTCTGAGAACTGAATCCACAACCAGAGGCAGAGAGTCGCTCCAGGATCCTGTGGAAAAAAACAAATGTAGGTCTCATCTCACCAGTTATGGCGCCCAGGGCATCTGCCCTGGGTAAATTAACCTTTACTAAAGAAAGGCAGCATGAGGGAGGATCTCCAGCTTAGACAAATGGGGGTGGGGGTGGGAATGGGGGTGTCAACCTCCCTCAGCAGCTCCAGCTCCGTGGTACTCTACTGTGCTAGGGCTGACCGCAAGGGGCTTACTGCTGCTCACCGCGGTTAGCACTGACATTGACACAACATGTCTCCACCTGGCACCTACGCTTCCTCTTTGAGCAAGGGCACAGCCAGTTCCCATGTAGAGCCTGGGAAAAGCCTCGGGCCAAAGGCAGCACAGATGCTCATGGGTCCTCAGATGCGCCCCAGAACCGGATCTCATCCAGGGCTCTCTGCAGAGGCGAGTAGGCAAAGCACCCATCACCCACGGCCAGGACGGAGACCTCAGGGCTTGCCCCAAGAGGGCCTGTCACTTGTAGTTGCTATTTGCCTCCCTAGTGTCTTCCAGTCCCGGGTTTCACCTTCATTTGGAGAGAAAGGTCGAGAGGAGCTTCGCCTTCTTTCCCTGAGTAAATAGCACCTCGCATCTGCCCGGGTGAAATTTTCCAGATGTGCGCCGTTTATGGACCCCTTGGGATCAGGGAATCTGAGGAATGTGTTTTGTTTTTAAGCCCTGGCTCTGGCATCTGGTGTGGACCTGTGGGCTGCAGAGTCAAGCTGTGGAAGCCAGACAGGTGGTTATGGCAGAGCCCTTGCGAACCAATTAGAGCTTTTAAAAAATATATTTAATTATGTGTACTGGGGGTGGGGCAGCAGACGTGCGTGTGAGTGTCTGGTGCCTGTAGAGGCAAGAAGCTTTGGATCCTCAGGAGCTGGAGTTCCAGGCACTGGTACCTGAGTGGCTCACGTGAGTGCCAGGAACTGAACCATGTGTGTGACTGCCTGTAGCCCTAGAAAAGCAGTCCTGGCTCTTAACCATCCCCATCCCCACTTTCTTTACTGTTTCATTCTTTCTTTTTTCTTCTCTGTCTCTCTCTCTGTGTCTCTCTGTCTCTCCGTGTCTCTCTGTCTCTCTGTCTCTCTCTTTCTCTGTGTGTGTGTTCGAACACCGCCACACCGAGCTGTGTTAGTGTGGAAGTGGCTTGGACTGGTTTTGGAGAAAGTGGGTCCTGGTCAAAGGACTCTGGGCACTTCTGTCCTCGGCCATTAGGCAGCTCAGCAAGAAGGTTCTCTCCAAGAGCTGTCCCTCCGGCTTGCTGTCCCAGCTCCTAGAACAGGGATCCAAAGAAACTATTCTTTTTGTTTGTTTATTTGTTTGTTTGTTTTTCGAGACAGGGTTTCTCTGTTGTAACTCTGGCTGTCCTGGAACTCACTCTGTAGACCAGGCTGGCCTTTTCAGGCACCTGACTCCTATGCATATCACCAACACCAACACAAACATACGCATAACTGGACATAATAAAAACAAACCGTGAAGAAAGAGTACTTCCTCACACGCTGTGAAGATGTCTATGCGGTGTGGCAAAGGCATGGCAGGGCCTCAAGGCCGCCTAGTGGCCTCCTGAGGAGAGCAGGGAAGGCTTTGTATTCTCACCAACCTCTTGGCCGTATCTGCTTCAAGGGGAGCGATAGAGACCCCTTCGGAACAGAGAGGGAAAGAGAACACTGCATGGAGCCACTGTGCCATCTTCCCCCCAACCCCCCACCCCACTTCCACCCCCACTCCCATCCCCACGCCTACCCTCACCCCCACAGCCACCTCCCCAGGCACTGGAGCCACAGGAGCAGCAGTGCAGGCACAGGCCTCCTGTTCTTAGCTTGTCACATGAATTCCCCAAAGGTTCCCATGCTTTTGCTTGGCAGAGCTGAAGGAAACATTGTATTCCGTTGTCTTTCTGGAACAGAGAATTGCCCCCAGCACAGTACACACACACACACACACACACACACACACACACACACACACACACACAGTCTCTCTACGTAGCTGGCCTGGAGCTCACAGAGATCTGCCTACCTTGGTCTGGAATTGAAAGTGTGGAAGAGGCCAGTACCTCCTGAGGTTCTGGGGCTCCTGGATGAGAGGACATGGCACTGAATGTCCACCCACGGGACAGTCTCTACCCTTCAGGGAGCACAGCTTCGAGGAGTGCCAGTGGCTTTCCCTGCCTGAGCTTCCTTTGCACTGAGAGTCAGCCAGGGCTTGAATGAGCAGAACGAGCAGAACCATTTGGTAGAGAGACCCAGTGCTTATTCCAATTATCCTCAAGATAAAAGGCAGATTCTACCTAGCTTTTCTAAGATAAGCATTTGAAGGGAGGAGCAGGCTGAAGGGGGTATCTATGGAATGGTAACTGAAGCTGATCCTCTCTGAAACTGGGCTTTAGGATGGATTGGTAAAAATAATGTGTGCTTTCAAAGGCTGGGAGAGGGGCTGCCTGTGTGCAGAGCACAGAGAAGAGAAGCAGGTTTGAAGGAGTAGCTTTGTTTGCTTGGGAAGCTCAAAGTCAAGGGTTGGGTGAGGGGGCAGGCAGTGGGTGAGGGGGTAGGGGAGGGGGAGGGAGTAGGAGTGGGTTAAGGGCTAGGGGTAGGCTAAGGGGTAGGGGAGGGTGAGGAGATAGGGATGGGTGAGGAGGAAGGGGTTGATGAAGGGGTATGGATAGGTGAAGGGGTAGGGGAGGGGGAAGGGAGGATGAGGGAGTAGGGGAGGGGGAACGGTAAGAGAAGGAAGGGTAAGAGAGAGTGAAGGGGTAGGGGTGGGTAGGAGGTATGGGTGGGTGAGGGTTGGTAAGGAGGTAGGGTTGGGGCTTAGGTGTTCTGGGAATCTTAGCAAGAACAGGCATCTTGAAATGAAGGCTCCCGATTGGTCAGCATCCCTAGGTCTTGTGAGTGTAACCTGGTTTAGAAATAGGATCTTCACAGCCTAAGGGAGGCTCAGACAAGGTCCCACTGGATTAGCAGGTGGCCTGTAACCCTGACTGCTGTCATTGTAAGAAGAGGGAGACTTGACACAGACACTGCCTGAGAGAGCAGAGGCCACTGAAAGATGAACGCAGGAATTAGTGACACTGCCACAAGCCAAGGGACGCCAGGGGTCACAGGTGTCTGCTCGGCTGTTGTAAGGGAACACTGAAGGCTGAGGGGCAGGGCAATAAACGTGATTATTTCTCAACGGAGTTGGGCAAGGTGAAGACCAAGTGCCAGTCAGACTCCTGGGTGGTGAGAACATGACATTTATTTCTCTCCCCAACACAGGTGAGTGAGAGGTCCTACAGACACTATCCTCTCACGACTTTTGAGGGCCGGAGAGCAAGGCTTCAAACCGAGGAAGGCTTTCTTCCTCGTGCTTCAAGATCTGATGGTTCTCCACTACTGTAGACAGAATGTTTGTGTCTCCCCAGAAATTCACTCATTTATGGGCTGCTGAGAGGCCTATGACCTATGACCTATGACCTGAGTTTTCCCCCTGGTACCTCCCCCTTGGTGGGAGGAAAGAAGCAACTCTTGCAAGTCTTCTGACCTCCATACACACAGAGAGAGAAAGAGGGGGGGAGGGAGAGGGAGAGAAGTAAATGTAATGTGCTGTGTAGGAGATGGCACCCAGGGCCTCTCACATGTCAACAAGTGCTTTACCACTGAGCTATGTTCCTATGCCCCTCCAAAATTCATGTTAGACCCCTAGTCGTTGTCCCCGCTTTGGTAGTAACTGAGTTCAGATGAGGTCATGAGAATGAAGCACCAAGGATGGAGTTAGTGCCTTATGTGAAGAGAGATGAGAGACTCCCCCTTTCCCACCCGACCAGCCTCTCTCTTCCACATACGGAGGCCCAATAAGAAAGCAGCCACCAAGCCAGGCTGTGGCGGTGCATGCCATTAATCCCAGCCCTTGGGAGGCAGAGGCAGGCAGATGTCTGAGTTTGAGGCCAGCCTGGTCTACAGAGTGAGTTTCAGGTCAGCCAGAGCTACCAGAGAAATGCTGTCTCGAAAAAACAGAGAGGTGGGTGGGAGAGAGAGAGAGAGAGAGAGAGAGAGAGAGAGAGAGAGAGAGAGAGAGAGAGAGCAGCCAGAAGCCAGAGGCAGGCTCTCACCACCCAGGAGTCTGACTGGCACTTGGTCTTCACCTTGCCCAACTCCATTGAGAAATGATCATGTTTATTGCCCTGCCCCTCAGCCTTCAGTGTTTCCTTACAACAGCCAAGCAGACACCTGTGACCCCTGGCATCCCTTGGCTTGTGGCAGTGTCACTAATTCCTGCGTTCATCTTTCAGTGGCCTCTGCTCTCTCAGGCAGTGTCTGTGTCAAGTCTCCCTCTTCTTACAATGACAGCAGTCAGGGTTACAGGCCACCTGCTAATCCAGTGGGACCTTGTCCAAGCCTCACCTCAGCTGGGGGTGTCATCAGTGCACAGCTTTCCCAGGTGGCAGCTGACTCCTTCCCAGGCTGCCACAGTCACCTCGGTACAGAGTGCTACAGTCTGAATCGCTCACTGTGAGGGCTGGAGGACACAGCCCACTGCAGTCCGTGTGACGGGAAGCCTCCCCACCACGAGCAGGCGGCACTGGAGGCCAGGGCACCAGCTTCAGGACATCTATGTTGAACCTGTGGTTAGCAATGTTTCATTTTGACCCAGTAAAAATACCCATGATCTTTGGGTGGTGGTGGTGTGCGCCTTTAATCCCAGCACTCGGGAGGCAGAGGCAGGTGGATCTCTGTGAGTTCGAGGCTAATCTGCTCTACAGAGTGAGCTCCAGGACAGCCAGAGTTACAACAGAAAAACTCTGTCTCAAAAAACAAAAACAAAACAAAACACAACAACAACAAGCACAAAATACCCATGATCATCTTGAGTCTTGTTCCATCGATCTTTCTGACTTCCGGTATTTGAAAACAAATCCAAGTGAATTGGCTTATTTAATTAAAGGTGACCTCATTTGTGAATAACCTTTGCCTGTGTCTCACAGTCAGACTTCAAATAGCTTTGAAGGACAAATCTACAAGAACCAGACAGTGTCAGAATGCTGCTTTGTGCAGAGTTGCGCATGGGGACCACACACTCAGAGACAGCGATTCCCCAGTCTCCCCCCTCCCAGCCTCAGGGGGACCACCTCTCTCTTTTGGTCAGTGTCTCTTCTGTCTCTTCTAAAACCCACCAAACTCCTTCTAATGTAGTATTGTCACGGGGTCCTTTTGATCCAATTATACCGACACATAAGTTGTCGAAAGAAAAGAAAATTTTATTGAGTTCAAGCATAAAAAAAGAAAGAGAGGAAGAAAGAAGCTGGACCGGCCAGGGACGTAGTCTGAAATGAAAGTTCAGAGTTACGACCCTGACTCAAATTTTTACAAACTATTTAAGCTTGAAAACCATAAACATTTTGTGCCAACATAAACCAAAGTTAGTCATAATTTTTAGCCAATCAGGAACTCACTAACAATCACGGTCAACATCACCATAACCCAGAAATGACACATCTCAGTTCCCAAAACAAGTACCCGACGACCATTTTGCTTTGGCTTTCCTGATGGGCTCTGAAGGCTAGGGGCTGTTCTCGTTTTCCTGAGAACCTGAGCTTCGTCTCTGTTTTAAAATGGATTTCACAGTTTAAGATGGTGCTGGTTCTGCCAGTTTGTACCATTTCAGTATGAGGCCGGCCTGGGCTACGCGAGACATGTCTCAACACAAAATAAAACGAAAACAAAAAGGACAGGAAAAGCCACTCTGCAGGGGGATGGCTCAGTTCACCGTCCCTCGTACATTCGGTGGTGAATGCGGGAAGGGAAGTGCAGCTGCTGTTGAAAACTGCGCCGGACTAGGAGGCATGAACCTCTCAAGGGCAGGTTCCTGAGAGGTGGAGTCCAGGAGCTGCATCACCCCTGCTGGGGGATGGGAAGGGGACAAGTTTGGGATGACCTGGAAGGCCGCACCCAGAGTTCTGGCTTTACTCAGACTCTCAGAAAGTCTAAGGCAGAGTAATGTAATGGGTTCATGCTTTCATCTCATCATGTCTGTTTTCTCGTATGTGCACGTGTGTGGTGCGTGTGCACACACAGAGGTCGGAGGAAGACACCAGGTATTCTACTCTGTCTCTTTCCACTTGCTCTTTTGGGACACGGTCTTTCACTGAACCCAGAGCTACCCTGGCCTCTGCAATCCTCCTGTCTCTACCTCCACCCTGCTCCCAGCTCTGGGGTTATCAGCATGTGCATAGCTACACCTGACTTTTTACTGGGGATTTGAACTCAGGTCCCCATGCTTGTGGAATGAGCACTCCAACCCACTGAGCTTTTTCCCCAGCCAAGTTTTTAAGTTTATGAATTTTGTTTTGTGTGTGTATGTGTGTGTGTGATCTTAATTTATTGATTGATTGATTTGTGTGTGTGTATGTGATTTACATTTGCTGACTGATTTATTTGTGTGTGCGTGCATGTGTGTATAAGTGTATGTGTGTATCTGCCGTACTTGCAGGGAGGCAGATTTCTGTCTCTAAGATCAATACAAGAAACGGACTGGCAACTTCTATAAGCATCTACCCCAGAGGCCAGGACTTGACTGACAGCTTCGTGTATATACATTGTCCCTGGCCATGCATCTCTAGGATGGTCACTTCTCACCAGTCACCAGCAGCTGGGCCTGGCTCCACCCGAGGCTTTCCCTTCCCTCCAGTCCAGAGCGTTCCCATCTCCCCTATCTGCCCTCACATCTTCCACAGAGCAAGTGATGAACTCAGACATCTGCTTTCTCTCTGCTTCCCAGTCACATGATGTGAGACGTTTGTTTCACCGCATCCCCCAAACCATGATGAACGAAAACCTCTGGGCCAAAATAAATTCTTCTTCCCTTAAAGGAAAAAAAAAAAGTCAAAATTGTGACATTCTTGCTACAGCAAGAAATTAATAATTAGTGGTAACCAGACCAAAGAGTCTTGCTTTCTCATTGGCCAAAGGACAACACCCATGTCCAGCCAGCCTCGCTTTTGCCTTAAATTGAAAAACTGAGTAGATTCCCATCATGCTTCTGGGTGGAGGCGGGAGATGTTGGACAGCAAAGAGCTTTATCTCATCTCAGGAAGGGCCTGCCAATCAGAGACTGGGCGTGGCAGAGACAAGGCAAGTTTGGGTGCCACTAGGCAAGAGGGGCTCTGGGGACACAGTAGGAAGTTAGAGCTCTGTGGGGTGATGTTGTTGTGAGGAAGAATGAAGCACTCTGACAGAACCCAACTGTCCCTAGACTAAGAGAAACCAAAGCATCACGTAAATCAGCTACGGCCAACCACAGAATGCTTTGATTATAATTTAAATGTCTAACTCTGGTTTCCAAAGGAACAAGATTTAGCACTGTTTCTCTGTTTCCGATGTTGTTAGACTGGACTTGGTGTGTGGGAATTAATTGCAGAGAGACGTGGCTGTGCGAGTCACCCGAGGACTGTGTCTTGCTGTGCTATCTCAGGAGACAGCGGCTCGGGTGGGCAGATGGTGAACCAAGGCTTAGCATCCTATCTACTCTCCAACTTACGTCACTCAGCCATGCCAGCTTGTCACGGTCTTCGTGCCGTTCTCTTCTGTCCTCCTTGCTATTTACTTGAGTTTTCCCATTTTATCCCAAGTTGGCCTGTAAATCGCTATGTAGCCCAGGCTGCTAATGAACGCCTGACAGTAACTCCTGTCTCAGTCAGTCTCCCAATAGTCGGGATCCCAGGTGAGAGTCACCATGCCTGGTGCTGTGTGCTGTTTGTTTTTAAGACTTAATTTTGTAGAGCTGGAGAGACTGCTCAGCAGTCAAGAGCACTGGCCGCTCTTTCAGAGGACCAGGGTTCTGTTCCCAGTCTCCACTGGCTGTAATTCCAGTTCCGCGCCCCCTTCTGGCCTCTGTTGGCACTGCATGGTTGCATTGCGCCGGCATATGCGCAGGCAAAACACTCAGACACATACAATAAAAGAATACATCTAAAAACAATTCTTAAAGATTTATTTTTATCTCGTCGTTAAAATAACCATTTTGCAGCAGGGCGGTGATGGAGCACACCTTTAATCCCAGCACTATGGAGGCAGAGGCAGGTGGATCTGTGAGTTCCAGGCCAGCCTAATCTACAGAGTCAGTTCCAGGGTAGCCATGGTTACACAGAGAAACCCTGTTTCAAAATAAAAAGTAAAATAACAGTTTTACCAGGTGTGATGAAACGTGTCCTTGGAATGCCAGCAGTTGAGAGGCAGAGGCAGGGGGATTGCTGGAAGTTGTAGAGATCAGCCTGGTCTACATAGTGAATTCTAGGCATAGTAAGACCTTACTTTAAAAAAAAGGAATGGTCATTCCCCTAGAGTGGCTTCAAGACCCAACTCCACCCCACCGGGATCCACCCTGCGCCTCTGCCATCTCATCTGTAAATGGGGTGCGAACTGTCATTGGGGTGGGAGGAGTAAACAAGTCAGGTGCTCAGGGCTCTACCCAGCACAGGGTTATGTGATGCTCCTTAGCCACCACCTGGCAGACCCATCAGCAGGGACAGGAATGGAGGTGCCCAGTGTGGAGCAATGGTGGATGCAGTGTGCTCAGACTTAGGGGGCTGCAGACATCACCAGACGCTGTTTTTCCAGGAGAAGGGGCAACAGCAAATGTGTTTGGTAGGAGCCAAGATGATTGAACTTGAGAATTAATAAGACGAGCTGGGTGTGGTGTGATTCCAGCACCTGGGAGGTGAGGCTGGAGGATCAGGAGGTTCAAACTCATCCTCAGCTACATGAGTTCACTGTCAGCTTGGGCCACATGAGACATCTATCTCCAAAAAACTAAAATAGGGGCTGGAGAGATGGGTCAGCAGATGGCAGCAGTTGTCGCTCCTGGAGAGGACTGGGGTTGATTTCCAGCACCCACATGGCAGCTCACAGCCATTTGGAACTCCAGTCCCAGGGGTTCTGATGCCCTCTACTGATCTCCATGGGCATCAGGCACACACATGGTACGCAGATATACATGTGAGCAAAACATGCATACAAGATAAATTAAACAGGTTTCAAATAAAATAAAGGACTCAGGTGTTTAAAGAAGACAGAAAGGGAAAGGAAAATCAATGAGCTGCCCCTGGGGTCTGGTCTTGTAGATGAGAGCAACGTCTGATCTGAAAACGGAGCCCCACTCTGACCCTGAGCCCAGTAGCCCAGGGAACTGGGTTGATGATTTGAGGGTTGTGGCTATCAGGGGAGGCCTGGCCTGAGGCCAAGCAGACCTCTCTCCTGGCAAAGCTTCTCTGCTATGCGGGGACTGTACAGAACAAATGGCAGGCCTTCTTGGCAGAAGCAGGGAACGAGCCTTCCAAGGTACACACACTCGAAGCACCCCCTTCTCTTCCAGGCCATTTGTTGTTTCGCTATCTTACATTGTGCCCCCAAGTACTGACATGAGGATGTCTCCTCCCCCACCTGGGTTCCCAGGATCCCTCCTGCCAGCTCCTGGACTACAAGTCAGCCCTCATCTTTCCTCATGGTGGGTGGTGACCACCTAAGGAAGTGCAGCTTCTGTGCCTAGACACCTTGGAGGCTGGATGTTGCATGTATATGCTAGTGGTAGACTTTTGTGTGTGTTTGGGTGTGTGTTATACATGTATGTGTTCATGTGTGTGCATGCTTGAATGTGTGCATTTTTTTTTGACAGGATCTTTCACTGAGTCTGGAGCTCATCAATCCAGCTACACTTGCTGTCCAATAAACTCCAGGGACCCCACCACCACCACCTCATCCTGCCCAGCACTGAGATTACAGGCATGCACACACGATTTTGGAATCCGAAGTCAGGTCTTCATGTTTGTGTAGTAAACATGTCACCAGCTGAGCGGTCTCTCCGGCTCTGTCCACTTGCGGACATTTGAAATGGAGCATGTTACTATCCTGGGTCACACCGTGGTCCTCTTAGTGACGTGGAAGGCAGAATAGATGGAGACACACTGCTGTCAGGAACAGCCAAAGGAGGCTGCAGGGAGTCTCCGTGTGTCATAGGAGGGACAGCCTAACCACAGGCGCGGAGGTAAGAGAATGCCTAATGGGCAGAGAGCGGCTGGCCCTAACACAGAGGCGTCTGCAAAGAGGATGTGCGATTCCAGCTCACCTGTAAGTAGACGTCGTGCTGTCGGACGAGGCGTGAAGTCAGCTCGTAAACGTGAGCTATTGTTGGTTTTGAATCCACTCTAGCTGTGTTGTGAGGTTTTTGTCCATTCCTCACATGCATGGGCCGCTCTCGCCAGAGATCTGTCGGTATTATTCGTTTTTGCGAAGATCCAGCTGCGGCTCTGTTGATTCTCTCTCGGTTTTATCCTTGATGAATCCGTTTTCTCTGTGGTTTCCCTCCTTCCGGTTTTGTTTCTGTCATCCGCTATCAGTCTTGGGTCTCCTGCTCTCCCGTGGTACTGAAGGTTACATTTTCTCTACGTGTCTTTCCAATTTCATATCGTGATGACCTCGCCAGCTTAGTCCTAAGTAGTCTCTTGTTCTCTCATGAGATCTTCCCTAACTTTTTTCTTTTAAGATAGGGTCTCATGTAGCCCTGGCTAGCCTAAAACTCAACATATAGCCAAGGCTGTCTGTTGTGGAAGTTTATTTTTAGTTATGTTTAAAATAATTGTTTTTGTGCACTGTTGGGAAAAAGGATACCTAGGCCTTGGCCTATGCATTGTCTGCAGGTGTTGGATTTCTGTGGGCGATGTTTGATTGCTTATGATCTGCACCTGAGGAGTTCTGAAAGAGTAAAAACACCTGCGCTCAGATGCTCCAGGTTCCACTGTCCAGGTTGGCTCTGGCATGACAGCGGTTCCCTCTGCTGAGGTTTGGCAGGACTTGTACCTATGAAAAACGCCTCCTTGTCTCTTTGCTTAGCCCCTACAGCAGCGAACTACTACAGCTGTCTGTAGTATTTGCTGCTGTGGCAGCTCATCAAGGAAGACACAGAGGCATTTTTCATAGGTGCAAGCCCTGCCAGACCTCAGCAGAGGGAACCACTACCATGACAAGCGCCATACTGGACAGTGGAACCCCAAGTGTCTCTGCTCAAGTGTTTTTATTGATCCAGAATTCCTCAGGTGTTCTACTGATAGCACATGCAGATCCTGAGTAATCAAACATCCCCCATATAAATCCAACACCTGCAGACAATACAAAATGTCAAGACCTAGGCAGCCCCTCACCCAAATAGTTCACAAAACAATTATTTTATACATAACTAAAAATAAACTTCCACAACATTTCCCCATTTCTGTATAAAACAAAAATTGCTTTATCTCTACAACACAATTTAATACTACACCAGCAAAACTGTTTCCAAGAGGAACAATCACAAGAGTTGCTAATGCACAGGACCAGATGAAACCAAACATCAAGCTTTTCACATCTTTGGACAGTAGAAAAACTTATGTCCAATTATCTGGACCAATTCACTCATGATCTTCTGGGCTCCTCCAAAGGGTTTATATCATTTCTCTGGCTGTGCCCTCTGTAGCACACACAGCTAGTCCTCCAGGCTCTGGCTGGCTCCTCTCCACTGCTGCTGCTGCTCTTGGTGGTCGTCCCATGGTACTGGCATCTCAAAAACTGCTGGGGTCTCTTTTCTGCAACTGGGTTGTACCTTCACCAATAGCCTCTCCTGAGCTCTCTTCATGGTGCCAAGCCTCAACTTCTCTGCATGACTCCTTCAGTCTGGGCCTTCAACTGCTACTGAGGCTGAAATTTTACCAATGGCCTCTCTTGGCCTCTCATAATGCCAAGTCTCAGCTGCTCTCTAATGACCTCTTCACGCCTCCAAAACCAGTTACCACCTAGGTGACTCTTATAGTACCAAGTTCAGCTACCAGCATGAGAAACAACCTCGGCCAGTTCTGGAAGACAGTGTTTGTGTGCTGACCCTGAGGAAACACTTTTTAGATTTTAAGATTGAGTCTAGTTAGCAGGAAAAACAAACACACATAGCAGATGTGTCTTGTCAGGACCACCTCACCTCACCAGAATCTGGACAGGTTTGCGGAAAACAAAACAAAATGGCGGACTCTGCGAGGTCTGGAATTTCTTTTTCTTCTTCCCTGTCTCCACACTGGATTAGTTGGTGTGATGTCATGCTCCAGTTTGCAGGTGCCGTTTGTAGTAGTATGCCTACTGTGGTGGCTCTCCAAAGAAGACATGAAGAAGTGTGGCACAATCAAACATGGAAGCCCTGCCAGACCTCAGCAGAGGGAACCACTATACTGGCCAGTGCTATACTGGACAGTGGAACTCCAGGCATCTGAGCTCAGGTGTTCTACTGATAGCACATGCAGATCCTGAGCAATCAAACATCCCCCACAGAAATCCAACACCTGCAGACAATACAAAACGCCAAGACCTAGGCAGCCCCTTACCCAATAGTGCACAGAACAATTGTTTTATATATAAATAAAAATAAATGTTCACAATAGCTGTCTGTGAACTCTGTATGTGTACATTTGTGTGAGTGTATGTATATATGTACATTCACGTGTGTATGTGTGTGTGCCACAACACACAAGTGGAGGTCAGAAGACAACCTTAGGTATCAGTCCTGGCTTTCCACCTTTTGGGGACAGGGACTTTTTGATGTTTGTTGCTATGTACTCCAGGCTTACCTTGCCCAGTGAGCGTGCAGGGACTCTCCTGTCTCTGCCCCTCAACTCACGCTAGGAGCACTGAGATTACAGGCACAGGAAACTGTCCCTGTGTTTACACGGGTTCTAGGGATTTGAACTCAGGTCCTTACAGTTGTATGACAGGTGCTTTTACTCAATGAGCCATCTCCTCAGCCCTTGATCCTCCTGCCTCCACCTCCCAAAGTTCTGAGATTATAGACATCGGCTGCCACACCTTACTCACACATCCTTAACCCATACAATACGTGATTCATGACTTTTAGTTTCAAAACATGGCTTTAGAATAGTTTTGTGACCTGTTTCTAATTGCACCGCACCGTGGCCAAGTACCAGGCTGTGTTTAGAGCCGCGCTGTGGCCTGCTGTAGACCCTGTGTGCTTGGAGAGGTGGGTCCTCATCCTATCCAGAGCCTCCTGTCTTTGTTTCCGCCTGCTTTGTTATCACGTGCTGAGAGGTGGAGAGTGTGTACTTGGTGTGGCTTTCTGTGATGGCACCCGTGGTAGCCATGGACATTATGCTACTCAGGTTCCTCTTCAAAGGCTCCTGCTGAGGGAAGCACGGTTGGCTGGCAGCCTCTAACTGCTGCACCTTCAGGCTAACTACTTTGGCATTCAGGTCAAAACCACATTCCTGTCCCTCCTGCCCTGGTGGCTCCCAGCCAGTGACCACCAGGGAGTCCTGGAGTTGGGCCATTTCTGACTGGCACCAGACTCCTCTAAACTGGCAGCTGTGGCTCGTCCTGGCCACTGCCTCCTTGGAGCCTGTTGAAGCCCCAGGTCTCCTCCTGCTTCCTCTTTCCTTCCCTGTGTCCTTTCACGGAGGACTCTAAGGCTCTTCCAGCCTCTCCCACACCCTCTTCTCTCTGCCCCTCAGCCCCCTCCAGTACTGGAGTACCTGCTTTCATCTTCTTATTTGGTTCTTAGGGTATGCATTAGTCAGAAAAAACTGAGACAAAATACCTGACGTAAACAGCATTTTAAAAAATGGTGTGCATGTGCGTGCACGTATTGTGACAGTCAGTTCTCTCCTCCACCATGTGAGTCCCAGGGGTTTAACTCAGGTCATCCAGCTGAACATCTGTTGGTTCTCAAAGACATCCCAAGGGAAGAGCTATTGATTTTGGCTCACATTTCAGAGGGCTCAGGCCATAGCTCTTGACTCGATTAGTTCTAGGCCCATGGAGAGGCAGAACATCATGTCACCAGAGTATTTAGAGGAGACTGTTCACCTTGCTGCTGACAGGAAGCAGAGAGAAAGGAAGCTGAGACCTGCTTCCTCCGGCAAGGCCTTACCTCCTAAAGTAGCAGCAGCTAGGGACTACGTACTCAGTGCCTGTGTCCACAGGGGACATTTTCCCTTCAAATCATGAGAGAATCCAAACAAACAACCAATAGTGGGATTCTCAGTGTCCTTTAGCCCTAACAATCCTGTCTTTTTGTTATTTTTCTCCACGTTCCCATTTTCTTTTCTATGACAATTTTTGACATGGTTTTCATGTGCATAGAAGTTCAGACTTATACCATCTTCTTGATGAACCGTTCCTATTATTCTGGGTAGTAATCCTCTTTACTTCTAACAGTTCTGAAGTGTCCATGTTCCTGAACATTCCATGTGTGTTATCTTTTAAACATTTTAGGTAAAGTCATCATTCTGAAGTATTCCTCTGCAGACTGCTTTGTGTTTCTGAAATTGATTTATATAGGTACAAATCTTTATATAAAGATTTCTTTATATAGCTGCTTTATATATTCTTTACATAGCTTCTTTTTTTGGTAAAGCTTTATTGATTTATTTTAATTTGTGTGTATGTGTGTGTGTGTGTGCATGACCGTGTGCTCTATGTGTGTGTAGTACCCAGGAAGGCCATAAGAGGGAGCTGGAGTTACAGGCATTTGTGAGTGTGCAGAGACCAGGGGTCAATGCATAGCATCTTCCTTAATCTCTTCACTCCTTATTTTTTGATAAAGGGTCGCTTATTGAGGCTGGAGCTCACAATTCAGCTGGAATGGCCAACCACTGACATGGTATCCACCTGTCTCAGCATCCCAAGTACTGGGATTATAAAACGAGCCACTGTGTCTGGATTTTTGTGGGTGCTGGGGAACTGAACTTAGGTCCTCATGCTGTATGGCAAGCACTTTACCAACTGAGTCATCTTCTCAGCCCTAAAAGTTTTAATATACATTTCCTTATTTTTAGGCCTTTAATTGATTGAGGTTTGTACGCTGTCTGAAGCAGGAATCCAACTTTAAATTTCTGAGACAGGGTCTCATTGTGTGGTATGAGCTGGCCTTGAACTCACTGTGTAGTTAGCCCTTGTTGGAGTGGAGTTCATGGTGGTCTCCCTTTCTCAGCTTTGTAAGTGCTAAGATTAAAGGCATGTGCTACCATGCCTGCGTCTAGTGATCCAATTTCATTTTCTCCCATATAGAAAACAAAAATAAAGAAGCTGGCTGCATTGGTTAGTTTTAAGTTGTCAACCTGACCCAACCCAGCATTACTTGGGATGGGGAACTGCCAAGATCATATTGGTCTGTGGCCATGTCTGTGAAGCATTTTCTTAGTTGCTAGTTGGTGTAGAGCCCAGCCCACTGTGGGTGGTGCCATCCCTAGGCAGGAAAGGGGTATATAAGAAAGGGAAGCTGAACAAGCCAGGGAAGCAGTGTTCCTCTGTGCTCTCTGCTTTAATCTTGATGTCATGTAGCAGAGTGAGAGACTCTAAAGCGACCAGGAGAGGCCACTGGTGAAGATGCAACCTCAGTTGCTGTGGAGACCACAGGATATTGGAGATGCCTGGACTGTGGGATGTCTGCCAAGGAAAGCAGCAGTTGTGGAGAGGAGCTGGCCTGACTGAGATGAGCTGTGTGCGCTGAGGATGAAAGAGTTAGAGATGTTGCTTCTGATCAGAGTATTTTATCACTGCAACAGAGAAGCAAATTAGAGCACATACCTGCCATCCCAGAATTTGAGAAGTAGAGGCAGGAGGATGAAAAGTTCAAGGCTAGGCTGGGCTATATGAAACCTGTCTCAAAGGCCAAGAGAGGAAGGAAATAAGGAAAAGATTCCCAGTAGCACTTATTAAATAGTAGCATTTTGTGCCAGGTGAGATGGTGCAGGCCTCTTATCCCAGCGCTTGGGAGGCAAAGGCAGGCAGATCGAGCCTGGTTTACATAGTGAATTCCACAGCAGCCAGAGTTCCATGTCGAGGTCCTGTCTGTGTCTCTGAGAACTGAACCCAGGGCTGTTGTGAAAGTTTATTTTTAGTTCATAAAATAATTGTTTTGTGCACTGTTGGCTGCCTAGGTCTTCATGTTTTATATTGTTTGCGGGTGTTGGATTTCTGTGGAGTGTGTTTGATTGCTTATGATCTGCTTGTGCTATCAGTAGAACACCTGAGGAGTTCTGAATCAATAAAAACACCTGAGCTCAGACACTTGTGGTTCCACTGTTGAGTATGGCACCTGCCATGATGGTGGGTCCCTCTGCTGAGGTCTGGCAGAGTTTGCACCTATGAAAAATGCCTCCCTTTCTTCTTTGGTGAATTGCCACAGCAGTGTACAACTACCCAGGGCCTTAGACTTTCTAGGCAAATGCTCTACTGCTGAGCTACGTCTCTGGCCCAGTGCTATTGTTTTTGTACCAAGTGGCCTGCTTGTTTGGTTTGTTCATCTGTCTGTCTGTCTGGTTGGCTGTTTGTTTGCCTAGGCTAGCCCACAGGTGGGTTTTGAACTTGAAGCAGCCCTCTCGCAACAACTTCCTAAGTGGAATAGTTCCATTTTGCTCTGGAGTTCTTCCCAACATTCCTTCTCAAATTCTTATCTTTTCTTCTTTCTTTCTTTTATGCTGCTAGGCATTGAACGGGGCCTCATGTATGCTAAACACATGCTCTGCCACTGAGCTATAACCCTAGATCAAACTTAATCTTTTTTCAAATCCTGAATTCCAGGTAAAGCCGGTTGAGAAATTGAGGAAAGCTATTGCAATTTCCCCGTGAGAATTTCAGTTTAACATTCACCGTGGACACATGGCTGGTACAGAGGAGCCCACTGACGTTGAGCCAGACACTGGCGGGAAGGCTGTGGTTTTGCATGTGTGTGGGGGCGGGGAGGGTGGGAGGGCAGCTGTGTTGTTCAGGGGTCTGAGTTCAGTTACCAGCACCACAAAAACAAACGAAAATAAGGACCTAGAGCAGGGGCTCAGGGACTACTGCAGAGGTGGCAGAGGATCACAGGAGAAGGGAGAGCCAGCAGGGCCGCGTGGGATGCTCTTAGACCTGACATGGCTGCCGTACTCACACACGGCGGGTGTGGTTAGCTGCACAAGGCCGAGCCCAAAGACCAGAAAACATTGCAATGGAAATGAGGGTGGAGGGAGACCTGTTCCGGGGTTGGGGGGGTGAGAGGGGGAAGCTGGGGTGCACATGGTACATTGGAACTGGAGAGACCCTCAGCAGTTAAGAGCACTTGCTGCTCTTCCAGAGGACTGGGGATGTTCCCAGTGCCCGTATCAGGGCCCATAATCACCTGTCCAGGGGATCAAATGTCCTCTTCTGGCCACCACAGGCTCCTGCACACACACACACACACACACACACACACACACATATACACACATACACACACACATATACACACATACACACACACAAATACACACATACACACACATATACACACATACACACACATACACACACATACACACACACACATACACACACACATATACACACTCACACACATACACATACACACACACATACACACACTCATACACACATACACACACACATACACACACATATACACACTCACACACACACTCACACACACATACACACACATATACACACACATACACACACATATACACACACATACACACACACACATACACACACATATACACACACACACATACATACACACATACACACACATACACACACACAGACACACTCACACACACACATACACACTCACACACACATACACACACATACACACACACAGACACACTCACACACACACACTACACATACACACACACACACATACACACACATACACACATACACACACATATACACACACATATACACACACACTTACACACACACATATACACACATACACACACACATACACACACACACATACGCACACACATATACACACACACATACACACACATACTCACACACATACACACACACATACACACACACATACACACACTCATACACACATACACATACACACACACATACACACACATACTCACACACATACACACACATATACACACACATATACACACATACACACACACATATACACACATACACACACACATATACACACACACACACAGATACACACACATATACACACACACATACACACACACATACGCACACACATATACACACACACACATACACACACACACGGTACACTGTATGAATTTGTCAAAGGTCAAATAAAAAAAATTTTAAAAACCCTAGGACAGAAAACACCAGCGTCTGGCGGTAGAGGGTTACCGTGTCCTGGAAATCTATCTGTGGCCACGCTGTCAGTGTGTCACGGTGGTTTTTTTCTGCTGCTGAGAGCTGTTCTTGCAGCTTGGATAATTACCAATTACTCTATCTTCACAGAATACTTGATATAAATTGTATCAGTGCTACGCCAAGAACAAAGGTAATTTTTAGAAGCAAAACAAATTTTTAAATTGACAGTTTGGGCCAGGTGTGATGGAGGGCACCTTTCATCCCAGCATGTAGGAGTTAGAAACAGAAAGAATTCAAAGCCACTCTGGTCTACACAGCCCAGTCAGGGCTACATAGTGAGATCCTCTGGAAAAAAAGATTTCGTGTGTGTGTGTGTGTGTGTGTGTGTGTGAGAGAGAGAGAGAGAGAGATACTGGGGGTCAAATCTAGCAGCTGAAGTACACTAGGCAGGGCTAGGGATGTAATTCAGTCGGTAGAGTACTTGATCAGAGGCAAAGCCCCAGCACCATGTTCACCAGGAATGGTGGTGCACGCCTGTAACCCCAGCCTCAGGAGGTGGGAGCAGGAGGCTTGGACCCTGAGGTCATTGTCAGCCACATAATGAGTTTGAGGTTAGCCTGGGGTACGTGAGATTCTGCCCTTCTCCCCAAAGTACGGCACTGTCTCAGTTTCTTTTTCAGTTGCTGTAATAAAATATTCTGTCAAAGGCAACTTAAGGGGGAAAAAGATTTATTTTCACTCACAGTTCGGGGTACAGGAGTGAGAGAGTTAGGGCATCAGGAGCTTGAAGCAGCTGGCCACATTGCAGGAAACAGGAAAGAATGCTTACTCAACAGGATCCCCGTTCTGGGAGTGGGCTCACCTACGATTAAGATGGGTCTTCTCATATTAACACAATCAAGGTAATCTCCCTTAGGCATCCTCAGAGACTAATCTTAACCGTCATGAGGGCGCCCAGGAATTCTGGAGTCTGTCGAGGTGACACTGGGCATTACAGGAAGGTAAGCTCTCCACACAGAACGCGTCAGCTCTCGCTATCGCCGCCGTTGCCGCTCTAAGGAAGCTTTGGAAACTTCCACTTCTAGATCTGTGACTTTGGGCAGGTTTTGAATCTCCCTCATGCCTCAGTTTCCCCATCTATACAGGGTATGACAGTAACCACACCCAATTCTAAGGGCTATCAGGAGAACTGAGCGCATAAGGAGAGGTCCTTAGACTCTGTGTGTTGGGTGTATGCGCAGGAGTGTGCGCGTGCACGCGTCCACGTGTGCACGCGCTGAGGCCGATACAGAACCTCCTTCTGTCCTCTGGTGCTCTCTGCAACAATCTTAGTCTCTCACTGGCTTAGATTCAGTTTCCATTGCTGTGATGATGAACAACTTAGGGTGAAATAAAATGAAATAAAGGGGTTTATTTCAGCTTACAACACTCAGGTCGCTCTCTACTGTGCGGGAAGTTGGGGCAGGAGCCTGGAGGTAGGAACAGGATGCAGAGGCCCTGGAGGAGTGCTGCTTACTGGCTTGCTCCTTACAGCGTGCTGAGCCTGCTTTCATATAGCACCCAATACTACCAGCCCAGGGGTGGCATCGCTCACAGTGGACTGGGCTTTCCCACATCAATCACCAATCAAGAAAATGCACTACAGGCTTGCCCTCAGGCCAATCTGGGGCGGGCATTTTCTCAACCGAGGTTCCGTCTTCCCAAACAACTCGGGCTGTGTCAGGTTGATGACATGAAACAAGCCAGCACACTCACTGAACTGGAAGCTTAGCATTTTGACGAGGATGGCAGCCAGTGGAGCTCTCAGGGTCGGCCCGTCTCCTTCCCACAGTGCTTGGGCTACAGGCGCGTGGAGCAAGCCTGCTTCTTATGTGGGCGCTGGAGATTTGAACTCAAGCCCTCATGCTTGCAGAACAGACAATCTTACCCACTGGATCAGCTCCCACCCCTCCCTCCCTCCTTCCCTTCCTTCCTTCCTTCCTTCCTTCCTTCCTTCCTTCCTTCCTTCCTTCCTTCCCCACTTCATTCCTTCCTTCCAAGCAAGATCCTTAGAATTGTGTTTGGTATACTCAATATTAAACAAAAACTCAACAAGCAGATGGGGCTTGTTGGATGTTTGTTTGTTGTTTGTATTTTTACTTTTGTTGAGACAGGGTTTGCCATGTATTCCAGGTTGGTCTTGAACTCACTATTCATTTCAGGCTGGCCATGAACTTATGGTGATCCTCCTGCCTCAGCTTCTTGAATGCTGGGATTACCATGCTGGGCTGGCACCATTGCTCCCGTCTCTCCTCCCCTCTGAGCCACCTCTTTACCCAAGTCTATTAGTAATTCCTGCAGGTCTATGTGAGTGGACCTGCCCCATGTGGCAATTGAATATACTTTTCAGGCCAGAGAGATGGCTCAGTAATTAAGAATACTGGCTTCTCTCCCCAGGGACTTGGGTTTGATGCCCAGCACTCACATGTGAACTATTTGTAACTCAAATTTCAGGCACTCCAACGCCCTCTTCTGGCATTATTCAAATGTCTGTTTCTAGACGTTCTATCTGGAGCTTTGAGTTTGTTTTATGGTTTTATTATGAGAATTTTCAAATGTGTACAGGATTAGAATGGAATGGTAAATATCTGTGTGCTTACTCTTATTCACTTTCAGGAGCCAGCTGCATCTCAGACCCACACCAATCTTGCTAAACCCGTTGTTCCTCCCACAGTACCTCCCCGAGATAATTTTGAGATTTTAAAACCTCAGATACTACAGCATTCTATGCGTTAACAGTGTCCAAATCTCAACCAAGTGCAGTGGCTCATGTCTGTAATGCCAGCCTCTTGGGAGGATGAGGCAGGAGGATCTTGAGTTTGAGACCAGTTTGGGTTCCAGACCAGTCTGAGCTACATACAAAAATACTGTCTCAAAAAAAAAAAAAAAATTGCAAGGTGTAGTGATACATGCCTTTAATCCCAGAAACTGGGAGGCAGAGGCAGTTTGAGAGGCCAGCCTGGTCTACATAGTTCTAGGTTAGCCGGAGCTACACAGTGAGACTGTCTTAAAAAAAAAAAGCCTGTTTATTCTCATTTAATAATGTGTTACTCTTTTTATTAACATTTCTCCTCCATCACGAGCAAACCTGGGCACTCGGGCTTAGCGGTACTTTACCTGCTGAGCCACCTTGCCTCCCTGTGCAAACACCCACTCTGTCCCTTCAGCTGGCTGTCCGGACTTCTCACAGTTTTGAGTCTCTAACCTTTGTTTGTGGTCTACTGACATCCAAGAAGACCACTGAGTTAAGATTTGGTATTATAAGCTCATGACTGGGGGAGCTTGTTTCCCATGTGGCATTTCCTGCTGCTGAGATCTGACAGTGCCCCCGGAGCCATTTACATCTGCTGAACCAGGTGGTCCAGGGTTATCACCTGCCTGATACCATTGTCTTCTCTTGGCTTAGAATCCCAGAACACACACGGAGTACACATTTGGACCTTACACGTGCCCCCGAAGCACATGAATGAGGTTTGGATTTTGGGGGGGTGTTTTTAAAACTCCCCAGCGCTCCCTGCCTGTACCATGACAAACAAGCTTCCTCATTATCGTTCTGTGCCAGGGGGAAGGTTTTTCCCAGCTCACTCTTTGCAGGGAGATCAGCCTCACAGGAGTCTAGCCTTGCGACGAGGCATAGTTCCAACTCTTTCTCTCCTGTCAGCCATAGATCTTATTTCCAGTCTCAACGCAGATTCTGGAACCAAGGTCCCAGAGTTATCGCCTCTGATTCTCCTCTCTCTTCTCTTACATCCTTCCCCAAGGTGCGGTGGGGCCGAATCCTGTGGTCGGCTCTCTGGTTTTCCCTTTTTTGTTTCTGATCCTTTGGGATGCCGTGCCTCGTGCTCTCTAACTCAGCCGTGCACGGGCGGGTTATTTATTCATTTATTTGGTTCTGTCTTATCCTCCTAGTTTTCCTTTTATCTAGTACCTCTGTGTCCTTGTGCGATAGGGGGAGAGTTCGTGTGAGTGTGGTCAGAGAATTCTTGTTTGTATCCCTTTTACTATGAAAGTTGGTTTAACCGCAGGGTCTTGAACCTGAAGGAGTCTCCTGCACGACACAGAGGCAAGGCTGCTCACCCCTGGGCTCACCCCTGGTCACGCTGCCAGTCCCAATGACGCCCTTACAGAGCTTACGAGGCAGAGAGTTTTACCTTGGCACGGTCACGGATACCCAGAGTGGGTTTTGCTGCATTAAACTGAAGGTCAGGGCTTTGGGCTGCTTACGTTGTGTAGAAACTTTAGAATCCTGTATTTTTCTGTGATGTGGCCTCTCTATTTTTCTTTACAAAGAGACAGCCTAATCTATCACGCTGATTTGTATGACTGCCACTAAAATAGCCAGCCAGCAAAAATGGCTTGAGTGGCCCTAGCCCAGTTCTTTTCCCGGCAAGGAAGAATGTAAGAGATAAGTAAACGTTCCCCCTGCTCCCCCACAAATCTCTGCCCCTGTTCTCACTCCCTGCCTGCTATCGCTCATGTCCTTGGCTGACTCCTCTTCAAACCATCTCTTGGCTCTGCTGCCAAAATGACAAGAGAAATCGTCATTTGATCAGGCCCGGTCCTCACCAAAATCACGTTCATAAACTTCCCTATAAAATGTTCTAAAGTTAGCTACGGGTACACAGCTTTGTACATACACTGGAAACGCTGAATTGTATACTTTAAGCAGGTACATTTTGGTCTGTAAGTTAAATCTCAGTGAGGCTATCTCCTCCTGCTTTTCTTTCCTTTCTTGAGAAGGGGTGGGGGAGTCTCCCTGTGTAGTCCAGATTGGCCTGGACTTGTCATTCAGTCTCAGTCTTCTAAGTCAGCAGTTCTCAACATGTGAGGGGTGACCTCTCTGGAGGCCGAATGGCCCTTTCACAGAGTCGCCTAGGACCATCTGCATATCAGGTATTTACATTGCAATTCATAACAGTAGCAAAATTACAGTTGTGAAGAAGCAATGAAAATAACCTCAAGGTTGGTGTCACCGCAACATGAGGACTTGTATAAAGCACTGGGAAAGTTGAGAACCACTTTCCTAAGTGATAGGATTTACAGGTGTGTGCTTCCACCTCTGGCCTGCTTACTTAATTTAAAAGAAATTTATGTGTGTGGGTATTTTGCCTGCCTGTATGTTTATGCACTACATACATGCAGTACTAACAGATCCCGTGGAACTGGAGTTACAGATTGTTCGAAGCCATGTAGGTGCTGGGAATCAAACGGTCCTACAGAAGAGCACCCCGCTTTCTTAACCTCTGAGCCATCTCTCCCAGCCCCACCATTTTATATTTTTAAATATGAGAGAATTATAGGGATGAGGGCGACAACTGCATCCTGAGCTGATCCTCCATGTGTCCTTAACCTCTGGCCCCACCAAAGCCTCTCTCTCTCCCTCCAGTGCACTGCCCTGTTCTGTGACCTCTGTGAATTGCATGACTGTACTAACTGGGACATTCCTGCCTCCTCCTCCTCCTCCTCCCAGGACAGCTAGTGCCTAGCTTCCCTCAAGGCTCAGTTCTAACTTTGTCTTTACTGTCAAGTTTCTCTGACTTCCTTCCATGGTCCCCCACTTACCTCTGTTGCTGCTCCTGTCAGCGCACTGACCTGTCATCTGTCTTAGTTATCTTAGGGGCTGTCTTGGTGCCTGACCCCTCCTCCCGTTTGACTTTCCCACCCCCCACTGAACCTTGGGCCCTCTATAGTGTGTGTGTGTGTGTGTGTATATATATATATATATATATACACACACACACACATACCATGTAGGCTCATGGAGAATTCAGAAATGTGTAGCTATAGCCCCCTTTCCTTTCATTACTATTTAGCTTTTTCTTAACCTCTGAATTAACAATCAACAACTAGTAATTTTGCAAGAACCACCTTCCTTGTCTTTCTAGAATGCTTCTACCTTTTAGGGGAGGGAAGAGAGGGACTACATATTCTCACAGAATGAGAGTGGGAAAGGCCAATTAACATTCAGCTAAGAGAGAAAATGATTTCTCCTATCAGCAATAAAAACTGACAGCTCTATCAGAAAATGAGCCGGGGGAGCCACAAAGCTTGGCAAGGCCGGGCGCCTGCAGCCCCAGCAGGAGTGATGAAGATGGCTGAGGGCAGGGACCGCCGCTGGGAGTCGGGGACCCACCAAAGGATGCGCCCGGGGAGCCCAGCGGCTGCCACTCAGCTCGGGCTTCTGATCCCGCCTCGGGCAAGAGGACCGCGCTGTGCGGGCTTTATCCCGGCGACGGGGAGCTGCCACTCTCCTGCCGGCCTCTCCCCACGCACTCTCCCCTAACCTTATCATAAAAGGAAGCAAGCCACGTGGTGTCTATTTATGGCAGCGCGGTGGTCCGGGGAGAGGAGGCTCGCAGTGTGCCAATTCCGAGAGCTGATGAAATTGCTCCGGCCCTTCGGAGCTTGCCATGCGGAGAATGAATAAACGATGTGGGGGCAGGGCCGCGGCTCCCACGGCACCTCCGTCTGACATCCAAGTTCCTTCCTGGGAGCCTCGGGGGTGATTTGTGTTATCAATCAGAGCTGCTGAACAGATCCGGGCTTCCTAGAGCCCAGAGCAAGAGCCGTGAGATGAGAGGCGGGGCAGGGGAGGGGGGGCACCCTCATTTGGCTTGAAAGAGAAGATGGGTTTCTTTACAAAATACAACTAAATTTCTATTTGATATATAAGGAGAGTGGCTTTAAAAAAGAAAAAAGAGGCCTGTGAGGGAGGGAAGCGTCGTGGTCTAGGGGGCTAGCAAGCCGGCTCAGCTGGCAACGGCTCTTGCTGAGAGCCTGCGGCCCTAGATTTGATCTGTCCCTCATGATGGAAGGAGAGAATTGACTCCAGAAAGTTGTCCTTCACAGGATCTCCCCCCTTTCCTTCTCATCACTCCCATCTCTATCTCTCTCCCCTCTCCCCCTCCCTTCTCCCTCCCCCTCTCTCCCTCCCCCCTCCCCTCACACAAATAAATATAATATCAGAGTGGAGAATATTGCTTACTTCCATCTGCAGCACAGCAGGCAGTTTGGGGTTGTTTTGTGCCCTCTTCTGCACATGGGGAGGTGAAGCAGAGTCGGGGCAAAGAAATGCCCAGACTCCCATGTGCCTGTCCTGAGGCTGGGGAACCCACAGCCAGTGAGTGGAGTTCACAGTTTGCAGGCAGAGTCAGGTCAGCGGCCAGGTCAGGCTCAGCAGCTGCAGACAGCAGCTCCGCTTTGGTTTTCTGCTTGTCTGTTTCTCTGTGCCATTGTTGAGACAAATGCTCCTGTAGCCTAGGCTGACCTTGAACTCACTTTGTGACTGAAGATGACCTGGATGGAGAGCCCGTCATCTTTCTGCCACCTCCCAGGTACTGGTTCATGTGTTTTGAACTTGAGTTTGGATCCGGGCTCACATCTAAATGATTTTCCTTCTTTTGCATCTTCGTACAGGAGATATAAAAGGTGGCAAAGTCGGGACTTCTAATACTCAAGAATTGATTCCAGATAAAACCGACAGTTAGTTCAGAAATGCATGTGAACTTGATGGTTATTCGGAGACATCTTTAGGAACCAGGAAGATGGCCCAGTGGGTAAAGGCACTTATCGCCAAGCCTGACAACTTACTTGTACAGACACACATACACATATACCTTTTTGCATATAATTAAAAATAATAAAAATAAATATTTTTTATCTTTGGATATATAGTGAGTTTGAGGCTAGTCTGGGCTACAGGAGACCCTGTTTCAAAGGGGGTGGGGGCTGGGGAGGAAGGGAGGGAGAGAGAGAAAGAGAGAGAGAGAAAACATGAATTTATACTTATTTTCCAGATTAAATTTAGGATGACAGGGTTTATACATATTCTCTCTGATTTTATATTTGTGCCAAGACCTCCACGACTTTGGGATTGGCCTGGCTAGGACGATGAGAATTAATAAAGACAGATGCACACATAGGAAAGCAAAGACCATGGGGACCCTGCCCTCTGATGGAGACCACCAGCGGCTGGGAAAGCCAGCTGGTTTATTACGTGCAGCATCAGGGAGGAGGAGGGGTTGGCTAACCTCTGGGGAGGTCTCTGCAGGGAGCCAGCTAGGTTGCAGTCCCAGGGAGCTGGAAGCTGCAATTGATAATTTCTGCACATTCGGATACTTGGACCAGAGGAAGGGGTTGTCATCCCTGTGAGCCTGACCTGCCGAAGGCCTTGCCATCCCTGTGGGTCTGAGGCACTGGGGTCCCCGACATGGCCGTGCTCAACAACACACATTAACTCAGGACTTTATTGGCTCCTCACAGGTTCCTCACAGATTTGTTTCTTGTTTCTCTCATGATGAAAATATTGTTTCCTAAAATCTCTAACATAGTTACTTATTGACTGTATCCATAATGTTTATATGTAATAAATTACACACTATGTGTCGTATTACAAAATGGAATATGTTTACTTTACATCCTACAGTTCAGAATCATGCCAACATGATTGCTGACAGCACGATTACTGAAAACAATTGAAGATCCCTCCTCTCCTCCCCGACCTTGTTTGAACGTTTCTTGGGTGTCCATCTGAAATGCACGATCAAATTATCATCCCCTCAAGACGCGCCTAGCGGAGAGGTGGAGCCTGCTGTTCTACACACAGTCGCACCTTGTGTGTTTCACTTTGCTCTTTTTAAAAAGGAGACTGTATTTTTCATTTCAGTTTCATCTGGGTTTGTAATCCTTCCCCGCAGTGCTGAGAATCAAAACCAGAGTCACACGTAAACGAGTGCCTTGCGCATGAGCTGCAGCCCCGTTGGTTTCTAATTGAACAAAGCATCATGGATCCAAGAGAACTGACGAGCTAGGGGCCACAGAGAAGGCCAGCTCCACTCTTCCCCCTCTGCCCCATCCTCCCTCTTCCTCATTGTGTGTCCTGAGTTTTAGGTCGCTCCTGACTTGCTCATTTAATATAAAAACGTATATTCCGATCCTTGGACATTGTCCGCACCTCAGTTAAACAAGCACACGGTGCAGCACGGTGCAGCACGGTGCAGCACGGTGCAGCACGGTGCAGCACGGTGCAGCGTTTCCCCTCTGGTTCCTTCGGTGTCACTCCTGAGTATGACTTTACAAAGTGGCGGAAGGTGCGGGCACAGTGTCAAGTACCCACTGAACAGGTTAATGCACTGCGGTTTTCTGGGCATTGGGAATGTCCCTTATGTACACACAGGGGTCGTCGTGGGCCATTAACTGAGTGCTGGCCACGAGCCAGGCGCTACAGCGAATGTTGGGCGTGCTGTCTGTTGCAGTGTGACGGATCACACCGAGTCTTAGCTTCAAGCCCCACACATAGGACCCGGCTTCTGTGTGCAGCAGCCTGGTGCAGCTCAGCGGATCCTCCGGCTGCGTGTCCCATGTCTGCGGTCACCTTCCTTGGGTAGGACTTCCACACTGAGCCTTGTGCTGCCCATGGCCCTCGGTTCCTTGTTGAGGCTGCCTCTCTGTAGGCTAGCTCATAATAGAACATCGAAGTAAGCAAGTGAGGGCCAGGATGTAGCTTGGTTGGTAGAGCCTAGCATGCCCGAGGCTCTGGGTCCCATCCCCAGCACTGCAAACACTGGGTGTGGTTATATGCACCCAGAATCCCAGCCCTCAGGAGGTAGAGCAGGAAGATCTGGAGTTTAAGGTTATCTGCAGCTACATAGCAAGTTTCTGGCCAGCCTGGGCTACATGAGACTCTGTCTCAAAAAGAAAAATAAGCTACTTAGCAGGAGAGGAAGGGAGAGGCAGAGTCAGAAGAAAGGAGAGAGGGAGAGAAGAAAAGAAGGGAGAAGGAAAAGAAACAGCCCCTGAAAGTCTCCATTTGCTCCCTCAAAGCCCGCCCCTTCCTGTGTTTCCACCCTGTGCTCAGGGTGGAGGGAAGCAGAGTCCAGCCTCCGTGACACAGGGACACACTACACAGGTGTGAGTGCGTACTCACAGCCACATACACCGCTGACTGCATTTAACAGTTACAGCAGCCTCAGAGGAAGGTCCTTCTATGCCCAGTGCCAGGTCAGAAACCACAGCGACAGGCTGGGCCTCTCACCCAGGGTCCCAGAGCGAGTGGACAGGAGAGGTGGTCGGCTCAGCAGTGGTAAGTTCTGGATTCCATCAGTGGAGCGAATGAATGGCAGGTAGTTGGACAGACTCAGTGTGCAGTTACCTCTGTGTCCCGTATGTGTCAGTGAAATAAAAGTTGGTTGTCTTGGGTACGTTCGGCTTTCCCTGAAGTCAGAAATCCAAACTGGATCCAGCTGAGGGAAAGCCAGGAAAAAATCAGCTCGGTCTCGGTGAGGCCACCAATGACACAGCTTCGGCTTTCCGGTCCTTACTCCCTTCCTGGTGTTACTGCATTCATAGGAGCACTTTCTTTGTGTGCATGTGTTCCTGTATGTGTGTGTGCAGAGGTGTACATGTCTGTGGAAGCCAGAGGCCAGTGTCACATGTCTTCCTCAACACCATTCCACCTTACTATTCTTTATCTTTTGTTTATGAGTGTTTGGCATGCAAATATGGGTGTACGCCGTGTGTGTGTGTGTGTGTGTGTGTGTGTGTGTGTGTGTGTGTGTGTGTGTGTGTGCAGTGCCCACAGAGGCCAGAAGAGGGCATCCAATCCCCTGGGACTGGAGTTACAGACAGTTCTGAGCTGCCAAGGGGTTCTGAGAACTAGATCTGGGTCCCCTGGAAGAGCAGCAACTGTTCCTAACTTCTGAGCCACCTCTCCTGCCCACCCACCTTGGTTTTTTTTTTTTGAGACAAGATTACTCAGTGAATCTGAAGCTTACCAATTCCACTAGCCTGGGTGGCCAAGCCCTAGGGCTCCTCGGGTCTCTGCCTCCCCAGCACCAGGGTTACAAATGCATGCTGCCATGCTTGGCTTTCTTGTAAACAATTCAAACTTGGGTCTTCGTGTTTGCATGGCAAGTACTTTACTGACGTAGCCGTCTTCCCAGCCCTAAGGTGAACATCCTTGATACCTAACACCTTGATACCTAACTCAGAGAACAGCTCTGTGACAGCAGGGAGTCCACCATCTTGTCTACATCTGGCCTGAGCTAAGCCAGGGCCTGGCCACAAAAGATGTGATGGGTGCTCTCTCCCCCTCCCTCATTAGTGTGTGTGTACCTGCACAAGCACTCGTGCGCCAGGGCATGCTAGTGGAGGTCAGAGGATAACGTGTGAGAGTCACGTGAGTCCTGAGTGAACTTCCGAGTCGGTGGCAAGTGCCTTTACTGTGGTAGGCAGGGCCTGGCTGGAAGGAGTGGGTCAGTGGAAGCCTGTCTATGAAGGGACGAGCTTGCCTTGGGTCCTTCATCTCCCTGCCTTCTGTCTGCCGTGAAGGAGTAGCCTTGTACAGGACATGCTCTAGCTGCTGTGGTGTTCCATCTCACCATGAGCCTAAGGCTATGTCGCAGGCGAACCAAGTCCAAATAAGTCTTTCCTCCATAAAGCTGGCGTCTGTCATAGCAATGAAACTCTGGCTAACACAGAAGGTAAACAGTTGTCCCCCACTTCCTCATTGGTCAGGCTGGGTCTTGCAGATCTGGGGAGCCCAACACTGTTTCTAACACATGCATATGATGCGGTCAGTCCTTGCTTCTGAGTATCTGGGGCCTTCTGCCTAGGGTCTGTCTGAGTCTGCCGCCCTGCCTGCCGCCCTGCATTTTTTGACATGTCCATGCTGCACTCTGGACCCCGATACTGACTTACATGATTTCTCTGTGTCCCCAGTCCATAGCGGGACTACATCTCAATGAATTTTAAATCTCTGAGACTGGGGACCTGAGCACTGGACCAAGGCTCACAAAACAGCTTCATGGCAGACGGAGAAAGGGAGAGAGGGGACACCGCTGGCGTGTCACTATTTACCCCTTCCGGGTGGCAGAGGGAGGAGGGGTGAGGCTGTGCCAAAGAGACAGGGCGGTGAAGGAGCTGCACTGAGGGGGCCCGGCTGAGTTCTTCCAGCTGTGCGTATAGAAATCAGCTTGGCTGTGAAGTGGAGGCAATCCTGGAAAGGGAGGAGCTGGGGTGACGGAGTCAGGAGTGTTAAGACAAGTCCCACTATGTACCCAGACTGGCGCTCACAGTATTTCTTCTGCTTCAGCCGCCCAAGTGGGGGTAACAGGCAGGAGTGGGCAGCAGCAACTCTCCACACCCTCTCAGGCTGACTCCACTGTGAGCACAAGCTGCTGACATAAAAGCACCTCAGAACCCCCGACCCCAGTGTTACACTTTCAGATACCTGGCTTGGCTCAAGCTTGTGGTTTTTCTGTGGTGTGCTCAATGCAGAATTTTCTTTGGAAGCATCAGTTTCCACCCAGCACCGCAGCTGGAGGACACCTTCTGGAGCTAGCAATTTCTTTGTTAGTCTGAAAAGACAATGCTGCCTGACCACAGCGTCCACCCTTCAGAGATGATACCCCCCCACCATGAAACCTTTAAGCTATTTGTATTAAATTCCCCATTGTAATTCTGTTCATTTTTCTCTACCCAGATAAGTACTTTGCAAAGACCTCTGGTGCCCAGTGCTGTTCTGGGTGCTTTCCCAGGATGGGGAGACAGCCGTCAGCCCCGTGTAGTGACAGCTGCTGACAGCTGCCGGGACCCAGGTGGAGAAGATCTAGGTTGCAATTTTAATGGAGTGATCAGGGCATATTCTGGGTTGGGGTGGGGTCTGAGCCAGAAGGCGGGGAGGGGGGGTCGGGAGGGTCCAGGCCTGAAGGGGGGATGCATCCCAGACAGCAGCCAAGGTGGAGGGCCTAAAGCAGAGGTGTCCTCATTTCCAACACAGTCCGAAGGCATGGCTTAGGGAAGAGGGCAGAGGCAGGGCAGAGAGGGGAGGGTCAGGAATGCTGCCACACCGGAAGGACTCTGGAGACCAAACTGTGGGGAGAGGAAGCTGCTTGGAGGATTGTGTTTGTTTGTTTTGGTTTTCTATGTTTATTTATTTGTTGTTGCTGCCGCTGCTGTTTTGAGTCTCACCGCGTAGCCACGCTGACCTCTACACTCGCCATTCTCCTGCACCAGCCTCCCAAGAGTTGGGATTACAGGAGTGTGTTACCATGTCCAGCTTGCTCCAGAATTCTGAACTAAACTGGCTCTCATTGGCAGAGGCCACTCTGGATGCCTGGTAGGGAGCTGACTAGAGAGCAGGCAGGCTATGGGAGCAGGGCCAGAGACCTACAAAGGGTCATTACAATTAACCAGGAGCAGTAATGGCTGTGACAGCCTGGTGGAAAAGAGTTGGCGATGCCGAATGCATTTAAAGGAGAGCAACGGGTTTAATGGTGTAGTAGATACGGGGCATGAGAGACGCAGAAGAGCGGTGTGACCTCACAGCCTTTGGCCAGACAATAGGAAGGAGGACACATAGTAGGGCTGGAACATGGGAGTCTGGAAGCTATGAAAAGCTGTGAGCAGGGAGGGTGCAGACCCACACACGGGCCCAGCACCAGGCTGGGAGAGCACACAGCCCAGCTGGAGAAGGCTGCAGAGGACACTGGTGGGAACAGTGTCCAAGATCCGAGGTTTGGTCCTCAGGATGGGTGTGACCATGAGCACAGGGTGTCAGCTGACAGGAGCCAGTGCTGTCTCCCACCATGGAGGCCTGATGGCTTCAGCAGCACCCCAGAACAGCACCAACAGCCAGGACTGAGGAAGTCAAGCTCAAGGTGAAGACCTCGCCACCTTCCGACTTTCATGGGACCCTTCCTCCATTATAAAAAGTCAGCAATTGAAGGACTGGAGAGATGGCTCAGCGGCGAAGAGCACTTCCTGCTCTTCCAGAGGACCTATTCAGTCCCCAGAACCTACATCAGGTGACTCACAACCACTAGTACCTCCGCCTCCAGATCCGAAGTCTCTGTGGTCTGCAGGTGCCACCAGGTGCTCGTAACCACACACAGACGCATGATAAAGTACTAAAGTAAGTCTTTCAGAAACAACAATTGGGTCTGGAGAGACGGCTGCTGGAGTAAAATGCTTGGCACCCCTGGTCACGTGAGTTTGTGTCACTTGGCTCATAGCTGTCGTGAACAAGAGACCCTGTCTGCTAGAAGGTGAGGACCCACTCCTGAGGTGGTCCTCTGACACCAACACACTCAGACACACACACACACACACAACAATAATAGTTGTAATAGTAGCTTTTAAGGACCCTGGGTCATGTGCTAGGAACCTGAAGGTTGCGGTGCCAGTCCTTGGGCTGGGACGATCCTGGGAAAGCTGCGTCTGGGCAGCGAGAATGGGGCCTGTGCCCACCACCTATTCTGTCCAGATAAACAGTTCACAGCCTCCGAATGCTCATGCTCCTGTTGAACTGATGCAAAGAGAACACAGCTAGGGCTTGTTAGAAGTCATTTATTACAATTGTTTTTGTTTGTTTTTTTTTCAGCTGGAGAAACAGCTCAGCCTGCTAAAGTGTTCGCCACGCAAGCATCAGGACCTAAGTTTGATTCCCAAGCAACACGTGAACAGCTGAGCAGGGCGGCTGCCGAGACCGCTCAGTGGTAAAAGCATCTGCTGTGTATGTGTGGGGACTTGGGTTAGAGTCTCCAGAAGGCTCTGAAAAGCCCACTGGGTAGCAAGAACACTTGCATTGCAGCGCTCCGGCAGGGGGACCTGTGGGCTGCGTGTGATTGGAAGGCTCACGGGTATTAGGTGAGGCCATGCGGCTTCCAGGAGCAACGATGGGGCACGCCAGGCTGCCGGTGGCTCCTTCTCAAGGCCCCTCTGTCAGAGGAGGCAGGGATGGAGATATGGCTGCTTTCCACTCCCCCATAGCATCCTGAGAAGTTCTTCCTTGTCTGAACACTCAGGTTTCTTGGCCTTGATGCAGAGAGGGGTGTCAGGATGAGCCCCCAGGAGGCAGAGTTGGAGTTTACCAAAGGCATTTGTTTGTGTGTTTGTGCTTTGTTTGTTTTGTTTTGATTTTTGAGACAGGGTTTCTCTGTGTAGCCCTGGCTGTCCTAGAACTCACTCTGTAGACCAGGCTGGCCTCGAACTCAGAGATCCACCTGTTCCCGCCTCCCGAGTGCTGGGAGTAAAGGTTGTGCACCACCACCACCCGGCCAAAAGACGTTTTTAATTCACTGCTATAAATAGCAGATTTAAGAGTGATGAATGAAGACAACAGTCAGAACACCTGTTACCTGCGGCGGGAGCCCAGCTGCCGCTTGTGCCGCCATGGGCCCCTGAGGTGACCCGAGAACCCTGGGCCACGCTCTGCTCTCCGGTAGAACTTTTCAGTAGGTGTGACTTACAGGCTCTCTGAAACCTCAAAGGGACTCCAGAGAGGTGAAACCCATATGGGACTGGCCTAGCAGCTGCATGAGAATCACCCAGAAAGCAGCAAGCGTGTGCATCCGCACAGGGACCATAAAAGAAGCTATAAAAAGGAAGCAGGTACCTGCTGCTGCAGCCTGGGGGAGCTTCTGTGGTAAGCCAGAGGCCAGGCTCGGCAGCTGCTTGTCACGGTCTCTTCTGAGACAGTCTGGAAAGGTGGAGCAGACTGTGGTTGCTGGGGAGAAATGGGGAGACTGGGTGATGGTACGTTCTGGGTTGTGACTGTGGTCATGATCACATGGCTCTATACATTTGTCCTAGAGAACTGTAAACCAAAGACAGTGAATTTTATTCTTTTTAAATGTAAACACATACATCTGTATGTATTTTTTATTGTAAAAAAAGGATTAAGTGTATCTCAGTATACTTAACTTGTCCAGAATGCACGGAACCCTAATTTTCTTTTTTTTAATTTAAAATTGTATTTATTAAAAAATAAATGAAACTAAATTTCATTTATTTGAAAAAAGAATTTACTTCTTTATTTTAAATTGTGTGTATAATGTGTGGGTGTGTGAATGCACATGTGCATGCAGTGCCCTAGGAGGCCAGAAGAGGGCATCAGATCCCCAGGAGCTGGGTTACAGGCAGCTACACCTTACATGGATGCTGGGAGCTGAACTCCAGTTCAAAGCGCTAGGCACTCCTAACCATGGAGCTGTCTCTCTGGCTTAGAATCCTCTTTTGGGAATTTCTTAAGTGAGTACTGTTACGTCATGTTCATCTCTCCCTTTTCCTTTCCTGGAGGCCTTGATTTTCATTCCCAGATGGGGTGGGGTGGGGGTGGGGTAGGAGAAGACACCCTTATTAGTGCCAAATAAAAACAGAAGAAAGTTGTGACACATTTGATTTTAAGGACATTAAGCCCAGTCTCGTCTCTCTGACTTTTTTTTTTTTTTTTTTTTCTGAGACAGGGTTTCTCTTGTAACACTAGCTGTCCTGTAACTCACTCTATAGACCAGGCTGGCCTCGAACTCACAGAGATCTGCCTGCCTCTGCCTCCTGAGTGCTAGGATTAAAGGCATGCACCACCACCACCGGGCTGACTTTTTCTTTTTAAAAAACCAGAGAAGGGCTGCCCCGTGGACAAACACTTACTAGTGAGCTGCTTGGCATACCCAGATCTCCTCCAATGGGAACAAACCTGCTGTTGCAGGGTTAGAAGCCCCGCCATGCAGGTGAATGAGCTAAGGATGTCTGCTGTCAAGATTCTTCATCAAATAATATTTCTTGAAGAACTTAGTTTGTAACACAGGCTGGCCTAGAGCTCACTGTGTAGCCCAGGCTGGCCTAGAACTCACTGTGTAGCCCAGGCTGACCTTGAAAGAGAGGTTATTCTGTCTCTTGAGCTTTCGGATTGTAGGGCTTGCTCCCAGTATGTTCCTCCTATAGATCTTTTCTTTTTTGGTTTTGGTTTTTCAAGATAGTGTTTCTCTGTACAGCCTTGGCTATCCTGGAGACCAGGCTGGCCTCGAAATCACAGAGATCAGCCTGCCTCTGCCTTCTGCGTGCTGGGAACCAAGACACCTCATCCCGGCCTCCTCCTGCAGGTCTTAACTCGTGCAGGGGCTATTCCAACATGGTTCTTGAGGTGTGTAAAATCAATTGCCTTTCACAGAGTGTGCGGCTTATGTCTGGAATTACAGCAGCGAAAATGCTGAAGCAGGAGGATCATGGCGAGTTCAAGGCCAGCCTCAATTAGAGATCTTGTCTCAAAAAACAAATGAACAAATTCAATAAAATGAAACACTTGTCTTGATTAACACCTCCTGAGACGGCTGTGTATTCCCTCCCTCCCTCCCTTCCTGTCTTCCTCCCTCCTTTCCTCCCTTTCCTTTCGGTGCTAAGATGGAGGCAGGGACTCTGTACCTGTTGGGCAAGCACTCTGTCACTGGGTTGCACCCCGACCCACACTTGGTGTCTTTATTCAGTTAGTTCTACAAGGTTTCCAAAAACAGTACCGTAAAAGTACCTAGGTTCTACCTACAATCCGGGTGTGGTGTCTCATGCAATCCTAGCGTTTGGGAGACGGAGGCAGAGGGAATCAGAAGTTGGCTACACAGTGAGTTCTAGGCCAGCCTGGTATACAGGGGACCCTGTCTCAATTAAAAAACAAAAACCCACCAACCAACCAAACAACCCCCCAAAACAACAACAAACCAATAAAACCCAACTATGGATTCCTACACAGTTCTAGAGGACAGAAGTTCAAAGCCAAGATGTCAGTGTGGCAGTGCCTCCTCTCCAGCTTCCAGGGGTCGTAGGTATTGTGTGTGTGTATGTGTGTGTGTTTACATTTTATGTGTATGAGTGTGTTGCCTGCTTATATGTGTACAGTATGTATGCCTGGTGCCCACAGAGAACAGAGAAGGATGTTGGGTCCCCTGGGACTGTTACAGATAGCTGTGAGCTGAGGATGGAGTCTGGGTGCTCTGCAAGAGCAGCCAATATTCTTACTTTCTGAGCCATCTCTCCCCACCCAGCAAGCAGCCCTTGACTCTGGTTCCCTCACCATGGGCTCCCTGTGGCGCTACCATGTCCTCTGTCCTCCTTCAAGGACACAGGGCGCTTCAATCCGGGGCGATCTCATCTTGAGATAAAAGGTTTTTACTGCACTGGAGGGGTTAAGGCTGATACTGGACATGAAGAATGCTGTTGAACAGCAAGGGCAGCAGGGGAAGCTGGACCAGCCACTGACTGACCTCAGATCTCCTGCAGGACTGTCCCCACCTCCTCTGGCCTTGCCTGGGACAGAGGAGCTAGAGCAGACACTAAGCAAGGGAGGGTCACAGCTTGCCATTCCTCCTAAGGCCCATGTTTCCCCCTCCTTTCTCCCAACAGTTTCCCGAGTGTCTGGTGGAGTCATGGGAGAAATGGTATGGAGGTGACTGTTTAGAAAAGTCCAGTCATGACTGGATGTTCCTCCTGAGCCTGTCGTGTAGCTCCCTCCCCCACTCCCCAGCAACAGTGCCTTGCTTTTCCCGCCCTCCCCTAACTTTTGGGTCACTTAGCTGGCCTGACTGTCCCCTCCCTGTCCCTCTGCCTTTTGCACAAGGCCAGTCACTTCTTTCCACTGCAGACAGCCATGCAGAACCTGGCTCTGTGGAACTGTCTCCCTGCCTCCCCCCACCTCTGTAGCCAATTTGCCAGGCTCCAGCAGGGCTGCTCCATGCTGACCTGGATCCAAAGCCCATCAGCTGCCCTGGGAAAGACTACCCAGCTGTCCTTATCCATAGGGATGGCGGGGAACCTTCAGATAGGGCTGGGTGCTGAGGCCTCAGGCATCTCCCCCAAAGAGCAATCAAAGCCAGATCTCCCATGAAAGACCTAGGCTCTACTGAGGCAGAAGATGACAAAGGTGACATTGTTTTGGATTTCTCTCTTTCTCTCCTGTCTCTCTGTCTCTATCTTGTTTCCATCTTTGTCTCTCTGTCTCTCTCTGTCTCTCTCTGCCTCTCTCACACAGTCTCATATAATCCAGGCTAGCCTCAGATTTGCTATGTAGTGGATGAGCCATCTGGAGTGGCGCCACAGTCCCTGCCTCCCTCCGGAATCACAGGGATGCTGCACAATGCCTTTGCAGACCTTTCATGTTGCATTTTTGAACTCTGACCTCCCAGCACCATCCCCGACCTCTGCCCTGCTCCAAGGACCTCTTTCCTGACCCTCACAGGTCCTGCTGTGCTGCCCTGGCTGATTAGCTCCGGCTCCCCTCCCTACACTCTGCCCCCCTGCTGCCGTGGGCTTCTTGGGAAGCTCAGGGAGGAAAACAGTTGAAAAACTGCTCAGTAAACCAGGGATTTGCTACCAAATGAGGAAGCTTATTACTAAAGACTCCATACAGAAGGCTCAGGCAGGACTCCATCAATCTTCCTTACTGTCAGCAAGGGGGTGGGGGGGGGACACATACAGCAGAGACACTACCGTATCTCACAGACCTGACTTGCCCCCTCTCTTCCTGGCCTACCCCAGGGTACGGGAGCCTCTGATCTCTGCCCAGGGCTCCTGACCCCCTGCAGAGCCTGCGTTGATCCTCTCCTCAGGTGACTCTGGCAGAGCAGGGAGGATGAGGGTGGGGAGCCTCAGGGGTACAACTGATAAAGGGGCTGTCTGAGAGCTGGGCAGCCACCCAGTGTCAGGCTTTTGGCTGTCCTGATGCACGGCCAGGGTGCAGTACATGTAATTCTGAGAGATTCGGAACATCCCTCAATTGCCACAATTTTCAGAAAATGGATGAAAAGCTGATCAAACAGGCTTTTGATGCCAGGATGAAGAGGAGGCGGATTGAGTTGGAGGCAAAGTATGGGCTGGAGTTCTCCACAGCAGGAAAGGGGCCTGTCATCCATCGGGCCTGAGTTGGGAACTGCAGGAGGCCTTTCAGATTTTCCTTCTGGAATCTGTCTGCTGAGGCAGCTGTGGTTAGCATGGCAGAGGACCTGGGGTGCGCAGGGACCTGCTGAGCCAGGGTGACACATTTTCTGGAGGCACGGCCCCCTGCCCAGTTTAGAGGAGCCGTTCAGAACCCTGATTCAGAAATACCACCCTGAGACGCATGAGCTCCCGGCCTCCCCGGCAGAGTCCCAATTGACAGTACTGCTCAGGCAGAACTGCTACAGAGATGCCCCGTACACCGGGGCCTCTCATAGTTTACAGGCACATCTGCAGCAGAGCACATGGACTATTCTCAGCTTAGCAATGAGGAAAGTGACGTCAGACCTCTGGGACAGTTTGCCCAAGGCCCCAAAGGAAATGGCCTTGAACCCAGATCTCCTGGCTTCAGGTAGAGACTCCTAAAGGAAGAGCCACTATTGCCTGGAAAGGTTGTTTGGGAAGCTGGTCATCTTGAGTGGGAGAACAAAAGAGCAGGAGCTAGGCCTGGAGTAGTGGCACACGTTTGTAATCCCAGCATTCCAGAGGCTGAGGCAGGAAGGGGAGGAGTTTGAGGCCAGCCTGGGCTACATAATGAGGTCAAGGCCAATCTGGGCCATGCAGTGAGACTCTGTCTCAAAGCAAAACTATCAGGAATTTTTGGGGGTATTTTCTCTGCAGCCAAAGGGTGGTTGCCAGGCTCTGCCTGCTCCTCTGTGTTGCATGTCAGCCACACACAGTAAAAACACATTCTTTCCGACCTCTGAATTGTGTGTGTAACTGAACCACGTTCACGGAGTCGGATGCTTCTCAAAGCTTGTAAATGTGATTCCTTTTAGCCTCAGGTCTTATTTCCCTTCTTCCTGCCTCCCATCCAGTTGGATAATGGTGGCCAGCTCAAGCATATTTTGGAAAAATTGATTTGAGAAAAAAGCATTTAACTTGGGATTTGGGGTGTTTCATATGACTCGAAGTTACCTCTGTGTGTAGTTCAATTATTTTTTGGCTGTCCAAGGGTACACATGACTTCCAGGACTCTCCCACTGAGGCATGGAGGGAAAAAAAAACGAATCAGTGGACGGGATGGAAAAGATTTAAATTTCTTGCTGGTTTGGCATGAAATGCTGACATCAACAAAGCTTACAGAAAACTCAGAACAGGCTCCTGCTGGGAGCTTTCAGAGCAACACTGGGTACGAGCAGGATCCATCTGAGGAGTTTTAAGATTAGGGCTCATTCAGAAAACTCACCATGCCACAAAGCCAGAATTTGTGCTGCTCCCCGACGAGAGCAACTGGACCCGAAAGTTAAAACTCTTTCCATAGACTGTGGCGTAGCAAAGTGCTGGGGACATAGCTCAGTTGGAATGCTTGCCTAGCTTGTGCCAAGCCCTGGGTTTGAGTCCCAGGTTTGAGCCTGGTATAAACCAGGCAAGCCAGCACATGCCTGGAACCCCAGCACTAGGGAAGTAGAGGCAGGAGGATCAGGAGTTGAAGGTCACCTTTGGCTACACAGTGAGTTTGAAGCCAGAATATCCGAGGCCCTGTTTTTGTTTGTTTGTTTTATTTTTGTTTGTCTCTGAGTGACTGGGGTGGTGGCAAAACACAGTGAAGCCCAGTCTCAAAAAAAAAAATAAATTACAAAATTCTTGTAACATGAAGAGGTGTTGAGAGTATATATAAATGTGGGGTGTGTCACGGGGCGGGTCAGATTGTTGGCAAACATTCGTCCCTTGCCCGAGTTACTTTATGTTTATGATATTGGCCATCTTTAGACTTTGTAAAGTGGTCTCTACACCTGTTAGAATGGAATGGCAATACTGCTCTGAGACAATACTCACCACGGTGCACGCCTGGGGTCCTTTCTTTCCCCCCTTAATACTGTGTGAGCCCCGCAGACTGTCCTTCAGCTATCGATGCTTGAGAAAACCAACTTATAAAAGGGGAAAAGTTCCTTTTGGTTCATGGTTCTGAGGCTTCAGTCCCTGATCAGCTGGCTTTTTGCTTCAGGGCTTTTGGTGAGGCAGGGCATCCTGGTGGGGTTCACAGGAAGCAACAGAAAGAGGAGCTGGGGTCCTGCATCCCCTGCAGGGGCAAGCCTTGAAGGCCTAACTTCCTTCCACCATGGACCCCCTAGAGGTGTCACTGCCTTCCATCATCTGAGGCTCAAACCTTCAGCACGTGGCCTCTGGGAGACTGAAAAACCAAAGCATTGGAGTTAGGAGCATGGGTCACCCGGCAGAGTGTTGTCAAGCTAGCATTCGTGAAACTCTGATTTCTGGGTTCAGGATGGTATGAACTGGGCGTGTATCACACTGTGATCCAGCGTGTGGGAGGCAGAGAATCAGCTATGGTTACAGACTGAGTTCAGAGCAGCTTGGGGAACATGGGACCCTGTCTCTTCCCAATCATAACTTCTCACAAACCCAGCTCTGTTGGAGAAGGGCAGCCTGCGCCTCGCTGGCTCACTCAGGAGTCCTGGACAGCTTCTCTCAGCCTCCAGTTCTTTCCTTGTCCCTCTGAGGAGCGGTGAGACCACCCACGTGGCGTGCCCGGAGCCCACACCCAACCTTAGCAGGTGTTCTTTGCTCCTTCACAAGATCTTTTTCCCAATAGGGCCCACAGTGTGGATTCAGCGCCTCTCTCCGGGGAGCCACACTAAGAAGGCAAATGTTAGCATTGCCAGGGGGAGGGCTCCACACAAGGGCTCTTTCCTGGGTTTCTCATGCCTCCATTCATTCATTCATTCATTCATTCATTCATTTACTGGGTGATTCAAGTGTTTGAGCCTGGATATCTACAAAGCTAGAGGTGGCTGAGCAACAATCTCTCTCTCTCTCTCTTCCTGTCTCTCCCTCCCTCCCTCCCTCTCTCCTTCCCTCCCTCCCTCTGTGTGTGTGAGCGTATGTGTGTGTTGGGGGCACATGCTGGGAATACAGATGAACCCCACTGCACCAGGCTTGGTTCCAGGGATTGAACTGAACTAAGGTTGTTGAATTTTTGTCCATCAAGCCGCCTCCCCGTCTAGACAGTGTCTTTTCTAAATCAAAATAATGAGTATCAATGTCAGAATATGGGGGTTGTTTTAAGGATGGGCAGGAGGGAAAGGGAGGGATCTTCTAAAGCAGTCCCTCCCCCGAGGACCGCCCTGCTGGCTCTCTACAGGGCAGGACAGGCCCTGTTACCTGGGAAGCACACATCAGTCAGCTACCACTAAAGGCCACCCAGATCCCCAGAGGAAGGAGGGCTTCATTCGAGGTGTGGAGAGGCAGCGCTGCAGGGCTGCAGCCCAGGCTTAGAGGGAAAGGGAGACCCGAGAGCATCCCAGGAAGAATTTAGGGTCCATCATTGGGGAGGAAGCCACAGTTCCATGGACTTCAGTCTGGTTCAACCTCAGGTTGGCCTCAGGGGATGATGCATCAGGAGTGTCCTCTGTGGGTAACAGCAAGGATTAAAGGGTCTAGGATGTCCTGGAACCACAAGGGGAGGGATCAGAAACCCGTCATTCCTGTGGCAAGAATGGAGATCTGCACTGGGAAGGCCTGGGGGTTAAAGATCCGAGGGACAGCACTACCTAGGGTAAGGGCTGCCAGGGGGCACAGAGTCCCCCCTCGCTGATGAGGGGGGCAGGCCACAGGCAGCCCCTCCTTGCACTGAGCCTGCCCGCTGCCTGTGACACAGCAGCCCAGTGCTGCCACCCTGCCCTTTGACCCTGCCCCCAGCTCAGCTGTCCCCTTGGCTGCTCTCCCATGCCTCTCAGCTGCCTCAGGTATGTTGTGGGTGGGTGCCCCCCACCCGAGGCCAGGACAGCTAAGAGAGGGTGAGAGAAGGATCAGGAGTGTGGCCTTATTTTTTTCTAAGGTGCCCATGCAGGCACAAACCGATGAATATAAATAGGTAACTTTTTAAAGAAGAAAAAAGAAGCTGATACTGGTTGCAGACAGAAGCAAATAGTTGTTTTTTTCCCCTCCTTCTGCCTGTAGATACTAGAAAAAAGAGGAGGAGGAGGAGGAGCCTGGGAAGGGAAGAAGGAGCCTGCCCAGTCTGGCTCCTTGGAGCTGCCTTCAGCCCTGCCCCCGCCCCCACCCTTGCCCCCACCTCCACCCCCAGATCATCCTAGGAATTGCTTTGTTTTTGAGACAGAGTCTGGCTAGGTACCCTGGGCTGGCCTTAAACTCATTTTCTATCCTCCTGCCTCTGTCTCCCGAATTCTGGTATTATAGGTGTGTATCACCATACCTGGTAGCCTAGGAACTTCTGAAAGCACCTGAGGAATATCTTGACCTTGGACTGGGGCTCTGTGGTTTGAGCTTGCTTGAGCTGCTTCCTCCTGGGTTGTGACTTAGGTAAGCAGGTGTCAGGCTCCGCCCTCCCTGGTGGGCAGCCAGAACCGTGCCCACCTAGGGCAGTGCCCTGAATGAAGGACCCACAATTCCTTGTGGATCATTGAAGGGATCCCTGAAAGAAGTTGGGGGTCTTATCCAAGCACAGTGGAAAAGAAGGAGGGAGGGTAGGAGGGGAGGGCAGGAGGGGAGGGCAGGAAGGGAGAGCAGGAGGGGAGACTGAACTTTCCTGACAAACGAGGCTGAGTCTGGAAGTGTCCCAGGAGACCCCTGTTGCTGTCAAATCCCACCCCTGAAACTTCAGTTGCCCTGGCAAGTGGGGCAAGCACCTGGAGGTCCTCCCTTTCCCGTGCCACCTCCTGGCCCACACATGCCCCTGTCACCCTCCCAGACGCTTGGTCCTATAGTCCTTCATCTGACACAGCGCACGCCCTCCGGTTCTGCGGTCCTCATGTCTCCTTGATGAACCCTTGTTGCTACAAGGGACTCCCCCAGCACCCTTCCTAGGTAGGGCTCTACAGAAGGTACCAGATGGCTGCAGAAGAGACAGGGTTCCCTTGTGTAAGCTGGCCTTGAACTCTTAATCCTCCTGTCTCCACCTCTCAAGTGCTGGGATCACAGGTGTGCATCTCGGCACCCAGCTAACACCTGCCTCACTGTTCCTGCCAAGTCATTTCACCCGTCTCTCCAGTTCTTCCTTCACCAGTTTCAAGGCGGAAACACACACACACACACACACACGCACACACACACACGCACACGCACACACACACGCAGACAGAGAGAGAGAGGGAAAGAGAGAGAGAGAAGCCCTCTGCCCACAAGTCCCACAGAACCAGAGAACTGTGGGTGACAAAGCATGAATTTGCCCTAGGGGAGGTTAATTGTCTGCTTAATTGGCTGAGTCTGCCCCTGGAGGATTCCTGCCTGGAAAGTCCCCAGTTGTGCCTGTGGAAGATGGGATGGGTTTGCCTGGCGGCCAGTGAGCAGCTGGGAAGGAGGCTCCCCTAGAAGACTCAGAAAGTGCTCTCATAGAAGCAGCTGTCTGGAGAAGGCCGCCTGCCCCCAGGAAGGGCTTTGGAGAGGTGACCTGGGGTTCGGAGGCCTTCCCGCTACACTGTGTCCTGCCTGTCCCTGACCTCTGCCCCACTGCCCATCCCTGCTGTCATTCATGTCTGGGCGTAACTTGGCGAGTTGGTGGCTTCTGGGTGGCCCAGGTTCCTTAGAGGGGAAGAAACACGGGGGTCTCTATGAGGTCGTTCTCATGTCAGCCACCAGGTGGCGCCGTCGGCACAGGACAGTCCCAGGGCTGTCCATCATGGCCAGAAGGGAAATCCGGTGGCAGAAGCACAGGACTCGCTCTGACAGCTGCTTGCCAGGACCTCCAGCAATCAGCTTCCTGGGTGGCGCTTCTTTCCCCAGTGACACAGCCATGCTGAGGGCTCCGCAGGTGTACGGTGAACACGGAAGAAATGCTGAAAAGGGAGATACCTTTGTTTCCAGTATTTCTAGCCGTCAGTGTTATCCTCCCTGTGGGTATATATCTAACAGGCAAATTCTAGGTGCTGGTCCGAGACCCTCTGATCCCCTTTGCCACCTCCAAACAATTCATTTACTCTATTTTTCTCATTATATTTGTAAAATGAGAGTTAGGGTAGCAGTTTTGATTAGAGAATCAGGGGGACTACAGGAACACACGGGGGTCAAAGAGCCCGGGTTCCTATCCAGCTGCTTGCTTTGGGGTTTGAGGCAAGTGGGTTGTGCTCTCTGAATTTCATTTTCCTAATCTGTAACTCAGGGGCAATGATAATTCCTCTCCCACACAAGGTTTCTGCGAGAGCAGAAGTAATGCATACAGGAAAAGCCTTTAAAACTAGGTCTGATATGGAAGGAACAGCCGAAGATATAGGGCAGCCTGAACTGAGGAGAGACTTGGAGATGAGCCAGCCTGGGCTTCTTGCCAGGCCAGGAACCTCCTCCCATCAGTGTGCAGGGCGATGGCCCTGGATGGGCATGGCTGCCTCTAGTGGCAGAGTTCCCTCCCTCCTAGATAAGCCCACTGAGGGTCAGCTCATGATTGCATCAGTGTCCGTTCCTGGAATCATTGACAGTTCTGCGTTGTGTCGGTGAGGGTCCAATCAAGCCCTTCGGTCCGGCGGTCAGCTCTACAGGAGGCCTGAAATTCCCAACTGCAGGTCAGCTCCATGGGCAGGAGTGCGACCTTCCCAGATGAAGCCCGGGAAGGTGGCCTTGCCGCTGTAGGGCATGTGAGGTACAGGAAGGACAGAAGGATGTGCCTCTGGCACCCTAGACAGAAACGTCCCCAGAACCAACAGAATGGCTCACTGTTGTTTTAACCACAGGCCAGAGATCACTCTTGATCTCCTCACTGGCAGGCTTCCCTGGGAGCTGAGTCCTGGGGAGGAAGAGGTGATGTGAGCTGGGTCAGGGAGCTGATGGATCCCTTGTCCCAGCACTTCCGCTTCCTGGAGAGGAACCTCCACGCTCAGGCCTAGCAGCCAGTGGTGGCTGGTCCCATGCTCCCTTTCTGGGGTGTGCTTTTTTGGGGGAGACACTCTGGGGTCAAAATTCTGACTTAGGTTTTTATCTTCACTGCTGGCACACAAGAAACATCTGTGGAAGTAAACTCAACATGGAGGCTGGCGACTTGGTCTTATTAGGGAAGTTCTAGCCTTAGTGTACAGGAGGCCCCTGGGGACTGGAGGGGACCATGTGCTCCCAGGCTCTACTTCCTCCTTCAGGACTGTCAACAAAGCCCTCCTAGGGGCCGCTGTGCTTCACTCCTTCCCTGACATCTTCCCTGATGTCTTTGCTCTGTTGCTGATCTGCCCTTAAGGTACTCAGTCTAGAGTACTGATTAGAAATTACTTTGTCTTTCCTGTGCCTCAGTTTCTGCACCTGTAAAATGGAAGCAATCTGAGTACCTGCTGCATAAGATTGCCACGAGCATTAGCTTGGAGAGGAAAAGCCCATGAAGAGAATTGGGACACCAGTAGCTACCCTGGGCCACACAGTCACACTGAATCGTGCTGGGATTACTGCTCTTCCCCTTAGACACGGTTCCTCAGAGATGGGCTCTCACCCTTCGGTATCTGTTGGGAAGGTCAGTGCTTGGGGCAGAGCATGTGCACCGTGAATTGTAAAGGATAGAGGTGGGGGAAGCGGAAGCCTAGCGGGACTCAAGCCGTACTTGAGAGGTGCTGTCCCCAGTGACCTCAGATACAAAGTCAAGTTCAAAGGCACAGCCAAGAGCTGAGAAGCCTCAGTTCTTCCCTGTCTTCCTCCTCCCTTTGGGGCCATATTTCTGTGTTTTCATAGCTCCTTCCTAGGGCACAGGACAGGAAAAAGCAATGGACAGAATGGAGCCCGTTGGTCTGCTGCTTGCAGCGTGGGTGACTGGGGCTCGGAGGTTGAAGCGGCCATCAGGTTTCTCAAAGTGCTGCGATGTAATATCCTTCGTGTGGTCACCTGGGCCAGAGGGACTCCTTTTCCCAGACCAGTCCCTGCTCCTTCCCAGGATCTCAGAAGCTCCATAATCCATCACCTCAGCCCCCACCTCTGCAGTCACAGCCAGTGCTCCTTAGCTGTGGTGGAGGCTTGAGCCTCAGCAGCCCTGCCCCGAACCCAGGCAGCTCCTGACCTCAGAGCTTCCCGTGCCAGGCTTGAAGTCTGGAGAGCTGAAAACCTGCAGCAGGCAGGAGAGCAGGTGGCTTGCTAGGTGTGCAGCAAGGTCCCAGGACGCCACAGCCTGCAGCTAGGTGCAGCTATGCTGTGAGGGGCTGAGGCTTGTCTGCCTAGGATGCTGAGCAGTACCACACACAGGAGGCAGGAGCAGCAAGCCGACCCCGGGGCAGACACGGAGCAGCACAGTGTTGGAGGAGCAGGGCTCCGTGTTCCGAGCAGCCTGGCAGTCAGGCACCTCCTGGTGCCAAGTCATGAGGAGACTCACAGTGGCACAGACCGATGCTTTTAAAATGCTCCCTCTGTGCACTGAGGCATTAACATGACGTCTATCACCATGGCACCGAAGTGCTTAGACAACCTGCTCCCCGCAGGAGCTGGGGAACGGCATGAGGCAGATTATCCGTGCTCCGCTGTGACACCTGCGATCATGTATCACCTTGATGGATCAACAGCCAATACCGCCTGGGTCCCGGCCCGCCCCTCCGCGCAGCATCTTCTCCTGTTCATATGTCTTCCTTAGCGGGTGGGTGGCCTGTGGCTGCTTGCCTCTGCACTCCAGCCTCGGGGCTCCTGCTCCGGGACCTTCTGCTGCCACTTCACTGTTACCGTGCAGAGGCCAAGGGGAAGGGATTTAAGCACAACAAGGACATGAGCCCCATGATGACATCGTGGGGCCTCAGCCATGTGCCCAGCCTCCACCATGGTGACAGAAGTGGCCAAGAAAATGCAGGTGTAAATGTGTCTGGCCTTCCAGTTCACGCCCCAAGGACCTGCCCCATTGTGGGCAAATTGCTTCCCCCTTCAGGCTTTCTCCCAGGTGCGGTGGGGCTGTTCAGGGCTCTCTGTGGAGCAAATGAGAAAGGTTCAGCACCCAGCTTCCTTCCTGCCTGTCCCCTCCACCTGCCGCTCAGGGCACAGACAGACACAGGACTCCAAGAGTGAAGTTCTCCCGACAGCAGGCTAGGGGTTGGGGCCTGGCAGTAGGCCATCATTGTCCCTGTACTGGGGCCTCTAGGAAGGTGGGGTTAGGGGGTGGGGGAGTGGGGTGTCAGGTTAGGGAAGCCATCAGGAGGAACAGGGACAGTTAAGGTGCATCAAGAGTATTCCTCTGAAGGGCCTTACCAGGGCCCTTGGCCAGTGCTGCCTCTCTCCCCAAGAGGTGTTAGGATCCCTTTGAGACTGGAATGGCTCCCGCCCTTCATCTTTGCAGTCTGCTGCCCCTCCACCTCACCCTCCCCTCCTCTGTGCTCCAGGCGCACCCCCCGCCCAAACTCCTCAACCAGGGGCTGCAGGAGTTTGAGCAGGCGTGGCTGTGGTCATTTTCAGGGGCTATCTGAGGAGCCTGGTCACCGCTGCTTCCTGGACAGGGTCCTCCATCTCGAGAGGCTGAGGACAGAAGCTGACAGGAGTTGGCCTGGGGAGGCCTAGGTTCCCACCCCGAGCTCTTTTCCTACCATGTGGCTTGGACACATTGGAGTCCCATGCTGCTTATCTTCGGAACCCCCACTAAGGCTGGGAAGTCAGGGTGATGGGAGGAACCAAGGAAGCAGGGGGTGTCCAGAGGAGGAACTTATAGGACACAAAAGAGAACTGTGAGTGCCCGCAGGGACCACAGCTGCTTGAACTAAAGAGGAAGGAGGGACTTTGCTTTGTCCGATGGAGAGCTGCCTTCCCTGGTGTGGGGCCCTGGGAGGATGCCTCCCAGCCTGGTGCTTCCTCCGGTTGCTGCTGGTGCCTGGGACCCTGCAGCTGGCAGGCAAGTCTCTCTCTTCCTCCTCTTGTTCTCGCATACATCAGAGCGCCTTTCATCCAGCGGGAACAGCTAATTCTCGGGACTATCTCTGGGGATTTGCTGGTTGTGTTTGAACACTGTAGACTTCACAGGGGAAGCCTTTGGGGACTGAGAGGATGTTTAGCTAATGCCTCGCCAAGGTGGCGTTTGAAGGGGTCGGAGACAGTGCTGTGCCTTCACTGCACTGTTTCCAGCATCCTCATCAGCGTAACTTGTGCCCCTGGTCCTTCAACAAGGAGGAAGAGTCCTGGGTTTTGAGGTCTGCTGTGGAGTCTGTGGAAGGGACAGCTCTTATGGGGCTGCTGTGGTAGAACCATCATGTTGAATCTGCCAGGTGGCAGAACTACCCTGAGTGCTATTGTTGGTGGTTGGTTAGCCAGAGAAAGACAGGACAGTAGCCAGCCTGAGCATGGCACCCTGAGGCACAACGAGAGGGCCACAGTTCCCACTTCCTGAAGTACAACGTGAGTCTCCTGCCCCCACCCCACCGGGGCCAACACCATTGCCCTTTTCCAGGCTCCCTTGGACGCTGGGAAGTCTGGATCCAAAGCAGACTGTGGGGTAGGGGAGAGTAGTGCTGGGTATCCTTGCCCTGGCCTGGCTAGCAGCTGGCCCATGGCTGACCCATGCCACTCCACTGTGGAGGCTGAGTGCCCTCTTCTCTCAGTTTGACTTCTGTTTATTTATTTTGTGAGAGTTCGGGTGTGTACACACCATGGTGAGTGTGCGGAGGCCAGAGGTGTCCGTCCTTGCCTCCCATCTTGTCTGAGACAGGCTAGCTGGCCTGCAAGCTTCCAAGGCTTCTGTCTCTGCCTCCTAACTTGTGGCGGGAAGAATGGAATTATAGGCAGGTGCTACTATGCTTTATGTGAATTCCAGGGATTCTCACTCAGATCCTTACACTTGTGTGCAAACGCTTTACCCACTGTAAAGGCACTGGGCTTCTCCCCACTGCCACTTTGACTTTGATAAGGTGACTAGGAGTTGCTTCTACCCTGATGATGTCATATCCCCTTTTCATTTATATCACAAGCAATTATTCTGATGATCAGAAATTAGCATTTATTGAGCCTTTATCTAGATCCAATACCAAATGTCCTCAAACATCATTTCGCTGACAGGGAAACAAACCCAGGGAGGTCTGTCAATGTGTCTGAGGTCAGGCAGTGGAACAGAGGTCAGGCTGTAGGCCAGGGTCAGCTTCAGTCTCAGCCTTGCCCGTCCAGAACCCAGTCCAGTGGGCTCTGCTGGTCCTGTTACTTTTCTTTGCAAAGAACATTCTTCATAGGAAAATCACACTGGAGAGGTAGGAACCAAACTCCTTCAGCCTCCGTAGCAGGCTGGGAACAAACCCTGTGGCTGTATCCTTTCTGCACACCCCACACTGCCCGCCTCAGACCTATACAAAGACAGCCAGAGACAGAACACATTTGTTGCTGTCCGTGTGAACTTCCACTTAAGTGAGATCTTGTGACCCATGTCTGTAATCTAAGCACTTGAGAGGCTGAGGCAGAAGGATTGCTATTAGTTCCAAAACTAGCTTGGGCCACAGAGTGAGGCCTTACCTCAACAACCTTCATTTTCGCCCCCTAAGAAAAAGAACTCCCTCGCTTAGCCATTCTAGCTTAGTGTCCCCCAAGTTCCTGTCTCTTTTGTGTGGTTCTCCCCTCCAAAGGCCAAGGCACTGAATTTGAGAGGCCTGGCTGGTAAAACTACTGCAGCTTCGGGAAAGCTGTTTTGAAAGAGGGTGAGCTAACAAAACAGATCTTTTTTTTTGCCCTGTGTTGCAACAAATCCTCTGCCACAGAGAAATTCTTCCTGCTCTTGCATGAGAGGGTAAAGTCCGTTCCCTAGGTTCTGGAGCTCATTGAGAGAACACACCGCCCCTTCTCTTGGTCCCGCCCCCTGTCTATCACAGCTTCTGCTCCTTCCCCACACCCTGTCTCAGGCTTTAAGAGCTCTCCCATACAAGCTTGTGTGACAGTTCTCTCTCTCTCTCTCTCTCTCTCTCTCTCTCTCTGTTTATGAAACAGTGCTTCCTAAATAGCTTCTCACTCTTGGCAATCCTCCTGTCTCAGATTCCTCCTGAGTGCTAGAATTACAGGTTTGCACCACCGTATCTGATACTTTGAGAATCCTCCCCCCACTTCCTCCCCACCCCACCTTCTTCCTCATTGTGTGGGTGTGTGGCGTGGTGTTTCATGGTGCGCATAAGGAGATCAGAGGACAGTGCTGCGGAGTCAGTGCTCTCCTTCCACTTTGACATGGGTCCTGGGTGTTGAACTCAGGTCACCAGGCTTCAGGGCAAGTGCCTTCACCCCCTAAGCCATCTTGCTGCCTGCCTTCCTTCCTTCCTTCCTTCCTTATTTCTTTCCTTCCTTCCTTCCTTATTTCCTTCCTTCCTTCCTTCCTTATTTCCTTCCTTCCTTCCTTCCTTCCTTCCTTCCTTCCTCTTTGTCTCTCTCTCTTTCTCTTTTTTCTTTTTTTGAGACACAATTTAAATGTGTAGCTTGAACTTATCATATAGTCTAGGATGGCCAGGAGTCAATGTATAGCACTGGCTGGCCTCAAGCTCTCCATCCATCCTCCTGCCTCAGTTTCTCAAATGCTGTGGCTGATACCTTCTTTTGACTGCTATGTGACCTGGGGTAATTTGCTTACCCTTTCTGGGCCTCGGCATCTTTGACAAATGCCAGTCCCTTTTCTCTTTTGACTGTTTTCAAGCTCTGAGCTTTGCGGAGTTCTCTCTCAAATACCCATGAAAGAGGAAGTGGCTTACAGAGTCTCCCAGGCCACAGGTCTCCAGACACTGTGGGGAACAGAGGTGAACAAGCCCCAGGCCCACTCTCTCAACTGGGTGGAAATCATGAGACTTGTCCCAGGAATGGGGACCCCGATGGAGTTCATGTGTGCGCCTGACTGTGTCCGTGGCCTCAGATGTCACTACTTCCTCTGTTCCCGAACATGAATAGCCGCTCTACCTTCTGCAAGCTAAGGCTGCCTGCCTCCCTCCCTGCCCCTCCAGCCTGTCACCACTGGCCTTGGCTTTTCATCTTTGTTTAATCCCAATAAAGAGCTTGGGAGGCAGAGGCCTGCAGAGAGACAGAGAGGAGGCAGGGCAGAGCCACAGTTGGCTCAGGGAGTGCGGGAAAGGCTGCCTGCTGGAGAGGGCATCGGCTGGGGGCTGGACCAGAGGAGCACAGAGCAGATGAGCTGGCAGACAGGTGCAGCAGGGATAAAGACTGAAGACAAAGCTGGGGAAGGTTCTGTTTGACCAGAGAGGAGAGTCTCCCAGAGAAGAGATGTGAGACCATTTCCAGAGGATTATAATGCCTGTCAGGTGGAGGTTCAGCTGCTGTCCCAATAGGTCCTGTCCCCGATGCCGCCTTCATTGTAATTGTGAAATGTAATACATATACTGAAAAGTACAGCGATGAATAATAAATACCACAAAAAAAAAAAAACAGGTTGTATGACTAAGACATGGGACAAAAGAGAGAACATTCTGGAACATTCCACAACATTCTTCCAGAGACACCCTTTCTCCCCTTAGGGGTATTGTTCTCTTTTGAATGATCATGGACATGAGGGTGCTGGGCAAACCTGGACCTTTTTCTTTCTACTCTCATCATTTAGCACAGAGCCACTCGCCACGGAGTAGTTTGTTTTGCTTCAGCACTGGGAATGACGCCCAGGGCGTCGTACACACTAAGCAAGTGGGGGACACGGAACCTAGTTTGTCTGCTTTTGAACCTGATGTAATTGGGACGCTACTGTGTGTATTCCTCTGTGGTGTGTCTCTCCGATTCAACATTATACTTTTTAAGGTATATCCAGCTGATGAGAGGTGGCTGACATTTGTTTCCACGGCTGCTGGGCAAGAAGAGCAGGCTATGGTCCTTAAGCTGAATCCAGCCCTCCGCCACCTTGATATGGCCTGAGAGTTATGAGTGGTTTTTCATGTTTTAAAATGGTTGGGGGCAGTGGGGAATCAAAAGAAAAGTATTTTGTGACATGAAAATTACGCAAAGCTCAAACTCCTTTGTCTATAGGTAAGTTTCCTGGGACACAGCAGAGCTTTTTGATCATAGACCATCTGTGAAGGCAGAGTAGCTGGGGCATAACCAATATGTCTCACAAACCTGCAGTGTTGCGTGGATACCTGCCATAGAGTGTCCTGCTAAGTGAACACACTGCAGTTTCTGTAGGCACGCTGGGCATTTCAGGGGCTTCCTGTTGGGTCATGTGTATGCACATGGTCTCCAGGTGTGTATGTGTGCCCATGTATTGCACTCCGGGGCAGGTGTTCCCACTGAAGCTACCTCTGTCCTCCTTTGTGGCTGGTGTTGAGCGTTCACGGAGCAGGGACCACACGCAGTCCTATGGCTTTACATCTGTGGCTCCCAGCACGGTGCTCAGCACACAGGGGATACTCAAAAAAGAGTAACAGTGGCAACTAAAGAAGCTCACAAGCCCAGATAGCCCTAGTTTCCCCTGGAGGTGGGAGATGTCTAGCTGCACATCCTGGTTAGATGCAAGGCTGAATGGGCTCCTACCCTCTCTGAACGGAGGCTCCTCCCTGGCATAAAGTCTCTTGGGTTTTGTGACTCTGGTGTTGGTGTTGGAAAAACACCACAATTGAGCATAGGATCTGCCTTTCCTGCTCCTGGTGGCTCTAAACCAGGCTTATTGTGGTAGGATTATGGCTATCAGGCACCGGAGTGGCGGCTGAGGCAGAGGAAAGAGGGGAAACTCCAGGTGAGGGGGAGGAGGTTGGGGAAGACTTGAAGGTGGCAGAGAGTTCATGGAAGCTGCTGAGGGTATCCTGGTCAGCCTGGATACCTTGAGTCAGCCTTGAGTTCTCAGAGACCTCAGCCAAGTTACAGGCCACTCTTCACCTCCTTCCCACCCTGCTGAGGTATTTAGCAGCTTCCCAAGCAAACTTCTAGCTAACAATGGCAGGAGGTTACATCTGGTACCACCAACAACCTCTGAGGGTACTGAGACCTCAGGCATGGGCACAGTGAATGGCGTGGCTTGGTGCTTCCTTCCCATGGTGAGATCAGTGTACCTCCTGGGCCCAGCATTCCACCCCTGCCATCCTCTCCTCTCTGCTTGGGGCTTGAGCACTTCAGGGGTTAGGGGTCTCATATGGTCTCCCCAGACCTCCTACAGGTAACAGTGAGTCTCTCTCTCTGTACACACCCACATCAGAGCCTCTGGACCAGGCCTAGGCCTCTCTCTCTTAGGCTGTATCCAGCATAGGGCCTGTCCCAGATGAGGGGCTGCAGGGCCCTGACATGGCATTCCGTGGGGACTCTTGGCTGGGACCTGGGGGCCCCTGGCTTCACAGAGCCTGTACCTGAGGCTTTGTTCTAGGTGTTGTGTTCTTGCAGTGTACTTGGGAGTGGCTGGCCTGCTTGTATAGCTGCTCCTATTCTTCCTGAGGATGGCATGTACTCTGGGAAAGAAACGGAGGGCGTAGCCTGCTGCTGAGCTTCTGAGCAGGACACAGAACCAAAGCGGGGGTCTCCACTCTGCGGCCGAGTCTTACCAGGTCAAGGTGGCATAGGCCTACACTCAAAATGTGTGCAGCCTTTGACTAACCGAGTGCTCTTATTAGACCTCTTCATCTCGAGGAGCCCGGGGACCAGGAGACAGTGCACTGTTCACCAGCCTCACTCCCAGCAGTGGGCCACAGAGTGCGTGCGGAGATGGGGGTGGGGTGGGGGGTGGGGGAGGAGATCCTAAGAGGTGGGCAAGGGAAGAAAAGCTACAGATATAAAAGACAGTGAGGCAGGTGGAGAGCCCAGGATGAAGGGAAGTCACAGAGAGAGGGTCTGGCGGTCAGGAATCAAGACCAGAAACGTGGGAGTCTCAGAGCAGCTTTCCTGATGCTGACAGAGGCAGCCACAGCCTCTGGGAAGGGAAGGAGGAGGCCTCAGGGGATCGCGGGAGTGGAGGGAGCATCTGAGAGTGCAGGATTGGGGTGGGGTGGGGGTAGGTGACATTGAGTAATCAGGATGGGAGTTTGCACAGTTATTTTTTTAAGGACAGAGTCTCGTGGAACTTAAACTGGCCTCACATTTGCTGTGTAGCCAAGGATGATTTTGGAACTTCTGATCCTCCTGCCTTTACCGCCCAGGTTCTGGGGGAATAGGTATGCTCCACCACACCTGGCGTATGCCGTGCTGGGGATCGAACCCGGGGCTTCATGCATGCTAAGCAAGCTCTCTGCCAGCTGAGTGTTTTATATTTTAAAAGGAGACTGAAAGGGAATAAAAGAGAAACCAGATGACTCACTAATCTGGGGAGGTTTTAGGGGCCCTGGTGTACCGGTTGGAACTCTGGTATTTCTTGTCCTCTTTCTCAAAATGCAATGACATTTCCCTTCTAATAAAAAAGTTCCCGGAGGCTAAGCCTCGTTTCTAGACACCCCCACCTCCTCCAACCTCCCCAACCTATTCCATCCCCCATGCCCTCCTCAACCCAGCCACAAACACTTTCCCTCACAGCCTTCTCTTCAGTGGCCTGATGCAGTGCCCTGTGGGGAAACTTCTAGTAGCTTTACCTACGATCTTTCTTATGCTTGAAACTCTCCTGCCTGCCCCTCCCCCACCTGGCTGCCTCCTACTCTTTTCTTCCTTCAAAGTTCAGCCTGGTAAAGAGATGGGAAAGAGACATCAAACTGTCCCCAGCTGCTCTGTCAGGGTGGCAGACTGCACACAAGCCCGCCTTTCTTCTTGATCCTTCCCTGTGGTTTCCAGAATTTCTACAGTGTGCTGCTTTCACTTTTATGGAGGGAGGAGGTGGGGAGGAACCTGAAGAATTCTAATTCAGAAAACAATGACCCAGTCCAAGGGTCTCTCCCCAGGAAGCTCCTATCTGCAGTCAGGCTGGGTAGGGTCCTGTCCTCTGAGTTTCTGTAGCCCCAGAAGACTTTCCCTCTATTGTTTCATTTTCTAGCTGTGTCATTCAGCCCTCTTCTGACCCTAGGGCGTCCTCAAGCCATCTTACCTGTCCCCAAAGATAAGAAACATCCCCAGTACTCAGGAGGCAGAGACAGGTGGATCTCTGTGAGTTCGAGGCCAGCCTGTGAGTTCTAGGACAGCCAGAGTTACGACATAGAAACCCTGTCTCAGAAAACCAAAAGAAAAAAAGTCAAGAAACAGAGTTCCATCCCCACCCCTTGACTCTGTCACCATCTCCCATCCCAACACCCTTTTGAGGGTGCAGAATGGGTAGAAAGGGGAACCCCGAACCCCCACCTGAACCAAGGCCTTGCTCGCTTATCATACAGCTTGCTTATAAAGGGGGTTCTGCCACACAAACCCAGTCAACACTGTGATCTCTATCCAGGCCAAACCTCTGACAAAAACGCTCATTTGGTTTGTGTCTCCGTGTGGCTCTCCTGCGCGCTTGCATCTGCCGTCTAGAAATGTGAGGAGGGACTGGGACCAGCTGTAGAAAAGGCCTGTAGCCAGGCCACATCTGTATGCAACCGTGATTCAGAGGTGTTGAACGACATGACAGCCAATCTGAGCATGCTGTTTGGAGAACATTAGCACCGAAAACTCCGTAAGACACCCACCGTTCAAAGGTCGCCTTCCGAGACTCCGGCACCAGCCACTTGGTGACTGCTTGCCATGTCGTGAATGACCTGCCGTCTGTCGTGCAGTGTCCTGAGATTCACACTCAAGCACATGGCTGGGGCTCAGGGACAAAGCAGCAGCCCACAGTCTGAGTCTTCCTAGGGACCCTTTCGAGGGACCTTTAAAGAGTCGCAGATCTCAGAGCTGCCAGAACGGATCGGAGGGCAAACCCCAGGCCTCATATAAAGACCGTGGGAACGGCTTTCTCTTGGAGCTTGGAATCAAAGTGTTTTCCTTTAAAATCGACCTGAGTCAGGGAAGATACCTTTGATCAGCACGCCCGGGCCTTACTACTTGCTCAGTGCCGTGGGAAGGATTGGGTTGCAGGCAGAGCTGGGAGCCAGCCAAGGCTCAGGAGGGGCTGGAGGATTCTGGGGAGCTCACCGCTGAGGTCAGGCAGCTGGAGCAGAGATGGGGTAAGACAAGGATGAAGTGGAGCCCTCAGTACTCACACCCCTCGGTAGGCATTTTCCAAGGTTATTCCGCTCATGCATCTCTTTCTTAAAGGGCCACTGTCTCCCTCGGAGGACTCTCGTTAGCCTTGTTACAGGACTGCTCTGCAGAGGGCTTGTGGGTTCACTTCCTCTCTGAAAGCCACAGGGTCTCTGAGCTGGGGTAGCTGTAGCAGCTCTCCTTAATGCTTATAGGATCCAGGTCAGTTCTGAGTATTGCTTTCCCCTCAGCCCCTCCATATTGCCAGTCCTCTCTGCCTATTTGATAACCCCCATTTAGGGAAATACCCTCTAATCTTCAGCTCCCTTTAAAAGAGTGTATTTCTTTCATTTGAGTTTCTGCTTGCTCAGACATTTTAGAAACGCGCAGAGTAGTAAGTGGAGTGTGGGTGGGGAGACTCAGAGGTACCTGAGTCCAGTCTCATCTCTACTTAATGTCTGTGCTGCTTGGGCAAACTGCATCGCGGCTCTGAGCCTTGGTTTCTTCATCTGGGAAAGGGGACTGTGGTCCTGGAGCAGCTTCTGTCGTCCCTAGAGAGTCGAGGCTGTGTCAGGAAGCCAGTACCCAGGAGCGTAGCTCAGAAAGGTGACCTGGATGTGGAGAGAGTGATTCCAAGAGCAGGGTCCAGAGGGTAACCCCGAATCAAAAGCCCCATGTCTTAGGGTGACCGTGTCTGAGCGCAGTTGAGAATAACTGAAACCAGGTCACACCCAATAGTCCGACTCCATGTGAAATGTGTCCTCTGTGTTCTGTTCTTTATAAATTGCTGCTCTTGGCCCTGTGAATTGGTTTCAGACTCCTTTCTGGGCCTCCGCCAGAGGGGAGTCCCTGACCAGGAAGGATGGGGCTAGGATGAGGCTATGAGTCTCTGGGAGAGCCAGAAGGAAGGGTAGCCCTGCCCACAGGAAGATGGCAAGAGCGGCATTGAGCCAGTCACACAGAGGAAGACTGTTGGGTGGGTGGTGTCTACACCCTTGGATCAGGTTCTCTGATTGAAAATTGCTCCTACCATGGACTCAGCACAGAGGTCCCTGGTGACTCCACCCAGCCCCGACATCAGTGGCCACAGTCAGAAGAACCTGAAAGGGAAGGAATCAGGCACCAGGGGTGATAGTCTGTCTTTCCCAATCAGGAAATTGAACCCAGACAGGGTCGGGAAGAGCCAAAGACAGCCATGGGTAGATCACGCTTCCAGCCTGCCCCTCACACAAACGAGACACCCTGCTGGACCCCTCCAGAGTAACCAGTCGACACTCCAAGGTGATATCCACCCCAACATTCGGTCACGGAAGGACCTGAGATAAAAGAAAACTGGGTCAGGACAGGCCCCAGGGCTCCTGCTGTGGGCGTGCCACTTGAGCAGGAGTGTGGGATCCCACCACAGCCCTGTGAGGTTGGCATTGCCCCTTTGCCCCTGCTGGAGAAGAGGTACCGAAGTCCAGAGAAGCAGAGTTACCTGTTCAAGGCTGCACGGCCAGGATCCAAAGCTGGGCCTGGTCTCTAGATCCTTGGCACCCCTCTTCCCCACCCCATCTGTGGCCAGGCTCCTCCTCATGCTTCCTCATAGGGCTTGGAGCAGCAGAGAGCTGAGTGTGTCTTCTCTGAATTGCTCTGGGAAGTGGAGTGGGTGGGCTAAGCCGTGGCCTGTGCTTCCTAGTTTAGGACTGTATGTGAGGGTAGGGTGAGGCATACGGGACTTAGAGACCAAATGGGACAAAGCCAAGCTGGCACAGCATCTAGGCCAGCATCTCTGGCTGGTCCTGCTCCTCTGCCTCTCCCTGCATGTACCCCTGAGGCCTAACTCTCTGAGCTGCCCCCTCCTTTCTGTGTCCTGTATCGTTTCACGGGCTCACAGGCTCCTATCCAGAGCTGTCTCTCTAATGGAGTCGATGGACATCCCATCCCAGCCAACTTTCAGTTTTCCCTGAGCCTAGCACCCAGAGATGTGCGTCATCCCCATAAACACACACACACACCTGACTTTCGATTCTTCCTGCTTCCCTCTTCCTGTCTAGGCCACCATCACACAGGCTCCCAGGATCCCATCCAGAGACACTCTTACCTGACCTCAATCCCCCCTGCCTCCCCCTTCCCACCTGAGCGCTCAACAGCCATGAGGCAGAAGGCTCCTTATCCTGCCCCCTACCTTCTCACCCACTGTCCTGCTCCCATCTGCTCCCATCGAACCCTGGCAGGCCCTGTGCCACGGTCTTCCTGACCTCTCTTCCCTTCAGAGGACACACAGATTCTTGGGACTGTCTCCCTGTGCCAGGTTCATCTCTGTTTAGCTTGCCTTGAAGACCTGTGGAGCCCTGAGCAGGACCAGCAGAGCCACTCTGACTCCTGTCAGCTGCTCTTGTCACTCTGAGGAGGTCACAGTCTTTTGTCACTTGAAATCACCAATGATCCCCACTTCTTAAAATCTCTAGCCCTGTAATAGCCACGCTGACCTTGACAACCACCACGGTTGCTCCCCACAAAGCCGGGAGTCTGTGGAGGGTGGGGCCGGCTCTTCTCTTCTCTCCCCCACTCAGACATCCCCTCCTGTCCTTCTGCACGGTCACCTGGGTGGAAGCAGAGAGAGAGAGAGGAACCATGTAGGAGCAGGGTCACTGTGTTCTGGGAATTGCAACAGACTGGAGGTTCCATTCAAGCCAGGCGTGGTGACGCACACCTTTAATCCTAGCGCTCAGGAGGCAAAGATAGGCAGATTTCTGAGTTCAAGGCCAGCGTGAGTCTACACAGTGAGTTCCAGGGCTACACAGGGAAACCCTACCTCCAAAACCCAAAACCGAAAAAAAAAAAAAAGAAAAAGAAAAAAAAAAAAAACCAACCAAACAAACAAAAAAAAAAAATCAAACAATCCATGGTCCTCTCCCTCCTCAGACCCCTGGAATCTGGGGCCCACTCAGTCCTGCTCCTGGGGTACTTCTCTCCAAAGACAACTGTAAGAACAGAACTGCAGAGAATGCCCAGTCAGCTCCCCGTCCTGGCCACATCGTCCTGGAAGTGACACACTGCCAAAGTTCAGAGATCTCTGAGACACGAGCCAAAGGGCATGTAACCACTCGTCCGTCACCGGACTGCAAATGTGACTGCTGCCAGGGTCTCCCAGGCTGTCTTTGGCAGCTGATGTTCCTGTGCCTGGCTTTTCCAGGCGCACCGAGCCCCCTGCATCCTGGGCTTATGGCCCTCAGCTCTTCCCCGCTCCGCAGAGTCAGACGGAGCCTAGCTCCAAGCACAACTCCATTGTGTGCATGTATGTGTGTGTGCGTGCGTGTGCGTGTGTGTGTGCGTGCGTGTGTGTGTGCGTGTGTGTGTGTGTGTGTGCGTGTGCGTGCGTGTGCGTGTGTGTGTGTGTGTGTGTGTGCGTGCGTGTGTGCGTGCGTGTGTGCGTGCGTGTGTGTGTGCGTGTGTGTGTGTGTGTGTGTGTGCGTGTGCGTGCGTGTGCGTGTGTGTGTGTGTGTGTGCAATGCATGTGTGTATTCCCTTGCACGCATGTGGCTGTCAGAGGCTAACTTGAAGGAGTCTGTTCTCTTTTTCTACCATGTGGGTCCCAGAGATCACACTCAGGCCATCAGGCTTTGAGACAGCCATTTTCCTCATTGAACTACTTTTTTTTTTGGTTTTGAGATTTAATTTGTTTTTTAGTTTATGTTTATGAGGGTTTGCCCGAATGTGTCTGTGTGCCACTTGCATGTAGTGTCTGCAGAGGCTAGAAAAGAGCATTGGACCCCCTGAAACTGGAGTTACAGATGGTTGTAAGCTGCTATGTGGGTGCTGGGAATTGAACCAGGGTCCTCTGGAAGAGCAGCTTGTGCTCTTAACCGCTGAGCCGTATTTTCATCCTACACTGAGCCACCTTGCTAGCCCGACTCTGGTCTTGGTTTGTTGGTTTTGTCTGTGGAGTGAGATTGCTATAACGGCCTCATGGTATTCAACTGCCATATAGCCTGTGTCATACAGGGTTGGGGTAGATTTTCTACCTGTTTTCTTTTCCTTCCATTTCTGGATACCCACTTCCAAGTCACAGAAGTCTTCAACTCCCAGGCACCTCCTGACCTGCCCAGAGAGACTCGGTACTCCCTCCTCTGTAGTAGCTAGGCTGCTGGGTAGCTCAGCAAAGAAGACACGGAGGCATACTCACAGACTCAAACCCTGCCAGACCTCAGCAGAGGGAACCACCATCATGGCCAATACCATACTTGACAGTGGAACCCCGAGCATCTGCGCTTAGGTGTTTTTATTAATTCAGAACTCTTCGGGTGTATAAGCCAATCAAAAATTTTCTTTATCTCTATAACACAATTTAACACTGCACTAGCAAAACCATTTACAAGAGGAATAATCACAAGAGTTACTAATGCACAGGACCAGATGAAACCAAACATCTATCAAGCTTTTCACAATGTCTTTGGACAACAGAAAAACATTATCAACATCCAATTATCTGGAATTCACTCACGATCTTCTGGGCTCCTCCAAATGGCTTGGGTCACTTCTCTGACTCTGTCCTCTGCAGCACACACAGCTTGTCCTCCAGGCTCTGGCTGGCTTCACTCCACTGCTGCTGCTGTTCTTGGTGGTCATCCCATAATACTGGCATCTTCAGAACGCTGGGGTCTTCACTACAATTGGGCTGCACTTTAACCAATAGCCTCTCGTGGACCATCTTCATGGTGCCAAGCCTCAACTTCTCTGCATGCTTCCTTCAATATGGGCCTTTAAGTCCCACTGAGGCTGCACCTTCACCAATAGCCTCTCATAGGCTTTCTTCATGGTGCCAAGTCTCAACTTCTATACAGAACTCCTTCAATCTGGGCCTTCAAGTCCTACTGAGGCTGTACTTTTACCAATGGCATCTCTTGGCCTCTCATAATGCCAAGCCTCAGTTTCTCTCCAATGATCCCTTCATGCCTTCAAAACCAGCACCACCTGGGGTGACTCTTACAGTACCAAGTTCAGCTGCCAGCAGGAGATACAACCTTGCCAGTTGTGGAAGACAGTTTCTGTGTGCTGATCCTAAGGAGACACTTTCCAGGTTTTAAGATAGAGTTTGGTTTGCTGGAAAAAATAGCTGGTCACTTTGTCTTCAGTAAGGGTCCCCTCGTGGGTGGAGTTCTCAAGACCATCGCCAGTATCTGGACTGCTTGTCTTTCTCTTAGTCAGTTTTGCAAAAAAGAAAACAAAACAAAACAAAACTGGTCAGTTTGACCAAGTAGCTTTTCAGCTCCAAGCTGTGGCTTCCACAACAGCTGAGGGTGTCCTGGGCTGGTGGAAAGAATCTCTGGCTGAAACATCTGGTAGTCTGGCATTCTTTTTCACCACTGCTATGGGTAAACATACACCCATCTTCACAGACGTCAAACACATGTGTGAGCTTCACACACATACAATGCAGCTATCAGAAAACTCGGTTTGTGAAACAGTATACTCTGACTTTTGTTTCCTGTGTCTTGGCTGCCGCCAGTGGAAGGAGGAGGCATGGGCTCCGTGATCAAGAAAAGCGGTTGAAACCTTGCTTCTTCCCTGCTCCCAGCTGAATTTTTTTGTTTTAAACCATGAAAATGTCTTTTTTCTAAAGGCCTCTATTCTGTGGCTCTCACTTTTGAGCTTTCTTATTAACTCCACAGCCTTTTCTTTTCATAGAGGCTTATTCTCTCTCTCTCCTTCTCTCTCTCTCTCTCTCTCTCCCTCTCTCTCTCTCCTCTTCCTTCAGGAGCCTTCAATTAATGCCTTAATCTTTATCTTCTGGTAGCTTCCCTGAGGTTACTTTACTGGACTCTGTGAGGTCTGGAGTTTCTTTCTCTTCTTCCTTGTCTCCGCATTGGATTAGCTAGCGTGATGTCCTGCCCTATGCTGGTACACTATAGCTGTCAGGCTGCTGTGGTGGCTCCCCAAGGATGACAAGGAGGCACTTTTCATAGGTACAAACCCTTCCAGACCTCTGCTGATGGAACCACTATCATGGCAAGGGCCATACTGGACAGTGGAACCCTGATCATCTCAGCTCAGGTGTTTTTATTGATTCAGAACTCCTCAGATACAGATCATAAGCAATCAAACATCCCCCACAGAAATCCAACACCTGCAAACAATACAAAATACTAAAACCTAGGCAAATCCTCACCCAACAGTGCACAAAACAATTATTTTATACATAACTAAAAATAAACTTCCACAACACTCCTCTTCTACCTTACCTTCCTCCCACCCCAGGCTCCTCTGCTTACATCAGGCTTTCTCGTCACACAGGGGATGCTGACAGGCCAGTCAGGGTCTGCAAGCTAGCTGGTACCCCTTCTGAGTTTGTGTGTGTGTTCAGGGCACAGTAAGTGCTAGAGGAGAAGGCTTCACAGACTTAGCGTTTCTGTGAGCTCATCTGCAGCTCTGGACCTTAACTGAGGGTCATCTCTCACTGGCAGACAAATGCAGTGGGGCAGGGGCTGGATACCTACAGGTAGCCACATGGTCCAGGCTGTGGGGTGCTGACACCCCATCAGAGGAAGGACAGTGAGGGACTCCATCTTTGGCCCAGATACCCTCGCTGCAGTGTACCGAGATTCTTCTTGGATCTTGGTCATCTCCAGCTGTCACTACTTCTCTGACATGGGAGGAACTGCATCTCCTCTCCCCTTTAGACACAGCACGTTCATCAGGGCCCGGGGTTCTCATTCCCTAAGTCTCTGTGGACTGTGGCTGGCCAGAGCCGGCCCTGCATTTTCATGATCCTAACCCTTTCACCATAAAACAGCAAATTCCACAAGGCTGTAGAACAATAGACATCTATTTTTATAGATTTCTCCAGAATTATAAAGATCAGCTTAATTGCACTAGCAGATTTTTATCATTTTCTAGAGGGATGCCTCGCATGGGGGGAATTTTTCCAGACAATTGGATGGATATCTTCCTGCCAGGAAAAACGGGCTTCATAATGCCGTCAGGCAGCATGTCTTCCTCCCTCGTCTGAGAGTGGCCTCTTAACACTGGAACATCAAGAAGTCCTAGGGGAGGAGGGCTGACCACTTTCTAGGTCTCTTTGGTCAGATTCCAACCTCCATCCTTCACTTTGGAAACCCTGAGGGATGCCAGCCAGCTCCGCTTACCCTGGCAGCCTCAGAGGAGAATGCTGAGAGTGGACTGGGAGGCTCAGATGCGGGGAGCAGCTGAGGAACCAAGTCTAGGATCTCAGGAAGAAATAGAGGCCATAGGAAGGGGGCACAGGTAAAGGGGCCTCAGGTAGAGAACTTACCACATGAGGGACACAGGTGGAGGAGACACAGGCAGAGAAGCCACAGAGAGGGCGGCTATAGGTGCAGTGGACTGCTGCAGAGCAGTGGCAGATGGAAGGGCACAGCCAGAGGCATCGAGCAGAAGGGGCTGTGTGGCAGGTGAGCTGCTGGGCAGAGCTCTCAGTCATTTGTAGTTCATCCCATGCTCTGGCTTTGGGCCTTTGCCAGCCCACCTGGAACCCTGGGAGATCATGTCTCAGCACCTGCCCCCTGCCTCCTCTACCCAGCCAGGCGATATCAGACCACCTCTATCCCGAGTCGGGGCTCCCTGTCTTAATAACAAAGCTAGAGTCCTGCTATGCTGGTGTGATTTGGCGTATACAGTATAGTCCAGCCACAGCTGCTCTGCAACAGAGGCCAAAGAGTAAGAGGGCAATGCCTGCCCGAGGGAAGCCTGGGACAGGGACTCCTTGCCAGGGAAGGAACCTGGGCACCAGCTCAGTCAATACTCCCAAAGTGGCCATTATCCCACTCTGACAGTGATCGGGGCCCTGTCAATGAATCCTGTTCTTTAGGGGGTGGAGTGTCTCTTAGAGGCTCAACAGCAAATTCAAAATTTCATCCTGTTCAAAGCTGTGAAGATGCACTAGGGGGATCGGCTCCATCCCTGCCCCTGGCATCTTCCAGAAGGCCCAGCCTCCCCTGAGAGCCCTTCCCCCAGGGGAAAGCTGCAGAGGCCAGAAGAGTTCCTCCTGGCTTCATGCCAGCCCACACCACAGGCAGGAGGCCCACAGCTCGCTTTCCTTGGCAAAATAAATCTTGAGAGTCTCTAAGCGTCTCACAACGCACGATCTTCTCCCGATTAACAAGCCGGCCTGCGTGTTCTTGGCTGCTTGCTGCCGACCTCAATTTAAAAACTGTCTGCTGTTCAGCTGCTGGAGACGAAGGGCCCGGAAGGCATGGAATATTGAAGCTGAGAGGCCTGTGCTGCCAAAGTCGGGGGTGGGGGGCTGGGGGGTGGGGGTGGCTGCTGACCCTGCTCCAAATCTGAATAGCATCTTAGAAGCCCGCACGAGTCCCAGCCAGGCTGGGCTGCTACTTTGGGGGTTGGGGGGTAGGGGACGGTAGTGGTGGTGGTGGTGGTGTTCAGACTGTTTTCTGATGAGAGTGGGGGTCTGGTGGGGGAGGTGGCTGACGTGGAGCCTGACTTGCGACGGGCCGTTGGGCGGGAAGTGGCCACATGTGAGCAGGTCTGCGTTGTTGGAGGACTGCTCCCTGAGGAATCGGCTTGTTACACCACACAGAGACTTGACAAGTCTCTGAGCCCTGATTCCAGGAGTGACTGCCTGCTGGCCAGCCTCCCCGCTGGCAGAGCTGTGGGGAGACCTGCTCCCTCTATCCCCTGCCAGGACACGTTCTGATTTCCTGGGTTCCCTTTCCTTCACCGCTTTTGCTCCTTAGGTCTGTAATTATAACAGATGGGGGTGCAAAAGTTTGCCCTGTGGGAAGGAGAGGGGTCAGGAGCACAGACTCTGAGGGCTTTCGATCCTGGGTGAGTCTCTGCTTTACTCCCCACCTACTGGAGAATCTGACCTCCGGCAAGGCTCTTGCCTGGCCTCCCTCTGTTAGAGAAATGGAGTCTCTGAGAATCACCCTGTGCCGTCCACACGTGGGAGGTGTGCGTGGGGTGGGAATGGTTCCAGTGGCCTGTCACTCTACACTGTTGCTTCCCCCACAGGAGGGCTGGCAGTGATCCATACTGGGCCCCCGATCATAGTCTCCCTGGCCAACACAGCTGTCTCCTTCGACTGTAGAATCAACCACCAGGACATCCCAGACTTCAAGGATGACACTGTTAGCTCCTTTCATGTGGATCTCCATGGCAGGAGAAGCTCGAAGGAGCAGACTATCTGCCGACAACATGGCACAGAGAACCAGACCCTGTATTGCACAGTTAAATTTAGTCCACCAGATGCATCGGCCACGGGCACTTACTACTGCTTTGTCCGGCGGGGGGACTTCTCAGTGCAGGGCAATGGCACCTTCGTTCTGGTCAGAGGTAAGGCCTCCACTGGATCCTTCCAGGGAGTAGGAGATGCAGGGGTCAGTAGTCTCTCTGCCTTGTCTTCCAGCTTTGCAGATAGAACAGAAGCACCCCCTAGCAAACCCTACCCTCCAGGTGTGGAGAAGAGGCCCAGTATGTGGCTCTGCCTCTGGCCACTTTGGGCAAGTGACTTGAGAGAGGTCACTCAGTGCACTGGGGTGAGGATCCCATCAGCGGTGCAGGGCAGTGTGGGGTTAGGCATGTGCACACATGGACTTGTGGGCGTCTTGCCTGGGTGAGCATTTCCCAAGCTAAGAGCAAGCCATAGTCAAAGCCCTGGTTTTCTCCAACCACCTTCTGTGACTCCGGCTGGAAGGGTTGGAGACTTTGAAGACCTGGGTTTGAATTCCTGTCTTGCTGTTGATTTTCATGGCAGAACTCCACCCATCAAAGTCTGTAGTACTGCTGCCTGGTGACGAGAGGCACTTGCTAAATACCTATTATGGGCCCAGAAGTGGGTCGTTCTCTGTAAGTTTCTGCCAGCCAGATGGAGGCAGGGAAGGAGGACGGAGGGAGGACTCCGGAGGAGGGGAAGTTTGAGCCCTTGTCTAGCTTTGGTGCCACTGACCGTATGTCTCCCATGTAAGCCTGTCTCCCTCAACACTCCCAACACACATGCATATTACCATTATTTCAGATACAGGGAAAGAGGCCCCCAAAGATGGTCTGATTCACCGAAGATCCCCTAGGCAACCCTCAGTGGTGCTAGCGCACTGAGGCAGGGCAGCTAAAGACACAAATGACCTTAGAGTTTCCCGGCAGTCAACACATACAGGAGCAAAGCCAAGGCCCTGGAGGGCCTCGGGGGACCCGACAAGGTCAGGAGTTGTAGAGAGCAAGAAATGGGTAGAGGCTGATGTGAGGGTTAGGGTCAGGGCTGGTGAGCCAGGCAGGCCTTGATTTCTCCTGGGAAACTCACTCTCTGCTCCCTGCTCTCCTCCCTCCCAGACACAGGGTACCAGCCACCTCCACCCAAGCCCCAGGAGGCCCTGCTGTTCAGTTTTACTGGCCTGTTGAGTGTCCTGAGTGTGCTGGGTACAGCTGTACTGCTTTGGAAGAAGGTGAGAACCACGTGGACACATAAGCACGTTATGTCCAGGGTCTTGCTCTCCACCCATACTATGGACTTGGGGAGGTTTCTGGGACCTGAGGGGCTACCCTGTCCCACAGGGCATCTTGGGCCTCAGGAGGGTGCTCCATCAGCCCGTAGGCCCATTTTGACCCTATGAAAGAAACAGGGGCTCGTTAGGCTTTTCCAGTTTTCTCTAAGAATCCAGGTTCCTTCTAAGAATCTGGCAGAAGACGCAGGCCCCAGACACTGCCCTCCCAGAGAGCCAGCATATGCCGTCCCACCCAGACATGCCTCGTGTCTTTCCTTCCGTGGTTCCGTGAGGACATTTCTTCCAATCTCACAGCCCCAGAGAATGTGGCTTAGAGAGGCTGCAATTTGCCCATGGTCATATATATGTAAGCACGTGACGGAATAAAGGCTAGAGTGTGCGTGAACGGGACAGTTTGCTCCCGCTCTTTGCCTGTCTGTTTTCTGTTCATGGTGGATCCTTAGGAGAGCTGTCTTCTCATTGGGGCACCCTCTTTCCCCCCATCTTTCAGTGGTCTCTTGTTTCATGCCTATTCCCTACTGCAGCCTCAGCCTCTGGCATATGATTGTGCACATAGTAGGTACTCAGAAAATATATGCAGAAGTGACTATAATTTTCAGAGTCCTTGGATAGTTATTAGTAAATGTGTGGATTAATTTCTTCAGAGGATCTTAGCTGAGTACCTACTGTGCTCCAGATGTTATACTGGAGGCTAGCTAAAGAATAAAATCTCAAGATATCCAGCTTGGCAGTCAATGGGCCTGGGGAAGGGGCTTGAGAGCACAGCCTCAGGGCGAGGTTTGTATTCAAAGTCTGCCCCTTACCAGCTCTGTAAGTTTGACAAGGTAATCAATTCCTCCCTGCTTCGACTGATTCCCAGTGGAGATTCCCAGCAGAGTCGATTCCAAGCATCCTGGCTATGGACAGAAGGGGTGGGATCAGGGCCCTAGAGTAGACCTGAGTCACTCTGAGCACCAGGACAGCTATTGTACAGGGAAGATGACGGTCACTATGACTTCTGCCATGGGAGCAGGTGTGATGACTCTACCTGGCTGTAAAGACAGTCCTGGCAGATCCTAGACACCTTTCTCAGAGTCCTTCTGTGCACCTGGGTGACTGATCTGTCCTGAAGTTTATGGTTTTATCCATTGATCAGCTGCCAGGCCCCTCCCCGAGCTCCAGTCCTCGTATGTTAACATGGCGACCCATATGGAGCGTAGGGCACCCCCACCTCACGTGACCAAAAGAACACTCCTCAGGCCCTGACGCCTCCTGCCTCCTGCCTCTCAGCACCTGGGGTCTCGGGACTAAGCGCTGGAGCTCTGCTTGGCTTGTCCAGTCCCTCAGTCTCTCCAGGGTTCAGCACATCCCCCCACCTCCTGACTTTGGCTTGGGCCGTAACCCCGTTCAGGCCCTCGCTGTCTCCCTTCACTCTTCTATCCTACCCCTGGTTCTGTGTTTCTGTTGTCTCCCGACCTGAGTGCAGCCCCCACAAGACAGGGACTTGGTGTCCCTGGTGCCTGATGGAGCCGGACACATAGTAGGTGCTGGTCGAAGGAATTATGGGATATGTGCATTCTGATTCCTGAAAGATGAGAAGGAGCAGGTCAGGGCACAAGGAAGGCAAGGTGACGCCATGGTTCCCATCTCAAAGAGGGGGAATCTGAGGTTAACAGGCTTCGTGGGCAGCTGCTGGAAGATGTCAGAGAGCTCGGTCTCAGCCTAGGCCTGCTGACCCTCACTGAGGCCTACTGTGAGAAGTGTGGGTAACGAAGAGCTGGGCACTATGGGAGAAACCACGCTGGCTGGTTTACCTATCTGATAATCACAACCTGAAAGGACAGCTCTGGCTGCCTGGGTCCTGACATAGACAGAGCTGGCTCCACGGGACATGACATCTCCACACCATCACTCAACGTCACCAAAACATCACCCAACCAAGTGTCCAAGGGCCTTCCTTCTCTGTCCCACAGGAGCTGCACCTTAGCCCAGGCCTGGGCTGGACGAGCCTTGGGCTCCTCCCCATTGGCCCAAACTTCAGTAGTCCCCTTGTATCTGAGGCCACATATGGAGGTAGAGGAGAGCAAATCTGACCACTTCCTGCTCCAGTGGCTCTCATTGCCCACCCCCCTCCGGCCCCAAGAAAGACGCCTGTGTCATTTGTATTCTGTGGCTTTATTGTTACCTGTCTCTCTTCCCTTCCTTTCTCTGCATTCCCCACTCTCCTATTCTCCCCTATCATTAACAGTCTTCAGCCTGCTGTGGACTTGGGCCTTTTCCTGAGGCCTGCAGTATAACTGGCCTCCCTGAGCTCCCAGTGGTGACCTCTGCAGGCCACAGATCTCCAGAGCCCAGCCAGGCCCCGTATGGAGGAGGGCTGGCACCATTGCCCACAGGTGTCACACACCAAGACCTGTGTTTTCCAGCCCTGCATCAAAAGAGTTTGTCCAGGTAGCCTCCAAATGGCCACTTCCTATGAGCTCCTGTCCTTCAGCTTTGCTGGCATCTGGGCCAGCATGCTCAGAAGGGGAGGGGCCAGGACCGCAGCCCTCTTGATAAGAAGGAGGTACCAATGTGCCTCAGGTGTCCCTGGGGTCTGACTGTGACAATGTCTCCAGGAACAGACAGTGCAGGGAGGTGCCAGATCTGTGCTTCCTCTATGGATGGCCATTCACTAGCCTGACAGGCCTCAGTTTCCCTCTCTGTGAAATGGTAAGTCCATGCCCACACCCTCAGGCTGTTAAGAGAATTAACTGACAGGAACAGGGGTCTTTCTGAGTTATAAACCACGCACAGATGGCAGTACCTGTCTGTGCAAGATCTGTAAGGCATCACAAAACAGAAGCAAATACTCCAGTGAACACAGACGCAGCTTCAAATCCTGCCCCTGATGCTTACTGGCTGTGTGGTCCCAGCAATCCCCGGCTCGCTCCGAGACTTCATTTCTTCATGTGCAGAGCAGAGATGACCTGAGAACTCACCGGCAGGTTTGTCGGAGCGAGCGAGCAACAAGGCATATCTCCCTGCCTGGCTCCGTGTTCAGAGCATGATGCTGAGACTGGGGGTGGCGCCGGCTTCTGCCAGCGAGTTAAGTAGCTCTTGAGTGCTAATCCGGGAGTAAATGGGCTGGGGATTGGCAGGCGGCCAGGGTTTTTAATTAGCTCCTGCCCTGAGATGAGACCGTTGTTGCTCCACTGTTGGCAGTGTGGTGCCTGCGCTGAGGGGGGCGTCCAGACCGCCTCCCTCTGACTGTCACCATGGCCCTGCGCTTTTCCAGCGGGGTGACCCAGCATTCTTCAATTCCACTTGCCATTTGCTTCAGCCTTCGGGAGTTTTCCAAAGCTGCCTGGGTCCAGGCACCCTACCTGGAGCTCTCAATGCTTCCTGCTGCCCACGCTGTTCAAACTGCCCTGCCTGTCATTCTGCACATCAGAGTAGTTAGCCTCAGGCTGACCTTTCCTGAAGGTCCTCGGTCCTTCAGGTCCTGTAATGCCTGCCTTCCTGCTGTGCTTCTGCCTGGAGCCCTCATTCATGCTGAACACGCTTGGGTCCCTCTTATTTCCCCCCTCCTCTCCCCTCCCTATGCCGTTGGTCCCTGTGCGCTGGAAGCGCTGCTGTTGGCAGAGCGGCTGTGTATCGCCCATCTCTCCCACGGACTTTTTCAGGAGGGCAGGGATTTGTCCACCTCATCACATCCAGCTAACAGAGGTGCTCAGCAAAGGCGGTGTGCTGACGGGGGTTTTCCTACGTGCCACCAAGTGCCCCCCTTTCATCTCAAACCCTCGCGCTCATCTTGCTAAGGGTCACTATTGCTGGACATGGAAGTTAGAGGAAAAATGTCTTTCTCCAGGCCACAGCCAGTGAGGGGCTGGCTGGCATCAGCTTGGGCCCTATTGCAGTCTAGCTTCCAGGTCCAGGCTCTGTCTCCCCAGTCAGGCACTCCTCCACGACAATACCTCGTGTGTGTGTGTGTGTGTGTGTGTGTGTGTGTGTGTGTGTGTGTGTCTTTGCATTGCCTTTAGCTTCGGGCACCTCTCCCTGGAGAGGCTGGGAGGAAAGTGTTGAGTGATTAATTTTTGTGTGGTCCCATGACAACCCGCAATGCCTGCCCCCTTGGTGGGGTAAGGGGAGGGAGACCCTGAGAACTACTTCTCTTCAGCCCCGACTTCCCTCTTCCCACAGAAACGAATGTCAGTTCTGGACAAGTGCAACATCAGGACATGCCCTGATCCCAAATCCACCAACAAAACCACAACGCCTCCAGCAGAATCCATCTACACGGTGAGTCCCAGGGCCCTTCTCCCTCTCTCAGGCCTGACCCAGGGCCTGACTGACGGGCTGTGGAGGTGTGTCTTGAGTTCCTAGTCTGAAAATGGACACAGTAATTCCCACTCTACGGTATTTCCACGGTGGTGAAAGGAGAGGCAGCGTGTGGGCCCCTCCTAAAACAGGGGGCAGCGAGAAGGAAAGTTGGCAAGGAATGAGGACACTTCCTTCAGCTGGCCAAATTATCCCCTGACCCGGCACGCAGACGCCTTCCTGTTCCTATTGCACAAGGGACTCTGAGGCAGCAGGAGGCACGAAAAGAGGAAAGGGCCAGGCACCACCTCACGCCCTCGACCGGCCGCGAGGCTTGCATTCGTCCACTCCTTTCCTCGTTATCCTTCAGGACTCCATGTGAGGCTCCACGTGTCACTCTCTGTGGGGTCACAAGCCTTTCAGTCATGGGAAGAGCCTGAGGAGGCCCTGCCTGCCTGGCCACCTGGACAAGACACACACCCCTCCCCCCTAAGCTGTGTTGCTTGCAGTTCTGCGAGTAGTGTTCGCTCAGTGTAGAGGACGTACACGATTTCGCCACCCAGCGCCAACCAGAGCCACTGGGCTCTGCTCCCGACTCCACACCGGGCCTGTTGAGTAGCCAAGCGCATACATGGAAGGTGTTTGGCGCGCTTCCTTCCCCAAGAACCTTGGTGCGCGCGTGAGGCTTGACCATACAACCCTACACGAGAGCATGATCAGAATTAGGCCATGCTTGCTGAGGATGGGACGGGTGTCGAGGCCGAGGGAGTGTTCCCACGGGGGGGGGGCAGCGCTGACAGCTCTAAGAACAGCGCAGTCCTCAAAGGCCCTCAGTTTCTCCTCCCCAGGGACTTTCTGCCAGCTGTCGCAGCGTCTGCCGCCCTAGACTCCCCCAAATTTCCCCGTCCTTCCCCGCGACTCGACACGAGGAGAGAGATTATGATGTCAGCTGCTGTGTGAAAAATCAATCTCTCTCTTTCAGCCAGTCTCCCCCACTGCCCTCCAATCTCCCCTTTTCCCTCCCCGCTCGTCCCCCTCCCTCTCCCCCTCCTCTTCTCTCTCTTCCGGGAATGAAACCCAGGGTCTCTTGTAAGTGCTATCAAGAGTAGTGCCATACCACCGAACAGTAGGTAGCCTCAGCCTTTATACTGTTTCTATTTTGAGATTTTGTTTTCTCATCTGTAGCCCAGGCTGACCTTGAACTCCTAACCCTCTCATCTCCGCCTTCAGAGTGCTGAAATTACAAGCTTGGGCTGCATTGTCCAGTTGTTCTTTAAAACTTGGAGTTGCACAGACTTTTTTTAAAGATGTATTTTATTTTGACGTGTGTATGAATGTTTTGCCTCTGTGTATGTCTAGGCTCTACTTGCGTGTTTGGTGTCCAAGGAAGCCAGAAGAACGCATCAGAGTCTGTGGAACTGGAGTTCCAGACGGTTGTGAGCTGCTGTGTGGGTGCTGAGAGTCAAGCCCGGGTCCTCTGAGAGAGCAGCCAGTGCTCTTAACTGCTGAGCCATCTCTCCAGCCCAGATGTATTTTTTTCATGTTACAATATCTCCTGGGCATTTTCCCTCTTGAATGAGTATTTTTCTTGCAGAATTAAATTTATTTATTTATTTATTGGTTTTTGGAGACAGGGTTTCTCTGTTGTAACTCTGGCTGTCCTGGAACTCACTCTGTAGAACAGGCTGGCCTCGAACTCATAGAGATCCTTCTGCCTCCTGAGGGCTGGCATCAAAGGCATGCTCCATTACCACCTGGCCTTTCTTTCTTTCTTTCTTTTTTTTTTTAAATGGAGAAGACTCACTTTTGCCTAGATCATCTTTCTTGTCTGTGTGTAGCATCATCTGGGATTTGGGCTGACATCTTGAGTGTTACACCTTCATACAGAGTCACAGGGTGGCACGGCTTTAGGGCTTTAGGTCCAGAGAGAAGGTGTGGAAAGACACATCACAAGACTTTGCTAAGCCTTTGAGAGAAGAGTCCAGCAGTCGGGACTGACCTAACGGCATTAGCAAAAATAATAGTGGTGTCAGGCGCATATGTTATGTACCTACTTGGTAGGACTTTAGTCCTCTTGATAAGGCTTTAAGGCACCGGTGTTGTCCCCATTTTGTAATAGTCTATTCCTGGTATATAGAAAAATGCACATTGGTCTTACATAGAGTGGCCTGCAGAACTCCATCACTAATTTTGACAGTTTCTCTGTAAAGTCCTTCGAACTTACTATGAGACCTATCGTGTCCGTCAGATGAGTAATGGGAGTTCCATCTCTCTCCTTCCAATCCGTCTACCTGCTATTTATCCTTTGGCCCACCCCCTGTTTTATCCACTGCGGGAGGCCTCCAGGGTGAAGAGGAGGGGAACTGCGGTTATCCCTGCCATTGTCCAGCCTCCGGGGAAGGTTTCAGCGTGTTCTACCTTCCACTTTCTTTATATAATTTTCTGTTCTTTATCTTTTCTAAAATTTTTCACTAATTAATTTGATGTGTGTGTGTGTGTGTGTGTGTGTGTGTGTGTGAGAGAGAGAGAGAGACAGAGAGAGAGAGAGAGAGAGAGAGAGAACAATCTCGGGCATTGGTCCTCGCTTTCTATCTTAGTTGAGACAGGGTCTCCTTGTGTTCCTGTGGGAGGCCCCAGAATGCCTGACCTGGCCTGTGAGGTTCTGGGATTCTCCTGTCTGCCTCTCATCTCGCTGGAGGAATGGGCTGACATACACACATTACTGTGCCTGGTTTTGCGTAGACTCTGGAGATTTGAACTCAGGTCTGCACACTTGTGTGCCAAGTGTTTACCCACTACAGTGTCTGCCAGCCTCCCCCTCCTTTCTGACTGGTCCCCGTGCCACCCTGTGCCACCCCGTGCCACCCGTGCCACCCCTCACCAGAGCTTTCCTCCCTGGCTGCTGTGGCTCCGGGAAGTTATATCCAGCAGGCTGGGTGGGTCCTCAGACCCCTGATGAATCAGCAGCTTCTGATAGTACCTCTCCTTTGATTCTGGAACATTTCATTCTTTCTCACCTCCCCCCTCCCCCTTAACTGCCACACCTCTTCAGGCCCCACTCACTGGTTCCTCCTCAGGAACTATGAAACCCTGATCTCCAAATGCTGGTGTAGACATTGGGGCTCAGCCCTGGGATCCCTGTTACTCACTACCCCTGAGTGATCCCACTGGGAAGGGTTCTGAACACCATCATGTCTGGAGTGGCCTCAGTTTATGTCTCAGATATCTCTGAGCCTTGGGCCCAGCCCCATCAGCATGTCTGCCTCTCTCAGCTGAACTCCCAATCTTCAGGCACCGTGGGCCTCCTCCTAACGCCCCCATGCTGGGAACATCACTGTCCTCCCAGACCCTCAGTCGGACGCTCCGGGGGTGTTCTTTCCAACACCGCCTGTCTTGGCGAGGGTCACTGTCGCCGTGATGAAACAGCATGGCCAAAAGCAAGCTGGGGAGGAAAGGCTTTATTTGGCTCACACATCCACATCCATAGTCCATCACTGAAGGAAGTCAGGGGAGGAACTCAAACAGGGCTGGAGCCTAGAGACAGGAGCTGATGCAGAGGCCGTGGAGGGGTGCTGCTTGTTGGCTTGCTCCCAAGGCTTGTTCAGCTCTAGAACCCAGGACCACCAGCCCAGGGAGGGCACCACCCACAGTGGGCTGGGTCCTCCCCCATCAATCACTAATTAAGAAGATGCCTTACAGCTGGATCTCATGGAGGCATTTTCTCAATTGAAGTTCCCTTCTTTCCAATAACTAGCTTGTGTCAAGTTGACAGAAAACTAGCCAGCATATCACCAAATCTGATCCACTGACAGATCTCACTTCCAGCATACCCAGCCTCTGCTTTCCCTGCCCCAGCCTCTCCTGTTTCTTGTCTGTGGACCTGCTGCTGTTCTTTCTTCAGTGTGCCCATGTTCATCCTTGTCTGTCTTCTGCCTGGCAGCAGCCAGAGTCATCCCGTTAAATAGTTGACAAATCATTCCATCTGCTTAGCCCCTTGGTGACTTGGGGCCACCTGTCCCAGCACGCCTGGGACAGTCATCACACTGGGTGCAGGACCAATGCCCTGTGAAGGAAGAGGAAAGAGGAGACCTTGGAAAGCACCCTAGGCAGCTACATAGCTGGGCTGTCAGGAGTGTCCAAGTCCGAGGCGCTTGGGGGCGGGGGGGGGGGGAGAGTGGTCTCTGAGCAGAAGAGGATGCAGGACCTAGGAGCGCAAGTCCAATCCTTCCTATTCCTGCAGGTGGAGGTGGTGAAGGAAAGCAATTCCTGTTCATTTTTTGTTTGTTTGTTTGAGACAGGGTCTCACTTGGCTGCCCTGGACCTCTCTATGTAGAACAGGCTGGTCTTAAACTCACAGAGACTCACCTGCCTCTGCCTCCCAAGTGCTAGGATCAAAGGTGTTCGTGACTGTGCCCAGAGAAGCAATTCTTGAGACCACCACACCCTTCAGAAGTTCCCATCCCACCCCAGGTCAAGATCAGAGCCCCGTCCGTAGCCTCCAAGCTGCCACTGTCTACCACCTAGGAGGTCATTCCTACACCAGCTTTCTCCTCGGAAAGCCCTTTCCAAAACAGTATAATATATTATAAACATATAATACAATACAATAACAATACACATGGCAGCCTCCCCGACCCCTCTCTGTCTCTCCAGTCTTCATGACCAGCTCTCTTTCTTAGGTGGTAACAATCTCCCTTATGCACCCCCCCCCATCCTTCACCAACCCATAGCTGGCACCCCGAAGCCTTCTCTGATCTTCTGAGGATCTTGGGATATGAGGCCTGATGCGGGGTAAAGGGAATGCCTATAGTAAATGTGGGGTGTCAGCAGCATTTAGAGGCTCCCCTCGACTCTGCTCCCTGCCTCTGCCAGGCTGGGTGTCCCTTCCAATCTCTGTCTTGCTCTCTCTGACTTTTCTAACGCTCAGATGTGATATTGGAAAATCTTCCCCAGAAGTGGGTAGGTGACTTTAAATGTACCAGGCCCCCAACCCATAACCGGAATGCTCTTTTTCCATTGAACACTGCTTCTTTCCAAACCATAGTCTCAGAGCTAGCCCCATGACCTCAATGCTCAGAATCCTCAGAGGGGATCCAGGCCCAGACACTGACTGGCTTTGCAGTGTCCTAAACCAACATGGTGGCTGGCCTTGACTCTTCCACTCAGCATTACAGATGAGCATTTGTAACTGCTCCCTGGGCAGCAGGAGGCAAAAGGGCCGGTAGGACCTGAGTTGGACAGGTGACCATTGCAGAGCAGAGCCCTGCAGAGCCTAGCCTGAAGACAATCTGGCAGAGCCAGTTGAATCCAGTGTAGCCCTGCAGTGCAGCAACAATGAGGGAGACAGTCTCCCCCATTATCCCCGCTGCCCATTGCCAAGGAAGGCTAGGAAGGCAGCTCTGGCTCAGGAACGTCCTGCTGACAAGGCTCTACCCTGTGTTCCATGGCCAGCACAGCAGGTCATACCCTGGATGCAAATGTCACCAGCAGGTCAGGGCTATCAAAGGCTCTACTCTGCAGCAGCTAAGCAGAGGCCATTCTTGTCCTGTGCAGCACAGACACGTGGAAAGGATTCCCTTCTCTGGCTCTCATAGTCCCTGGCTTCTCTGGAATTGCACCTGTTAGAGCAGCCCATCAGAGTGGAGACATGAGAGAGAGGGAACCACCTGTGGACCCCAGATCTGACAGGTCTGAGAAGGGTCCACAGGGGTCTCAGTGTAACATGCCCCATCCTGTCCCCTGGAAGGAGGCACAGAAACCCACACAGGTCAGAACAGGCCTTGGAAGTCCCCTTCCCTTGGAAATGAGGCAGGTTGGAAAATCCTCTCCCAGCTCCACCCTCTGTCTGGCCCAGAGACACTCAGGACATCCCTGCCATTCCTGTGTCTGATGCCCTTGAAGTTAGGGTCTCCCAAGCACCAAATGGTTTATTACAGAGGTTGTCATGCGTGGCTACCTCTGGGCGCCTTCTTCCCTTCTCTCCTCCCACCTCCCCACCCTCCTCCTGCCTCTGAGTCTCTGCCTCCACCTGTCTCTCCAGCCTGCATCACCAACCCCTGCTTGACTGTTGCCAGGGAAACTGCCTCCTTGGCAACAAGCCGGCATCTATATGACAAGTACACTGGGGAAGGGAAGGCTTCTGCCTCTTGCTTGGGCTGTTGTAAGCTCTGTTCTAGAGCCCTGATACACCCCAGCTGGGGCTGCAGAGAAGGGGAATATTATGCCTTCTCTGACAATCATTGAACAACTGTATGTTAAGCACCTACGATTTGCCTAACTTTGTGCAAGTCTCTTTATGTGCAACCTCATATTTATTCATGTGTTAGACCTGTAAGACAGATACAATTTCCATTCTGTAAACAGGGAAACTGAGGCACAGAGAAACAAAGAAGCTGCCTGTGGCAGCAAATATCAGAGCCAAGAATTGAACCTGGTCATGTCTGACTTCAAAGCTTGGCTCTCCTCACCATCTTGGTCTGACCTCTAAAGACTGCTGAGTATGAACTGGCCCTACACATACCTAGAAAGGGAGATGGTTCATCAATTGAGCCCAGCCCAGCTATAGGCTCAGGGGCCACATACAAGCCAAGCATGGTCTCTGTCCCCAGGAGGTTCCCAGTCTGCTGAAGGCTGTGGATGTGCCTTGGGTGTGACTTGCTCCAGAGAGCCCCAGGGGCTGGGTCCCAGCCGCCCAGCCCCAGGGAAGCTCCCTGAAGGAGCTCATGGATTTGCAGGGCTGTGGCCAGAGGGGACAGTGGGTGCATGCCTTTGCAAGGGAGCATATTTAGGGAATGAATGGAGCCTAGATGGCCAGAGAGGGGTGGCTGGAGGAATAAAAGGGAAATGACAGGCTAGGGAGAGAGACACATGCACGGGGCTCTGGAGTTGGACTCTAGAATCCTCTAACAAGGCGTAGGCTTGATGGATGAGGCGTGAGACCCCACTGGGTGCTTTGGTCATCTGTGAGCCCAGGATGCATAGTGAGTAAGAGAAGACCTAGAAGGTACAAGGGTGGACAGGGCTTCCTCACGCGCAGAGTCTTTAAACCAGGGAGTGAGGGCAGGAGTCTGCATGGGCCCTGGGTGCCATGCAGGAAGCTTCCAGGAGCTGGGGCCTCGAGGACCGAAGGGTGCACAGGGATGGTAGAAGAGAGTGCCAGGGGGAAGACTGGGCAGAATCCAGTGCTTGACTTTGTTGGTGGCCCTTGAGGGCAGTGGTGAGGTACAGACAGAGTTGGCCCTGTACAATCAGGGGGGACACGGGTGACTAGGAGACTGGGCAGTTGCAATGGGGTGATGGTGTGAGCATTCACAACATGGGGATAGTCCATCGGTTCTGCCCTCCCCTGGACTCCCACAGCACAGGTTAACAACAGGCAGAAAGGGTTTACTGCAGAAAAACCTGAGGCTTGCCCTTCTATGCCCCTGCTGCTGACCCTGGTGTGCTTTCTCCTGCAGTCTCTACAGCGCCGGGAGACAGAGATCTATGCCTGCATCGAAGGACAGACTGACAGCCCTGTCTCCAGACACAGCCCTCCCTGCCAGGTATGCCCTGGGGCTGGGGACATGGGGCCTGGCTCCTTCTCTCCTTCTTGACCCTTCCTTCATCTATGCCATGTGAATTTGGTAGACCACAGAATCGGGCCACCTGCAGTTGAACAACCCCTCCTGCCCCAATGCTGGCTCAGTGGCTGCGAGGGACTGTAGGTTTGAACTCATTGATATTTCAGTAGCCCTGCAGTCTTGGAGGAGGTTCTTATCTCTCTGTGCTTGAGGCTCCTGGTCTGTAACCTGAGGAGCCAGCGTAATCCTCCTCTCCCAGATTTGCTGCGAAGACAGATCACCCAGAACCAAGTGTGCACCATTATTACTACCACTGGTGAGCACTGTGCAGTGCCTGCACTGGCCAATCAATGAGAGCACAAGACTTCCAGGTGGTCCCAGGTAGGTGCTGGTGCCTGCTCTGGCTGGCCTGCTCAGGACTGTTATTATAACAGGGCCTTGGGCTCATTAGTTAGTCACACTTTTTCTCTTAAACCTCAGTTTGCTCATCTGTAAAGTGGATGAGTAATATTGACCTAAGCTACCAGCTTTGCCAGAAGAGTAACATGAGCACCAGAGCTTTGAACTCTACAAAGTGACAGTGTTGTCAGTCTGCTGTAGCAGGCCTTCAAGGTGGGTGGTCTCTAAGCACCTTGGAGAAGCCTCAAGGAGTACAGAGCTGGTGCTCTGTACTCAGCCCAGGCTGGAAGAATTTGTTGACTCTAGGTCACAAAGCCCTGAACTAGGCCTTAGCCGAAAGCAGAGTCTCCCACCCTGGACCACTGAAGTGTTTTCTGTCAATGTCTATACAGGGTCATGTTTTGGGGTGCTAGGCAGGAAAGCGAGGTACAGCTTGGCATTCTGGGAGCATACTATGCAAGAATAAAGCACTGATCCCAAAGGGCATGCAGAGATTTGGTAGCTCTGTGGGGGTAGGGTGGAAGGGGGACAGGTCTTGTGCAGAGGCCAGACCAGGGCTAGGAGCAGGGAGGGCTCCCTGGTCCTCTTAAGACACACCCTGCATCACGAATTCCGGGAGTTAGGGACTGGGTGTCTGTGTGGAAGGGAGCACATTTCAGACCAAAGGAAGATCATGGGGAGAGGCCAGAAGCAGGCTCGGGGTAGGGGGCTGGTGAGACTGGAGGGTGGAGGCACGTGTGGAGAGACACGGCAGAAGAGGTGGGCTTGGGGACAGAGAACATGTTTTCTGTCAGAGTGACCCAGTAAGCTGTCTGCCTGACCCAACCGTAACTAAATTAACAACCGCGTTGCCAGGCGTGATGGCTCATGCCTATCAGCCCAGATCTCAGGAGGCTAAGATTGCAGAGTTCCAGGCCAGCCTGGGCTACACAGTAAGTTCAAGGCAACAAATAAACATTGTTTTAAATGTGTTCCTTTCCTGTCTAATGTTTCTCTCTCTCTTCTCTCTCCCACTCTTTCTCTCCTAGGAGAAACAAAATAGGTTTCAGGATGACAGTGAATTTAACCTCGTCTATGAAAATCTCTAGGAGAAGTTCCACAGGCCCCGAGCCTTGTCTTGGGGTAGAACCCCAGAGACCACTTCTCTTGTCCAAGGACCTGACCTGGGCCAGGAGTAGGGTCCACAGGACATACCGTCATCATCTGTGCATTCAGGACTCTCCCTCCCTCGGCCTGGCCTGCTCTCACGTTCTGCATCCGGACCTGAGCAGTTCACGTCTCTGGGCTCCGTCCCGTCAGGAGAGCCACTCCTCCCCTGGCCCAGTGGGCTAAGTGCTCCTCAGTCCCATGGGGCTCTTTTGGACACCACCTCTCACCCTCAGCCCTTACTGCCATCCCCTCTTGGCACTGGCCTGCACCTTGGTCCGCAGGCAGCCTCGCCCCTAGGAGAACACAGTAGGGCCCTGTCCAGGGCTATGCCTGGCTATTGAGCCACCCTACCTGCTCAGACATCCCGAAGACACAAAGGCTGGTTGGGCCCAGGGCAATGAGGATAAGGCAGGTGGCAGTGAACCCAGGCCAGGAGCAGGGAGTGTCCATACATGCTGGTGAGAAAGGAGACTCCAGCTTGTTCAGGGTAGGGGTGGAGGACTGAGCAGGAGTTCCCCTCACCCAACAAGACGCCCCCAGCTGGTTTCTCACCGCCCTGTGTGGGCACTCACCCCACAGTGCCTGCCACCCTTGGCTCTCCTGGCCTCTGTTCCTTTTCTACCCTAAGACCCAGTCCCCCTGACCTCTCTCCTTGTGGCCTGTTCTGTCCCCACCACCTGTAGCTTCCTCCCATTTTCCTCTGTATTTATTTGGTCCGTCCTGTACCCTCCCGCCCCCCGACATTCAGATGGCGACCAGCCTGGCTGTCTCCATGCCACCTCTTCCCTACAGTGGTTCAGCTGTGTGGCTTGCTGCTGGGCCTCCCTGGGTTGGTGGGTGGATCTCTGTGCTGCAGAAGCTCAGGCCAGGGTGGGCAGAAGCTCCTTAATGCCTGGCCACCAGCCTTTCTGCCCTTCCAGGCGCTCATTCAAGAGACCCCTCATTTTACCCCCCAAGGCAACCCAGCAATAGGGAAGACAGGAACTGAAGGTCTCAGGGCCCCTGGGTGCAGGGCTCCCCTCCTACCCTGCTTCCCTCCCCTCTGCCTGCTGCCTCTGCTTTGGCTTTCCCAGTGTCAGTTTATCTGTAAAGCAGACAAGCCAATCTTCCTCCCCTACTGTCCAGGCTGCTTTGAAATTCCAAAACCTCCACGTGCCCAGGGGATGTGGCGGTGTCAGTGTGCAGATACTAGCCAAGCGGTGCTGAGCCATGATCCCTCAGGCAGCACCTTCTGCTCTGCAGGTGAGAGCCTTCTTGAAGGAAGAGAAAGGCTGGGGAGGAAGGCACAGACTGACCTCCAGAAGCCCTGGAGCCCTCTGATAGTGGCACCAGGCTTTTCTGGGCCCAGTGGGTGGCCAGCAACCTACAAGCCTGGCTCTGGGCCCTACCTGTGAACACCCAAGGGGCAAAAGCTCCTGCCAGCCTGCTAGGCTGATGAAGGCTGGGTTCCCTGAGGCTGGCTTAATGAATTCCTAGTCCTAGTTCCATGGGGTGTGGGGGGTAGGGGGGGCTGCCTGGCACAGTGCTGTCTCCAGGCTCCCGACTCCAGCAGTCTGAAATGAAGGCCAGCAAGAACTTGGCTGCTGCCTCTCCCATCTCCTGAGCTTTAGTCCAGTCTCTGGACTCTCTGACTGGGACTCAGGTTTTTCCAGCCCTTTCCAGGGGAGTGAGGGATGCCTGATGGGGCTTCACACTGTGCCCTGGTTCAGGACCCACCCCACACCCAGGCCTCCCAGCAGCCACCTGTTCCCAGTGGAAGCTCTTCCCTATGAAGCAGCCGAGGGAACCCAAGAAAACACACATTGTCTTGTCCCTTTTCCATGAAAAGCCTTCTGTGGCTTCTACTTCACTTGGAATAAAATCTCAGCTCTTTCCTGTGGCCTAGAAGCCCCAGGAAAACTGACTTATTGCGCCTCCTGGGGATACAGACATTGACAGAGGGGTGGTTGAAGTCTGGTTGGGGCAAAGGTGGCCAGGAGGGAGGCCAGAGGTTACCAAGAGCTCTTGTGACCAAGAAGAGAGTCTGGGAAGGGAAGGAGAAGGAAGAGAGGAAGAGGAGAAAGAGGAAGAGGAGGGTGCAAGGTGAAGTGCAGGACCTAAGAGGGGTTTCCACTAGGGAGGGTGTGGAAAGAATATTTTGAGTTTTCCAGTAGTCAACAAAGAAGGGTGAGCACCCAGACCTCTGACTCAGGCCTGAAAGCCTGCAGAGGGGAGCTCATGCAAGATGAGGGGTACAGATGGCAGTGATGAAGGAGGAAGAGATGGGCCTCTGGATGTGAGCCCCTCAGGGACCGACTCTAGATGGGAAAGGAGAGGAAAGGAGTGGAGGGGAGGGGAGGGGAGGGGAAAGGAGAGGAAGGGAGAAAAGGGGAAGGGAGGGGAGGGGAGAGGAGAGGGGAAGGGAGGGGAGGGAAGAGGGGAAGGGAGGGGAGGGAAGAGGAGAAGAGAATAAAGGGGGGAGGGGAGGAGAGGGGAGAGGAGAGGAAGAGAGGGGAGAGGAGGGGAGAGATGGGGAGGGGAGAGGAGAAGAGGGGAGGGATGAGGAGGGGAGAGGAGAAGAGGGGAGGGATGAAGAGACGAGAGGAGAGGAGGAGAAAGAGGAGAGGAGAGGAGAGGAGGGGAGGGGAGAGGGAGGGGAGGGAGGGGAGAGATGGGGAGGGAAGAGGAGAGGAGGGGAGGCTGGGACCTCCTAGCATCAACTCAGACTTGACTAAGTCATTACCTGCCTGCCTGAGTCTGCGTTTCCAGTGAGCATCCAGACCACTCGGGGTGTTGTAGTAAAGACAGTTGGGGGGTCCCTGGGCCCTGCTGAGGGTCGCTGAATGTATTTTCTTGCGATTCAAACTGCTAGGGCAATAGGAGGAGTCAAAGGGACGGCAGACAGGCATCCTTAGAAAAATAGAAGCATCTTGTCAGGAGGCAGTTGGGGCTTCTCCAGCTGCAGGGGATAGGAGGTGAGTAGCAAGGGGGAGTGGTAATGGGTCCAGCAGTGTACCCCAGAAGGGGCACAGCTGGGAGGGTACTGGAGAGAGGGTGGCTGAATGGGAAAGGTGAAAGGGAACCTTGGACCTGCAAGGAAGGCTGATATGACTGTCTCAACGGTGGATCGAGTCCTTGTCCCTGCCTGGAGGGATTTCTGCCCACTCCCCTGGCCTAGGCTGCTGTTCCTCTGAGGTCTTGCCACCTGCTAGCTTCTTCAGACACTTAGGGCATCAGGAACATTTCAAGGGCTCCCAAGGCCCCCCACCTTCAGTCTCTCCCAAGAATAGTAAATGGCTGGACGTTGCTGGCTCCCACCTGCCCCCTCAGTTGACTCCAGTTCTCCCCAAACCTTTGCAGAAGAAAATCACCTCTAGAAACTAAACCCAGGAACTAATTACAGGAGCTGTACCCCCACCCCCAGAAAAAAATTCCAGAGGATTCTGAGCAGCAGTTTCCATGGGAACACGTGCTTTTATCAGTGATTCTTAGTGGGGCTAGAGTGTCCCTCACAGTCGGTACCACAGGGCCTTGGGGTGGGGTGGGCTCTGCCGGGGGAGCAGCTTCAGGTCTTTGGCTGCTAGCTCTCACTAACCTGAAATCGAGTTACTGGCAAAACCTGCCTCTTTTTCCCTCCACCTAATTTAAAGGCCATGTTCCAGCCTAAGGGTACCACTGGGACTTCAGGGATGGATTTTTATGTAGTTCAATAGTTTTCCAGGAGAGGTGGGCCATTGCCTCTGCCCAAACAAGCTGAGTGGCATCAATCTGTCCCTCCTAAATGCCCAGGGATGTCCTTTACCCACTGGAGGCACCGACGTGAGGCTCTGTAACCCTCCGGGGCTCCTCCTTGACCTGTGGTCCTAATCACGGCCTCTGAGCCTTGAGTGAGAGAGCTGGTTAAACACTGCTTTCTGTGCTTGGCATTGGGTTTTCACTGTGCATGCAAGCAGGTGACACAGACTCAGAATGTGGTACAACATTTAAACTCCGGCAAGGTGAAGTGTGCTTTGATGCACCTGCTGCGTCCCTGCCTCCATCTGAATCTCCTCCCTAGAGATCACCACCACGCCACTGGGAAGGCTTTCCTTTTTAGCTTTTTTTATCGCATCTATATATTTGGATGGATGGAGTACAGGGTGCCTGTGGGAGGGTTCTGAAGAGCGTGTGCAGTCATTCTGTAGGTGTTGTTTGCATTAGCTTTGCTCACAAAACCCCACGTGGGGATCTGCCCAAGACTGTGTGGATGCTGCCAGACTCTAATTACAGCAGAGGACTCACAGGATGGATGGTCCTAATTTAATCAGGCTCCTATCAATGACCTCTTCAGCTGTTTACGATTTTTCAACCTCTGTGTAAGGTATTTCGGGGAACATCCTCCAATCTACCACCCAGACTACACCTGCTGAACCTTCTCTATGGGAAATGATGAAAGGAGACTCCTAAGGCACCCAGTGTGGAGGACGACTGTTTCAATAGACACTGTCGGGCATGGAGGTTGTACCGGTGTTGTGCCTTTTGCCTTTTTATCTGCAACATCTCAGTTAATTCTGGAAACAGACCTGCAAAATGAGGTTTCGGGGAGAGGCTATCTCCACAGTTTACCAAAGCAGAAACTACTGTTGAGAGAAGCTGACAGGATAAAGGGTATATGGCCCAGAGGAGGTAAGGCAATTCTGGGCTGGCTCCAAATGTGAGCATGTGTCCATGGGTCAGGCCAAGGAGTGATGTCATAGATAGGTGTGTGTGGAGTAGAAAGAGCTATCAAGGGACTTGATGCTGGGGAAGTCCATGGAAAGTCAAAGTCTCTGCAGAGACGGTCCATATCCACCACCTCCCCCGTGTGTGTCTGTGTGTGTGTGTGTGTGTGTGTGTGTGTGTGTGTGTGTGTGTGTGTGTGTGTGTGTGTCTGAGAGACAGAGACAGAGACAGAGGCACAGAGACAGAGAGAGACAGAGAGATGGGGGAATACTCTTACTCCTTGGTGGTCTATATCCTTGGTGAAATAGAGGCAGGCTAGTGCAGGTCCTGGAGTTATATTTGCCTAGCAGCCTGTACCTGGTAGCTTGGACACCAGGATCCCAGGTGCCCCCTAGAAATTCCCAGGCACAGCATGCCTGGATGCGTGAGCCGCCTCTCCGGAGCTTCATAATCCGGGATAACACTGCTGTAATTGGCACTGCTCTGCCTTTACAACCCTCTCATTGCCTGAAAACTTACTTTGCAAAACGCTATGTCTGGAGTGGGTTTTATTTCACCACTCTGTGGGCCTTCAGGGACCCAGAAATCTTGGCTTTTGCTCTCTGGTCTGCCTCATTCCCAGTCCTCAGGTTCTCTTGACCAGATTCTGGCAAACCTCCATGCCTTGGATGCTAACGTAGCCATTCTGCCGTGGGCCTAGGACAACCTGGGGACTGATTTTCTCCTCAGATCCCTGTGCCCTTTAGCCTTTGCTCCTTCACACCTTCCCTGATTCTGCACCAAATCTATATGTCTGTATCTCAAATCTGACCATATTAAACCCATCACCTGCAGAACTTCATGGCCAAATTCATCTTAACAAAGGGACAAGGTCATTCGATGAGTTAGAATGGTCTTTTCAACAAATGGTCCTGGGAGAGATGGGCATCGACACGGCGAAGGACAACTCATACCCTCCACGCGGCCTCAGGACGACCCCTGCTATATGCAAGATTGAGGCTTGATTCATTTGCCAGCGCTCAGGGCTCTTTCCACCATCTCTCTTTCAACATTTGTCAGATCCAAATATCTTCCAGGCTCTTTGCTGAGACTGCACTAAGAATAGACGGTCCTGGGGTAGGGAGATCGCTCATTTGGAAGAGTGCTCGCCTAGTGTGGACAAAGCCATGGTGTGATTCCTGGTACCGTGATGACATACACCTGCGATCCCAGCACTCAGGAATCGGGTAAAAGGAGCAGAAGTTCAAGCTCAGAGCCAATGAGACGGCTTAGTGAGTAGAAATACTTTCAGCCAGGGCTGATGACAGGAACTCCATCCTGGGACCCACCTCATGGAGAGAACTGACTCCCGCTAGCTGTTCTCTGACCTCACGTGAGCGGGCACGTGTTCATGCACATACACAATAAATATGATTTTCATTTTTAAAAGAAATCCAAGGTCTTCTGCTGCATAGTGATTTCAAGGCCTGCCTGGTTATATGCAACTCTGCCTCAAAAAAAAAAAAAAAGTCCTGACTCTGATCAGCTGCCATTGGCCTACAGCCGCATCGAGTCTGAGCCGTGACGGCTGCTTGAAGATGCCCAGCTCGCACTCTGTGTGCCCCCCCACACTCTGCCGAGACCCCTTACCCCATTCTTGCTTGAGGAGGAGGAGGAGGAGGAGGATGTTCAGCTGTCCTTTTCTCCAGGAAGCTTCCCTAAGCCCCTCCCCCGCCAGGTGGTTTATTTGCTCTTCATCACCTCATATTAAATCAGTTCACACACATCCATCTCCCCAAGGAGGCTATAAGCTTCCCAGGGCAGGGAAACCTTGTTTGTGTCTCTTTGTCTAGGCCCCGACTCATATTCAGGGCTCAAGAGTCATTTGTTTAAAAAATAAATGAATCCTTTCCTGGCTTGCCTCTCAGTGCCTGTTCTTGCTGAAGAGGGGGGGTCTTTTTTTTTTTTTTTCTTTCTAGTTTCCGGGAAGTGGAAATTGAAAGCTTGAAATGTAAGCCGTTTTACATATATGAGAATTGAGATGGGCATGAGCATGTTGGGGCACCCACACCACCAGGAAAGTCCCTGTAATAAACATGCAGGGGTCCTGGAGGCTTGCCACCTGCCTGGTAGCCTTAGGCCGGCAGCACTCCTAACTCCCGGCTGACAAGAGGCTCTGGCGACATGCACTGACAGACTGTGCATCAGGGGCCGTGAGACCTGTAAGTGCGGTTCCGTTAATTGCTCCCAGAAGCCCCTATCACTGCCAGGACAAGCCTTAGATGGCTCAGCAACGTCCTGACCACACTCTTGCTCCAACAGATGATGGCTTCTCCTCCTGCCTGTAGGGGAGGCCAGACACCCTTGGCATAAAGGGCTTAGGATTCCAAGTTACCAGCAATATCAGCAATCTAGCCAGGGAGCTGAGGGTGGGGACACTGGAGAAACCCTTCAGAGAACCTCTTTTGTTCTAGTAGAACCATAGCCACTCCAGAGTAGCTGAATGAGTGTGGGAGGCTCTGCAGCTCAGTCAGGATCCAGCAATATCCCATCACCCTCATGCAGAAGCCTCTTGGCCAACTGCCTCTGTGGGCAGGGACTCTGATTATTGTGTGCTGGGGGTGGAGCCAGGAGAGCTGCTGGCTTCTCTAATGAACAGCTGAGTCCTAGAGAAATGAGCATGCTCCAGAGCCAGGGCACTCGATCCAGAAAGGAAGATGGTAAATTGGGACTGGGATGTGGTTGCATTGGTAGAAAGCCTGCCTCGTATGCACAAAGCCCCGGATTTGGCCTGAGCACTGCATGAACCAGGCATGGTGGAGTGTGACTACAATGCCAGCATTTGGGAGCTAGAGGCGGGACGTCCAGAAGTTTAAGCTGCATAGTGAGTTCAAAGTGAACCTACATACCTGTGAGCCTGTTTCAAGATAAAATAGATAATTAAATAAAACTTTAGCTATTTAATGTGATCTCAAGCCTCCCCTCGGTCCTGTGTGTCCTGTCTCAAAGGACAGAGGGAGGACACTGGGGATGTGGCAGAGGGACTGTCTGGTCCAGGCTGGACCGGCCCTAAGGCTGCATTACCACCTCACACAGCAGGGCTCAGGCTGTCCTGTCTTCTTTCTGGGTTTAAGTTCATAGGGACCTTCAGGGTGCTCCCTCCTATACCAACCTGCTTTGGGGGTGCTTGGTGACTATGGGATTTCTTTATAGGGTCATGAGAATGTTCTAGAACTATCCAGTGGTGATGTATATATTTCCTTTGGTTGCATGCTGAACACCACTGAATTGTACACCTGGAGAAAATAAAGCCTATGGTAAGACGTCAACACAATGACGTAACTCCAAACCACCACCTGCTTAGGCACATTCTATGTCTCCTGTCCATCATCCCCAGGACAGTATTTGTACGTGCGTACACACTCTTCCCTCAGAGCTCAGGCTGCCCGTCTCCGCTCCAGCCTGCCCTGCCCTGCCCCCTCTTCTGTCCTTCCTTAGAAGGGACTCTCTCAACCCCTCTTCAACCCAGGATGTTCCCTCTACCTCACAGTTAAATGCCTTCTGAGCTCTCATCCAGGGACAAGCACTGATCCCATTTTACCAGTGAGAAAACCGAGGCTTCAACATATAAAACAATTTGCCCAAGGCAGTCTAACTAGTGCGTGTGGTCACTGAGACTCAGGCCCCAGCATGGCTTCAGAAACCAAGACCTGAAGCATATTGTTGAGTGGCTTCTGTCTCTATTCCTAATCCTGGGAGCCTGTGATGTTCTTTACACAGCAGACGGGATTAAGTCTCCTGACATGCAGAGACGATCCTGGAATTTGAGAGTCACAGGTGTCTTTATGAGAAGGGTACATGGGCTGACAGGCTCAGGAAGAAGCAATGCGGTGAGCGAAGTAGAGAGGGAGGGTGGAAGATGCTCCTGCTGGGTCTGAAGGTGGACGAGGGGCCAGGGGAGGTGAAATGGGTTCTTCTGTGTATCTGTGGCACCACTGAGTTTCTGTGTATTGATGCTTTGGGTTTCACTCCCGGGAATGCACATTGCTTTAAGCCATGTTTGTGGTAATTGGTCACAACAGCCACCGAAAGCAAATGTGGTTTCCCTTCTAGTTGAGGCTTATCAGCTCTTCTCACCAGATGGCAGATGGCTTGCCTGGCTCTGCTACCCAGGGATGCTCCCTACCAGCTCCGGCTTTGGAGCCCATCTCTGCCACAGCCTCTGCTCACTCTGACCTTGGGATTCTTCGCTTACTCCCTCATTCACCCATTTGCTTAAAGGCAGGCACCATCTCTGGAACATCACAGAGAGGGAAACTAAGACTTGGTGAGGAACAGTTAAATGCCCAAGTTCCCCCAGGTAGGGGGAGAAAAAGACACTGGAGAAAGGAAGACACTCCCACTGAAACGACCCCCTCGCCGGCACCCACCTGGGCTCCTAGAGAGCTGGACTATTCCTGGAGGGCTCAGCTTTAGGAAACCTGAGAGCAAATTCCAAACCAATAAGAGCAAATAAATGAGGGGTGATTACTGACAATAGGAGAGGGGACACAGCGGGGAGCCTCCAAACAGCATCTCCTCCAGTATGGTTTAAGTGCTTTATAGGTCATTAACTACTTGACAGAGAGAGCCTGACACTTAAAGCAACGAATTTGGCGCCTCTGCCAGGGGGAAATCAATCAGAAATGAAGACTGAGCATCAGTGGCCTGAAGATGTACTGGGTAGGCAAACGGGATTCGATTTGCACATAATTTTAAAGGCCTCTCCATTGTGTAAATTGAGGCACACTGGTATTTGTGGTCATTTATAAATCTGGAACTAGAGTTTAGAAATGCTTAACCTTCCCCTTGGTGAGTTTTCCCCCTCATCATTAATGAAATATTTCAAAGATGTAGAAATGTACAGAGACAAGCATAAACATTTAGGCTTACCGCCCGACTGTGTCAAATAAACATTTCAGCTATGGTGGAGACATCCCCTTCTAAAATACACCACTAGTTTTTCTTCCCACCTTGCTGGCTCTACCTTCTCAGGGAGACCTAAGCAGACCACCCATCCCTGCCCAAGATATCATTCCCACCTCTGAAACTGGAGTGCAATTACTGCCTCTTTAATTAACTTGGCGATTAATCACCAGCTGCTTGTGAAATAGCTTTTATTGTCCTTGTCCATCTCTGGATGGGGTGGGGGTGGGGAACAGGCAGTGAGGGGGTGGAAGAATGGGCCAGCAAGGGCTCTTCTCAGAGGACCACACTGCACAGTAGGGTTGGTTGGAAGGTGGGAGAAGTCCTGGTATTCAGAGGGCTGCCTCTCTTCTGGGTTCTGAGTAGGCAGCAGACACCAGGTGCCAGGATCAGAAATGAGCTGGAGGTAAGCCCAAGAGAGAGCAGTGGGCAGCTGGGAAGGGAATCTGTCCCCAGCAGCCTTGGGGCTTCTGCTCTTGCTGTTCACAGATCCAAAGGAGACTTGTGGGTTGGAAGATATGAATGAGCCTCTTTTGGAAATCGGGTCTTCACAGATATAAGTGACCTAGGATGAGGTTACACTGAATTAGGGTGGGCCCTAAATCCAACAACTGGTGTCCTTATACGAGGCCATGTGTAGTCACAGACACAGGAGAACTCATTCATAGTCATCAAGCCAGCCCTTCTGCATGCCTGCCCGACTCTGGCTTCACACTGCACAGGAAACAGGCTTCCCCGGAGCGTTTTTCTGGTCCATTAACCCGCCACGATCCAACTCCAGGAGCAGCCCCTACAAACGCCTTTGTCAGGGAAGCCCGTTCTCAATCCCTTCTCAGAAACCACTCCTCAATCAAAAAGATATTTTAAGGTTTCTCCAAGGACATCCCTGCCGAAGATCGAATCTAGGCTCCAGTCATTTGTCCACGGTTTGGTCATTCTTGTGGTTCCCCCTGGGCATACACCGCCATGCCCAAACTGTCAGAGATTGACAATGCAGCTTGGGTTGAGCAGGTGGGTTCCCGTGGAAGAAAAGTCCCAGAGTTTCTAGGCTCTTATCGTGGAGACAGGAGCTGCATCATTTGGCTGCCAGGTGCAACGCTAAGAACAGCATATTCATTGAAATACCTCATAGTGTAACCCACTTCTGCTCTAGTCCAACGCTTGACACATGAGAAGCAGGTTCAGATACCCCACAGGGCATTGCTGTCTACAAAGCTGGAGCCACTATAAGCCTATATGTAACCACAATCAGCCCTGTCTCTCCCTCTCGAGTGACCGCATTTCTCTGTACCTCCGTTTCCCTCAGGACTGTTAACACCACTAAAGATAGCTCCAAAAGCTTATGTGCACATTTTTTAAAAATTTAATCAACAAATGTGTTTGGCATACCTACTATGAGGCAGGCACTGGTGATACACTCCTGAGCAGTAGAAACCCCGAGTCCTGACCTCAAGGAACCATTTGATAGGGAAGGACAAAGAAATGTAGTTGTCATTCGGGGCGGGATTAAGCGTTATGGTGGGGAGCACAGAGGCAGAGAGGAAAAGGCTGCAGAGTTCAGTAGGGACCCACAGAGCAGCAGCCGCCGCAGGGAAGAAAAAGGAAAAGAATAAAATCTACACACCACCACCACCACCTCTGAGCCTTCTTCGTCTCAGCCAATTAGGCATCAGCATCGCGGGCAGGCCGACCAATCATGAGCTGGAACAGGAGCCTTGTTCGCAGGCCACGGTTTCCCGGTGGAGGGAGGCCAGGGCAGAGACACCCCGCCTCGCCCGCCCAGGCCACACCTTCTCCCCGCCCAAGGCCACGCCCCCCCCGCCGCCAGCTGCTTCTGCTTGGAGCCTGGCGGCCAGGGGCCGCTGGAGCCGAGTATTGTAAAAAAAAAAAAAAAAAAAGCAACAAACAAACAAACAAAAAACCCAAAAAACAAAACAAACCACCAAATCGGAGAAGGGTGTTAGGGGCAGACAGCCACGTGGCTGCAGGAGGATTACGGATTTTTCAAGACTGCAAAATGTGTGAACCAGATCGCAGAGCCAGACCCAGGACAGGAGCGTGAGCGCGCGGGCAAGGTAGGCACTGGGATGAGGCACCGGGTGAACCTTGAGGGCATCGCTCATGCGCTGCCCGGAGACGGCCGAAGCGGGATAAACGCTAGCGAGGGCTCCCGAGGCGGCGCGGAGGAGGTGCGGGCGAGATCTAGAGCGGGGCCAGACTGATCCCCAAGGCTGTGTGGAGACGCGGACCCGGGACTCCGGGGACCGCCAGCGACCCGGGCGCAGGCGAGGCTGTGGGGCGCGCTGGTGGTTGTGGCGCCGCAGAGCCGCGGGCGGGTGTCGACGCTGCTGGAAAGTTTGCTGGAGTGCGCCGAGCGGCTCGCGGCTCGCGGCGGGGAAGGGGCAGCTCGCACACGCGGGACCCCGCGGCGTCTCCGGGAGCGCCGGCTCTCCGTCCCGGCCGGCCGCCTGGCCCCAGCGAGGGCGACTTTGCGGGAAAGAGCCCGGAGCCTCGGGTTCAGCAGCTCCCTTTCCCCTTAGGGCCGCAAGATCAGGGCAGGAGACGCATTGATCCTGCCGACCTGCCCTTTGGTGCAAGTTGGCTGCATCCGAAGTGTTTCCATCTCTCCTGTGAGGAGTCTGAGGGAAGAGAGAACAACTTGGTGTCCCACCACACTCTGGGAGTCGGAAGACAGGACTAACATCATGTGTTCTGGCTGCTTTTCTCTTTCCACCCAGCTCCAGGGAAGAGAATGGACCAGGCATTTCGGGGACGTTGGGGAGTGGGGCGGTATAGATGAGACCGAGGGATGGGTTTGGGCTAGGATTTCCTAGATTTGCTTGTCATTGCCTCTGTGGCTCCAGGTGGCCCTGTAGCTTGGATAAAGGGAAGAATGGAGAAGGTGGGTGGGAGTTAGTGGCAGAGAGCTCTGACAGGGAACTACTGGTGTGTATCCTATTCTTCCTCAAGGTCTGCCTCAAGTTGGGCAGAGGGTTGGTGGCTCTCTCCCAGGCATTTTGACCCGGGGGGTGGGGGGAAGGCAGAAGGGAGATTGTCGGTGAGGAGATACCGATGTGTCTGGGGTGACTCTTGGGGAGGCCCAGTCTCGTATTCTACCACTTTCTTCTTTGCCCTTTGTCCCTATGGGACTTTTCATGTATTGTGTGTTCTTCTTTCAAAAAAGATTTATTGCCAGTCATAGTGGCATATGTCTTTAATATCAGCATTCAGGAGACAGAGGCAAGCAGATCTCTGTAAATCTGAGGCCAGCCTGCTCTACATAGTGAGTTCCAGGACAGCCAGGGATACATAGAGACCGTGGCTCAATATATATATTTAAATATATGTGTATGTATGTGTGGGGGTGCCTTTATGAGTTTATGTGCACCATATGCCAACAAGTGGCCATAGAGGCCAGAGGACATCAGATCCCCTAGAATGGGAGTTATAGAAGTTTGTGAGCCACTAGATGTGGGTGTGCTGGGAACGATGCCCAGCCCCCCTTTTTTCACCCTCACTGGGATTTTTAAAAACATTTTTATTTGTGTGTGGGGAGCACGTTTGAGCACTAGTACCACTGTGCTTCTGTGGAGGTCAGAGGACTACTTGCAGGAGTTCTCTCCTTCCACCTTGTAGGTTCCTGGGGTTGAACTTCTGGTCCTTGAGCTGAGCTGTAAACACTTTTACCTGCTGAGCCATCCTGACAGCCCTGTTTATTCTGTTGACTAAAACCAAACACGTATCATGGGCTAGGCATGGACACGGAGTAGTGACCAACACAGATCTAGTCTCATTCCTCACAGGGATTCCAGTGCAGGGGCACAGATGACAAACTACACACAGTCATGAAGGGACATAGGGAGGGGAGGCGGCTTGGCTGGGTGTCACAGAGGGCCTCCCTGGAGGGCTGACAATAAGCAGGAAGTGTCAATGCGCCTCATCTCCTGGGCCCTGGAATGGTGTTCACCTCCTCCAGGAAGGCTTCCCTGCCCTTCCTGACTTGATAGTTCACGCAGAGGAACTCCTATAATCTGGGACTTCTCCGTGTATGGACAACGTGGTTAATATTTGTCTCCACCGTTAAGCAGAAGTGCGGTGATTTGCAGAACCCAGATCTCTGCAGGGTGGATGGGATGCAAAGCCGCTAGTGGGCAGGTAGACTTTCCCAAGGAAAATGGGGCAGGTGTGCAGGCCACAGGAAATTTTTTTTTCCTGTCTCCTGGCTGGAGGCCTGGGCTCCACAACCCCACGTCATGTTCACCGAAACAAAGTAAAGGAAGCCAGCAGGCCTGGTGTGGGAAGAAGCAGGGAGGAGCAGGCGCAGGCTTGTGCAGAGCCAATGAGCCTCACCAGGGGCAGGTCCAGGAGAGCTCCTATCCTAGGCCCTGGGCTAGACCAGCCTGCAATCCTCTGCTCCTCCTTCTTGCACGCAGTTTCCTTTAGCACTACTCTGGGAGAAGGTAGAGTCCGGTGAGGCCCTCAGATGGCCAGGTTACAGGGCCACGGTGGCCATATGCCACCCTTGTGCTGAGGACAGGACCCTGAACAGCTTCCCTTAGCCAGTCAGATCCCTAAATAGAGTTGCTTAAGTGACTCATAGATCACGGAAACTCTTGGCTGGAAAGTAGAAATCCCGCTTGGAAGAACTAGCTCTAATTTGGTTTTTCATGGCGCCTATGCCCGGCAGACCTGTACTCCTGGCACCTTCCCAGTGGCAGGCTTTCGGATTCTTGCAGATGCGCAATGAAGCTTTTATGGGATCTCCCTCTAGCCCACCCCGCTTCAGGGGTTTGAGCAGGCACAGGGCTAGAGAGCCCATCTACATACTTTATTGAGGCTCTGTCAGGGACAGAATCAAAGCAGCCTCCCACTTATCCACTGGACCAGCCAGCCCTCCTGCCTGGATTAGCTTTAAAAAAATTAATTTGCAGTGATTTACTCCCTTCTGTTCTGTGGGGATCACCAGCATTTTAAACGTGTATTTAAATCACATTCACCGCTCCCAGCTAAACCTCAACTGCCTCCCCTGCCCAGCAGCAAGAACACTGGTTTCAGAATCAGAAGTTCAAGCCAAGTTCTGTTAATGAGGAGCTGTGTAACCTTGGGCAAATGACTTAACCTCTCTCTGCTCCTCTATTGGTTCTTGTGGACACAGAGGTTAATGGTACCTCCCCCCCTCCCCTTCACAGGCTGTTGTGAGCATTAAATTAGATAGCATTCAGGAAGAGCTATGCAGTGGCAGACCTGCGGTTTCTCTTCTGTATTGGCTGTCCCCTTAATTACCTGGGTGACCTGAGGCAGGCCCCTCGACCACCTCTATTTCCTCCTTTGTAAAACATAAGGGCTGCTATAAATGGGCACAGAGCCTGCCCATCCCTGAGCCCCGACTCGCCTCCTTCTGCCCTCTGCCAGCCACTGTCCCCTTCGGCCACCCCTTTGGCTTGTCATCTGAGGACTCTGGTTTAATTGGAGTTGCGTCCCTCCACAGCTGCCTCTCCCTAGCCCCTCAGTGGAAGTCCCTGGGCTGTGGCCCTGAGGGGCCTGCAGTTCCTGGCTCATTACAGAAGCAATTAGCTGTGATGTCACAGGTCTGGGAGGTGGCCCCAGTGGGGCACGTGGCCAGGCCACAGGGAGGCCATGACCTACCCTGTCTGCGGCCTGAGGGGGTCCCCCGCTGCAGTGGTGGGGAGGCAGTTTCCCTGGCCAAGTCGATTCCATTCCCATATTTTATGACTCCTGGAAGCCCTAGTTGGAGTGTAAATTAGTTCTACACTGTGCTTTTGTTGGCAACTGTCGGTGCCTTGAAAGCGAGGGGCTTTGTCAGGAAGAACAAAGCTGTTCGTATGTTTTTCTGATTTGGGGGAGGTGTGCTCCTGGGGGAGGCTCCTGTCAGCCTGAGTCCTTGTTCGCAGCCTCTCTGGTTTTGTTTTGGGTTTTAAATCCTATGGCTTAAGAGTCACATATGGTGTGGGGGTGTGTGTGTGTGTGTGTGTGTGTGTGTGTGTGTGTGTGTGTTGGCTGAGGGATTCCCTCCCCCCTTTTGGCTTACACAGTGTACTCTCTGGAAGCTAATTCCAAGGACTGAACTTTTCAAATCACAGCTTCAACAGCTTTTAAAAATCTGGACCTGGTTACCCCTACCATCCATGTGTAAAGATTTTAAAGAAAAAAAAAAAAATCCCACCCCTGAGAGTGGCGACGGGAGGGTGGAGGACGCGAAGCTCTTGGCAGTGAGAACTCACTGCAGACCCGAGGTCAAAGCCGCAATGCTAAGGGCCTCCTGGGAGGGTGCATGGTCTGTTCCTCGCCAGACATCTGGATATTGAAAAAACATCTGGGTGGCTGGGCTTTTCAGGTTCTGTCTGACATTTAATATCACAAACACTGAGCTTGCCTCTCTTCTCTCCCCCCAGCCAGGCTCCTCCAAACACACCATCACCCCATCCCCCACTCCCACTCCCCTTCTTGACGGATAAGAAACATCCATTCTTTCCAATTCCCCAGCGTTTTCTCCCTACCGGAAATCTGATGGGCTTATGACATCATGGCTGGCTGCTGAGCGATGGAGTGGATGCCACAAAGAAATCCGACATATCAGATGGCTTCAGAAATCACTTTCCCTCCTGCGGCTGGAGGAACAGGCGTGGAGTCAGGAGAATCTGAGCTTTGTTTGAAAAATTATTAAGAAAAAAAAATCAAATCAACCAAACCAAGTCTTGCCCGACATTAAAGGCAATTTTCTTAAAAACAAGTAAGGCGTTTGGCCATCATCCTCTTTTAATAAAAATACTGGGTTTTATGAGACAAAGTGGCTAATAAATCGGACCCGCAGCCTCCTGTGAGTTTCTGTTGACTGTGTGTCCTGATTCACCAATAAAGGGTAACTAGGAATGCCTTCTCTCTCTTCATTATTAAAATGAGATAGCTTTTTTTTTTTTTTTAGGGCAATAAAAATCACTAGGTAAATAGGTGGTTTATGTTTTTCTAAGAATCCATTTTTATGGAATGACCTTGGACCTGCCCCCATCTGCAAACATTGTCGTTCCTGCTGCTGGGTTTCCTGGCTGTGGAGCCCTGAGAAGGTCAGGAGTCTGCTTTACTGTCCCAGCTGGCCTGGGTAGAAGAACGGGTCAGCAGGACGGGGCAGGGCTGGACCTATGGCCAGGGCACTTCTTGGCATCAAACATTTCTTTGAAATGAGAATCAGGAGGAGATCAGAGGTAGAGGGACCTGTGACTGGAACCTAAGGGCCACCTGGCAGGGGTACCCATTGTCTTCGCTCTCCAAAAGGAGGGAAAAGCAGGAAAAAGCTCCAGGCTGAGGGGCCTAGGAATGTATATGACCCCTGAAGCAGGCTCAGATTAAGGAAGTTCAACAGAATGTTTTGTGCCTGGCAAGCCCCCAACTCAGGTTTTTGACATCCGAGACCTGGATTGGTGTCTTAGATGAGGACAAGCTTTGGGGCCCAGAGTAAGTGTCTCTTCCTCCTGGTTTCTTTCTGTGTAGGCAGGGCTGGGGGTGGGTGCACTGATCCTGCTCTGCCAGCTGGAAAGAGTCTCAGTACCTGACAGCTTGGCAAGAGGGACTAGCCACTCTCTTGGGCAGAGACCAGGCTCAGCTACAGAGGCCAATGTGGATTTTAGAGAGAGGTCTACTGTCTGGGCTTGCGTCCCATCTCTGTCTCCTGCTGGCTACAAGATGCTGTGGGTCTTGTTTTCCTCCTTTGCCAAACCCAAATAGTAATAGGACCTGCCTCAGTCATGGCAAGGTGAGTTCAGAGGCCAGGGAAGTAGCCAGTGACCAGCACATGTTAGCAGTCCTGATATGTTCCCCTGAGCCCAGCAGGTATGCACCCAGTAACCCCGGACTGGGGTTACTGTCAAACCGGGCACAGCTGGAGGGGATGAGAAATGGGAATCTCTCACCTCTGTGCTCAGAACTTTCCTTGGTTCCTCATTGCTCAAGGGAATAAACTCCCCATCATTAGCTGGCTCCAGGTTCCCTGTGCCCAGCAAGGCTCATTCATGCCCAGCAAGGCTCGTGCCCAGGAAGCGGCATGTGCCTCCTCTTCCCGTGTCTTTCCTGCAAAAAATAATTTCCTCCAAAGAAAGCGGAGTGGTCCAGCTTCACCTCTTAGGGGTCCTCCTGCTTCCTTCCCAGCTGGAGCCTATTCTTCCCAAAGTGACCAAAGCTTAGGTTAGAGCTTTCCCTGTCCCACCCAGAGCCCGTAAGAGCTCTGGCTTACACTGAAATCCTGCCTGTGGCTCCAGCTTGTCGACACCCCTACTCCCCACCAACCTTGCCAGTGTACCACGGTCTTCCCAGCTCAGGATCTTGCTGTTCCTTCTCCCCAGTGCTCTCTTCCCTCTGATCTCCCTCTTTCACCTCCTTGAAAGCTCTGATCACAGAGAGACAGCCGGCTAGCCCTCCTCAGCCTTTTCTGCTCCCTTGCTCTTTATCGCACTTATTAGTACTTGACCTCTCTATACAACGGTGTATTTGTTACCACAGCACGCTAGCATCCGCGCAGGGCGCTGCCTGTTCGCTCGCTGCGGTTTCCAGGTCCCTAACACGGGACTCCATAAACATGACTCTAAAGAAATCATTGTTGCTGATAATGGTGACCCACGCCTTTAATCCCAGCACTTGGGAGGCAGAGGCAGGCAGATCTTTGTGAGTTCAAGGCCAGTCTGGTCTACAGAGTAAAGTCCAGGATAGCTAGGGCTAGGTAGAGACCCTGTCTCAAAAAAAAAAAATTGCTGCTGCTGCTGTTGTTAGTGTGTGTGTGTGTGTGTGTGTGTGTGTGTGTGTGTGTGTGTTCATGAGTGCAGGTGTGTTCAAGTGGAGTTCAGAGGACAACTCTTGGGGCTCAGTTCTCTCCTTTCCCCTTTATGTGGGTTCCAGAGATTGAATCCAGGCCACCAGGCTTACACAGCAAGCACCGCCACCTGCCAAGCCATCCTGCTGATCCCATCAATGTGTCTTGAGTGATAGAATCGGGAGATGACTGGTGTGATACAAGGGTGTCAGATGTTAAAAGCTGGCTTGTGCTCATTTCTCTGCTGGGTGCTGGAAAAGATACCCGTAAACACCCCACTCTCGGGGCCTTCCCCGAAGCAGGTGGAGTGGAGAGCGGAGTCTAGGAAATTCTCTAGCCAATTGGAGGGCACTACCTAAGAAATGGGTATATTCAAGGTGGCCAGGCGGGTAAAAATGAGGTGCTGAGGACCTGGAGGGCCGGTGGACTATGAAGGGCTGAGCACTGGCTGGGAAAAGGGGACCTTACAGGCCAGTAGGATCCAGGCTGGGGGAGAAAAGGGCGGGTGTTGAGGCTGGCCTTAGGGGGTAGGTGGAGGCTCTAAGAAAGGAAAGTGCATGTTCTCTTAGCTGCTTCACGTTCCCTCTCTGAGGCTCAGTTTCCCCATCCGTGGACACCCGACTGTGTGTTTTTCCTGCCATACTGTCCTGCCTCCCAGAGGCTGAGATAAGGCTGGCACGGTGGAGGTAGAGAAGACTCTGTAAAGGAGACTGGTAAGGACCTGGCCTTCTCCCCAGCCGTGGCTTTTCAGTCCTTCTCTTAGTGCCATCACCGAGAGGAGGGTACCCTGGCTGTCACCAGAGGGACCCAGGCCTGAGGTGTACTGGGTTCTGCCTTTGAAGGTTCCCTGATTAGGTCTCATACTGCCAAGCTCCACGGCTCTGATAGACAAGCTTTTCCTGAAGAATTCAGGCCTCAGACCAGAGATATGATTGACAGCTATATTTTACGACATAGTTGAGAAATGGCAGAGGAAGGACTTGACTCAGACATTTCTGGCTCCATGCCCTGCTGCTGCTCTTAGTAAGGCTGAGTCTCAACAGGGGTGTGGCAGCCCAGGCCTGGCACCCCTCCCAGCACTCAGAAGGCCGAGGCAGGAGGATCAAAGTTCGACAGTCTTGGCTATATAGATGGGCCAAGTGAACTTGTCTTGCCAGGCCTGGGAAAGCCAGGATAGTACAGGTTAGACACCTGCTCCTGGTCCCCCTCGGCAAGGTTGCCCTCATCATAGTTGTGAGTTTTTCCCTGTGGTGAAAGTACATTGGATCCCTGGAAAACCCTCAAGCTTTTCTCCACTGGGTGGGTTTTTCTGAAGACCCAAGATACTTTTGTAATGTTCTGTTAACTCCATCAAAGTCCCACAGCTGCTTCAGTCGGTATGGGCTGTGCTCCTGTTTTATAGTCGGAGAGAGCGGTGACCTGAAGTGAGCTCACTGGCTGATTGGCCGTGACCTGCTGTGGCTGCACTTTGAAGCTGCCTTGGGAACAAAGGCGCTGACTCCAGGTGCAGCCTAAAGCTGGCATTCAGACGTATTGGGAGTATCGAAGGGGGCACCAGAGGCCAACTCCAGCCCATGCTTGAGCTCTCATTTGGAGTTTGCCCCAAAGTGGGGTTTGGTAGTCGTGATCTCCCTGTCCTCACCAGCGTTCAATCAACCTCTGCTGTGAGGGAGGGGAGATCGGCAGAGGGGCCTTCACACCGAGCAAGCCAGGCTTCTTTGAGATGCCGGGCCTCAGTTTCCATTGTGAGATCGTTATATTCACAGCTGACTGCAGGTGTGCAGGTGCAGGTGTGCAGGGAACACTGTAAGATACCCAGCTCCCCTGAGCCACAGACAGCGGACCACTGTCCTGGACCTCTGAACATCCTCTTACAGGCTGAACGGCAGCAACCCTCGGAGCTTGGCTCCTGCAGAGCATCTGTGCAGGCCCTGCTGCCTCTTTGACTTTAGAGGCGAGTGTCCAGACCATAGACATCTGTCTCTGGGGCTTACCTGGCACCCGGGCTGGCTAATGACAGACACATTGAGTAGCCAGGAACCCCAACATGAACCTGAGGAAAGCAGGACTTGGCGGCAGACACTAGCCTCCTGGAGAGGCAGAATAACCTCAAAGCCGGAGCCCCGCCTTTCACAGCTTCCTAGCGGGAGAGTGGCTGGAGGCCAGGGTGCTGGGGATGCTCATAACTACAACTGTATCATGTTTCTCTAGGCATTTGCCTTTGTTGGGCACCTACTCTGGCAGAAACTTTATACCACTTGCTTAAATACACTTTTAGTGTTTAAATTCTATTATTATTATCATTATCATCATTATTATTATTTATTATTATTATTAATTATTATTATTATTATTACCCTGTGTGTGTGTGTGTGTGTGTGTGTGTGTAGCACAGTGTGCACATGGGGGTTCAGAGAACAAGTTTTAGGAGCCTGTTCCCTCCTTCCACCTTTGCATGAGTTCTGGAGATTGAGTTCAAGTGACCAGACTGCAGGCAAGCACATTTACTCTCCGAGCCATCTTGCCCGATCACGAATGAAATTTTAAACACTTGTTTATTTTTGTAGTGCTAAGGGAGGACCTTGGGCCTTATCCATGCTAGGCAAGTGCTGTACCATCAAGCCAAAGGAGGAGACTTTTTTTTTTTTGAGGCAGGGTCTTTTTATTTGTTTGTTTTCAAGACACTGTTTCCCTGTTGTAGCTCCGGCTGTCCTGGAACTCATTCCATAGACCAGGCTGGCCTTGAACTCACTGAGCTCTGCCTGTCTCTGCCTCCGTAGTACTGGGATTAAAGGCTTGTACCACCACCTCCTAGTGAGAGTGAGGCAGGTTCTTATGTTGTCTAGGCTGGCCTCAAATCTATCCTGTAGCCAAGGATGACCTTGAACTCCTGACCCTTCTGCCTCCACCTTTGAAATACAGAGGTTACAGGTGTGCACCACCATATCCCGTATATATGGGGATGGAGCCCAGGGCTTGTGCGTGGTAGGCAAGCATTTGACCCACTGAGCTGCATTCCGTTCCTGATCGGATCATTCTTGAGATTCGACCTCCTTTCATGAGACAGAAAGCCAGGGTTAGGGAGGGAAGAGAAACTTGGTTGGAGTCACACAGAGCCAGAGTTTCAGTCCGGAGCCATGGCACTCAGAAACCAGTGAACATTCTCAGTGTCCTGGACAGGGGAGTGGACAGAGTGCAGGCTTGACGCTGGAGTCCCAGTCCTGACTCCGTTTTTTGACTACTCTCTTCCCACTGTTTACCATGTTTTTTTTTTTTTATTAAAACAAACAATAAAAAATGTATATCTGGGTATCATTTTGAGTGAAGGTCAGAGGACAACTTTTGGGATAGGTTCTCTACTTCCACCTGTGGAGCTTGCTGAGGCTCCGTTCACTCCAGACGACTCTTCCGCCGCAGCCCCCTGTTGCTTGCTCCGCGGGAACTAGGAGAATCCGCGCACACCTCTGAATCTGGCTTATGTGTGTTCCACGGACTGAATCCAGATTGGCAGGCTTAAGCGGCTAGCACTTTGACCTGGAGCCGCCTCCCTGGCTCTTACCTGTCTCAGCTTCGATTCCCTGTCTCCCAGGCTCACGCCTCTCCTCTGTGAGGCTAGGCAGGGCAGTAGGAAAGGCCCAGGATTGGGAATCCAGCAGGTCTGTTACCGCCAAGCCTGGGGAACACGCGGGAGTGACATGTAGGAGGAACAACAGAGGCAAAGCTGGGCAGGTACGAGGACCTTTCAGGGCTTCCTGAGTCAGAAGGGAGGAGGCCTGACCTGAGCTGCCTTTTCCTTCGGGGATTTACCCAAAGGTTGTCCTTGCTCTGACTCACCCTCCTCTTCCAAATTTCCAGGCCCTACTAAGGGTTTGCTCATTGGTATCTCCTAAGGGCCCTTCTGTGAGCCACAGATCCCACAGCCCCATGTGCAGTCCATAGCATGCTGCGTCCACCGACAGCAGCATCACTGTCTTTGACTAAAGCTCTAGCTGTGCCCCTTGCCTGCTGGGTGACCCTGGGCATGTTGCATCACCTCTCTGTTTCTTCATCTGCTGATGGACAATAGCAGTTTCTTGCAGGACTCTCCAGGGGATTAAATGAGGTTGTGCTTCTAAAGCAGCAAGCCGCAATGCCTCAGAGAACCAGCCAGCCAGGACATGCGCCGTCATGCACATCATTATTGTGATGTGTGAGTCCCCGGGGTGGAGTGGGGAGGCAGGGACTTGGGGCTCGATGGTGCCTGTAGAATGAATCTTCAGCCCTTCTATAAAATCAATAATAATCTAAATAGAGCATTCAGTGGGTGATCATAGCCAATTCTGACCACCCTGGAACACGGGCTTTATTAGACCCTCTTTGCAGACTTTACAAGTGAGGCTGGGTGGGGAGTGGCTGCCTGCCTAGAGAGTACTTGTATGTTGGTGGGGGTCCTAATCCTGGCCTGTTGTGCCCTTTCTGGTGGTCCAGACACCCCTTTGCTCCCTCCTGGTCCCTTTCACATTCCCAAGGAGTGGCCACTTCTAGGCCACTAGGGTGACAGAGTGTGAATATGATCTGTCAGTTATTTCGTGAGTCCTGGGCCCTGTAATACGGACACACGTGTGTATGCACATAGGTGCACATGTAGGCTCCCAACTTCCACAGCTGCCTTGTTCCTCTGGGTCCGCAGAGGAGTGTCTGACTGTCTGACCACTTTTGTAGTGAGCCTGCAGAAGTCCCTGCTCTATTGGGGTGGGGGCCGTCACTCTCATTGATTTCTTGGTTTTACCCATGTGGCTGTCAGCACCCAGCAGTGGAATGGGGCTGAGAAGCCTCCACCCATCCCGTGACCTGGCACAGTGAACTGGCAGAGGAACCAGCATCAGGTACTGCTGGCAGGAGTACTTGACACAGGCAGCCCAAGCCCTCTAGTTTGTTCCTTATCCATCAGCGCCCTACCGTCCCTCCTACCCACTCCTGGAAGCTCCTGGAGAAAAATGAGGAAAGAAGATGGAAGGCGGAGAGTGGGAGGAGACACGCAGCAAGGGGGAGGAGACATACAGCATGGGGGAGGGGACACGCAGCACGAGGGAGGAGACATGCAACAAGGGGGAGGAGACACGCAGCATGGGGGGGAGGGGACACGCAGCAAGGGGGAGGAGACATACAACATGGGGGCGGGACACGCAGCATGGGGGAGGGGCCATGCAATATGGGACTCTGGGTCATTCTGAGGACCCTGTGGCTGGGGTGTGCCCAGGCCAGCTTGAAAAGGTGCTTTTGGTTCTGGACTGGATCATCTGCCACTGGACTCAGCTTAGCCCTAGAGACCGCCTGTGCCATTTCTCAGTGTCTAACATGAGAGCAGGTGGCCCTTGGGTTGGGGCAGTTCCCCAGAGAATGGGACCAGGAGGGACCAGACATCCAGGTGGTCACGGGGAAGGCTGAGTTAACTTGGGGCTCAGAGTAGGCCAGCCCAGCCCAGAACCAAGCCTGGACCCTTGGGGAGGTTCAGTCACTCAATCATTTCTTCACTCATTCATTCTACACAGAGATCTGCCTGCCTCTGACTCCTCGGTGCTGGGAGTAAAGGCATGTGTCACCACACCTGCTAACTCCTTATGGAGAACTTCATCAGTGTCCTGCAGGCCCCAGCTCAGCCCTGGACACATAGCAGTGAACAGATGGTGTCAAAACCCCTCCCCATGGACATTCTAAGGGAGACAGACCGAGAGAGAGAGGGGGGGGGGAGAGAGAAACAAAACAAAACACCAAAAACAGGGGAAAAAAAAACCCTACATAATAAGAAAGGAACATATGTTGTTATCAGGAGTGTTAAGTACCAGAGAGAAAAACAGAGCAGAGAAGGGAGATGGGTGGTTATTTTGTTTTTCATTTATAAATAGGTGTCCAAGGAAGGTCTAATGGAGAAGGTGCCATCTGAACAAAGATTGAGGGAGGTGGTACCTCTGGGAGATGAGGCATTCCAGGCAAAGATTAAAGCCAGGAGCCAAGGCCCAGAGTGGGATCTGGGCTGGCACAGTCAAGAGGTGGTGAAGCACTAGCACGGCAGGAGGAAGAGCAGGAGCCAGGTGGTAGCAGATGAGCTCCGGGAGGAAGTGGGGCCAGATGGTGAGGACCCTGGATGCTGAGGTCGGCTGGATTTGGGGAGGGGCAGGGCAGCAGCGGGGAGCAGAGGCGGCTGTTGAAGAGAATCTAACAAGCCCTATCTATTGGATGATGGGTATGTGGAGAGAGCATCGAGGGTGTTGGTGTTGACGGAGACTCTTCTGGCCAACTTGCCAGTCTGGCTGGACCCTAAAGGAGTCTGGAGACCTAAGGGTGGGCTGGCTGGGACAAGGAGCAGGAGGGTGTAGGGGGTGGTTACTGTCCATGCTAAGGGGCAGGCTCTAGCATGGCAGCCCATGGTAGATTACCGCTGGGGTTTTCTGTTTCTGTACCTCAGAAGTTCCCGAGTCCCATCCCTGGGGATCCTGGTTCTGCTTTGGATGGGGGTTGGCTTAGGGCTGCACATGAGCTGGTGTAGATCTCCGAGTGCCTGCACGTCCGCCCCTCCCTAGGTGCTGGCTCCCCTCTCACCCACCTTGCTCCGCCTCAGCACCCAGACTCCCATGAACTCCACAGACCAGTCTTTGCTCTCCTGGACTTGACACTCCTGTACCTGGGCCCACAGTCACTTTTCTACATTATGGACCAGTGGATACTCTTAATTCTTCCAAGTTTAGGATAATCACAACAAGGTGTGGCCACATGTGGTTTGATAGTTAAACACTTCTTATTTCATTTAAAATTATGTCACAAAGGCTGGGGCTATAGCTCAATTGGTAGACTGGTTGCCTAGCATGAGCTATACCTGGGTTCCGTCTCCAGTGTCATTTAAAACAGGCGTGGTGGCATACACCTGTAACCTCAGCACTCGGGAAGTAGAGGCAGGAGGATCCAGAGTTCAAGGTCATCCTTTGCTACACAGCAAGTTAGAGGCCAGTCTGGGCTACATGAGACCCTGTTTTGAAAACAACTTAATTAAAAAATATTTTTGCCAGTCTTTAATCCCAGCACTTGGAAGGCAGGGTCAAGTAAATCTCTGTGAGTTCAAGGCCAGTCTTGTTTTATATAGTAAGTTCCAGGCCAGCCAGGACTACAAAGTGAGATATTGTCTCAAAGGAGAGAGAGAGAGAGAGAGAGAGAGAGAGAGAGAGAGAGAGAGAGTGTGGGAGGACCAGTATTCACAAACCTTCTGGTCAGTTGTGCTTTTTACACTGGACAGCCCAGGGCTTCTCCTCACCGACCTCTCTAGCCTCACACAGTCAAAAAGCCACAGGGGTTTTTTCTGAGGCCACCCTCCTCATCTTCACAGTGCACTAACTTATGGGTAGAGGTTCATTTCTTCTGAGTTCCAGGAATGGAGGGTGAAGGGGCAGGCTCCATGCTGCTGAGCCCCGGGAGAGAGGCAGGTCAGACAGCCTTTACACCTAGGCAGAAAGGGAAAGGCTGCGCAGTGGGAGGTGTGGAGCAGGGGTGGGGTGGGCAGGCTGTGTGTGAGTGACAGGGGAAGGCTGCAAAAACAGCTGATGCAACTATGGAGGGGATCGTACACCCGGCTAGTGTCTGCCTTTGTTGTGAGGGCCGTCGAGTGCTGTGTAAAGTTTCTAAGCTACAGAAAGACTCACTTTGTAGCAAGGCGAATGTGTGAAGTGTGGCGTGGAAGAGTGGGTACCGAAGCGTTGGCCTTAGCCAGGTGAGAGATGAGATCCATCCTCCGGTGATGGGGCGGGAACAGGAAGTATCATGGGAGCCGGTGGATCGAGCTGCTTGCTCAGTGGAGCCAGGACTGCTTGCCGAAACGCCCATCAGCTACCTCGGTCGGCCTCCCACCCAGATGGGCTCCTCCTACAGTCTCCTAGGCTTAGAAAATACCTCTACCCTGGGCTCATTCTCCCTCACATTGGTGTCGTTCCCACAACAGCTTGATTCTAGCTCTCTAGTTTCTCCCTAGTATGGTCTTTCTTCTCTACCAGTGCGGCCTCTACCCAAGGCTGGACTGACTCTTCGGGCCTGGACTAGGGCTGATGGCTTGTCCTGACCCTCCTCTCCAGCTTCACACTGCTGAAAAGCCACAGGGATCCTTCTGGGGCCTCCCTCTTCATTCTCACAGTACACTGACTTGTGGGGCAGTGGTTCACTTCCTCTGTAGCCCACAGTTCGCAACAGCAGCCTTGCCTTGTGCTATGCTCAAGGTATACTGAATACACACACACACACACACACACACACACACACACACACACACACACACGGCTATGCCAGGGGCCCAGGGCTAGACAAGGCCTTCTGGGGACCAGGAGCAGCAGGCCTGAGGCAGGGGTGGATCAGACCCATTGAGGGAAACTTCTGGTACTCTGCTATTTCATTGCTCTAGGATGGTGGCTCAAGGTGGGTTGTGGATGAGCCTGACCGGGTCACAGAGTTGTATCCTGGCGACCTGTGAGGACCTCGTTTTTGTTGTTGGTGATGGTGGTGGGTTTTTGTTGTTGTTGTTGTTTTGTTTTTTGTTTTTAACTCACTCTGTAGAGCAGGCTGGCCTTGAACTCACAGAAATCTGCCTGCTCTGCCTCCCGAGTTCTAGGATACTGGGACTAAATGTGTGCTACCATTGTCTGTTTTTTTTGGTTTTTTTTTTTGGTGAAGACCACGTTTTTTAAAAACATCATTTTAAATACAATTTACATACTGTAACTTTTTGTTTCTTTTTTCAGTTTTTTGTTTGACTAATAATTATATATATATTCAGTCATATGATTACAATGATAATGTTACTTTCTTTGCCAATTACATGTGCAGATACAATTAGCTCAGGCTGGTCTTGAATTCAGAATCCTTGCCTCAGTGTCCCAAATGCTGGGTTTCCAAATCTGCGTCAACACTTCTGGCTCCACATCTTTAATCACTGATTTATTTTTATTTTTATATACATTGGTGTTTTACCTGCATATATCTGTATGAAGGCGTCGGATCTCCTGGAACAGGAGTTACAGACAGTTGTGAGCTGCCATGTGGGTGCTGGGAATTGAGCCTGGGTCCTCTGGAAGCGCAGCCAGTGCTCTTAACCAGTGAGCCATCTCTCCAGCCACCCTGGATTCACGTCTTTAAAATGTGCGATTTGGTGGCTTTTAAGTATTTCCAGAGTTACACTGTTGTCCCAGCACTGACTACTTCCAGAATATTTTAATCATCCCCCAAAGAAACCCTGAACTTATTAACAATCTTTCCTCTTCCTCTTTTCCCTAATCCTAGCCTGACCACCACTGATTTACTTTCTGTCTCTGTGGTTTTGACAGCCTTAAATATTAAATAAAAAAAAGAAAGAAAGAAAGAAAAGAACCAGACCATCTGTGTCCCTTTGCGTCTGCCTTCTTCAACGCAGCATGCTTTCAAGGTCCACCCAGGAAGTAGCATGCGCTGGTACTTCATGCCTTTTCGCAGCTCACTAGTAGTCTAAGGAATGGACTGACCACCGTCCGGCTGGAAGTGAACAGTTGAGCTGTTTCTATCTTTTCACCGTTGTGAATGCTGCTGCTGTAAAAGTTCCTGCACAAGTTATAACTCGGAAACATGTCCTTTCCCAGCCTCCATCCTTCCCCATCTGCCTTCCTTCCTTCCTGAATGTGTGTGTGTGAAAATGCAGAAGCCAGACTTTGGCATCAAGTGTCTTCCTCAAGAGTGTTCCACCTCTTAAAAAAGATATCAAATATGTATTCGTATGTGCAGGTACATGCATGCCAGGGCACTTATGTGAAGCTTGGAGAAACATGGATGTTGGTCTTCATCTCTCACCTTATTGAGACAAGAACTCTTGTTGACCACTGAGTAGGCCAGGCTAGCTGGTCTGTAAGCTTCTGGGGTTGTCCTGTCTCCACCTCCCATCTCACCATAGGAGAGCAGGGATCCCAGATGCGTGCTGTTGTCTGGCCGCTCTGGGGTTTTGAATTCAGGTCATCATGCTTATGAGGCAAGGGTTTTACCCACTGAGCCATCTCTCTCTGCAGGATCTCACTGGGTAGCCCCGGCTGAGTGCTGGGATTGCAAATGTGTGCCACCATGTCTGGTTGTATGCCTACTTCTTTTAAGCGTCTACGACCGGGAGTGGGGTTGTTGTGATACAGGGTACTGTTGTGGTGACTGCCCCATTTTACACTCCCAGCAGCGACACACGAAGATTCTGGCTTCTCCACATGTCCACCAGCACTTATTATTTCCTATCTTTTTTGATAACAGCCTTCCCAGTGGGAATGAAATGATGTTTCTTTGCATTTTGACCAATCAATAATCATGTTTATTGACTATTCGTATACTTTCTTCTTTTTTAAAATCAGAGTGTTAATGTAGCCCAGGTTGGCCTCCAACTTGCTATGCAACTAAGGAGGACCTTTAATCCCAGCACTCGGGAGGCAGAGGCAGGCGGATCTCTGTGAGTTCGAGGCCACCCTGGTCTACAGAGTGCATTCCAGGACAGCTAGAGTTACAACAGAGAAACCCTGTCTTGAAAACCAAAAACAAAACAGAAAAATTCTTATTACATTTATTTATTTATGTGTGTATATCTGTGGGTGCTGCAAATCACCCATATCTGAGGGTGATCTCCTGTGTGGAGATCAGAGGACAACTTGAGCTTACAGGAATTGGGTCTTGCCTTCTGCCATGTGTGTCCAGGTGCCTGAACCCAGGTCAAGCTTGTTGGCAAGTGCCTTGCTTAATGAGCCACCTTGCCTGTGACCTTGAACTTTCAGTCCTCCTGCCTCCCTCTCCTGAGTGTTGGGATCACAGGTGTGCACTACACCACTGAGGACCCCACTCAGGGCTTTGTGTCAGGCCAGCACTCTACCCACTGAGCTACGTTGCCAGCACCCATTTGTATGTCTTCTTTGGAGAAATAGTTCTACACACTCTTTGCTTGTTATAAAAGTGGGTTGCTTGTCCTTTTACACTACTATAAGGGTTTTGTATATTTGTATATTTCTGGGTACAAGTCCTTACCAGGGGAAAGGAGCTGGGATGCCAGGCCAACCAGCAAGGCCTTTGGAACCAGTACTGGAGCCTCTAGGGTGTGGCCTCAAGGTCTTTTCTGGGAACATGGACAACTGCCCCGAGAACCTCTGTCTCTAGATACCAGTACTTCCAGGCCCTACAGTGTCCCACTCTCCCAGGCCTGTGAAGGCTGAGGATGGGAGAATAGCCTCCTTCCAGGAGGCCTCAGAGATGATGCCACCTGCTCCCTGCCTGCCATGACACCACAGCCACCCCTCTGTTAGATCAGCTGCCACCGCAGCCCAGAGGTCAAGCCCAAGGCCTCCCAGGAGGCAGCCAAGAAGAGGCCCAGGAAGGGAGCCTGCCAGGGCAGCCGCAGCCCCCAGTGGCCAGGCCCTCCCTTTCCCTGCTTAGTTAAACTTTCCTGAACTTTCCACAGTTTGTAAGCTGAGCTTCTATAACTTTGAGCACCAAGGGAAATGTAAAAAAACAAACCCCAACCACAGCCACTGGCTGATTCAGCTCATGCATTTGGGAGATTTTTTTTTTTCTTTCTCTGTGGCTACTCAGGGCTAGGAGCCCAGCTGTAAACACAGGAGCTTACTGACTCTGTCATGTGGGTTGCCAACAGTTTGGGCTGACGGTCCCCTTGCATTGTGGCTGTGATTCCCTGTGGCTCATCAGTAGGTGGCCCTTCTGTGGTTCTGGGTTCTCGGGTCACCTCATAGCAAGATGACCCAGATGCTGCCCGCCGGACACAAGAAACTAAGTGGAAGATGGATTTGATTCAAACAGAGGAGACTCAGGTGCAGCTCCAGGTCCGAGGAGCCACCTCTGCATTCTTGGGAGGGGTCTACGTGTAAGAGAACTCTGAATTGTCCTTCAGGGGAGGTTAGGCGTTTAAAAAGGCAGCAGGAACATTCCGGGCTGAGGATCACATGAACTGGGCTCGCATCCCTGGAGAGATCTGCTGAGGGGAACCCTACAGCCAGCCAAAGCGCTACACCGGCTGAGGACAGCTATCTGAGGGTGGGAAAGAAGTAGATGGTGAGAGGAGAGCCCCCGAGGCTGACTAACCCTGGACTCACCAGGACAATTTTTATGGCTCCACCACATTTCCCCAGTGGTGCTCCCGAGTGTTAAGGAAGCCTCCATGCCCCGCTGTAGTGTTTCCTGGCCCCTGGGTCCCCCAGCCTCTGTCCTCAAGATCCTGTGACTGCTGGCCCCTCTCCCAAGAGAGCTTCTGGGTTGAGACAGCACATTCTGCTTTTGTAGGATCGGGCCTCGGGCTCGCTCCTGTCTCCCGCAGCGCCCCAGCTGGGCCTGCCACCCGCCACCTGCCACCCGCCCACGTGGATCCCCCTCTGCCCCTGCTGGCGCCGAGGAGGCTTTGGCAGGCTCTGGGCCCTGAGGCCTCTCTGCTCAGTGATTACGCAGCAGCCGGTGGGCTCCGGAGCCAGAGAGAAAGATTTATTGTGGTTTTTAGGGGGCGTTTAGGAGCCGACGTGATAATGTCTGTGAACGCACTTTGTAAACTGTAGCGGGGGAGTGCCATGTGCAGGCGAGGGGCGGGGAGCTCAGCCCCCACATGACATCCTGGGGCTTAGCTGGGAAGCCCCCTCCAGTTCAGAGAGTGGGTGGGCTGGAGAAGTCCCACTGGGCTCTTTCGAGGGGGAATTCTAGGCTGTATCTGAGGAAGTCTTAGGCTTGCAGAAGCCTTCCTGTGTCACCAGGCAGCCATGGAATGAGCAGTGAGCCAGAAAACTGCCCAAGTCCCTCCCTAGCCCCAAAAGCCCTGTTGCACTGAGGATACTTCCTGGTGCTGAGTGGCAGGGACTCCTCTGAAATCCCTCTCCCCGGTTCTACGGTTGTGGGGTGCCCCCTTTCCTGGGCTGTCCCCTAGGAATGGGAGCTGCACACAGGAAGTGAAACATCACTCTCCCACGCTGCTGGCTTAATGTCACCACCTGAGGATTGTTTTGTCGTAAGAATTACTCGTTTTTATTTTATGCATATGTGCATGTGCCTGAGCGACTGTATGTGCAGTGCATAGGTGCAGGTGTCCCAGAGGCCACAAGAGGGCGTCAGATATCCCAGAATTGGCGCTATAGGCAGTTGTGAGCTGCCCTGTGCCAGGAACTGAATCCAGGTCATCTGTAAGAGCAGCATGTGCTCTTAACCACTAAGCCATCTCTCCAGCCCCCATTTGAAGATTCCTACTCCATTACAAATATTCACTGAGCACTTACTATGTGCTTGGCACTGTTCTGCACGTTGGAGGTAAAGTAAGTACAGCAGGGAATCAAGACATACTGAAGCCAGGGATGGTAGCCCACCTCTGTAATTCCAACATTTGGAAGGCAGAGGCAGGAGGATGAGGTGTTCAAAGTCATCTTTTGCTACAGAATAAGCTCAAGGCCAACCTTGGAGACATGAGACCCTGTCTCAAATGAACCCCAAACAACAAAAAGAAGGGTAGACTTGAACACTTGGACTCCTGGGTTCTGGGGAAAGATGATTATAAATAATGATGTTACTATAGAGATAGTAAAACCGAAGATTTGGGGACAATAGACCCAGAGGGGTCAGGAGCGCCATCTATGGCGTTTTTGCTTTCCTCTTTCCAGATGGGACCCCTTCCATGGTCTCAGAACAATCCTGAGACCTTGGAGGCCCTGCTGGTTTCCCAATCACCAGCCAATACCTACTACCAAGATCTGCAGCCTAGACAGCCTTGGGGCCTCCCAGAGATACTCAAAGGTGCTGTCCAGGTGGTTCAAGGCTCGACGAAGGAGACCTGTCTGCAGCTGCTCTGGTATTCGAGTGCCCATCTCTCCTCCAGTGCAGACCAGGCTCACCTCCTGGACTTGACTGTGCAGCCAGTCCTGCTCTGAGGCAGAGGGGCTGCCCCTTCTGGGCACTGAAGGAGTTCTGGCTGAGGTCCCCACTGTAAGAGTTAGAATTGTCTGTACTGAAATGGAAGCTCTGAGAAGGTCAGAGCAGGGCAGCACCGGAAGAGGCAACTGCTGCAGATGCTGCGGTGCTTGCATTTGGACAATGACCTGCTCAGAGGACACGATCCTGCAAGTGAGGGATTTGAACATAGGTCTGTCTCATTATATTCTATTTTCAAAGCAAAACCTCTTGGTCTCCTGAGGACAGTAAAGTCTCATTGAAGTTGGGACTGAGTAACAGCAGGCAGGGGAATGCCAGTGGGTGTTACTAGTGCCCGGTGCTACTCTAAACAAGGACCCCAGATTTAATCTCTACACCTCCTGGTAAGGTGGGGACCGTCACCAAAAGCCTCATGTACAGTCAGAATCACTGAGGTCCACACTGGCTGGTGCAGTGGGGGCTGGGATGGGAATCCTTACTGCCAGTGCTCATAGCTGTCCCCTTTCCCAAATCTTGAGCTTAACTACCCAGTTGTGCTGAGGACTCTGCATGCATTGTCGTCCCATGACAGGCTTATTACAATCACGTAAGGAAATTGGGCTTATGATTGGCACCTACACATTTTAAGAGAGAAAGCAACTGAAGCCCTGAACCAGTCAGTCACAACTGAGAGGTTGGGAAATCAGCGTTTAAATGCAGGGTAGCCCAACTCTGAGCCCGTGTCCTTCATCTCCTGCTTCTCCTTCTCCCTGGCAGCCTGCTGTCTTGCTTGATGCTCCTAAAACCTACAAAAACTTATTCTTTGAGAGGCTGTTCTCCAAGCAATGGTCACAATGAGGCCTAATGAAGTTTTGTAAACTGTGTCGGACTCCTAGCTGTTGAGCCAGGCTTGCCTCCTGGCCCTTTCATGGAGAAGGGTACCTACGGAGCTGTGGTGTCCAGAGGGTGGTTGAGGAGGTGGGGACAGGGTCTTGAGCATTTGCCGTGGTTGTGCATGGCTCCATGAGGGCCATGGAACTGGCTCCTGGGTACAGGCTCCCACCTGCGTGTCCTGCATCCCAGGCAGCCCTAACCGCGAGGGCCGAGCTGTACATCCAGCCCTCGGGAAGATCTCCCTTCCTTGGCTGGCTGAACACTCTGCCAGGGATGGGTGTGGGGGATGCAGCTTAGTATTCTACCAGCCTTGTGGTTTTGAGAGTACCCTGTCTCACCTGTTTTATTTCTGCAAAATGAGATCCTTGTGGCGGTAGGTTTGTGACATATTTTTCAAAAACTTGTCTCTGCTGGCTGGAAAGGGGCAGTTCTCGGGAGGTTCTTTGTTACTCCTCTGCCCCAAAGTGGCAGAATAAAAGAACCGAAGATTCCTGCCTAGGGGGCTCACAGAGCTGCACTGGTCTGGATCTGTGAACTTACATTAGTCTCCAGAGACAGCAGCTAGCGCTACTCTCAGACCCTGTGGTCCCGAGGCCTGTAAGTGGCCTCATGTAGACCCGGATAGCACAGCTGGGCCTTCCCAGATGGTCCTAGACGTTCCCCAGGTGGGTTGTTTCTGAGAGGGACTGGATGCCAGTCTGAGGGCAGCGGCAGTAGAGAGAGGCCCAGAAGCCTTGGCAGGGGGGTTAAGGTGGAGAAAAAAATGAAGCGTGTAGATCATTAGCTTTCTTGGTTGGCGGGAGCGCCCTGAATGAACATTTGGGGTTTTAAAAATGAACCTCAGCTGCAGGGACTGGTCCCGGGCCTACCACGGCCCGAGCGGGCGGCCTCCTGGAATCCCAAACCCAGCCACTCTTCGGTTGCGGCTCAGCCAACACTTACTGCGTGCCTACTGTGGGCTAGGCCTAGAGCCAGGATGGAGGTAGAATCCAGCCAGAGAGCAGCAGCCCTGCGGTGACAGGCAGCCACAGAGCCGGTGATGCCAGCCTGTGAGGAAGCAGGCAGGAGGGGCAGGCGCCACCAACTCCTGGGGGGCTGTGGGCACTGGGAGGGGGAATCAGCAGTGCGGAGTCTTACAGAAGGCCTTAATGGGGCAGGCAGCCTCCAGAGAGGGTCTGCGAGGGCTCTGGGATTTGCAGGTTGGCAGGAGTGCGTGGTTAGGGGCCGGCAGGTGGGCCTGGTTGGGACTGAGGGCAGCTGCAGGCCAGTGTTGTCTGCCCAGACCTCTGCCAAGAGACACTGCAGGATGGGGAGGCATCGGCCCCAGCCTTCTCTTTTCTAAACTGCGTGGATATGTGGATTTTTTTTTTTATGAGAAAAGCTCCCATTTTTAAATGATGGGAATTAATTCTAATTAAAAAACAACAACCACCACCACCGCGTCAAACCAAGCATGGCTTCGGGCTGGATTGGGTGCGTGGGCCAAGAGTTTCTGCTCTCCGGTTGCAGTGGTGATGGGGGCACCGGGTGGAGCTGCCCGGTGGAAGGTGGGGCACTGCAGGGGGGCGGGTCCCCCCTCCGGCGGCGCCAGCGCGCGGGGGGCTGGGCGCGGGTGGGCGGGGGTGGAGCGCCCCCCCCCCAGCCCTGCGCGCCGCGGCCGCCCGCCGCCTCCATCCGGGCCTCTCCCCACCTCCCGCCCGCCCCCGCCCGCGCCCCTCCCCCGCCGGCGCACGGCGCCCGCGCCCCTCCTCCGCCCGCCCTCCGCCCGCTCTCCCCGGCTCCCTCCCGGTCTCTCTTAAGTGCCATCGAGGGGCGCCGGGAATTGCAGCCAGTAAATCGCGCCCCACCACTCAGCCGCGGGGCCACCGCAGCGGCGCCGCCCGCGCCCCGCCGGGAGCCCCGCGCCGCCCGCCCGGGCGCCTCTCCGGGGCCCGCGAGGCCCGCCCCCACCCGCGCGGCACTGCGCAGGGCCTGCCCCCGGGCCGGCCGGGGCGCGCGGGGGCCCGCGCTGGAGGCGAGGACGCGGCGGCCGCGGGGCGCACGGCCCGGAGCGCGCGGCCCGCGCCCCCGCGCGCCCTGCCCGCGCCCGCGGCCCGCGCTCCGGAGCCCGGCCCCGCTGCCCGGGCTCTCCTGCGGGACCGATGCCGGCCCACCGGCCGCCAGGGTAAGCGGGCAGCGGGGCGCGGCGGGGAGGCGGGAGGGGGGCGCCCGGCGCCCGCCCAGCGCCGGCGTCTGGCACGTGGGGGCGTCCCGAGTTCCCTCTGGAGGCTGGACAGGTGGCGACGACGCGGGGGTGTGCTGCTCGGAGGCTGGCGCTTAGCTGCGTGCCTACTGTGCGCGCGATGGACTGGAGTAAGGGACGTTCGTCCCCATTGTACGGATGAGAAAACGGAGGCCGTAAGGGCAGATGACTGGCCCTTGGTCCCCAGTTAGGGAACTGGATGAGCCAGGATTAGACCCCACGGTTGCTTAACACCAAAGCCACAGCAGGCACACACAGGCAACAGTGAGCGTATGAATATTTCATTGTCGAAAAGAAGGGAAAAAAATATCATCCATTGTCCTGCTACCATAATGCAGCCACTGTAAGCGTTGGGCTCTTTATTTAGGCCTTGTTCTTTCTCTTTTACATGACAGTATGCTTTGGGGTCAATGGGACCCTGGTTCCTTCTGACGTTGCCTAACCTGAGGCCTGAGTCTCCCTCCAGCCTAGGGAAAAGAGGTTGCCCTCAGGGTTGCAAAGGGGTTAGAATCAGGGTGGGAGGAGATGGGGGGAGGGGCTGGGGGAAAGGGGCACCCACCGGGCAGGTCACATAATACCTAGTAAGTGCAGGGCCAGTGCCAGCCTTAGAGACTGGGAGGTGGGCAGCCTAGTCTGTGCTCTCAGCAGGACAGCCCCCAGCAGTGCTGGACAGGGAGGTACCTCTGGGTCTACATTTGCCCTTGCTGGCTCCTCACTAGTCCCCTACAGAATCCTCCCCTCTAGGAAATGACCTACTCAAAGAGCAGAAGTCCCATTCTGTTCACAGTTGAACCTGGAGCCAGTATTTAGGTCTTGATCTCTCCCAGGCTGGGTCAGGCATTTGGGGCCTGCTGGAAGCCTCATAGGCCCAATTCCTTACCTGTTCCAGGCCTGTACCCCCTTCCCCACCCAGTTCCTAAACTGGAACCCCCAGGCCTCTAGCCTGCCAGACATCCCATAGCTGCTGTCCATTCGGTCCTCCATGAAGTTCCAGCTCTGCCCCAAGACAGTCTTTTTCTTTTCCCTCTGACCCAGACATGCCTGTCCTCTTCCCTTGACTATCATCTGGGACACCATTACCAAGGCATCTTTTAAGATGTAACTCGGAGCAGGTGGACTGAAGTCAGCTGTCCACAAATCTAAAGTAGGCCAAACTCTGAGAGTCCCCTGAGGCTGGGCTTCTCAGCTTCTTCTGCCCACTACCAGCCTAAAGCCCTGTGAGCCACTTGTCCTCTGCTCTTGGGTCTTCTCTGCCTAAGAGAGCCCACATCCCTGCATCCCACCCCTGTCTAGCCTCAGTGCCCAGCTGTGTCTGCCCCGGCCCCTTTTCCATCAGGCAGGTGGAGTGGGTGCACCCTCCCAAAGGTACCCCAGCTCTTGGCAACTCCTTCCTTAAGGGTGCCTAAAGAGTGGTAAGATGCTTCCAGGTCTGTCTTCACTCAGCAGCCCGGGAGCTCCAGGAGAGGTTGATGAGTCTGCAGGGTCCAGCCAGGGCCGGACTCCTGTAGCCAGCTTCATGGTCTTTGAGGAATGCACTTGAAGAAGAGCAGAGAGGCTCTCACACTTTTGGAGGGTCAGTGAGGTGCAGAAAGCGTGCCCCTTTTGGGGGCTTGGGCTCCTGTTGTGGAGGGTGCCCGTTTGAGGAGCCAGGACTGATTTGGCTGCCAGTCACCCTCAGTCCTCCAGGACGGGTGCCCTCCTGGTCCTCTGCCACCTGTATTTGCTGGGGGAGGTGGTAATGGTAGGTACTAAGACTAAAGACCTGTTCCAGGGACCACCAGCTCCCTCTGCCTATCAAAACCCACCCCCAATGTCCTCCTCAGGAGCAGGGAGAGTTATGTCAGGCCCTCTGGCTGGGCGCCAGGGCTCCCCATGGAACTATAAATTGACCTGTCGGGAGAGGGAAGAGATTAATGTCGGCCATCTTCATTAGCGCGTCCCCCGGGGTGACGGCGTCTGCCCTGAGCTGGCTGATTGGAGAGGGTGAGAGGTGGGGGCTAGCCCCCTCCCCAACAAAAAGGCAAGGGCAGAGGCCAGGGCCTGCCAGAGAGCCTTGGCCTCCTCCCACTGCTTGAAGGGCCGTCCCTGTGGCCTCTGCCTCTGGCAGCAGGCACACGCTTTGATGGAGGACCCGTGTGCTAATTGGGGGCAGAGATGCGCGGCCCACAGCTCCGCAGGGCTCCCAGGCTGACACCACCAGCTCAGCGGCATCGAAGGGCCTTCATTAGAGGCTTTTCCCCTGACCAGAAAGGAGCCCGCTGCGGGCTGTGGGGGGGCTCCCCTCCTTCCCTTTCCCCTCTACTTTCCTCTCCCCTCCCCCTTCCCTTTATTGCGTTGATGATGGAGAAGGAGGCGGCTTTGGCATGTGGAAGAGATGATGAAGGATTGGAGGAGCCATCTGAGTTTGAGACCTTGTATGTTCTGGTGGCTCCGACCTTGGTCTAGGCCTTCCACTGCTCTGCACTTGAGGGTCCTTGTCTGAGGCTGGAGTGTGGTTGTCCCCCCATGGGGTGTGGTGGGGGTGGGGATCAGATCAGAGAACACTGTGTGGAGGCATGTCTTATAAAATGTGGATGGAGCAGAGGCCCAGGCTGTGTGCATTTGAATCCTGTGAGGTCCAGCGCTCTCTAAGCCTCAGTTTCCTGGTTTGACAATGGCTGAGGACCAGGGTTAGTTTCTTGCATTAAGAGGACCTTTCAGTGGACAGAAGCTGAGCCTGCTCACTGAGCAGACTGCCCTGGGGCATGACTGCAGCTGCAGGAGGAGTGGCTTTGGTTTGTCCATCCCTTACTTGCCCAGAACAAGCTCCTGTCCCAGGCTCTTACCCCACAGTGGTGGCCTTACCCTTTGACACCCCTCTGGAGAAATAGACCCAGGAACAAGTAACCAGGCTTCATGAATGGCTAGATGCCCCCAGAAAGACCTCCCTAGACAGGGGGCAGCCTGGAAGGTTCTGAAAGCACTGTGGAGGCAGAAATGACTCTGCTTTCTCATGCAGAGCTTGTTTGGACCAGACTCTAATATGGGGAGACCAGCTAGTCACTGAGTTCCTGGCCTGCCTGGCCCCTAGACCTGACTGTCTGTTGGGGGTGGGCAAGTAGGAGATCTTCCTTGAGTGTATAGAGATGGAGAACCCACCCTTGCCCAGTGTCTCCCAGCCCTAAACTGGGATCATGGGCCTCAGGTCTGTGCCTCCTTAGTTCTTAAGGGCATAGGTGAATACCAGGGGGAACCCTTATTGTAGGATAGAAGGCTCCCAACAGTGAGGGACACTTACTTCTTTTCTTTTTTTGAGACAGTCTCATGTAGCTCAGGCTCCTTTGGTACTATATAGTAGAAGATGGCTTTGAACCCTTTCCTGACCTCCTGCCTCCATGGGATTACACATGTGCACCTCCATGCTCAGCTTCTAAGGGTCAGTTTCCAAGGCAGGTAGCTTTGTTCCTGTAAGCCTTAGTGCCCTGGTTTCTGGGTCCTGCAGTGGGGGTCACATGCTAACTCAGGGCAAGCAGAGCAGAGCAGAGAAGGCACTGTTTTTTGTGTCCATTGCTGGCTTCAGGCTGCTTCCCCAATCTCTCTCACATACCTCCCTCCTGGTGACCTTTGCTATTCACAGCACTCTGGAGAAGTGGGGAGCGGGTTGTCTGAACCTCTGTGTCTCTCTGACTGCCAGCTGGGGTACTTAGCACCCACTACACCCTGTGGAATGTTTGAACAAAAGTCCATGCTTTGAGGCTCTGAAACGCCAGCTCTTGGACGGTGACCCTGTAGCCATCCTCGGGCAGAGCACTTGACCTCTCTGTGTCTCTTTTCTCATCTGAAGGCCTGAGATGTCATAGGCTGAAAACTACAGTGCAGATCACACTGGCTGTTAAATGGCCATCCTGTGGGAAGAGAACCCCGAACAGCCCTTACCCAGGAGGATTTGCTATGTGACTTTGGTCTTGACTCTTTGGGGACAGCTTATGTGGGACTGTGTTGTCCACCTGTCCCTACAGATCTTTCTGAGAATACAAATATATAGGAGTGGTGAGAAGGGCTCAGAGGGCTGGGTGGTTTCTGGAACTTTCCTGGCTCTTCATGAGGACCTCCAGGGTTCCCAGCTTCCTCTCTGGAAAATGGGACCAGACACCCGGTTCTCACTGGCCCTTAGCTGTCTAATTGTGTTTAACCTTAATTGTATCCCCAGTGTGCCTGAACGGACTCCAGCCTGATTTCATGGATGTTGGAATAGACTGTCATTGTGACTGTAATATATTAAGATTGCCCTTTGAAAGTCACGTGTTGAAAGACGATGGTGCAGAGGCTCCTATTGTTGCCGCCTGTGTGTGCCCAGCCAGTCCCGCCTGGCAGCCTCCTTGCAGGAGCTGGCAACATGGCTGTCTGCCCCCGCCTTCCCTAGCAGGCAGGAATCACTAACGCGTTAGCAGTTTCATTAAGCCTCTCGCCAGCCTCCCCGCCTCCCTCCCAGCCTCCTCGGTAATTATTTCCCCAACCCTTCCACTCGCAGCTCTCTGGGATTGGCTGAGTAGCCCCCGCAGCCAGGCTGCTGGGGCTGTGCTGTGCCCGGGAGCCCCCTGGGCACCTCCCTTCTGACTCCCTGCATTACCATGTCAGCTTTGTGTCCCCCTGAGGCCTCCGTGAGAATGCAGATCTACTGCCTGGCAGGGGTGCCAGTTAACCCGTTCCTGTACTCCACACGTTCAGGCCTCCTCTGCGCAGCTGACCTCCTCCAATCGGGTGTGTCAGTCCTTCTCCTGGGACTGTCACAGAGTGGGCACCGAGGGCCCAGCTGTGAGGGAAATGGACTTACTTGGGGCTGGGAGGTTATACCTCAAGCACAGGGCGTGTGGAAACAGGCTGTGTGCAACATGGACTCCGGTGTGGAGCATCCTGAGGGCCTGCCCTGCAGTCCACGGGATGAACATGAGACCCGCCCCTCCAGCCTCAGTGACTGACCAGGAGACGGACATGTGTCCCTAGTCTAATCGCAGGCTTTCCTGTGTGTTCACTGGGGTCTGAGTGTGCAGGGCCCTGCTGCCTGTCCCACTTTGCCTTTGATTGGCTGGTGCTTGCTGAAGCCGGCGAGTGTGGAGGTGAGGCTGCCTGCTACCGTTCCCCACGAGTACGCTGAGGGTGGAGAACCTGGAAGAAGGTTAGGCAGAGCTGAGACTGAAAGTAGAGGCCATTATTTGGGCCTCTATATCCAGGGGTGCTTGATGCCACCCCGAGAACTGACATGTTCCCTGTTTTATTGGAGCTGTTTTGTGTTGTTTCTTTCACTTACTACTAACGGAGCCCCGACTGACGCAGGGGGAAAATCAGGAGGGGCTTTGCAAAAGTGATGGCATCTCCGAATTGGGTTTTGAAGGATGAACAAGAGTTTGCCCATCAAGAACGGAGAAGAGCACTTGGGTAGAGAGACCAGCTGGAGTGGAGGATTGGAGGTGTCACAGAACGGGGTGGGGGTGGGGGGAGACAGCAGGTACTGGTTGTGGGGCCTGGGATTATGAGTAGGAAGGGAGTATGATATGAGAGCTGATGCCAAGGGGCACAGAGGGACACAGAGCACTTTGGGAAGGATCGGTGGCAGGAACAGGGTGCAGGTCATAGGAGGGGTCGGGGAAGGGTCGCATGGAGGCAGGGATCTTCAGGAGGCAGCAGGCAGGCCAGTAGATAGAGATTCCCCATTCCAGCACTGGAAAATGGCCAGAGCCAGAGCTCAGGGGGCATGGTCTTAAGGATGTGACATCTCGGGGGAAGCCCCAGGGCTCCTGAATGGTCAGACCTGACTGTACCATGGAGACTGGTTGGTTTAGATACTCAGCACCAGTCAGGTTCTGGAGCGTCTTCCATGCCTCAGGCCCTGTGGCTGCAGCACATAGGGTTCACACACCGTGCCAAGGAGGAAGGCACCTGGGAAGCAAACACGTGATACATGCTGCTCTGGGCATGGAGCTACCACTGGCTAGGATGCTCTGGAGAGGCCTTTCTGAGGGGCGGCCTTTGAGCAGGGCCTGAAGTGCCCAGCATGGGGATAGAGAGATGGGGGGGGGGGCAGAATCCTGAGATAGAGGCAGGCACAAAGGTCCAGTGGTGGATGAAGCTTCATCTGTCAGGGAAGAGAAAGGCCTGGAGCTTGGTGTTCACAGATCATCCAGGCTGTGGGCCCTGGAAGGTCTTCTAGAGGGTCTGTCATGGCAGAGATAGAAGGAGGGAGACCACACTGAGAGTGGAGCTAGGGTTGTCCGTGTAGTGTGGGGAGGTGGGGGCATGCCTGTCAGATTTCCTGGGAGCAGGTGACAGCAGCCTGGAGCGGTCTGAGCAGGGTGGGAGCTCATCTCACAGGGCATCTAGACCTGGTGGTTAAAGCTGCGATCCTCCCAACCAGGATCTGGGCACCAGGAAGTCTGTCTGTGTGGCCCTTGCCACTGAATGACCTGAACCTTGAGGGCAGCTGTGCCAGATGGATCCAGCATGGTGTGGGATGGTTGTCTCTACTCTGTCCATAGCCAATTCTTGCACTTGACCAGGTCCTGGCTGGGTTATGTTTGCTACAGCTGCTGGCTCCAGCTTGCCACTCCGCCTCCGGGGGCTCACCCAAGCTACTCTGTCTTTTTGACTCGTCTGTTTAGCTCTGTTGGAAGAAGCCTCAAGGGGACCAAAGCCACACAACCTGTATGGATGGGAGGCCACCTCCCAGGGCTGTGGGTAGACACAGATAGGGAAGGGAAGGTGGCAACTAGCTCTCTGATACTTAGTGGTCCATTATGGGTGGTGTGAATTGGGTAAGTGTCATGGGGGTGGGGGGATGGGCTGGGAGGCAGTCTGAATTCTGGGGACTTTCACTTCAGTGCTGGAACTCAGAAGGCCTCCCTCTCACTCCCTCCACGACCCTGCTGGCCTTCCCCGCTACCCCCAAGACTGCACTGAGGCCTGTCGAGGTCTTACAGTTCACTTCTTACCAGGCCTCTCTCTCTGCTGTGGAATCCTTCCCTTCTTTCCATCTGATTCTACTCAGGGACAGGGTCATGGCTGCCCCACTCTGTTCCCACAGTTTCTTGCCCAGGCACCCTCGGCTTAGCCAATTCAGTCACTTCCTAGGGATACCAAGGCCCCTTTTCATACCATCTGTGTGCTGGCATTCACGAACAGAGCAGATGCGGCCCTGGTCCTCAGGGAGTGCCTGCAACAGTGTGAGGGGCTCGCAGAAGGCTAGCAAGCACACACAGTATGCCTTGGGTTGTGGGCAGAGTTGTGGAGGAGAGCCGAGGAGCGCTGGAGGGACGAGTGGTTATCAGAGATGGGGTGTGAGGGGAACATACAGAGCGGGGTGGTCTGCTCTCCTGTCTCCCTTACTCCTCATCCCTGAGGAGGTCATCACAGAGCTATCTGGGCTGAGCTGACGTGAGCAGAGCCATGGGACTGGCAGCCACCTCCAACATCTCCACGGAGCCCAGAAGCCTGTAGGGCACCTCCTGGTACTGTACCCGGCATGGCCTGAAGGGTGGACAGGCATGGAGTCTGGGGTCCAGGTTCACTACGAAGCTCTATAGGATCCCACTGTTGAGACGATCAGTAAGGGTCTGTGAGAGAAGGGTAACCACTCACAAACTGCTGCCAGGAGGCCTGTGCAGCCCATGGTACGGGTCAGCACTTGGGGCCAACAGCTAATCCCCTGTGAGGCTGCTGGGAGGACTCCACAAGCTGGCATTTTAGTGTAGCACCTGGCACCTGCAGGCCCTAGGTTTGTAGCCACTGCCACTGTTGCGGTTCTTGGCATTGTGTAAGTGGCAGACAGAGCCACCTTTGGTTAGGGCTCCTCATCCCTGCAGCCACGGTCACACTCCATGCCCAGGTGGTGGGGAGAACCGCACGGAGCATATTGGCATCCCATCAGGAGCTTGGACTGCACCCAGTGGTGATCATGGGGAAATGCCAGCCATAAAATCCCTTCCCGGCTCTTCACTGAGGGGTCCTAGGACTCTAGGCCTTTTGAAGCGTCTCTCAGTTTCTCCCTCTTTCACATGGATGTGGCGATGACTCTGATACCAGAGCCTGTCCCCATGAAGCTTTGAGGACTGAGCTCTGCTGGGATGCTGGAGTAGACACCATCTGCCTTCCCGAGGCCTCCAAGGTCTCTGGAGGTGAGCAAGATGTTCCAGGTGTGGCTGAGGGCTGGGTCTTTCCGTGCCTCCAAGCTGTCTGTGGGAGTTGGCTCAGAGCCTCTCAGAGCCTCTCCTCCAGGATAGCTGTAGCGCCTGCCGAAGCGGGGTGCACACCTGGCCTGTATCCTGAACCTTCCCATGGAGAAGGCACCATTTCAAGTTGGTGCTCCTCCTGCAGGGGCTCTCAGGCCAGGCCTACCACACAGTAGGTGAGCAGGATGGACACTCTTCAGGGTAACATTTGGAGGCCTGGGTCTGGCTTGTCATCTGCTGGTGTGTGACACTGGCCTGCCCCAGTACCTACCTTATGTAGAGCTAGGACATTTGACAGCTGTGTCTTCCATTTCTTTAGTCCTTCTCAGGCCTACGACTTGGGGCAGGAGGGCTGCTGGGGTGCCCGTGGCCTCTGAGGTAAGTGGAGATCACTGATCCCTAACAGAATGGGAAACTGGGGGTCCAAGAAGGCCAGAGTATGGGGAAAACACATGCTTTATTTTGTCTCTTTGGGGGGGACTGGCGTATCAAAGCTGACCTAGAGCTATCTCTGAGAATGACCCTGAACTTCTGATCTTCCTCCTCCTAGCTCCTGAGCGCTGGGATTACAGGTGTGTACCACCGTGTTCAGCTTGTCTACACAGTGCTGCAGATCGAACCCAGCACTCTACTGTGAATGCTAAGCAAACACTCTACCCCCAATCCACGCCCTTAGCCTTGCCAGATGCTCTCTTGCTTCTGTGTGACCTGTGTTTGCTGTAGAGTGGAGCAGCCAGATTTGTGCACAGCCTGGGGGGTGTAGCATCTTCTTAAGCCCTGCGCTCAGCCGGGTGGTCCTGGTCACTATCCCCATTCTGCAGATGCAAAAACAGACACACACACACACATACACACACACACACACACACACACACAGAGGGTTGGAGCCAGGCTCTTGTTCTTAACTTTTTTGGAGGTCTAACTTAACACAGAAAGGTACACACACTGAAGCACAGGCTGTAGACACTTCTATGCAGACCCAGACCTGCAATGTAGCCAGCCCCAGGAAGCACCTCATATCTCTGCCAGTCACCATCCACCTGCTGCCCACAGCACCCTGGCATCTACCAGTGGAGGCTGACCTTGCCCATCTGTGCCACATATGCATGGATTCCCGGGAATCTCCCTCTGTGGCAACACAGTGGCTGTCCTATTTGTCCGAGCTAGTGCTGGATCAGAAGGTAGGAATGCTGGGATTCGAACCACACCAACTCCTCTCACCACCACAGCACCTCTCACCACCCAAACCTCCAGAGGCTACCACCCTTGTGATGAAGACCCGGGTCTCCTCATGGTCTAGCTAAAACTTCACACCCCTAGCTGCCCTCCAAAGCCCCAAGCTCCTTCTAACCTTTGGGCCTTTGCACATGCTGTGTGCCCTCCACCCCCAACCGCTCTCAATTTTCCTTTGAGGGGTCCCAGCTGGCATGTCCCCTCCCTCAGGGAGCCTGCTGGACCTTCCCAGGGCAGGCAGTGGCCCTCCTGGTGGCTGTTATCCAGCTAGTTCCTTGCCTGTGTCATTTGTAATTAATTATCTGTTGCTCGGGCTGTTCCCACTAGACAGACTGCAGGAGGCAGGGTGAGTGTCTGCTGAGTTCACGGCTGAGTCCCTAGCACCAGGCACCCATTCATGCTCTCAGCCTTGCAGGCATCTGTTCATTCAGCAAGTACTGAGTGCCCGAAGCAGAGCTCCCATTGTCGTGTGAACGGGTGAATGAATGAGTGGATGCGTGAATGAATGACGGTCCCCTGTCTCAGCAGTCCACACTTTCTGCTATCTACCATTGCCTCTGACCCCCACCCCCACCCCTTTGCTGGGCCTTGGTTTCCCCAGCTGTCAAATGAAGGAACCTTATCTGTCACTCTGGCCTGGTTCTGAATATGGGTAAGGACAGCTGCCCAGAGCCACCCAGCTGAGCAGAGGGACCTGCCCTCGCAGCTGTGCCTCCCCCCCGCCCCCCCCGCACGAGCACTGGCCCCACTGCTCGTCAACTGCCCAAGTTCCTGTTAAGGTGCGGGGCTAAAGGGACTTGCTGCTTCCCCAGCCCATGGTGTCTTGGAAAGGCCGGGCCCACAGACCTGAGTTTGAGCTTGGCCTCGTTCCCCCCCCCCCCCCGTATGGCTTTGTCACCCCAGCTCTATTTCTGGCTGTAACAAAGGAAGTGGTGGTTCGACCAGCCGTACTGACAGCTCTGAGGCTCCCGGGGTCCCAGGGAGCATGCAGCAGGACCCGCAGGCTGTCTGTCTCCAGGGCCCAGCCCTGCCGCCACCTCCAAGTGAGCCGTGCTGCTCAAAGTGGCTCCGCGGCTTAGCGGCTTGTCAGCCAGGCGGGTGGGTGTCCTGGGGCCGGGTTTGATTAGTTCAGGTTGACAGTCGCGCTCCGCGGCGCTGCCGGGAGGGGAGCCCGTGATTACCCTAATGAAGCTTGAACGCAGTTTGTCATCCAAACAGCTGGTTCGGAGCTGCGCTGCTGCCAGCTGCCGGCTCAGTAGCGCAATCGGGCGCCCAGTGATACTCCAGCCTTGAGCCACCCGCCCACAGGGCGCTCCACAGGACCAGGCAGTCTCCAGGTGGGTTGTGGGGCTGCCCCAGGGGAGAGGGATGGTCCTCCCCCTGGAAGTGGGGAACCTGGAAAAGCCTGAAACTGATGGGGGCAGGGCTGCTTCTCTGACAGTTGTAGGGCAGCCTCTAGCTCTAGAACTCAGTTTTCTCATCTGCAAATTGGGTGCTGAGGACTTTCTGATTTTAGACTGAGGGGGTCGCCTCCTCTTGGAATGCTTCCCACACTGTGTGAGCTGAATCAGAGGTCTCCATGGATACCTGCAACCCTCAAGGCAGCTTCTTCACCCCTCACAGCCCCTGTCTTTACTGGTAGTGGAGACATATGAGACCTTGAGTTCATCTAGGGTCTAGGGTAAGCTTCCTGGAGGAGTGGCATTGGAGCCCAGAACAGTCACGGGGGCAGGATCCAGGCAGGGAAAATGTCTGTGTGTAAAGGTCCTGGGGTAGAGGGGAAAGGTGGTGAGAAGCACCTGGAGACAGGAAGGTAGCTTACTTCCTGAGGAAGGGCTGGGGTTCATGGCCTGTGCTGAGAAAGAACACACCAATGCTCTGACCTTAACCTTTTTATCAACTCTGGGAGGGGTATCGTTTTTACATGCTGTAGATGGGAAACCTAGGGTCTGTAGCATGGGGTGGTGATAACCCTGGAGTCTGGTAGCTGTAGCATCCCTGGGTCAAGGGCTGCAGCTCAGCAGGGGCACTCAGATGAAGAAGTGAAGAGCTGGGACCTGGACCCCACCTGGGGCTTGAACTTGGCTCAGTGGGGAAGAAAGGCAGGGCAGAGGCCAGCAGACAGCCAAGGGCTTCTGGCGGTTTATGAGTATTCTGTTATCCCAGGCCACAACCCATGTTTGAACCTGGTGACCTGAGTCCATGTTCCCTCCGCCGCCTTGCTAAGCTTCCAACCAATGTGGCTTGGCTTGGGGACAGGCAAGCAGGAGGAGGAAGAAGACTTGGGGTGCTGGGAATGAGCATTGCTTCTGGCTTTGCCCTGGCTGCTCCTGACTGCTGGGCACCATCCCTTCCTCCAGTGCTGCTTTCCATGGTGCCTACTATGGCCAGCGCATTCCCACAAGCCCTCTCACCACTGTCTCTCTCCCCCACCATCCGTAGCCCCCGCTGCCCCAGCAGAGCCCGTGTTCAGGCCTTCCAGTCTCCCTCCTCTTGGCACAGCCTGCTTGTCCTTACTTGGCTTCTGAGGAATCAGGGATCCTTTTCTCCCTGGAGAGGGATGTTCGGAGGCCCATGCCCTGTGTCCCCCTGTCCTATGACTTTTTCCCACAGGTGTCTTCAGGCTAGGTGCCAGACTGGGACAGGCTCACCACCCTCCATGGGGCAGATGGGAGCATCCCTCAGCAGTCCAAGTGCTGGGATGAAGAATGGGTTTATGGCCTCCATTAGGAGGAGAGGAATTCCCAGCATTAGCTAGCTGCCTTCGGCTCCCATGCATGTTGTGACTGTTCCCTGGGGAGGCAGTGGCTCCTGCAAGAAGGTGGCTTATCACATCTATCACTTCCTGGCCTCTTGGGAACTCCTCTTAGCTCTGTCTCACAGAGGGGTGGGGGTGGGGTAAAACTGCCAAGCAGAGGAGCAGAGTGACCCAGTGGGGTGGTAGAAGACAGATGTGGATGCAGTGGGCATCAGGTGGCCAGGCCCGAGGCACAGTGCTGCTAGTGTCTCAGAATCTCCAGATAGAGAGCAGGGGGAGATTCAGGCTGGACCAGCTTCAGTGCAGGAGCACCAGGGGACCATGGGAACACCGGGTCACTGTGGGAGGCACCGTGGGAGCACTGGGGCACTGTGGGAGCACTGGGGTACCGTGGGAGCATCGAGACACCATGGGAGCACCGGGGCACCGTGGGAGCACTGAGTCACCGTGGGAGCACTGGGGCACCGTGGGAGCACCGGGGCACCGTGGTTTGCCTCCTGCTGAGGCTGACTGACTTCTCTGGGGCCCGACTTCCCTCACAGAGTGAAAAGTGATGCTGTGGAAGGTGTGGCAGCTCCTGTTGTTGCTGAGACTCTGAATAAGATTTTGTGTGTGGGATCCCTTAGAACTTCCCACAACCCCAGGAAGTACCATGTCCTGGTCCCTTCTTTCCATTTTACAGATGAGAGTCTGAGGTGCACAGAGGCTCTGCCTTACCCAAGGATGCACAGCTGAGGGGTGGGTGGACTGGAGTTTGATCCTGAGAATTTGAAGCCAGAGACAGGAGCATGTGGCCCAGACAAAGAGGAGTAAGAGAACTGGACAGATAACCAGACCAGGCTTGAGGGTGTGGGTGGGGCCATGTTTGAGAATGAACTTTCACCATGGATTTGGGTGCTGCTGGGGTAAACTGTTTGATCCTCGGTGTGCCTGGGCCTCAAGTACCTTCGTTTGATATTAGGTCCCTGGATTGTGAAGGGACCCATCTCTGTCCTGCCTTGGGGAAGGCCCCCAAGCTGTTCTTCAGGGTGTCTGAATGGGTCACTTGTTAGAAATGTGTTCTGGAGCTGGGTGTTACAGTGTATGCCATTAAACCCAGTACTCAGGAGGCAGTCAGGCAAACTCTGTGAGTTCAAGGCTAGCATGGTCTACACACAGAGTTCTGACCCAGCCAAGGTTACGTAGTGAGGCCATCTCCCCCTTCTGAGGGGGGGGAGGTATGTTCAGGAGAGTGGGCACTACAGGTTCATGTAAAGCCTGACTAAAGTGACCATATAGGCCAAGGAGCCAGGGGAGAGTGTTTCTGCACAGGAGTAGCCAGGCCAGGGGAGGGTAGTTCTGCACAGGAGCAGCCAGGCCAGGGGAGGGTGGTTCTGCACAGGAGCAGCCAGGCCAGGGGAAGGTGGTTCTGCACAGGAGCAGCCAGGCCAGGGGAGGGTGGTTCTGCACAGGAGCAGCCAGGCCAGGGGAGGGTGGTTCTGCACAGGAGCAGCCAGGCCAGGGGAGGGTGGTTCTGCACAGGAACAGCCTAGAGACCACCCTTGGCTACACTTATGAGGGAAAGTGGGTGGAAAAGATGTGTTAGTTCAAGTGAGAGAGTGCAGTGGCTCACTGACCTTAATGGCTCATCAGATACTCACAGGATAAAAGTGACATTGTGGCCAGACATTGTGCCCTACAAAGTGGAGAGAGGTTGGGGAGGCTTTCTGAAGGAGGGGTTCAGAATGGTAATGACAGATTGAGGTAGCAATTGAATGATGCAAACAGACAACAGTGAGCAAGCCTAGGAAGAGCGTGTGTAAAGGCCCTGGGCAGGGAGTACATACATTTGAGGAAGAGGAGGAAGGTGGTGTGCAATTGGAGCGAGATGAATTAGGGTAGGGCTATGGCTAGGGGGGACCTTCTAGGAATGATCCAGTCAGATACAGATGTGGAATTTGTGATCTGGACTGCCTTAGGCTCTGCCAGGGCTCACACACCATGTCCACCTCTTCCTCTGCCTACTGTCTTGAGTAGGAATAGCACTATCTGTGTGCTTCAGTTTCCCCATCTGTAAAGTGGGCTAGCTTTCCCTGCCATCAGAGTGGGAATGTGTGTGAATGTCCTGTGAAGTTCCCATCCTGAGTGTGTGTGAGTCTCCCATTTCCTAGGGTTCTGCTTGCTGTCTAGGCAGTAGGTTGACAGGGGTATCCACCACATTTTTCAAGTTGGGGGATGGAAGTTCTTGGCCAAGGTCAGAGATGCCTTCCTCAGGCAGAGTTTATGGGGGCAGGGGAGGCTCATAGCAAATGCTCTTCCTGCTCCTGTGCCTTCTACCCAAGTCCTCTCCCCACATGGAAGAGTCAGGAAGAGCCACACTCAGCAATGTTCAGAGACTGAGCCCCATCACGGCTAGCCAGGCTCCTCAGATCTGAGGAGACCCAGGCTCAGCTCCCAGCACCCCATCCCAGACTCAGACAGCGGAGGGAAGTGACAGAGTGGCCAACAGAGCTGCTGACTGCAGACAGCTGGTCATCTCTGTGGGCTCCTCTGGAAGGTGTGCAAGGATAGTGCTGTCCCAGAGGAACCAGGATGGACATGGCAGCTCCTTCTAGCCTAGGATCTCCGTCCAGATGATGGAACAGTAAGGACCCCAAGGCCCAGAAAGCTGAAGGGCCATGTGGGACTGGGGTGCCATCTCTCACCCTCAGAATGACACCCGTCAGGAGAGAAGGGCAGGAGCTTGCTGTTCTCTGTGAAGTCTGTCTCGGGTGTAGTCCCCCGAAGAGCATGGCAGCGGTATGGTGCTGGGCTGCCTCCTGTCCACGGGGAGCTGAGCTCACAGTGGCGTCACTGGTTAGCTTCGCCAGTCTGACTGCAGGGCAGGAGTTAGGAAGGGACGCCATGGGGTGAGGAGTGGGGTCAGGGGAGCCACCCAGCCTCTAGTGCTATCTGGATCAAAACAGTCCAGCATCTCACCCCGCCTTGACTGGTCACTGTTACAGCTGTCCCTGGGGGTAGGACCTGCCTGTGAGGGGCCATCGCAGGTCTTCAGAGCTGGTTCTGGGTGGGGCATGGCTATCCTGGTAACCGCAGTTAGAATTAGGTGTGTTAAGGAGCAGGTGTCACCCCTTCCTTTCCTACCAACCCTGCATCCCGAGTGCGCCCAGGGGGAAGACACGGGCCGTTCGCACTCTGTCTCTTACCCTTAGTCTGATCTCCTACACATGTAGATCCCAGGCCTTTGCTCCTGTGGTGTCTTTTCCTTGAATGCCATCTCCTCTCTGTTCATGGCATCAAGCTCCCTGTACCCACAGCCTCTCCTGGAAACCCAGGCAGGCCAGTGAGCCTCCATCCTCGGAGGCTCTCTCCTCGAGACCACCCAGCTTCGACCCTGCTCTCGATGTGAGCTCTTTGAGGTCCAGGACTTGGCCCTCTTTGGTAGCCTACCCACGGGGGTCACCTGGCAGGATGCCCAGCCCCAGGCTGCTGCACAAATATGTCAGATTAAGAGAAATCTCAGACCCTGCCCCTCCCTCAGGCTAAGCAGATGGTCCTGGCTGGTGTCAGCCCTGCCGCGCAGCAGTACATTTGGGGACACAAACAAGATTTACTGGGCAGGACATGTGGGGTTGCTGTGACAGTCAGGTGTGCCTGGCTGGCGCAGAGGCCCTACCTGCCAGATGGTTGGGGGAGGTTGACGAGAGGCCAACAGGTGGGAGGGAACAATTTAAGGACACTTCTCCTAGAAGCTTTTCTGATTGAAGCCAGCCTGGGGGCACTGCTCCTCTCCTGGAGAGGTACATCCCCCCTTGCAGGGCCGAGTTCTAGAACAGCCAGGGACACATGCAGGTCTTGGTACCACTGAGCATCTGGGGACCAATGAGCTGCACAGATCCTGGGGAAGCATAAAGTGGGCTACTAGAAGGTGTCTGACTCTTACTTGCTTGCTGTTCATCTTTCTGTCTGTTGCTCCCTGCATCCATGTCTCCACCCAGCAGCCCATCCCCCCTCCATCCCCAACCGTCATTTCCTTAGCTCTAGCCCTGTGCCAGGTGACCCAACCTGGGATTTTTCTGGTGTCCTGTCCTGTAAGGCTGGGACTGTGTTCATCTCTGGGTGAGAGAGAGGATGTCGGCAAGCCACACCATTCTAAGCAAGCAGCACCTAAGCATCTAAGCGGTGCTGTCACCGCTTCTGCTTTCTCCTAGGTCCCTTCTCCTGACTCAGTGGCCTCCAGAGTTAATTCATGTTTCCCGGTTGCCACTGTGGATGTTCCCGTAAGTTCCCTTCCCTGTCAGTGATGATGGCGGCAGCTCAGATTCCCACAGCACCTGCCTGGTTTCAGCGATGGGCTTGGACCTCACGGCTTTTTCAAGCATTGGTTATAGATGCCACCCATTTTCCAGATGAGGAAACTGAGGTTCCATGCTGGTATTCAAACCCAGGCCAAAGCCCTGGACCCTGAATTGAGTAAGCAGTGGCCAGAGAGGCTCTGCCCTGTCTCTTCAGCTGCCTTTTCCCTGCCTCTCCACCATGTCAGGCTCCGCCCACCTCTAAGCTTTTGCATCTGCATCTCCCCCTCCCCCCAATACTCTTGCCCAGGGCCATGCATTGTTCAGTCCAGCTGTCACCTCCTCTGAGATGCCACCCCCAACTAGCCAGGCGTAGAACTCCCTACACTTCCCCTCCCTCCCCCTCAGTGTTGTTACACTCCAGCTGAACACATGGCTCCTCTCCAGGATGCCGGTCACTTTAGCCACATGATGAGAGCCTCCAGCTGTGCAGCATCTCAGCATCCAGGTCTTGTTGGAGTGACCCCCCTCCATGCCAGCACTCCTGCCCCCCAAGCCTTCTAGCCAGCCTTCCACAGGGCCTGAAGATGGAGAGCCCTGTCACTTTGGGTCTCAGAAGCCACTCTCTCAACGCTTTTCTGTGGCTTCCGCTGCTACCCAGGTTCCCTCAGTGCTGTGAGAAGTCCTGTTAGCCATATGTTCCAAGCTCAAGGAAGCCGCCTCAAACACAGGAATAAGCCTCTGACCTTGCTTCTCTCTAGCTGTTTCCCCCCAGTGCTGGTGCCTGCTCCCCAGGACCCTCCCCCCAGGGAGACCCCAACTCATTACTGCCTTTGATCTTACTGGCTAGGTATTAATCAAGGGCTCCCCTGTCACTCAGCCATCCTCAGAAGACAGGAAAGGGCCTCAGTGTGTGCTGGGCTCACACCCCACCCAGCCCAGGCGTCCTGAGACTTGGCTCTTCGTTCCCAGCCACCCCAGGCTCAGGCCTCCCTCACTGAATTTTGCTCACACAGGTGCCTCTCTCTGTGTCGTGTGGTTCTTGGTCGAGGAGGGGAAACAGCAGTGCAGGCAGCGTGGCAGTCGCTGCAGCCCAGGTCTGCATGCGCGTTAATGCATGAGCGGTTACTCATCTGAGGTGGGACCTCTGACATACATGAGGAGGCAGAGGCACCGACTCAACTGGTGGCTTGCTCAAGGCTAAGTGTGGAGTTGTGAACTCAACAGGGCCTGGGCTTGTGTTCTTTCTCTTCTTTTTTAAATGACTGTTTTATGTGTATGGGCGTTTTACCTGCATGTATGTCTTTGTGCCACATGACTGCCTTGTGCGCATGGAATCTAGAAGAGACCGTTGGATCCCATAGAATCGGAGTTACAGATGCTTGTGAGCTGTCATGTGGGCACTTGGAATTGAACCCTGGTCTTTGCAAGAGCAGCCAGTTCTCTTAACCACTGAGCCATCTCTCCACCCTGGGCCTGCTTTCTTGAATCCATTATTTGAGATAGGAAGCGGGGACAGAGGGCCCTGTGAGGCAAGCCTTGCAGAATGGACAGGAGTACACAGACACTTACTGAGTATTGAGCCCTTAGGGTGGCTAGCCGCGGGAGCGGGGGCGGGTGTATGGGTACAACTGGTGCAGCTGGCAGGACTGTGGGGTGGGGCCATAGAGCTCCTCCTGGCAGCTCTTTAGCGTCTCCAATGGATTGTGTCCAGTGAGCCACATGGCCTGAGTAACTCATCCCTCATGTCGGTGTTCCTTGGCCTACAAGGACCATCTGTCTGAGAGGTCAGGGTGCAGCCACTGGGGTCCGCCAGTGGCCGAGAAGGCCTTAAATCCACTTCTGCCTTTGCTCCTGAATTGCTTGTGTGGTTTTTACAGTTGCTTGGGGAACTGTAAGTCTGTGTTGCCTGACTCCTGTGTATTTAAATTCTCAGCCATAATGTTATATTAACTCATTTTTTGCAGTTTCCTGGGAGGCTGTGTGTACATTACCAGGGCAGTGAGGGAGGCAGGCAGCCGAGCTGTGGACAAACACAGCTGTGAGTGCTCAAGGCTCTGGGAGCTGACCGGAGCTGTCACCTCTGCAGGCCCCGAGTGGTGCGAATGTTTAGTCCCCGGCTCTCCCCACTTCCTGCAGATGTAGAAGGTGTTGTCTCGTACTAGGGAGCTGGGGTCCCAGCTTAAGATGGATGGGTGCTCTGGTGAAGCCCACAGGCACATGTCTTGTTCACTTCTGTGATGACCGCTATGTCCATGTCATCACACGCCCCCACATGCATACTGAGCACCTACTGTGTGTCTAGCCTGGAGATGCAGCAGGAGTGCTCACTGACTTCCCAGATGATTGATCTGCCGGGGAGATGGACATAAACTTGATAGACAGATAGATGTGTAGCTGTCTTAGATCCTTTTCCTGTTGCTGTGATAAAATACTCGGGAAAAAAAAGCAACTTAGAGGAGAGTGGCTCACAGATCGGAATCCAGGAGCAGGAGTTTGAAGCAGCGATTCGTGTCCTATCTGCAGTCAAGAAACAGTGGAATGAATTCATACTACTGCTCATCTGGCTTTCTCCACTTTGTCTGGTCCGGGATCCCCCTGCCCAGGGAATGGTTCCCCAGCTCTCACTCCAATCTGGCCACACCCAGAGGCCCATCTCCAAGATGATTCTAGATTCTGTCACGTTGACAACCCTGACTATCACGGTAGTGCGTTCAGGGGTTGGCGGTTGGGAATGAGTGGAGGGAGGGCACGTGGGACACCAGCTCTAGAGTGGCTGTGGTCGCAGTAGCCGACCATGGCTGCCCACACACTTAGTTAACTGTCACAAAGCTGTGAACGTTGTCTGCCCATTTCACGGAAGACACACAGGGTCAGCAGCTCCTAAGTGGCAGAGCCAGCATTCAACCAGGTTCTCCGGCTCCACTGTCCGTGTTCTCCCTGCTCTATTCTGTGCTCTCTTCGAGAAAGGCACTCCCCATGGGGGAACAGAATGTGCAAAGGTCCGGTGGCCGGAATGTGGCTGGTGAGTTCATGTGGCTAATTAAAATAGAAGAGGGGAGGTGAAGAGCTTGGGGGACTGATCCCAAGGGCTGTAAGGAGAAACTGGGGTCCTAGTGTGCTCTGTCGTCACCCCATTCCTGCACCATCGGGCAGTGATGGGGTAGAAGGCAAATGGGCAGTAGACAAGGCAGACCCTGGGGGAGCCACACAGTAGATCATAGTCTGGTGTTCTTTCTGGCAGGGTTGGAGCTAGGAGAGCCCAGGCACTGAGGTGGGAGGGGGAACCAGACTTGCTGGGAGAGGTCTGCTTGTCACAGGGCTGGGAGGTGGGGGGAGTGGGGAGGTGGTGGGGTGGAGTTTCTGTAACACATGGGGCACAGCCATGCTCTCGGAGCAGGAGACTGGTCTTCTCTGATGGTTTCTGTCCACCGTGGGGTTAGTCCAGGCTCTTGAAGCTGTGAAGAAGAGCTTGGAACTCAGTCTCTCCATCAAGGAACCTAATGGGAATGGGTATAAAGTGGAAGTAATTTCATGGAAAAGGAACTGAAGGTGAAAAAAGATGGTGACTTGCAGAGTCCTCTCTCCCACCCCCTACTCCCACACACAGCGAGGACCCCCGGGGCCTTCCGCAGCTGTCCAAGCACGAGTATGCCTGGGGAAGATGGGAGCGCTTAGAGAGGCCGGCGTACCAGCAGATAGTACTGCCCTCGGGTCTGCCTGCCTGTGGGACACGAGGGCCGCACGAGAGAGAAAACTTTCTTGCTGCTGCAGTGTCCTCTTCCTCCCTTGGACCTAAGTCTTCTCCCATTCAGCCGTATCATCTTCCAGGACACCTTCCTGGACTACCTCTGATATTCACATACTTCTAGGTGTCCTTGCAGTCCCATGCTCACATTACTTGTAAAGTGGACCTTCTCGGTTCCACGATCTGCTCTTTGCCAGCCAACCTAGGGGCTCCCTATGTGAAGGTCTGTGCCTGAGCTCTCCTGTGCCCCAGCAGCCCTCATAGGGAGAGCACAGAACAGGTGTCTGCATGCTGCGGTAGCACTGTCAGGCTCAGAGTAGCAGACAAGTGCCACCTTTGAATGACTCTATGGCCTCTGGTCTCAGCCAGCCTCTGGGCCCATTAGGGGTGCACCACACACTCTGCCTGGAGGTGGCAGGTGGCCCCTGTATTTGGCAGCAGGGAACTCCCATGTGTCTAGAAGTGCCCAAGATGTGCCAGCTGAATTAGTGGTGGTTTCATAAGCCTCAGAGCTTCAAAGAGGCAGGCAGGTTCTTTCTTGAGGAGCTGAAGTTCCTGATGAAGGCTTGCCTAACAGCACTGAGCTGTCACAGAGCAGAGGGCTCTGTGTCACCCCTGGCCAAGCCTGAATCTCTCCATGGAAGCACCCAAGGGCCAAGTTTCCTTTCTTCCTTAAGGAGGGAAGCTATATCCCCACTACCATTCCCCTTTTCCAAAAATGGATTTACCGTTCCACTGTGCAGCTCGCCTTCCTCCCCTTCCTCCCGTCTACTCTCACAGGCCTCCAAGGGAAGTGGAGGGTGTTATTGTATATTTTAGCCGATTGTTCCCCATACACCCCAGTCTCTTTGGGGTGGGGCTGGGGGGATGGGGGAGTAAGTAAATTATATATTGAACTCCTAACTGGAGCTGAGGCCTTGTGGTTCCCATGGCAACAAGGCTGGAAATAGCTCGGTGTGACATCAGCACGGTACAGGTATAGCCAGATCCAGCCGTTCCCCAAACAAGCTTGCTCCAAGGGGAGCAAGGGGTGTGCATCTAATTAGCATATGCAAATCAGGTCTGGCAAACAGGGTGTCCCTAGCAGGGCCTGTGGCCATGGTGAGGGTCTCTGACAGGTAAATGTACTGGGGTGCTTGCTGAGTCAGGACCCAGTCTGTCCCTGGCATACAGCCCTGTACTGGGGCTTGTTGGGGCCTCCAATGAAAAGGTCTTTGCTATCTGGGCCTGTCTGCCCCATAGGGTTCTGGGAGCATGGCCAACTGGGCTGCCCAGGGCTGGGCTGGCACACATGGGGAGAAGCCATGACGATTCCTTACCTAGGCTCCAGCAGGGTCTGGCTCATCTTGGCTCATGGGGTCCTTTGAAGCCATATGCCTAATTGGGTCCTGCTGGCTGGCTGCTGTTTCTCTCACCAGGCCTGTGAGGGTGGGTCACCCTGGGGCCCCTTGGCTTCCTTTTTCTACTCTTCCCATCCCTGCATGTGAGAAGGCTCTAGAACTCCTGCTGTCTAGTGGCTCTCCTGCTGTCCCACCCCTGCTGCCACCCCACCCAAGAGGGAGGGCCAAGCACAGGTGATACCTCTGTGGGGCCTCTATGGGCCCGTTGCCTGGCCTTTCTGAGGCAGTGCCCACCTCAGTGAAATGGAGGTGCTTTTCCTGTTGTGCCCCCTGCAGAATGGTGAAGAGACCCAGGGGAGCATGGTGGGCCCTGTGCAGCTGGAATTGGAGGATTCCTGTCATGTGTGTTTAAACCAAAGCTGCTCATCAGGTGCCCCCCTCCCCAACCATACGCAAATACTTGCTCCACTGAGACTCCAGCGCTCACAGTACATTTCTTGGGGAGGTGAAATATTGCCACCTTCAGCGTGGTGGTTTCCACGCAAGGGCCCTTGGCTGAACTGCCAGCACTCAAGCCAGGCGTGCTCCGTGGCTAAATGAGGTAATTTATTCGTTCCAGCAAGTGTTGAGGGTGTGTGGGGTGAGTCAGCCAGCGGCATGTGGAGAGCTCAGTCTGCAGCACAGACAGCCATGCGCTGTGGTTGGTGCTCTCTGAGGGGCTCCAGGGGTCTGCGAAGATTGCCAAAGCCGCGAGACCTCTGAGCCACACCTTTGGGGCATGCTTTGTACTTGGCAGTGAAGGGACTGGGGAAGGAGTATTCCAGGGAGAGAAACTGGGCACAGAGGCAGGAAAGGACGTTTTGGGTTTGGGGATAGGGTGGGTGACTTTCGGCTGTAGTTTTTGGGATGAGGCCGTGAAGCGCTGCTGATGCCAGGGGCTGGAAGCCAAGGAGTCTGGCTGTGATTCGGGAGGCAGCGAGAGCCACTGATGGCTCTGGAGCAGGGGAGCGATGTGTTCCGTGCCAGCTTCAGAAGAAAAGAAGGCCTGGAGAGGCAGCTCAGAGGGTGGTGATGGCAATGGTGGCGATGTCGGGAAAGCAGCCCCGTCCTCTGGAGACACCGGTAGGATGCTCCTCCCCTGGAGGATGAGGAGGGGCCTCTGGCCTCGCTCTCTGCAGCTCATGGGATAGCATGAAGCCGTGGAGTTACAGTACGGGAGCGTTTGTTCTTCTCGGAGTGGTGTGTGGGTGTGGCAGGGAAGAGCCGCTGCCCCTGCTATGAGGTTCCCTGCTAGGGTCCCTGTATTCTGGCCCTGGCTAGGATGTGGCCTGGTATGTGTGTATGTGTGTGGGGGGGAATTGCCCTGGCTTCCCTGAGGCTCCTGATGGTGGTGGGGTGTGAGGATTTTTATTCCAGTTGTCATTTAGGGATGGGTCTGGTGCTGGACACCAGGCTGTGCTGGACACCAGGCTGCGTCCCCATGGAAGATACATTCAGTGCCATGAGTGGGTGCAGGGCTACTCGGTGTGCAGGCGGGGCCTTGTGGGGCAACTAACCTTTCTGCAGCCTCTGGAACTTGAACTGTGTGACCCGGCCCGGGCTGATGGGGCCAGTGGACATGAGGGCCACGCTGGGTTTCTTGCTGCAGCCTCTGCGCTGGGCCTTGGCTCGAGACCCCTGGAAGTTCCTGGAACAGATCTTGCTCACCCCCATGGGACCTTGGAAGCCATTTCTCCCTCCTCCAAGACCCCTACTTCCTCACCACTCACCACAAGGGAGTCTCTGGGCACCTGGTGATGGCATTGTGTGGTCCTGCCCTCCAGGGCCCCACTGCCAGCTCTGCAGGTACCTATGTGAGCCTGAGAGCCCCTTGGTGTTGGTGGTGGAATGGGGTCGGCACTGAGGGCTGTGGGAGCTCTGGGGGGGATCCTACCCTTCAGTCAACGAGGCCTCCTGAATCTTGAGGAGCTGTGGAGCAGGCAGGAGGCAGAGCAGCAGCAGCTGCGACACCAAGGACAATGAACATGGTATACCTCAGCCCCACGGATCCGGGGCTAGCTGAGACCCTCATATTCTTGTGCACTTCTAGATATCACATCCTCAATCCTCACAGGACATCTCCTTGTCTGTAGTTTTAAAAATCGCACGGCGGCTTCCCGGCCCCAAGAAGTAGCTTGCAGGCCCACCGCAGCCATCCGGGGTGGGAAGACGAGCAGCAGAGTGGGTCTATGGCGGATCCATTGGATCCTCGATCCTCGATCGGAGAACTGTCAGCCAGCGAGAATGTACAGAATTCTCAGGAGCCCATGGTGGACGGGCATGAGTCAACTTTATTGGGGGGATGGCGTTACTTATATAGGGAGAGGAAGGGTCCCCGTTATCCAGGGATGATGTTATTGGAAGCTCATTGGTTAGGACAGCACAGGTACGACGGCCCCATATGCATTTTGGGATGGGAGCCTGGACCTAGGTATTTCCCGGGGCCATTAGGAGAGATCTTATCTGGTTCTATAGGGAGAAGTGCTGCAGCTCCAGATAAACAGTTCTGCCAGGTCGCATCCCTTTGAGGGGGCCGTGCCTTTCTGTGACCACACTGGTCTCTTTATTTCCCATTGGCCCCAGTTCCTGGACTCTATTTCCTCTCACTGCCCATTCCTGTAAGCACCAGCTCCTGTTCTGCCCACGGCCACTGGCCTATAGCGCTGCCCTTAAGGATGTGGGAGCCTCACTCAGTTTTGGCCCCAGGGCCAGCTCAGGACCGTGACAAGGGACAGTCAGTGTTTGAATGAATACACGAGTGGGAATTATTTTGTCTGCCTCTGTCTCCATTTTACCCACTGGGTGACCTGTCCCCCTCCCCCACCTCCCTGCACCTTGCCTGGTCTCTCAGTGTGCCTGCCCGCTGTGCCTCCCTCACCTTCAGCCCTCCCTGCCCACTCCCCGCTTTCTCAGGGATCTTGGACAGAGCCCCAGTGAGTGGATCCACAAGTGCCTTAGGCCCCAGCTGGCTTCACTCTGTTGGGTGGCTGGTGACTGCTGACAGACTGAACCTTTCTGGGCCTTCCTTTGCGGGCTGGACTGTGTCTGTGGTAGTCTGGGGTGATTTCAGCCTGCCATCTACCCTGGGACTCAGACATCAGCTGGGCGCTTTTGAAGAACTGTGTGACCGTTAACTGGCTTTGTGTGTTCTGGTCCAGATCCCTGACACGTCCCACCTGTGGACATAGGCACAGACAGCATGTGCTGCTGCACTGTGACCTGAGGACCCTAGTTCAGGCTGGGGAGGGGCTGCTGGCCCGACTGAAGTGACCAGATACTGGCACCTAGACATTGTGCTGCTCCCTACCTTCTGGTCCACTTGGAGACCCTGTCTCATAGGCCTTTAAGCACAAAATTATTTATTTGTCCATCCATCCGTCCATTCATTCTGGAGCACAGTGAATGAAGGGAACATGGAGTAGCTTCTGTCCTCTCTGCTGGCCCCCTGCTCTACCTTCCAGCTCCTGAGTGCAGGCCTTGGGCTCCTCTGCCTGCTGTTAATTGCTCCCTCCTCCTGCTGGACCCTGGGAAGCAGCTGGGCCAGGTGTGGGCTGCCTGGCTGCCCGCCTGCCCCCACCCCCTGCCTGGCTGCCTGCCCATCCTCTGCCACAGGAGGCATCACTGCCTGGGATTTGAGCTCCTCTGAGGGCCTGCGATTCGGCCTGGGGAAATCACTTTCTGACAGCGGCCATCAATTTTGCTGAGAGCCCATCGGCGCTCTGGCAGCCTGTCCTTCGGCAGCGGCAGCTGGTCTGTGTCAAGCCCCTTCGTGTCCTGATGACAGAAGCAATTCGCATTAGGCGTCTGCCCTGAGCCCGAGCACGCGTCCAGAGAGACAGATTCAGTCAGTTCCAGATGCATGCATCACCTCTAAGTTCATCTCAAGGTTCCTGGACTGGAGAGCCCTATAGGATAGTCCCATTGGGATCCAGAGCCCTCAAGAACGAGGTGCTCTACTCCCCTGGGATCTACTGTGTGCAGATGCTGTTCAGGTCATGGGTGCAGCAGACAGGAGTCCTGCTGTAGCCCTGGAAAGTGGCCCACAGGAAGGAGCCAGACGTGCCTGGAGCTTGGGGAAGAGCATTCTAGGCAGAGAAAAGTCTTTGCATAGGTCCTGAGGTGGAGGCTCAGCTTGCTGTGCTGACAGAGCAGAAAGGGGCTGTCTAGGCTACTCTGAACCTGGCTTAGGTACCTGGGAGTTATCCAAGGATAGACCAGAGTCCTGACAGAGCCCCAGAGGCGCCCTGGGGAAGGCAAGATGGATGTCAGCAGGTGATTAAAAAAAGAAAAGCCTTGGGGAAGTGAGCCATAGTTAGAAATGGGGAGGGGCCTCCCAGGAAGCAGAAGGTTGAGCACCGGGGAACCCCCTGGGCAGGGCTGCACATACCACTGACATGCAGAGGGCACACCTTTGGGCTGGGTGAGTTCAGGCCATGTGGGGTTCTCAGGCCTTGGGGTAACTTTACCTTGTTAGCCTGTTAAGTCAGCACGCATGGGGATTAAAGTTTCGCTGTGTGCCAGAGAGTTCATTATGTCCCGGCAGTTTTTTCTGTTCTCTGCAGGCCTACTAAGTGCCAGCCACTGACACATGTTACCTGACATAGTCTCCAGGTAGGCATTAGAACCTGTGTTCCCAGATAGGGAAGATGAGGCCCAGGGATATTGTGTGGCTTGTCTGGTCAGGCCCATCAAGCCCCCAGCCATGGAACTCGCTCCCTTCCAGGGATTCACATTCGTTTTTTCCTGGATTGTGCAAACATGTGGTCCCTGAAAAGGGCATAGGGCTTAGTGAGGTTGGAGGTCAGAGGCTAGGCACCCTGAACTTTAATCCACTGTCAGACGCAGGAGAGAGATGCTTGGAACCTCTGAGATCTGCAGCCTCGTGCCTCTTCACGAGAGAATGTTTGTGGCCACCTTTCAGAAAAGAAGCAGGAAGGTCAGGCCAGGACAACCACTGGTTGGGATAGGGAATGGTTGTGGTGGTTGAGAATGAGGGCTTTGGTCCCAGTGACTATCCTCAGGAGGCGAGGGGTGTCTCAGTTCCCGAATCCAAGTTCTCCAGCCCTCATCTTCCCATACCTACCTTCATAGCCCCTTCCGTGGGTTCTTCTGTGGACTGAGTTTTATCTGGCCAGACCCCTCAAGTCCCCAGCCACAAGGGCAAGTCCAGCCATGAAGCCCCCTCCCTCCTTGCGACTGCATTCAGGAAGATTCCATCCCAGCCGCTGGCTCAGACCAGGCAGGCCGAACCATGGTTATGCGGGTTTCCTGGGTGCCTTTCTGACCAAAGGAAACCAACTAGGAGGTGTCAGTAATGAAGTCCTGGAGCCATCTCCCCTCCACTCAGTGGCTTGTTCATTTCGTTTCCTTCATCCACTCATTCATTCATGATGACACTTGGGAGGCTTCAGAGATTCCGCTTGCTCCGTGGCACCTTTGTGTGGGCACTGAACATACAGTGCATACAATTCACTCCCTACCAACTCACCCTGTGTGGTCAGCTTTCTGATACTGTGGCAGACACATGCCCGAAATACCAACTTACAAAGGGAGGTTTGTCTGGGCTCACGGTTCTGAGGGTCATCCATGGTTGATTGGTCCAGTTGCTTTTTGGTCTGTGGCATGGCGGTGCATCATGGTAGGAGTGTGCAGCACAGCAGAAGGGTTTACCTTGTGGCCAGGAATTGGAGAGGGGAGACAGATGCCCCGCAGTTCCCTCAGAGGGCGTGACGCAACGGCCTGAAGACTTCCATCTGCCATGCCCCTTAACCTTCATAACGTTTCCCAGTAGCATCAAGTCAAATGCCCATAAAGCCTCGAGGAACATTCGAGAAGCACTGGCTGTGTCTTCAAGGTGACTTCAAAGTCCCTCCCTCATCCTCAGTGTTTCCTTTCTTTTCCTACCATTAGCATTTTTTTTTCTCCTTCCCTTATATCTGTGAGGCTGGCCTTGAATTCATAATCCTGCTGCCCTAGCCTCCTAAGTACTAGGATTACAGATATGTTCTCTGTCTCTGTCTCTCTCGCTCTCTCTTGGTTTTTCAAGACAGGGTTTCTCTGTTGCAACTGTGGCTGTCCTAGAACTCACTCTGTAGACCAGGCTGGCCTTGAACTCACAGAGATCCACCTGCCTCTGCCTCTGCCTCTGCCTCCTGAGTGCTGGGATCATCCACCACCGCCAGTCGCATAAAGTACTCTTAATGCCTAGCTCACCCTTCCTTCCCTTCCTCCATCCCTTCTCCACCTTTTTTTTTTCTTTCTTCTTTTTCTCTCTCCTTCCCTTCAAGAATGAGTCGGGAGCTCATGTAGTCCAGGCTGACCTCTGACTAACTTATGGAGCCGAGGTGGACTTTGAACTTCTAATCCTTCAGCTTTCACCTCCTGAGTGTGCCGTCATGCTCAGCCAGTTGATCCATTTCTTTGGCGTTACTATGGTCCTGTCCAGGTTCTTCTAAAATGTGAGCCTTGTAAAGTGTCATGGTTTCTCTGGAGGGGGACCCCCCTTTGAGTCCCAGCTTCTGGGTAACCTGTGTACTGAGGAGTCAAGGCTATATTAAATATTCAAGGCTCTGGTGCTAGGGTTTGTGGAAGAGATGGACAGCAGGCAGTGAGGAGGACAAGCAGCGGGCTCTTGTGTTTTCAGGGCAGTATGGCCGAGGCTGTTGCTGCCCTGTTACAGTGGCCCTGAGCTCAGCCTTTAAATCCCTGTCTTGCAATGCAGGCGTCCAAGCCAGGACAGGGTCTTTCTGACTGTTTGTCCTGTGGCGCATGTATTTCTCCTGCCCGGGATGTGGACCTGTGATGCTGGGATGGCCCCTGCGGGGCAGCCAGGGCAGTCCCGGAGTTTAACAGCTGCCCGGAGTGTGCACTAGGAAAAGCCATCCCATCCAGAGTCAGTTTGAGCCTTCCCCCTACTCTGAAACAGAAATGTCCCCATTTCTCTAATAAAGGAAACTGAGGCACGGGAAACACTTAACTCTGGACACACACACACACACACACACACACACACACACACACACACAGGCTGGGAAAGGTCTCTCTCTGGCCCAGGCTTATTACAGGAGTGAAGCCCCAAGCAGCCCCCATCCATCTGCTTCCCTGAGGATAGGTGCCATCGTTAGCACCAGAGGACAACAGCTCAGCTGACTGCAGGGCCTGGCCAGTGGCAGGCTGCGTGTGGGCAGCAGCTCGGCAGCCTTGCCCCACCTGTGCCCTCCCTGCCACCGTTGCCATTCTCACGTGCCCATTTTCCGAGGGCAGTGATCGGTAGACACTGTGCTGTCCGTCCTCAGCCTGCAGTGCTGTTCCTAATTGGTCCTCCTCCAGGCCGTATTTTCTCCAGTATTGATGAGCCAGTGTCACCAGGATGCAGCCAGAAGCTGAGCTAAACTCAAGATGGATTGAGCCTGGGCCTCATCAATCTGCTTTTGCCACTCTGCTGGGGAAGGCACCGCGTGCCTGTGCACATGGCTGCGCAGCCCTTGGGGCTCCCGGAGGGGTCTTTGCAGGGCACAGATCTACCTGCCTGGTGCTTTGTTTCCTGCTTTGGAATGTGCGAGGTCATGGGGCTCCTGGCCTGGCTTCCTGTTGCCTGGAGGTGAGCACAGGTGGCCTGCCTCAGCCCCAAGACCTGGGCCACTTCCGGGTCCTTCTGTCATGTTCTAGTCCCAAGACCACCATTTCTCCAAACTGTACACTTTTCTTCCTCCAGCCTTCCCTGGAGTGTTCTTTTCATGTCTTGCTATTTGGGTCTGGATGAACCACAGCTGCCTGGAACAAGAACACACACAATACACAGAGAGAGAGACAGACAGAGACAGACAGACAGAGACACAGAGTAGATCCCATTAGAAACCTCAGCATCTCCTCCCTCCTGTTGACCCTCCAGACAGCTGGAATCAATGAGTCATTTATAAGATCCCCATTACTGCTTGCCTCCCCAGAGTTGTTGCTGGAACGTAGATTTTGTGTCCCCAGAACCCATTCATCTTCTCATTGAATCAGGACTTCCTGGATCATAGCCCCTCAGCATGTGTCTGATGCACGAGTAGCATACAACTGTCACTGCCCTAAAACTCCTAAGCATCCTTCCGAGTCTGAAATAATGTATACCACCTTCCCTGGGAAGCCTTCCTGGCTGCTCCAAGTAGAATAGGTGGTTCTGCCTCTTGGTCCAGCAGCTGTGGGGCACAGGGAGACAGGGATGGGAGCTTAGGACCAAGGTAGACTTAGCCAAGTGGACAGCAACCTCAGAGCATGCTGGTGCTCTATTTTCAGGCGTGTTTTATTCATCCCCCACTTTACCGGTGAGGACAGCAAGGCTCAGAGAGGTGACAGATCTTGGCACTTAGTTCCTAGAAAGCTTACCTTCCGTTGAAAGCTAACTCTGCCTCTTTAGCAAGAAGTGGGGAGTCCTACCACAGGCTTGGAGGGCAGGGAAGTCATGGGGAGCATTTTAGAGATTCTAGACCCAGAGCCACATCTTCTGGGATAAGAGAGAGCAGAAGGGCACTGCTGGCATCAGAGCTGTGTGGGCAGAGGGAGGCCATTGGCCAAGGTGGGGTGAAACGGTATGAGCAGGAGGGGAGGAGGCTGAGGCTCAGGGGAAGAGGGGGAGTAGTTAGGACAGAGGCTGGGGAGGTGGCCAGGCCTGAGTGGGAGGGAGCCCAGGGCAGGAGTGCCAGCAGGGCTTGGCTGCTGAATGGAGCTTCCTGGCGTACGTTCTTGCTATGGTGCTGGCATGTGGTACAGCGGGCTCTGGCTTTTGGCAGTTTCCAGGCTCTTTCCGTCCTTTGTTTCTGCCTGTGGAGTCTCTGTCTGTTCCCTTTGCAGGTCCCCTCCAGGCTGACAGGGCAGGCTGCGGGTGGGAGGCTACAGGTCTCTGTCCCAGTGGGGCATTGGCTGTGTGGAAGTCCTTATCAGGATAATAGTGAGAAATGAGAGGAGCAGCCCCCTCTCATCTCTCCCTCCCCTGCTCCACAGCTGTAGCTCCGTCTGGCCCTCCAGGGGCTTTCCCAGCATAGGCCTGGGCCAGCCTGCTCTGTCAGCCTTCCACCCTCCACAGGCACCAGACGTCTGGCCTGAGTGTTCAGTGCCCCTCTGCCCTCGGTGTCACTCCCAGGCCTGTGTGGACACACCAGGCAGCTCCCATGGCTGTGGGCAGAACCAGTCTGTGTTTGTCCTCATTGTGGCCCAGAGAGCAGGCTGGGGTGAGGCGGTACCAAGATTTGGACCAGGTCTGACTAATTCCTCACCCAGCTTCCACAGGGAGACAGCACCCTGCCCGGTCCCTGTCTCCTCCCAGCTTACCATCCGAGGGATGGAATTCAGCTCTGAGAGTGGGGAGGCTCGGGGGTGGGGGTGGGGGGGGAGTGTGTTTGTTCATTCATTTGTTCATTTGTTCCTTCTTTCACTCATTTATTCATCCCTAGATGTTTCGTGCCTACCCAACACTTTAGAGACCTTGGGGTTACTCTATAGAAGTTGAAATCTAGGGCCAGTGGAAGAACTCAGCAAGTAAAGGCACTTGCCACCAAGCCTGACAAACTCAGTGTGCTTCCTGGGACCCTCATGGCGGAAGGAGAGAACCAGTCCCTCTCAGTTGCCCTCCGACCTCCACTCCACACACGTGTGTGCCTGCACATACGGAAGAAGTAACCATAATAAAATTTTTTTAAAAAGCTGAAGTCTAGGCTATGAGATTTGATTTGGGGTTTACCCAGGGTACTTTGGGGGACCTTCAGTAAATCACCTCTTTAAGCCTCAGTTTCTTCACTTGGTGTAAGAGGAGGTGACATCAGTGCCTACCCCCGAGTGGCTGGAAGAATGGAGCCCATGGATGTAAAGTGCATACTTAGCCCGAGCACAGTAGGGCTTACTCTGTGAAATACTGTCTTTGTCCGCACTGCCCTCCAGGAAGCGTCGACTCCCTGACAGTGAACTTGGCTCTGTTCTGAGCTGTCTCGAACTGCCTCTGGTTTCAGTGGCAGGGCCTGAAGGTCAGATGGGTTCCTGGCCAGACTCTAGGTACCTGGATGTTCCCCTGATAGCCCTCCACCCCACTCCAGCTACCAGACCAGGGCTTTGCACATAATAGACACTTAATACATGTTTATGGAATTGAATTAACGATAAAACGAGATAATGGCCTGGAAGGAGCCTGAGTTGTTAGGAGGGAATGCACAGCGTAAAAACCAGGCATATTTTTTTAAGCAGATTAATCTGGTCTTAACTCATTCTAATAGCTTGCGCCCCTATTGGCCAAGGCCATTATTATAATATATGGCCAGGGCCAAGGAGCTAGAAGATAGTGGTGCCTCAAAGTTCACTTCCCAGAGGAAGCCACAGCATGCTGCTTCCTAGCGGTGTCTTGGAGAGCCTGTGGGACCTGCTGAGGGTCATAGATGGGAAAGGGAGGGCCAGAAAAGGCCAGGCTTGGAGGGTTTGGGTTCACCTGTGAACAGTAGCTAAGCTAAAAGCCCGCTCAGGAGGCTTGGGCTCTGCTGCCATGGTGGCATTTTTTGTGCCTGGTGCCACCAGGACTGGAGCTCCTAGATTCCCACCCCCGTGTGCTCTTTACTCGGCTCCTCACTCCCGTGGTCCGCCGTCTCCAGCGCAGGAAGTCAGTCCAGTGCTTCAGAATGTACAAACCGTAGAGAAGGAAGTCTGAGGCTGACGGCAGTTCTTCATACTTCAGTCTAAATTCACATCCTAATGAAGGCTGGGATCTGGGGGACCCGGACCTCCGTGGGCTCCTGGAATGGTCCACGCTCTGGTGTAAGTAGATGTAGCAGATTTCCCAACCAGTGGCTTGGCGGTCACCCTTTTCTCATGTGCTCTGTTCAGATCCTGTTCAGAGGACCCGAAGTTGGGACATGTCTTGGTGCTTTTCCTGTTGCAGTGATAGAATATTTTGGCAAAAGCTACTTGAGGGGAAAAGAGTTTGTCTGATTCCCAGTTCAAGCTATAGTCCATCACAAAGGGGAAGTCGAGGCAGCAGGAGCTTGAAGTAGCTGGTCACATTCTGTCCGTAAGCAGGAGACAGAGAGGTGAGTACACACAGGTGCTCACCTCGCTTTCTGTTTTCTGGCTTTCTCAGTCCAGGCTCTCCTGGTCAGGGAATGGTCCTACCCACAGCTAAAATGGGTTTTCCCTCCATCAGTTAACTTAATCTGGGCACAGGCATGGCCAGAAGCCGGTCTCTCGGGTGATTCTACATTCTGTCAAGGTGACGGTTAACGCAAACCATCACAGCAACCTTGCCCGGATTAGGGAGGGAGTCTCAGGTGGTGGTGATCACCCAGGGGAGGAGGGTGGCTGGGATCAACAGTTGTGTGTTACTGGCCAGATGTAGGGCACAGCTGTGGCAGTGGCTGTGCTGTATGACTGTCCTGCAGCTTAACGGGCTACCCTGGGCTGTCTCCAAGACCCCACTGTGCCCAGGCCTGGGTTTCCTCATCTGAAACAAGGCCCTCCCTCCTGAACCTCTGAGCCCTGATCAAGAGGATAGCAACAACGGCCAAGGTACCTGGTATGGCCTCAGGCACAAGGGAATGTTTCCGCCGTTGGTGCCATTTCCCTGATTCTCCCGTCTCTGCCTATGAGGAGCTGGCCCAGAGCTGTGTCCCATAATTCATGGCACACCAGTGGTCACCAAGGTGGTCTATGAATCGTCCATCTTTAAGGGTAATGGAGGGAGAAGGGTGCTTTCCCTTGGCTGGAGGTTTCCCCTCTTCAGAGTTCCCTTGGGAGAGGCCGGGTCCCCTAGTGGTCCTCCTTGTTGCTTCCCACCTGCCTCTTAGCAGGTGGACTATCCTCAGCTGCTGGCCCAGCCTGGCAGGGCGGCTGCAGCTTTAATCAGCCATCCACCGTGCCGCTTTCCTCGGAGGGAGAAATTGCAGGTGGCAACTCGTAATTTCCCAGGCTTCTCTCTCTCATTAATTTCTCCCTGCAAAATGGAGGCTTTCTGCTGAGCCGGGAATTGGCAGCCGAGTGCAGCTTCTCTGGCCCAGCCATGCTCTCTGCTCATAGTGGGGGTGGTGCCAGCTACTGTGTTCACTGTTTGCTGTGCCCCCCTCGCAGAGGCCAGAGGTTTATTCTGTGTTCAAATTGGCTTGCCGAGCCCCACTAGGTCTGGAAAATTGCTTGGTTCACCCTGTGCTCACTGCTCTATCTCTGATGGTGGGAGGAGGTAGAGATGGGAACCTGCCAGGGTTGGCTGTTGGTGAACTGTGAAAGGAGCAGAGGTCTCCCAGTGCCCAGGATCCCCCTGCCCTCTGTACCTCCGTTTCTACTGGTGTGGGCTTCAGGGATGCCTATGCCTCCTCTTGAGGGGCTCTTCTGCCTTCTAGCTCTTAGGACCCGCAGGAGAGTGGCAGAAGGAGACAGATGGTGCCCCCATGGCAGGCTAGAGGGGAGAGCAGAGCTTGAGCATCCTTGGACGCCAGAGCCTGGAAGGATGGGTCGAAGGTGGGTCCTCAGACTGCCAGGGGACAAGCTGATGTCATTTATCCCATAGATGTCGAGTGGACAGCTGTCTGGGTTCTGAGACCAGGGACTCACAGTGTAGTCCGGAGAGGGAGAGCTTGATCTTCCCTAGGGACTGAGAGATCCTTGATCAGATGGGCAGGTTACAGACTCCTATGGATGGCCAGTGCGGAGAGTGGGAAGGGATACATGAAGATCCTGATGGACGCTGGGAGCTGGGGTTCCCAGGTGAGCGACAGAGCCACTGTGGGAAGGAACAGAGGGCTGGGGAGGAAGGAGGAAGGCAGTGGTCCTTATCAAGGGGAAGTAGTCACTGCCTAGTGCGAATCAGGGAGTTGGAGTGGCTGGGTCAAGTCAGTAGCCTTGGGGACCAAGAGGTAGCCAGGAGAGAGCTGTGCTCTGCCTGGACTTTGTAAATTGCATGGGGGAGGAGGGGTTGGGTATATTCCGCTTAAGTCCCTTCCCCATGGGCGATCAGGGAGCATTCTCCTGCGTGTCCAGAGTTCCCTGCAGGCTGTGTGTTCTTGAGAAGGTCTCTGAGCCTCTCTGACTCTGGTTCCTAGTTTGGAAAAAGCTCAGGCTATGCAGATGAGCAGATCTCAGGGCACAAGCTGCAGGTGGACTGGAGCGCCTCTGTTTGGAGGCGTGTGCACACTCAGTTAAACCTGGAGCCTCTCGACACTGAGTCAGTCACCGTACTGCTCCATTCCTCAGTTTCCCCACCTATAAGCAGGGTCCCCAGAACCCATGTCGAGGGCTTCGTGCTGAGATGTATGCCACTTTTCTTGGATCCAGAGGGCTCCCACTCCTGATAGCTCTTGGTGACCCCTAGTGCCATACCCCCTCCCTTTAGGCACCACAAAGTTGGGTTCTCCCGAAGCCTGTGGTCTGTTTATGGAGTTTCTGGGAGAGAATCTAACGCAGCTTTGATCTTTTCAGAGGAATGGGCAGCTGAGGCCAGGAGGGATCTGGCTGTATATTTTCTCCCTTAATGGGGTATTAAGTAGACAGCCCAGATGGGGATCTCCTGGCGGGCGGGCAAGAGGGGGTGGGGCTCAGCCTGCTTCGGATCAGCCTGAAATATGGCCTGATCACCACCAAACCTCAAAGGCTGCTACCTTTGGTCTGGCTGGGAACCAGCTTTGATGTTCTTGCCGTGAAGGGACCAGACAGATCTTCCTGGCACAGAAGACTACAGCCTTGGCTCCAGCTGTAATCTGCCAGACACCAAGGAGAGAGAGGGCCTGCCATGTGGTCCTAACCCTTCCCAGCCAGCACCCCCTCTTCATACCCTCTCTCTCTTTGTCTTTTTCTCACCCCTTTCTCCTCTGTAGTCCTCTCCTTCCACTTCCCTCTGCTTCCTTCTTCCTTCTCCTTTTGGCCAGAGCCATTTCCAGGCTGTTACATATCTCCTATTTCAGAACCATCTCTCATCCGTAAGGGTCCCCTGGGTGAATGTGTGGAGAGGTCACGGGCTGTTAGGACCAGCCCTAGTGCCAGCCAGACTTCTCTCCTCCCCTGGTTAGCTGGGTGTGGGGAGGGTGATTAGAGGAGGGGCCGGACAGCCTGGAGGATGCTCAACCTAGTGCTCATGATCAGATTCGGGAATTGAATTCTCCATGCTTGTGCACGCATCTGGGCTGGAGAATGGGGATGTGGTTGCCGTCACCTACTGATGAGTTAAATGAGCCAATACTGTTAGAGTGCTGGGATTCCTGCCCTTGACCTCATTGAGCCTTAATTTCCCTTCAGTACCACAGTATACGTAGTTTCTAGGGTGAGTATGGAGAGGATGAAGCCGTATCCCAGATTTGGCACAAGGGGCATCCAGTAGATGGCTGAGATAATAATCTAATCTGCCCTGTCTTAAACTCAGCTGTGTCCGGGCTGGAGGGCCGGCTCCATCCAGCTGATCTCAGCCTGAAATCAGTTGCACCATGTGGGTGGGACTCACAGTCAAGTGGAGCCCGAGCTGCAGGATAGAGGGCACTTGAGTGAGAAGGGGGGCCTGGAGAAACCTCCTGGAACAGCCGTGGCCTGTGTCAGCTTCCTCCCTTTCTCCTTGTCATACTCCTGTCCCGGGCTCCACCTGAATCATCCGGGAACACTGCCCACCCCAGCCAGAGAAGGAGACGCCCAGCTCTATCTCTGCCCCTCACCAGCTGGTGATCTTTGCTCAGCTCCTTCTCCTGGCCTGGGTTTCCTCATCTGTATAAAGTGGGTGGGATCCTAATGTCCTCCCTGCTTCTGTGGCGCAGAGGCTGTGGGAGCCCTTGGGGGATAGAGGATCATTTGGGGAGCTTCTCACCCCCCCACCTCAATAGCACATGCTTCAGGGAACACAGGATGGCAGAATGGGAGCACGAGGCTGCTTCTCTACCCTCAGCTGCCCCCGGCCAGGACTGACTCTGTGCCCTCCTTCCAATTATCTGGTAGCAGCCTGACTCTTGGGTGTGGTCCATTCCTCATCCCCTCCACAGGCCCCAGCCTGAGCCCTGTCTGGTGTCCACCCTGACTGCCCTGCCAGCTGTGGTCTCCTGATCCGTGGAATGAGGCTCGTAGCATCTGATAGCCATTATCAGTCACTTCTGGGCTCTCGGTTCTGTAAGCCTGACCCTTTGCCTGGTACCACTTCAGCTGCTCTCCTCTTGCAGACTGGAGTATTGAGCCTCATGGAGCTCTCTCCCAGGGCCCTCATGTCCTTCAAAAGGGCACTTTCTCCGGGATCATAGGGTACGGGACTTGAGTTTGAGGGCCTGGGACCTGGAATTTAGGCCTGCCATCCCAAAATGTATGTGTCCTAGTGGCCTGTAGTAGCCTGAGGCTTTATTCACTGGACTTTATTCACCTTGGGACACAAGTCAGCCTTGGGGATGGCAGCCAGTGAGTGTGCTGAGTTCTGTTGCAGATAGGAAATCCAGCTGACAGAGAACTAAGGGGCACAGTGTACCTGCTTTCAGTGCTCCCAAGCCGTTCCCTCAGGATGCCCTCCTTTCTTTAAGACAGGGTCTAGTAGCTCTGCCTCCTCTGGCATGGCTCACCCATCCTTGCCTGCTGAGCTGCCACACTTAGGGAAATGCTGCTGTTCCTTGCCTCCTGTCCCTCTGCAGAGAACAGTCTTCTCTCCTGTCCAGTAGTTCTCTGAGGACCAGGTCACCCCCCTGGCGCAGCTGTGGCTCCCTCAAAGCCTTCTCCACACCCTGCCATGGTGGTGTCACCACGTTGCCCCCACCACTGTGGCACAGAGGAAACGCAAGGTAAATATTTGCTGAGGAATGGCTTTAAGAAAGAACAGGTTTCCAGCCCTGTGGCCTGATCTCCCCACAGTGAGGATCTGAGCTGGTCCCTTTCCTGCTCAGTCACTTCCAAGGGCTCCCCAGTGCCCTGGAGATAAACATCCGAGCTGAGCCAGATTTTCTTCCACTCTGTCCAGACCCACCTCTCACCCCACTTTGCCTGTTGAGTGCAGTTACTGCGCTTCTGCCTAGAGCTCTTGGCGGTCTGCCTGGAGCCCTCCTTGGGGAGCCTCTCGCACCAGCATACTGTGACAGCTGTCTCCTCTGTAGAGGGCCCCCCAGCTCCACCCCTGACCTGTCCAGTTCCTGCCCTGGTCCTTCTGCAGCTTATGGTGAGGGTACTGTTCCTGGCTGGAGTCTGAGGGAGCAAAGGCAGCCACAATTTGGCAGGATCAAGAGCCTGGCTAGGAGTGGGCAGCCATGAGGAGCCCAGGGTTGGGCATGGGATGGGGGTAGGGGGCTGGGTTCCCCAAGACCTCCCTATTGTGGTCAGCCTCCATACACTTCCTGTTCTTGTGCAGTTCCTGGGTCTATGGAATCTCAGACCAATTTGCCCATGGGTGGTCCCAGGCCTGGGAGTCCTGAGACCCCCTCTCTCCTCTCCTTTACTTGAGCAAGCCCCTATCCCTCTTGAGGGACCCACGAATGAAACAGCAGGTTGGAACCTATAAGAAGTTCCATCCCAGCCGAGACCCCAGGGCCTGGTGAGGACTTGCTGCATTTGGCCCACATGGTGGATTAAAAAAAAAAATCTTTTTTCTCCCCTTTTAAACTTGAGCCAATATTAAAAGGAGAAAGCTTTTTAAATGAAAGCCAGATTTCTAGCTTCTCTCAACCAGGCTGGGCTGGCCAGAAGCTCCTTCCACCAGAGGAGTTGGGTGGTCCTTGCTCTTGGCCCCCTACCCAGCCACTGAGCAGGGGCCCTTGAGGCTCCAGCTGCTCCAGGGGACAGGTTTCCAAACCTGCCTCCTCATCCCTACTTAGAGATAAAACTCCATTCATCCCTTCCACCCCCATTCTAGACAATCTGCCTCGGTTTAAAATTCCTTCAGCAGCCCCAGGCCCAACAGCTTCTCCTAGCTAAGGAACGCAAGGAACGAGGTTGCACGTGACTCTGCTCTGCGGCTGGGAAGGCTTTGATGTTGCGGTGATTGTAGACCGCCCCTCCCCCACGGGTCCCTCCCTCCCCGCCTCCCTTTCCCCTCTCCTCCCTTCTTTTCTTCCACTGTTCTCTCCCCCCTCCCCCTTCCACTTTTCCTCCTACCCCTCTTTTTTCCCTCCTCCCTCTCCCCTCCACTTCCTCCTCCTCCTTCCCACCTCCCTCTCCCCTCCACTTCCTCCTCCTCCTTCCCACCTCCCTCTCCCCTCCACTTCCTCCTCCTCTGCCATTCTCTACTCTCCCGCTCCAGGTATCAGCTAATTCCCTGGCTCCTACCCAGCTAGATCCAGATGAGGGGAGGGGACCCCACATTGGGGAGAAGTGCAGAGGTTGGCCCTTGATGTCTGGGTGAAGCATGGACTGGTGATCTGGCTTGGAGTGGGCCCCCAGGAGGAATGGCATCTCTCTACCCCCTACCCAGTGCCACGGAGTTCCCTATGACCCACTGCTGCCAACCTGCAGTTCTTCCCCCTCCTCCGAGGATTTGAGGCTTGGGCTCCTCCTCATTTCAGGGCTGTACCCCTTTTGCCCCAGTGGGAAACAGAGGCCCCAGGGCATTGAAAACTGACCTGCAGGAGGATGAGTAAGAGGAGTGTGGGGTATGGGGTGCAAGTGTGGGATTGATGAGGGAAAGAAGCAAAGTCACGGCAGATAAAGATGAGGCCGGGGAAAGGCGAGTGTATGTGCACCCTCAGCAGGACCACGCCCCTGCCTTGCCCTGCTGCCCTCCTTTAGTGAGTGCTGAATAAGGTCCTCAGAGTTTCTGGGAGTTCACGATGTCTACGATGTCTATGTACTACCTTGTACCCTTACTCCTCTCTGGGCTTCTCTGGTAAATTCTTCCAGTCCCAGGAGTGGGGTATAGAAACCCTGGGTCACCGCCATTCTTTGCTGTCCCCGGAATGGGATACTGCAGCACCATACCCTTGTCTGTACTGGCGCCATGCTGGGGTCTCCCTACTCTTTCCCTGTCGGTCCTCCCTCTGCCAGCTGCAAGGGTGGTCCCCAGTCACCTGGGAGGTTCTAGTCCTTGGGAAAAGGGTCATCCACCATCCTGGCCCCAGGCTCTAGCATAGCCCTGCTTCATTTTCTATGAATCTGTCCTTCTGGAGGGCAAGCTCTGGAAAGGCAAATGCAGAGATAAGCGGTTAGGGCCAAGCTGGCATCCTACCAGCTGGCAGGACTGCCATGCACCTGGCCATTCATAGGGGACAGGAGGGTATTATCTGGCCGGCCCTCCCCAGCACCTCACTGCAGGACCAGAGAGGTGCCAAGATTCCTCAGCAAGCCAGCCCCTGTTGCTGTGGGGAGGGGGGGTGTTCTGCTGAGGATGGACTTTAGTGGAAACCAAGCCCTTCCCCACGTGGGGTCCCCAGAAACACCTTTGTTTGGTGACCCCTCCTTGCCCTCTTGAGCAATGCTGGGCTGCTCCTGCCTTCCCTGGGTGTCTTCTTAGCAGCTACTCATGGTTACAATGGCCCAGCCATAGTTGAAGAAAGCCTCTCTCCAGAGGACTCCTCCCATCAATGGTCAACACTGCCTGTCCTGCATTCAGCTCCCCCTTAGCCTCTTGGGATAAGTAACTTTGGGAGCTAAGTGGTGTGGCTCTGGGCCTTCCCCTAGGGTTGGGAATCTGGTGAAAGGAATGCTGGGAGCCCCGTTTTGCACCTCACCTGTGTAGCTATGGTTGATTCCCTGGCTCTCCCTGGATATGTAGAGTGGAGCTAGTGGCAGTACCATAGCCTAAAAGTTTGGAGATGAGAAGAAATGATAGGAATCCCCCAGTGCTTTGCTTTTTAAAAAAATAGTTTCAGTTGGGCTGTGGTGGGGCACGCCTTTAATCCCAGCACTCGGGAGGCAGAGGCAGCAGATCTCTGTGAGTTTGGGGCCAGCCTGGTCTACAGAGTGAGTTCCAGGACAGTTGGAGCTACAACAGAGAAACCCTGTCTCAGGGAAAAAAAAAAAGTTTTTTTTAAATTAGTGTGTGTATATGTGCGTGTCTTAATGTGGGTTTGAACATGTGGATACAGTACTCCGGGAGGCCAGAAGAGGGCGTCAGATTCCCTGAGCTGGGGTTACAGGTAATTGTAAACTGGGAACTCAGGTGGTCTGGAGGAGCAATATGTGTGCTCTTAACTGCTGGGCCGTCACTCCAGCCCCACTCTCACACGTCATCTCTGCACCCCTATGCGAAGACTTGAACTGCACGCTCACAGGTGCATGCGGCTCGCCCGGCCAGGCACCTAGGCCTGCTTCAGCCAGTGGAGTGTCAGGGCTGAGGCACAGGTTCCAGACCCAAGCCTTTTTCTAGCGTGCTGTGTGGCTGTGAGTGAGTTATTGCTCCTTTCTGGGCTCAGCTGCTACGTCTGATAGTAATAGCATCTTCCTCCCGGGGGAGGCTGTGCCGTGGCCCCCGGTGCGGAGTAAGTGCTTGCTCAATGTCAGCTGTAGTTGTTGCTGTTTTTATTATTATTTGACTTGAAAATCTCCTGCTCCACGTGCTGCTTCCACAACAGTTGTTTGTGAAAAGCTGAGCTGGATAAGTGGGGACCCAGCAAGATTATGTCCCTGTTCCCTGCTTAGGGCTGGCATTGACAGGGCTTCCTTGAATCTCTGGGTGGGAGGAGGAGCTTGGCCCCATCCTGGTGGCCTGGCCAGGGCCCCTGTTCAGGGGCAGGGGGTCTCAGCCCTGCCTGGCCTGCCTCCCAGCTGACAGCTCGGGCACTGTGAGCTGGCTGCCAGCCAAGCTGCTTCCTCTCCCGGCTGGCTGCCATCCAGGGCCTGATGCCAAGGGGCCGGCTGGTGGGCAGCAGCTCCATCGTTGTAGGGCTGTGATCCCAGCCAGAAGACTCCAGTCAGGGCTGGGTGTTGGGGCCTCCCACCACCCCTTGGAGCCCCTGGGGAACTGAGCACAGCTGCACCGGCTCTCAGCACGGCCCCCCCAGGTGACACTCTTGCAGAACTGAAAAGAGCAGATCCGTGGAAGATGCAGTAAAAAGAGCACATCTTGGGCAGAGGGCCCATGGAGCATCGTGAAGCCTCCTGCAGCCTCCGTGTCCACATCCATAAAATGGAGTCAACTGAAGCCTCGCAGCCTGTCTCATGGGTGATTCTGCATGTCCTTGTGTCCAGGGCTGTGCTTGGGGGGGCAGGAGGGAAGGACACCTAGACAGGGATGCCTAGATACGGAAAGACAGGTAACGACTGAAGATGATGATGGTGGTGGTTGCCTGGCAACCCAGGCACTTACCACGTCCTGTGCTGTTTTGACAAATAAGAATTCAGTAGCCCTTAAATTAGGGAGCTAGGGACTGTTCTCACCCCGGTGTATATGATAAAGGAACAGGCCCACTTAAGGGCCAAGGCAAGCTTGGAACCCCAGCAGGCTGGCTCAGAGTCTGAACCCTGGGTCTGAGAATGAGGGGCACTGGTCATTCTGTTGGGGTGCACAAGAGGACTGCTGGAGAAAGTCATTGTTGATGGGCATAAGATGACCTTTGACCTAGAAGTTCAAGGTGGGGAGTCCTAGAAAGGCTTATCTAGGGCCTCTCATACATCCCAGAGAGGGGTAAATGCCAGATCAAAGGTCTTGAGTAGGAAAGGGACCCGTGGCTGAGTACAGAGAGGAAGAGATGGGCTGGCGTTCCTTATTGTGCTAGGGTTGGGGCCATGTGCTTCACTCTGATGCTCTCTCTGCTCTTGGTTGTGGTTGTGGCAGTTTGTATGCCAGCTGGGACACCCCCTCCTGCTCATACCTGCCCTGAGTTATCTCCTCATGACAGCAGGACATCATTATTTGATCTCTCGTCTGTAGTGGGTGATGTTTGAGGCCCACCCTCGTTTAGGCTCTTCTTAGACCTTTGGGCAGCCTTGGTCCCACCTGTGCTAGGCTGTGTCCTGAGCACATCACTCTGCCTGCAGCTGCAGTTAGCACATCGGACAGTATCTTGACAGCTGCCTTTGTGCACAGCTCCTTCATTCGGTATCACCGGCTCTACCTGTGGGCAGCCGGATCCTCTGCCTGACGCGGGGTACAGCTCGACGGTGCAGGCTTGCTGGTGACGGCAGGCTCAGTATCTTCAGTGTTCACTGGGGATGTGCCTACTGTGTGGTTGGTTGTGAAGGTCAAAGATAAAATCGGCGAAGTCTGCGGGGAAGACTAGCTGGGCGGGCCTCCATCAGTGGCCGCTGTTGCCGGTTAAGAATTCTAAATCCTATGACTGCTGGGCCCAGCACCTTGGACAGCACCGGCCCTGCCCTCTCCCCAAGTCCGAGGAAGGGCACTTTACCACCTGCCGGAGAGAGCTTCTGCCACGCCCATCCCCGTCAGCCTCCCCAGGCCTCCCCTCCCGCTCCTGGAGTCTTTAGTCTTCGGCACAGTCTGGTAATTAAAAACCTTCAAGGGGGACTTTATTGAGTTAGCATTAGTTATTTTGTCAGGCTGGGAGAGCGAGAGAATTATCTGTCCTCCGGGAGAGGGGGGCTGGGCGGAGGCCTTGGGCTGAGATTGGCAGGTGCCTGCCGGTGCGCACGCAGCGCTGGGGCCTGGTGGTTGGCGCCAAGTGGGGCGGGAGGGGAGAGGGCAGTGGGCCTTTCTCTACCCAGAGGCTTACCTTGCCCCATGTGCCCACTGCCCAGGCACTTTCTGGCTCCTGGATTTAAAAAAGAGAGAGAAAAAAAAGCCCCCTCCAGAGCCAAGATAGCTGCAGGCTCTGGGGGGGACGGAGTAAGGGACTCTTTCCTTCACAGGCTGGGAGTGCGTGTGGGCTGGGTCCCTTTCCTCTACAGGCCAGGGCTTCAGTCCGGGTTGGCCAGTGGGCTGGTTTGAGGTGTTCCTGACCTCTCTGTCCACTTCTTTCCGTAGCTGGAAAACGCCTTTTATAACCAGGTAAGGGCATGCGGCTTTGATCTTGGCCTGCTACTCACCTATCTGCCTTCAGATTCTCACTTGGGAGTACAGGGCGGCAATCCTTCCCTCTCCGACGTTGTCAGGATCAATAACTTAAGTCTAGTGTGTGGTCTCTCGTGTGGGACAGGCCCAGTTCTCATCCCCCTGGAGCGGTCTAGCTCCAGGGAAGGAACTAACTTGCTGTCTGTTATTCACTTTGTGACGAGTCACTATGACTCCTGGTGCGGTCAGCCCGTATTCCAGATGTACAAACTGAGGCTTAGAGCAGCAGTCAAGTGGTTTGCTGAGTCATTTGGGACTAGATCGGGTTCAGATCTAGGTCTCTCCTTTGACCCAGTGGTCATAGGGCCAAGAGTCTAAACCATGGAATCTTCTGGGAAAACTGCCAGGGACGAATAATAGCTGTCAGCCTGCTGCAGGTCTTGAGCTTGACTGGAATATTGCCTCCTGGAGATTGGTTCCCCCCTTCCACTCAGGCTGTGTCCTGTCCCATGCCTTGCTCCATAGCTAGCCCTGAATCCCTGGGCCCTCCCACCCCCCCCCTTCAAATCCCAGGCCCTGCCATTCCTTGTGGGAAGCTCCTGACTAAGGTCCTGGTGCCAGGACTAGGAGAGTTAAAGAAATGACCTGTGTGTCTGTGGCGCCCATGGTCAGATGCGATAGGGCTCTTGAGGCACTGGACCTGCAGTGGCTGTGATCAAAAGCACATGCCCCAGAGATGCAGAAACCAGAGGCACAGCTTGGCCTGGAAGTAGGAGGGAGGCTTGAGAGTCTCGTGGGGGCCTTGTTTTCTCCCTTGTCTCTTGTGTGGCGCTTTGAAACTTGAATAGGCCTCTTGATTGTCTAAGTTGCCCAAGCCTTCCTCCTCTGGGGAGCCTCGTGGGACTTGCTGTTCACTGCCTGGGATCCTATTTCCCACCTTGGTTACAGTTGACAGGTTGGGAAATTCTCTCTAGAAGGCAGAATGAGCTCTAGTTGTGTTACCAGAATCAAAAGTGTCTGGTGGGTGCCAGCTGTGTCCCATCTCTGCTTCAGATTTCTCAGGTCCAGAGAGGGGGGTGGGGGGAGATGGGGGTCAAAGACAAGATGAGGGCAGGAAGGTCCTTTTACTGCACCCTTGGTCCCTGAGCACCAGGCCTTGGGTGGAGCTGGGCACAGGCACACAGACCTGGACCTGAGAGCCATATGATGCTGCCTTCTGCCTGTGGAACCTGGATGAGCTCCCACCTGTGGATGGGGTAGCTGCCTAGACCTGTGAGGTTATGGCCCTCCAGTATGAGAGGGGGCTGTGCTCACTCGTTTGTTTCTAAGCCCCGGCTTCCTTATCTGAGACACGGAGTAAAGCCTTTTGGCTTTCATGTGTTCATGAGACATATGTATGGTAGCATGTGAGAGGGGCCAGACACCTCAGGCCCATGGGGTCGGGGTCAACTGCTGTCCTTCAGCTGGGTCTTTGCTGGATGTTGGGGGAGGGGCCTCGGAGTCAGGGTTGCCCTGAAGGTCTGACGATTGTGTTCTAAACTTCAGTTCTGATGTGTGCTGGGAAGGAATTGAGTGGAGTCCCCAGACCTCACGCATCCCCACCGCCGGCTTCTTTCAAATTGGCCCACATTCCTGTGTTCTTACAGGCTCTGCCTCTCTCTCCCAGTTTGGACCAGAGTTGTGAGCACGTTCAAGAGTGGCTCCTCCACCCAGTGGACCCAGGGCCCTGCCTTCATCTGGCCTGGACCAACTCAGGCTGTGGAAAGCGGGGGCTGGCTCACATGACCTGGGACTATGCTGTTCTGGGCGTCCACTGACACCATCCCAGCCCTTCCCTTTGCACCATTATGCTCTTAGCCACATCTGAGTCCCCATGAGGCTATACTCATTGTTCTCTTGGCAGGTGCAAGTCCCCCGTGGGCAGCACTAGCATTGAGCAGATCATCCGAATCGTGCTCGAAGGGTCATTCTGGGAATCTGTTCAGTCTGCTTGAGTCTAAGACCTGTGACCCACCAGAGCCTTCGGACACCCATCTGTCTACTCTGGTCCAGTTTCACCACCTCCTGGAAGCCCTCCCTAACTTCCAGGCCATGGAGAGGGGTCCCTGACGCTGTACCTCAGGCTGTAGGATATGCTTCCACTACTTTCCTCCTCAGCGGACTGCGCTCAAGGAAAGACATTTCTGGATTCCTGGGCTAGGCACACAGTAGGTGCACAGTAAATGCTTGTACTTGCTGGAGCTAGAAGGGTCTTAAAGGCCATCTCAGAGGGAAGAAAATGGAGTCACAGAGCCAGCTGAGGAGGAGAGCCTGGATTCAAGTTCTGATGGCCCGGAGGCTGACCTGACTGGGACACTTCTGTCCTGTGTCTGTTTCCTTGACTGTAAATGGACATCCCAGAGCTGCCTCCCGTGGATGATCTGAGATTAAACGCCTGAAGATGTGACTTTTCCTAGTCATGCTCTGGGTGGGCAGGAGGCCTGCCTGGTATCCCCAGGTCCTCTAGGATGCTGAGGCCTGCTTTGGTCTACCAGGTTTACCTGGGGCTTTTTGTAGTCAAGGCTAGTGCCTCAGACCTCAGAGAGGATGCTGGGTGGCCAGTGCTTCCAGAACCAGTCAGCCCTGGACAGGCGAGTGTTTTTTCTTAGGGACCTTCCAGATGCTACAAGCCTTCTGTTCCAGGCTCCCCCACCCCCCAGTCTCTCTCTCTCTCACACACACTCACGCTGTCAGCTCCTGGCTTTACCAGTTACACTGTAGCCTTGAACTAAGCAAGGGCAGCAGCAGAGCCTGGCTTCCACAGAGCTAGCCTGCCCTCTCCAGGTCTGGGTTAGCACCATAGCTGAGCGCAGACTCCCATCACCAGAGTCTCCTCTGCCACCCACGCCTTTATATTTCAAGCAGATGAAAGATTTTTATTCCTTTTTGTGTGTGTGCTTTTTTCCTTTTCTTTCCTTTTTTTGCCAGGATTAGCTGGTCCCTGGCTGCCTATTTGTCAAAGCATTGCTGTGTTGGGAGGACATCAGAGAACCCATGCTGTGAGGCTTCTTGGGGGCCCGAGCCTCCTGCAGGTGCAGGTTCTGGGGCAAGAGGCTTGGGGGTCAGGACTAAGGGGAGAGAGGCAGTACTGGGGGCAAACCTTACCACAGACAGGAGCCACCACTACTTCAGCATTAAGACCTTGACTACACTTTGGACCCCTGGTTCTTACTTGGCCACCCTGGTTCCTAGGGAGGGTTGGGGTCTGGCCCTGCTTTCGAAACGCAGGCTCCTGTTCCCCTGGCCAAGCCTGCTCCCCCACCAGCAGCCAGCAGTGCAGGGGGCGCATGCGTGCGGCGGGAGTGAGCGGCTGTGGAGAATTAATATTCCTGGAACATCGCCCCGGCCGCCTGCACACGCCGAGGAGAATATTACGGCGATTAGCGGTGGGAGTTCGGCCTGCACGCAATATCTGGATGGAGAATTCGGTGTGATTAATCTGGCGCTAAGTAGCAGCCTCCGGGGTCCGCAGGGCTCTGGCATGTTTGGAATGGGAAAAAAGCTCTGGAGCGCAGAGATTCTTTGGGGGGCTTTTTAGGGGTCTGCCAGAGTAGCAGCTGTGCCAGGGAAGGCTGCAGGCTCCTGATGGCCCTGGGTGAGCAGAACACCCCTTGTTTGTGGCTCTTGGCAGACTGCCAGCCCACAGAAGCGTGCCATTCAAATTTGCAGCCCACCAACACCCCCAGCCTTTCTCTTACTATTATGTTCTGGGTCACAAATCCTGAGTTGCCGCTTTCCTGCACACCCAGTATCACCTCTCCTGGCTTCCGTTTCCCCATTTGCGAAAATGGGGTGCATGCTTTCTTTTGAGAACGATTCTTTTCTCATTTTATGGGGAGGAAACAGGCGGTGAGCATTTTTTCAGGAGTGGTGTTGTGTCGTCCAGATGTTGGGGATCACCGTTAATAATGCTACAGAGGACCTGACTGTAGCAGCCATCCATTCTTCTTCAGGCAGTGACAGATCTGTTGCCGGAACCCTGAGAGAGAGTACTGGTTTTCTTATAGATTGGGATCTATGGCTTCATCTGTAAAATGGGTATAAGATAATTACCTCCCTAAAATGGAGGCCCAGATCAGGACAGACTTTCTGGTTTTCTCCGGTGTTCACTTTAAAGGTGAGAACAGAGAACTTCAAGGTTAAGCTGCATCTCTGGTGTTGAGGGCCACAATCCTCAGAGCCAGCCAGACCTGTATTGACCTCTTACAAGTCTTCCTTTCTTTGGCTTTCAGTTTCCTTGTTTGCAAAATAGGACAGTCATGCCAGCCTTTGGGGATGGAACAGCACAGTGGGTCTGGAACAGAGTAGTTGCTCAGTGATTAATAAGACAGGTCTGGGGGCTACAGAACCAGTGCATAAGGTTGGCCCACCTCTGCTATGGCGGGGAACTACTTGCCAAAAGCTCTGGCGGTGGCAGATCTTGGACTTTATGCCTTTTCATTCAGTTGCTTCAATCCCCTTGGACTGAACATTTTCAAATCTGATTTTTTTTTTTTTTTGCTGTTGTTAGTGAGACTGTAGACCTCCAAACAACTCATCATTCTGTCCAGAAGTGGATACTGGATCAATTGTCTTCATTCTCCTTTTCCCATGCAAGCAATGTAATGGCCTTTGAAAGGGGGTTGGTTTGTGGTTTCCCAGCAGTGGAGTGGTCTGTGGTCTTGAGAAGCTAAATTTGAAGCCAGGCTTTCCAGGAGGACTGATTTTTTTGTGAATTCTAAAGCAGCTGGGTACAGTGCAGAGCTCTGTGCAGTTGGCTGTGCATTCACTGCTGCCATCTCAGTGTCTGGAACAGCAGGAGCTCGAGCACTGCTTGCATCCATGCATGCATGTGTGATCTGATGGATGGGTGCATGCATGTGTGATGTGTGATGGAAGGGTGTATACATGCCAAATGGGATGGATGGGTGCACGCATACCTGTGATGGCTTGGACGGGTGCAGGTATGCATGATGGGATGGATGGGATAGATAGGTGCATACATAGAGGATGGGTGCATGCATGGTGGTTTAGGCTGGTGTGTGTATGCATGATGGAATGGATGGGTGCGTATATGTAATGGGATGGATGAGTATATGGGTGCCTGGTGGGATAAACAAGTTCATGCATGGAGGATGGGTGCATGCATGCATGGTGGGTGCACATGAGTGATGGGGTGTGTGATGGGTGTATAGATGAATGCGTGGTGGGATAAACAGGCACATGAATAGAGGATGGGGTGCATGCATGCAGGATGGGTACTTGCATATAGCACGGGATGGATGCATGCTCTGATGAGAAGCAGTAGAGTGCATTGGTTAAAAACACTAACTCTGGAATTAGCTTGGAGTGGAATTTTGACTCTGTTCTCTATTAGCTGTGTGAGTTGGGGTAATGTAGTTCAGTCCTTTGGGCCTTGATGTACTCACCTGTGAAATGGTTGGATGAGATGATTCTGAGATGCCTCTCAACTCAGTTCTTGTCTCTGGGATGTAGGCAGTCACCATCGACAGGATGCCCAGGATAGAGGCTTGATGCCCTCCGGATCTTCCAGTTCAGGCACCACATTTCCCCGGATCCAAAGCTCCAAAATGAATGCAGTTGGGTCTGTCCACCCAAGTGTAGCTGGGAGTTGCCACCTTTGAAATGAGCTTTGCCTTTGGGGTTGGGTGACCTTGCCTTGCCCATGCATTTGATCCCACCTCCCTTTCCTGGACAAGGTGTCCTGACCCCCTTCCCCCTCCCCCTTCCAGGAAGCCTTTCCTGGTGCCCAGTATGTCCTTCTCCCTTCTAAGCCCCTTCCTTGTCTGTGCTCTGCTCTTGCTTGTGACCTCACCTCACTCGTGCCAGGTGCTCAAGGAGTAACTAATTGCGCACGTGTCCATGCTTTGGAGGACTATGGGGACCCCATATTTCTTGAATGTCTACTCGGTGCCAGCCATGTGTCCATGCACATTTCGTTTGTATTTCTTGACAGAAACCAGAGTCTTAGGGAAGTAGAGACCATCCTGCTTTAAGAAAGGGAAAGCAGGTGTGCTGCTGTTGTGTGGGGAGCCCAGTGTGTGCCCCTCTGGTGATCACAGCCTTTCCACTGCCCCTCTGCAAAGGCACGGTGCTGGTCCCGATCACATAAAGTAGCAAGGCGGCTAGCCCTGGTCTGGATCCAGCTAAGCCTCTGCACCTTCTGAGCAATGCATTCCTTATCTCCCCTCATCTCAGCCTTAAAAAGGAAGCGCTAGTCTTCCTCCATTCTACAGGTGGAGCCTGTGTGGCTCAGAGAAATCAAGTTACTTGTCTTAGATCTCACAGGAAGGAAGTAGAAAAGTCAAAGTTTAAAGCCAGACAGCCTACTTGGAGGTGCCTGCCAAACTGACTTAGACTTCTCCAGTTCTTGATTGTAGCGTCCCTTGCCTAGGTTCCTCAACGTATTTCTTTCTTTTCCTTTTTTTTTTGAGATAGGGTCTCACTATGTAGCCTTGGTTGACCTGGAGCTCCATATGTAGACCAGGCTGGCCTCACACTCACAGATCCACCTGCCTCTGCCTCTAGGATTGTGAGATTAAAGACGGTGGGCCACCGTGCCCAGCCAGTGTGTACTTAAGTGTCCACTATTCGCAGGCACTTTGACAGTGGTCAGAGGATGAGACTGACCTGTCTCCTTGGCTGAATTTGAAGTCCCATTGGAGTAGAACAGGCAGAAATGCAGGTAGGGAGGCTCAGCCCTCACTGAGAACCTCCAGTGGACGCTGCTGTTACTGTTCCCATCTCCACATAGGATGAGAGGAGCCGAGTGGTTCATCTGTGGCCATAGTGAGTTGGGGCACTAAGATGTGAACCTGAGCGGTCGGCCTCAAGGCCCCTGTCCCACCACTTCTTGCTGCTTTTCCAGGGTGCAGTGTAGGAGAACATGGGGAGGCAGCATCTAAGGTGGTCTTGGGGTCAGGTTTCCTGTGGAGGTGATACCTAAGTCAGGATCCTTGGGTAACAAAGGGAGGGCTGGCAGCGTGTGTGTGTGTGTGTGTGTGTGTGTGTGTGTGTGTGTTCCAGGCAGAGAGAACAGCAAGTGCAAAGGGTCAGAGGCAGAGAGCCTAATCAATAACCATGTTCTCGGTTTCTGTGCTGGCACTTGCAAACATGTCCTTTCTTAGGTGCCCGGTTTATCTGGAAGTTTACTGAATGCCTGCTGCAGCTCCTACACCAAGTCAGGTCTTAAAGACCTGACTGTGTGCTCTTGGGAGGGGATGGGCTGGTACACTGAGCACGGTGGCAGCACTAGTTCCAGGACTTGGGAAGTGTCAGGAGGAGTGGAAGTAATTTTTAGATGACAAGGAGAAAATAATTGGGGCTTGTAGCCTGGCACATAGTAGGCTCTCACCAAGTATCATCAGAGAAGCTCGGATGCATGTGTGCTGAGACCGGTGCAGCAGGCAGCCCAGATACCCTGTGGAATAGGATACGGTGCTGTTTTGGAGTTGGTGGGTTGGGCCTGCAGGGTTATATTAGGACCACTGCCAAAAGGAAGCAGAAGTAGACATTTGGACAGGGGAGGACTCAACGGGCTAAGGATACCTGAGCAGGGGGTTAGGGTTAGGGTTAGGTCTCTGCAAGCCAAGGACATGGCGGGGGTTCCCCATACCAGGGACTGGACCCCGGAGCCACTTTCTGGGCCTTGGTTTCCCTTTCTGGACTTGAAGATGGGTACTTACCTCCGAGGCTTTATCATAGGGTTAAATGGAGGGACCGTGAAGTACCCAGTACCAGGCCTGTACATAGTAGGAGCTGAATCCGTCAGAGCTAGCGCCCCTACTTAGACACTGAGGGGCAGGGCTGCAATTTCCAAGACAGACTTCCTTTTGCTGTTACCCCTCAGCGGGGGGCTTGGAACTGCTCTGGCCTGCCACCAAAGCCCCCCCCCCCCCCGTGTGTGTGTGTGTGTGTGTGTGTTCTAGGTATGCCCCCGGTGACCAATGAAGCTTCAAGATGCTAAAGGCTGGTTGCCCAGCTGTTTCTGCAGCCCCTGTGCCAGCCCTTTCTACCTCCTTAGTGACTCCTGGCTCCAAGTATGGCCATCTTCCTGTTGTGCAGCCTCAGGAAGACTCTTACCTCTCTGAGCTCACTAGGTACATTGGCGTCCTCTTTGGTCTTTGTGATCATCACCCAAGGTGCAGGTACCAGTCCCCAGTACACAGAAGGCATGTTGTGAGTGAGCATTCTTGCCTTTACCCCTTGCTCTAAGCTTTGATTCCCCCCAATCTGTGGTGGGCATTGGCCCCTTTTAAGCCATCCACTCTGGGGCCAATTATATATAGACACATAATCGCCCCTATCTATAGAGATAAAACGTATTCTTTAGAGATGAGCCATACGCCCCTCCCCTATCCCCCCTCCCCCCCAACGCTGGCACGCTCTCTCCGCAGTTGAGGGCGATGGAGGGATCTGGTACTCCTCTCGCTCCTCCATCCTCCCATCCCTCCTCCCTGCTGCTCCTCCATCTCCACCCTGCAGAGGTGTGATCTGGCAGGGCCGTGATGTCAGAGGCTCCGCTGATGTCACCGCCCCGGCCCTGTGACTTCACTTGCTTGCTTGGGCAGGAGGAGCTGTGAAGAGGCTGAGACTGAGAAGAGAAACTGCCCCCTTTCCTTTTTCTTCCTGGTTTCTCGTTTTCCCTTCCTCCCTGCCTCCGCGGGGGGTTGTTTTCCTGCCGGCTTGCGTGCTGAGGGCTGTCAGGGGGTCTGGGGCAAGTGCCAGGGGAGGATGCAGCTGCAAAGGTAACGGCATGCGCGGGGCCTCTCCCACGGTCGCGAAAGTTTGCTCTGGCGTGTGAGGCGTGCCCGCTGGGCGCCGCGCCGCGCCGCGCCGGACCCAGGCTCCCCGGGGGCGTGCAGGGGCCAGCGGGCCAGGCAGGGGCCTCCTGGGCGGCCTTCACTGCCTTGTCCCCATCAAAGGCCGCAGCTGCTCGAGTGGCGGCTGCAGCTTTGAAACTGCCATAAAGAGCGATGGAGGGAGGGGAGCGCGGGGGATGCTCAGAGCGGTGCCCAGGAGGGCGGCCGCGAGAGGAGGGGTGGCCGGGGCTGCTGGCCGAGAGCAGCCGCCGCAGCAGCAGGGGCGTGAAGGGCAAGGCCCCGGGTCAGGGTCTCAGGGGCCAGATCCTTGTTAGTGTCCCTGTCCCCTCTGGTCCAGCCATCTTCTGTGGCCGGGACCCCAGCAGTGAGGTGCAGAAGCTTTAGGAGGGGGTAGGGGTTGGCTCCCCCCTCCCCCCAATATTTCCTGACATATTCTTCTACCTCTAGCGGGCCATTTGTCAGTGGTAATGCGGGACAAAGGAGGGGGCAGTGTGTGGTCTGCTGCGAGTTGGGCGATGGGCACAGAGCACAGGACGAAGAGAAACGCCAACAATTAGGAGGCAGATCCAGAGCTTTGCTCATTCAGTCTGTCGAGGGAGCCGTCATTTTGTGTTAGCGTGTGTGTGTCTGAGGTGGGAGGAGGCGGAGAGGGGAGAATGACAGGAGAAGGATTATGACATTGTGTTGTCTCTGTTTGTGGTAAATGCAAATTTGGCACCACTGGTTTCCTGGGAAGAGCAGCAGCGAGTGACCCAGGCAGAGGCCTTGGCCCAAACCCACCAAGGGAGCTGGTGGGTGGCGGTTTGGGGTTTTATTTGTTCCTCCCTTTTTTCTTTCTGGCGTGTGCTTCTTCCATTTATTTTACAGTGAAGAGCTGGAGACAGACAGGCCGGCATGGCGGGAGGAGTCTCCTCTTCCCTGGCTTTCCTGTTCCTCCTCATCTTATAGGATCAGGCACCTCTCCCACCTCCAAGTCTTTGCTTAGGTCGCCTGCTCTCCTAGGTCCCCTGCTCCCGGGCCAGGGTCACACTTGGTTCCTCCCTTAGCTTCTGCCCACAGCTGCTTACAGAAAGTGACCAGTGACAGCTCTGGACCAAGTCTGTGATGGGACTGTGAACCCTCCATGCCCACCCCTCTGGCTGTGGTGCTGGCCAGCTGGCCTGTCAGAGTATGTTGGCAAAATGCCCTAGGACCTTGACTCTTCTTGGAGGCAGGGAGTGTGAGCCTTGTCTAGGCCAGGAGGCAGCCACAGCTATGGCTCTGGGCTGCCACAGGGTTCAGCAGGTACAGTGTCATGGACACAGGGGGACATTCTGCTTGAAGCAGGCTCGTAGAGAATGCATGGAGTAGGTTTTACCAGAGCTAGGCTGCACTCAGGCCCCACTGGGACCTGAGACTTCTGGGCTGAGACTCTAAGCCAAGAATCATTCATAGTGGAGGGGCAAGGAAAGGCCAGAAGCTCAGCTTGTTACAGTCTGGTCCTCTTGCTGTGACCCACGTTCTAGTCTCGCTTCCTCTAGAATTAACCCCACCCTAACCCTTCCCACTTCTTTTTTACCTGGCTAAGTCCTCTGGACTCAGTTTCTCCTCCAAGGCTCAGGTCCTACTCATCTTACAGCTCTGACCACACTGGTGGCCTATCTCTCCTGGACCTTTGGGGGTAGAGCCTGGGTGGGTGGCCTGGAGGGCAAACCTTGTGAATCGCTGACACCTCCCCAAAGCTGAGCATGGACATGTGTGCCTGCTGCTCAAGGTAGCAGAGTTAACATAGATATCACTCATGAAGCCGGACCACCAAGAGGAAACCACTTCTGACCCAGGCAGCTTTATAGGCCCAGTTCTTTTGGCAAAGCAAAGGGTAATTTTCCCCATGGAGCTTGGTATGTGATGCCAAGATGGCAGCCTTGGTTATGAGGGGAAATACTGACTGTGAGCTGTGGCAACAGGGGCTGGGTGAAGAACAGCTGCCCAATTGCACAGCCTTGGGCTTGGGGCTTAGCCACACTGATGGCCTGTAGTGTTCTGGTATTCCATGGAACTGGAACGGGGTACCAGATGGAAAAAGAAAGAGGTTGTGGCTGGGTTCTCCCCAAAGCCAAGGTTTTGGGTCCATTCCAGGCTGTAGGCTCTAGAGCATTATGACCAGGAGTGCTAAGAGCACCAGGCTGACCCCTGATCCCTGCTAGCCCTCTTTATCTTGCCCAGATCCACAGATGGCCTGTTCACTTTCAGCTGGCATGCAAGCCCCTCTCCAGGCACCCCCATTTGGACTGAGCCAGGCTGGAACAGTAGCCTACCTGGCCTTTCACTGTTTTAACACAAGCTCTAGCTGTGTGATCATGAGCAAGCCTCAGAGCTGCAGCCGTAAAAGCTAGTGACCTGGGAGCAGTGATCTCCTCCTGTAGACTTGTTACAGGCATTAAGGAGGCTGCAGGTACAGAGCAGGTGCTCAGCTAAGGGGGGCTGTGGCTATTGAGGGTGCTAGAAACCTGGGGGCAAGATTAAAACAAAACAAATGAACATAGCTTCCCTTTGTACCTTTTTAGTCTCAACAGGGCAATCAAGAGAAGCTTCACAGGGGAGGTGGCTTCTTAAGACCTTGAAGGATGAGTAGGAGTCTGCCAGGCTTAGGCAGAAGTGTATACCTGGCAAAGGGAAGGGAAGAAGCTTCCACAGGGTGAGGCAGGTAAAAGGGGGACCTGCTGAGAGAGGTGCCTGGTTCTCTGACAGTGGGATCAGGGTCTAGCGGCAGGGCAACACGATCTGATGACAGACTGGGCAGGCTATCCACGGAGATATTATTGAATCTCACCTTCAGATATGTTTATGTTTTAGACCACTCTCCAGACCAACTCCTGCCAGTTCACGCCTGTTGGGCCGCCTTGAGGTGTGGGGATATGTGGATGGTTCCACACTAGAATTTAAAGACTGGCGTGCATTTTCTTTCTTTCCAGTCCTCTTCTTTTTCCCCTTGAACATTAAACCCAGGCCCCTGTGCTGCAGTCCTGGGCCAGACAGTCCGCATTCTGAGCTGGGGGCAACATTTCTGAGGAAAGTGATTTGGAGAATTTGAGGCAGGTTCTGGAGCAGCATCTCCAGTCTGGACCCTGGGATGACCCGGAGCTCCCACAAAGCTTAGTTCCCCAGCCTGAGGTTTGGTCAAAGTGGTAGCACAGAAGGTGGCCAAAGGCTCAAAGCCAGGCTGCCTGGATTTGGTCTCGGTGTAGTATTCAGACAGGTCACTAGCCTTGAGTCTTGGTGTCCTGGGGTAGTAGTGATAACTATGAGGACAGTTATAGGACTTAGTTCTCTCAGACCAACCAGCTTAGAGCTGGGCTCTCAGGGCTAGGGAGCACTTGGTAACCCTTAGCTTGAAGAGAGGACCACACAGGGGAGCAAAGGCTCAGCACCTGGATATTTATGTATCAATTGCATAATCTCTTCATACCTCAGTTTCCCTCGCTATGAAATGGGGGTGATGATTGTGCCAGGTGACAATAGTACTTACTGTAAGCAATGGCAGGCACTATTTGACTGCCTGCTTTAATAGTGTCTCCCTGCCCTGAGCTCTCTTAGGGCAGGGTGGAACTATAGTAACCCAGAGCTGAAAGTATAGGGAAAAGCTCTAGAGACTTGGCATTTTCTAAATAAGGCTGAGCCAATGTCCCTGGTTACTGTGAGTGAGACCAGAGGGCAGTAGATTGCTAGAGTGTGAGGCCTGAAGATCAGCCAGGGCCCACTCTCCCCTGCAGATGAGCCACTGGATGGACACTTGGCAGAGCCACTGATAGGCCGAGGGGGCTTGAGCATGGCACGTCACCATCCTGGACCTTAGCTTCCCTTTCTGTGGAGGGGGACTTATGACTGCTTAGGTTTCTTGCTTCTCTGAAGGGTTCTGACTTTCCTGTTGCTGATTTTCTTGGATGGTTTCCATGTAGGCTGTGCCTTGGGCAGTATCATCTGCCCATTGGTTTTCCCAGAAAGGATGTTATTCCCTATCGTTCTGCAGGCGGTCTGCAGATGGGCTACTTCTGCCTGACTTGCCTACTACTACTCCCCACTAGGCACCACCCCTAGGCTAGGGGAGGGGTCCAGAGGGTCTAGCAAGGGAGCGGCCTCCAGAACAGGGCTGCCTAGCACCGTGGCATGTACCATATGTGAGTCCATCCAGGAATGGGTACTGTGGGGTTTGGAAGCTGGCCACAGCTGGCTCTGGGAGGCGACTGACTGCCATGGAGGATCCCAGAGATCATGAGCACTACCCCCTCCCACCAGCATAAGCTTTAGAACCAGCTACTGAGCTCTACCGAGTCTGTGCTGCGTAGTTGTGGCACCTCACCTCCCCAGAACAGCCTTCTGTGTGAGGTACTGATGAAGGTGTGTGTGAGCCCTCTGCAGTGAGCAGTAATACTCTCCCTGGGATGAGAAAGCCAAGGGTGCCTGAGCTTAGGGACTTCACTGAAGGATCTTACACCTACCAGCTACCACAAGAGAGGAGACACAGATTATAATGTTGGGAGTCCAGAGACCACAGGCAGGGGTCCCAGGACTCAGAATTTGGGATGAGGTTGCTACCATGGAAGTCCGCCATCACTTGTTGCAGGGCTTCACTGACATCGGGTGTGGGAAGAAGGGGTGCTTCAGATGGCCATAGCTCTTCAGGAGCATTCGTTCTTTTTGCCCACGGTGTTTCTGGACATACACACACACACTGGGTTACTTAAGTTTATTACATGGGTTAAAATCCTGCCTCAGCCACTTGTAACCTCAGCTCCGTACTTTCTGCCTTTGGCTTCTGTTTCCACACCTGTGAGTGGGAACCAGTATTGGATCTGGCTCACAGCACTGTCGGGAGTGTGCTGTAGATTAGCACAGACACTACACTCAGCACGGAGAGTCGTACGTGAAAAAGCTGCAGGCATTTATTCCTTTGTTAATTCTCTCAAGTCAGCTCAGATACCTCTGTTCGCTCAGTGTTGACTGAGTGCTTGCTACACGCCAGGCCCAAGCCTCTTTGGAGCCTGGGAGCTGAGCGTGCAGTTCTGATGCAGAGGGGTAGAGTGTTTGAGAATTGGTGTGCTGGCTCCCACTGCTGGTGTGACTGACATCCTGATGAAATATGTCAGTTGGAAACAGTTATGAAAGAAACGTCTGGAAAGTCTGTCAACCCTACAGGAGGACCACAGAGAGTCTGAACTTAGGTCAGGTGCTAGCCTTGGCTGTGTTGTTGTGACTTCCCAGGGGGTCCTCCTTTCTAGGCCTCAGTTTCCCCATCTGAGATCAGGACAGTGACTGAACTCACATTAGAAGGTTGACTCTGTGGGATTGCTCATGTGGAGCGTGCGTTGTAAGCAGCTGTGATAGCTTTTGTTTTGTTTCTGGTCCTTTGCATGATGACCACGTGTGGACCCGGTGCAGTCCCTATGCCAATGCTGGACAAGGACATCAAGCTTGCTCTGCTCTCAAGGGCTTCTGGAGTTCTGGCTTCATTGAAATCTTTGGACTCTAACTTGCAGAGAATGAGGAAGGCCCCTCAGGCAGCCTTGTCCCTGCAGCGGGTATGTGGTCACCTAGGTCACGCAACAGAGGTTTCTGGACAGTTCCCTGTGCTGAGCACTGGGTCAGCTAATAGGGATGAAACTAGGTCATCAGGGGTCAATACTGCCCTTGAGCTCAGTCCAGGAGAAAGGATGTGAAAAATTGTCCCCAAAGATCAGAGACAGGGATGGAGAATTTGTTTAAACATGGCTTCAGCTTCTAAGAAGAACCTCAGCCACAGGGCAGCTGGAAAGGGTTAGAGGCATTGGTCAGTGCCTTCTGCTAGAATCCATGACTCCTTCACCGTGGGACAAGCCCCATAGCCTGAGACCTGCCCCTTCTGCATCTGTACCTCTACTTTTTCCTTTGACTTGCACTGGGCTGCCTCCTCCCACTTCCCTTTTCTTTGCTTCCTCCTGCCTCAGGGCCTTTGTCCACATAGCACCCCTCCCTGGAACTCATCCAGCCTCAACATGAAGCCCCACGAGACCACAGACATCATGACAACAAGGACCCTTTATTCAATGCTTGGCATATGATAAAGACTCATCAGTGTTGACTGAATGAATGAATGGTTAAGGTGGAGCTTTGTGAAGGAGGCAGCATTTGAGTTGGACTTGAAAAAGCAAGGACTAATTTCAGTGTTTGGGAAAGAAGAGGAGCAGGCACCTTCGCCTCTGGGAATAGGCCAGCAAGGGACAGGGACACAACTTGTTTGGTTTGGCAGAGACAACGACACAAGGGAGTGGAGGTTGGCAGTGCAAGCTAAGCAAGAGAGGGGCTTTGTATGTCTCCAGGAGCCATCAGCAGCTACTGCACACTGCCAAGCCAGGGGAAAGCGCTCTGCTCTGGGGACTGCAGTAAGGTGGCGGTAGGGATGAAAGTGGCTTACAAAAGAGAGGTTGGCATCAAGGACTGATGGTGAGTTGGAGAATCCATGGTTCCTGCTGCTTTCTGTTTCCAAGGCATCCCACATGTGCTTTGGCAGTTGCCCTTGAGAGCTATCAGAGAGATAGATACGGAGCAGCAGAGAGGCTTCTCAAATGATGTGTCTTTTTCTGGGAGACAATTGGCTTGGTGGCAGGGCAGCCATTCCCAAGTCACTGGAGAGGGAACGTGGGTGTCCCCACTCCTGAGCCACCATGATTGAGAAGACAGCTCTGAGCTCTGCACTCGTACACCTGGATCCTAGTACGACATGATGAGACCAGCTCAGGGTGGAAGGTGAGCAGAAACGTTGGAGCCATTATGGCTAGTGCAAACGACGTCCTGGGATCCTCACTGTGGTCAAGAGAGTTTGCGGAAGGACACAAGGGCAGCTCCTGGGTCCGCCATTTAGTAGCTGTGCACCTTTGAGTTTCTTCCTAGCAACTTTGGGCCTCTTCAGCTATGAACTGGGGCAATGTTCTGGCCTTGCGAAGGCTGAGGTTAGATGACACAGACGCGTCCCAAGCCCCAGGAACAGTGTGGCTCAGGAAGCAGTGGCCGGTTATCATGGCTGCATTTTTCTCCACCGTTTGCATTCTTAGCAGGAAACTTGGGTTTCAGGCTTAAAAATGAAGAGCATGTCAACAAAACAGGATGGAACAAAGTCTTTTCCCAGCATGCCTCAGCATGTGGCACTGCCTTCCTGTGGAGCCCAGACAATGATGTGGCTAAAAGTCTTGAGCTTTCAAGCAGAAATAATCCCAATGGAAAGGAACCTCCCATTGTTACTGCATGATGAAGCGATGCAGGGGCTTGGCAGCCCTACTCCCTGGCTCTGTGTTTTAGCTCAGACCCCATCCTAACTGCTGTGCCTTGATTTCCTTACCTTCAGAATGAAGAACAGTATCCACTGCATAGGTTTGCTGTGAGAATTAAGTGAGTCAGTGCTTAGAATGTGTCTCCGTTAGTACTACAGTCAGATCACTCTGTAGCACTCAGAGTAACTTAGCAGAAGCTCTGGAGCCAGAAGGCTGGATACCGGTCCCAGTTCCGCCTCTCGCTGGCTGCCTGACTTGTAACTAGTCACTTATCCTGTGTGCTTATTTTCTGCTTAGTAGCATGAAGGTTGTGATTGGTGCCTCACAGGCTTGTAGCGAGGAGTGAAAAGCATCATGTAGGGAAGGGACCTCATTCCCAGGAGTCAGGAAGAACGATTGCTCCCCATAGCCCAAATCCCAATCTACAGATGAAGAAGCTGAGACCCTAAGTCATTAGATGATTTGCTGAAGAATATATACTGGTGAGACCAGCCTGACCTCTACTTTTGTGACCTGTATTGGTACTGCCATGCCAGTGGCTTTCAAGCTGGATGAAAAGCTGATGTCTCCTGTTACCTGGCTTCAGGATCCTCCAGGGGTCCTCCCTGTTCATCTGTGGAAAATGAATGCTGCTAGGCTAAAGTTCCCCAGCCTGTCTCCAGGGGGGCCTCCGCATCCCTGTGGGGAGAGGCTGCTGCTGAGTCCTTTGTTCTCTGTGGTCTCCTTCCCTGGTCACTTGTAGACTTTGGACCTACTGGCTGTCTGTCTGCCCTTCTTTCCACTAGGAAGTCGCTGAGCACTAGGAAGCTGAATAGGTAGAAAGAAGTACAGTCTCTGGGGACCTAGGACTAGATCCCAGTTCTGCCTCTTTCAAGCTGAGTGACTCAGGACAAGTTACTTAAATTCCTCTGCATCTCAGAGACTGCATTTGTAAAGTGGGGTGTGACATCAGTATCAACCTCATCAGGTTGTCTGGAACATTAATTAGGATGATAAAGGGAAGTCTGCCCAGGGCCTGGCGCTCTCTGGGCTGTCTCATAATCACTGATATGTAATTTTTATGGACACGCTGCCTTTTCTTGCATAGGGTGCCAGACACCAGACAGAGGTGGAGATGTCCAGTGACAAATGCAGATGTACTCACAAACAGCCCAGTGGGACCAATGGGAACCATGATTTTGATCTTGGAGGCATTGTGGAGGGGCAAGCTGGTGAGCAGAGGTCACTGTGAGATTGTAACAGTCATGTCAAACCCTTCACAAGATACAAATCCCACCTTTGCTTACCCCCACCCCTACCCCAGCCTCATCTCTTTCTGCTGTTCTGGGCACAGGGCTCTTGTGCACCGTGGCCATGGTAGTTCCCTCCATCTGCAGTTTTGGGCATCCCCAGCCCCAGACTTACAGCCTTCCTTCACCTTGCCTGAGAAAGAACTGTTTAGGGTGCAGAGCCTCAAAGGCCACAGAGCCTCAAAGGCCACAGCTGCTATGGATTAGGGGCATGCCCAAAGCATCAAGCCACACCTGTGTGCCTGTGCATGGTCAGCATCTCCACCCTTTGCTTGGGGAAACTACCTGGCTTGGGACAGGCACAGCATGATGTTAGGGGAGTTTCCCCTCCCGTCAACCACAGACTTTTGTAAGCTGCCTCCTGGAAATTAGAGGGGAAGCCCCAGGCTTGTGAGTGAGGATTCCAGGCTTCCCTCCTTTTGTGCTAGAGTTGTTAGCAGGTGGTCCCTCCCAAGGAGAAGGAGAGCAGGGGTCTGTTAAAGGATAAAGGTGAAGGCTGTGTGGGTGCTCGAGAGTCAGCAGCCAGTGGTGGGAAGGACACCAGCCTGCAGCTGAAGGCACTGACACCCTGGCTCAATTCTCACAAGTCACTGATCTGCAGAGCAGGGCCAGTCTCCTCAATCAATCGGTGCTGACAGATGGTAGTGGAATCAGTGACCTAGAGGCAGAAGGCTCCATTTGTAATCCCAGAGTGGCCCAGGCTCCTGGAGGAGGGCTGAAGAGTTTGTAATAAAAGGAGTGACACAGGGTTTCCAAAAGCCATCTCTGAGCCAGAGGAGGAGAGAAAGGATTAATTTTGCCTCTGGAATTGATACACAGTGATTCCATTCAATAAGTATTCTGGAGTGGACTGGGTTAGGAGTGATGGGAAAGGAACAGCTCATTTACTCCCCTTTCCTTAAAAGACACAAAGTATAGAATGAAAACCGAGATGGATACATTTGAGACAACAACGGATACAAGAGGTTGGGGCAAGCTGGGTATAGAAGTGCCAGGGCTATGATCCCAGGCTAAGCAGGATCATGACTTGAGGCCAGCTCGGGCTACATAGTGAGACCCTGTCTCAAAACAAAACAAAATCACTACCCCTACGGGGTTCTGAGTTGTCAGATTTTGGGCAGTAAATTAGTTTCTGTGGGCTTTCATCTGCTCAGTTGTTGTACTGGCCTCAAACTTAAAATGGCTCTTTTAGTTCAGCCTCCTGAGTGCTGGGATTACAGGTGTGCACCACCGGGCATGGCGGTGTAGCTAGAGTTAATTGTGTCTGATACTGCATGAATTCTTTATGGAGCTATCTTTAGATCTCCACAATACCTATAAGTGAGGTGACATTAGGGGCTCACGTCTGGCACTCAGATGAAATGACCTGTCCCTGGACACACACAGTACAAGAGTATTAATATCTGTCTGCTGGTCATGATTCCAGTGAATGTTTTCCCTCCATGTGAGGGAAAACTATACTATAAAGGAATCTGGTAGGTCACCAGGGACGAAAAGGCCCTCAGCAGACCTGGCTGTAGAACAGAGCAAGTTTCCATGTAGGGTCACCTGGGCGGTGTTCTGTTAGGGACTAAGGAAGCAGGAACTGGGCTCAGGGTCTCTGCATTCTTTCCCTAGTGAGCTCTGTTGTATCTTGTTCCTGTCCCTTTGTCCCCTCAAGACAAAGTGAAGCCCAGGGAGAAGGGAGACATGGTGGCAGGAGCATGAGGAAATGGGTGTCCCCTTTCTTCATAATTGACTGAGAAGCTGGGGACGCCCTCAATACTTAGTCTTCAAGAAGCACATCTACCTACAGCACTCCCCCCTCTTTTTTTGTACAGAAAACTTTTGAGTTTTCTGAGAGTCCCTCCTTCCTCTCTGTAGTTCTGACATGAGCTGAAGCCAGACTTTGGTCTCTTAAAAGCCTTAGTGCCTGAGAATTTGAAAATGAAACTCACAGAACAATGGGAACAGCCAGAGGGCAGGGCCTGGCGGCCTATTCAGCTCTGCTCCGGAAGGGTTTGGCACTTTGCCTAGCATGCAAGAGGTGTAGGGGAATCAAATCCCCAGGAATAGTCCTGACCTGCATTGGAATCAGCTCCCACTTGGTGAGATGGGACAGAAGCCAGGAGAAATCATTGCCTTCTTCACCACATCCTCCTTCCAGGGGCCCCAGAACCACTTCACACCCTGCCTGGGATCCCCAGACCCTCTGTGGGTGGCCTGAGACAAGTGAAATCATTAACTGCTCTGGCTAGGTAGAATGAAAGGTCAAAGGGCAAAAGCTAGGCCTCAGGGAGCTGTAGACCCCAGATACATGAAATCCGGACCCCAGACCACAACTGACTCCTGTCAGCCTCCATCTTAGACCCAAAGCTCGAGTTTTGGATCCCCGTTTACTTTCAAGTTGGGTTGCTTTAGGAGGGGAAGCCACATACTCCCCCAACATCTAGGACAGATGCAGGCTTAATTTAGAATCATCAGTAGTTGTAAGGACACTTAATCCAAAGTCTCCTTCCTCTTGTATTTATGGGAAACCTAAGTTCAAGGTGGAGAGAGAAGTCTCTGGGTTTGCTCTGTAAGGACATCAGTGATACAAGGGAAGGCTGGTTAGGGCCTGAGGCATGGCTCTGGAAATTCAGTTCTGGTCCAGCCATCCAGAAGTGCAGAATCTCAGTGCCACTGTAGGCTACTGGTACGCAAGTCTCTCTTAACATGCGAGGTTGGTTGTTTTCCTTTTATAATGGCGGAAACTGAGTCTCAGAGACTAAGTTGTTCATTCAGTAACAACACCCACTAGGCACCTTGGGCAGAGAGAGACAGCAGGCGCGCACACCAGGCCTGACCCACCTGGGTCCGGCAGACGTTTGGAAAGCAGGCCGAAGCCATCCTGGTGACCGCTCAACTAACTGTACAAACTGCTACGGGCTTTCCAAGCTGCCAACGGCTTTGGGGGGCTCAGGGAGAACTCCAGGAATCCCAGGGGAAGGCTCTGTGCCGCTAACTCCCGAAGTTGTTTTGAGAGTAGCCCACAAGGCAGCCTGGAGCCGAGGCTGGGGGTACCCCTGGACCACCGGCCCCACAACAGCCCATTGGGTCTCCTCGGTGCGCCTCTCGACGCTACCGCACGCGGGTGGGCACGCGCGCCGCCCCGCCCCCCGCCCCGCCCCCGCCGCGCGCCCCGCCCCGCCCCCAGCCCCGCCCCGCCGCGCGCCCTCCCGCCCGCCCGCGCGCCGGGGCCCGGAGCCGCCTCATTGGCTGCGCGCAGTCACCTGACGCTCTGTTATTTCCTGTGTGTTGGGAGAATGGAGAGAAAAAACCCGGAGCCGAGCCGCCTTCGGCCCCTGCGAGGCGGCCACGGCCTCAGCCGGGGGAGTCCGCACTGAGGCGCGCCGGAGCGGGGAGTGAGCGAGCGAGCGCGCGGGCCGGAGCGAGCCTCTAGGGGCCGCGGCCCCGGCCCGCCGTCGGCCTGGGCGTCCGCGCTGGAGGCGGTGGAGGCGCCCCCACCCCCACCCCGCGCCGCGCCGCCGCCCCCTCCCCTCCCAGCGCCGGCGGAGGCCGAGGGACGGGCTGGGGGGCTCCTGCAGGTAACCGCCGCCCGGCCTAAGGAGAGGGGCGGCCTATGGGGCCGGGACCGGGCCGCGCCACGCGCCCTGGCGGCTGGGAGCAGAGGTCGTGGCCCGGCTCGCCCTGTGAGTGCTGAGCCTCGGGAGTCGCCTGGGGTTGAGGGGACCGGCGTGAGCTGCTGAGGGGTGAGCGGCCCGGCGGGGCGTTAAGGCTGAGGGGGGCCGGGAGCGCTCTTACTGCGGGCCGACGTACCTGTTCGTTGCGGCCTGGGGTGCAGAAGGGTCCACGCTCCTGGCAGCCCCGCGGGGACCGACGTCGCTGGCCTCTTGGCTGCGGGCTGGAGGCGAGGCGGGCGCGGTGGAGGGCCGGGCTTGGAGCGGACCGGGGAGGGGCCGCGCTGGGGCTGGAGATGAGCCGTGCGGACACCTGAGGCCATGTGGATGCGACTGCCTGTCGCTTGCTGACGGCCCAGAGCAGGTACCCGGCGTCGGGGCGCGAGCTCGGGGCGCAGGATGCACTTCCTGTGTGGTGTGGGGTGCTCTCCCCTCCCCCGCCTTGCTGAGCAGGGCAGGGTGTGGGGTCCCGCGGAGTTCGCGAAGGAGCTCCTCCGGAGGGTAGTGGGGTGGGAAGGCGAGGCTCCGAGTCTCTCTTCCCTATTTTCACCGGGAAGTGGTGGTTTAAAGGAGAGTTGGCTGTCCGGCCTGCGGCGGGAGGTGGAATGTCTTGAGTGCGCCGGGAAGGGAGTGGAATTTAGTGATGGGGGGCGGGGGAGGGGGTGCGGAGGATTCCTCCACGGTTTGTGGGAGCGGACACCAAGCGTTGCTTGCCAGTCCGTTTTCATCCCCTTTGGGGACGGATCAGAATTAGGGGTTTCTCCCCGCGCTCTGCGTTCTCCCTCCAGAGATTAGATGACTCTGGTAAATGCTATAAAATGGATGGAATTTTTGAGCTATTATCTAACAGGCTGATCTTTGAATGATAATTGGACCCTTATGCTAACAGCCTTAGTGAAGAGTTTTATAAAACGTTTTACACGGGGTGGTATTGGCTGCCGGGAAACTGCACTAAATTCCAGTCTAGGGGGCTAGGACTGCACTTCCAGCTTGGCCACCAAATAAACTGTAGCCGTGGGCAAGTTACCTACCCCCTCAGTGCCTCAATTACACTTCTGTTAAAGACTCCCAGACCAGACATTTCGAAGGTTTGAGTTTGGTTTGGAGGTTCTCCCACTCCTATTTCATGCTCTCATTTTGACCATAGTTAACTTTTCTGAGAAATGCGAGATGTGCCTTACTGGATTGAAAAGTAACTTGGTCAAATCCCCAGTGTTTTTCTGTGCTTCTGAACAGAAAATGCACACTATTAACAGCAGTCTAGCCTATGTTGAGTGCCCATTATTATATATTTTTTCTCCTTTGTGGAAGAGTTTTCAGAAAAAAAAAATATTTCGGCGACTGGCTACTTGTGAAATTCGGATGATTGGGGTCTGTTTTTGTGGGAAGCCCTTTCCGTGTTGGCAAGCTAGCTATTTCAAGTTCTTTTAGGTGCCACTTGGCTAACTTGAAACTTCCAGCTTCGGTCTTAAAGTAGAGATGAAGTAGACGTTCACGATGTGAGGTAGTAGGCTAGTGGAATTCGTGTCCAGTAATTATTTGCATCCTCGTTCCTTAATGGTGGGAGGGTGCCTCCTGGCAGATGCCGAGGAACCACAATTAGTTTCACTGATTTTCTGGTGTGTGAGGGCCATGGCCATATGCTCTTGAATGGTAAGTACTTCTAGACCAACCTCAGATTTTGCTTAAAAGTCTTAGATTTTTAGTATTGTAATATTTGAAGCACATATGCTTAGTGTGGTGGCCTATGCCACCTTTTTTATTTTTGACTATATAGTCTTGACTGGCCTTGAACTTCCAGTGATCCCTCTGCCTTCAGTTAGTTCACCTAGGATAATAGATGAATCACACCCAGTTCATTAAGTCTTTCTTAGATCATCTTTTTATTCCATCTGCACAGTTTAAAAATGGTCTTAACATGGATGGGGAAATGGGCTCATAATGATGTCAGTCTTAGTATTTGTGTTAATAGAGGTTTTCTTTTATATTAACGTCAGGCCTATCACATAAGGAGATACTTAAATGACTACACAGATGAATTATTTGGAATTTTCCAAAATAAGCAATTCTATTAGGATTTGAATTATGCCCTTGTGTTCACAGTGTGTGCTTTGAAAAAGCTCCATTTACTCAAATTGGAAGCACCTATCATACTCAAGTGTATATTAATTACACCTGTTTTTTTAGCTTATGAAGAAAAATTACTGTAAAACTTGTGTGTAAAAGTGAAGACTTTACATTGGTAAGATATTAGAAAATTTTTTGGTGTTAAAATATTTTAGGAGAATTTTTTTTTTCTCCTAGACAGGGTTTCTCTGAGTAACTGCCCTGGCTATCCTGGAACTCACTATGTAGACCAGGTTGGCCTCGAACTCACAGAGATCCACCTGCTCTGCCTCCTGAGTGCTGGAATTAAAGGTGTGTGCTGCCAGCATACAGCTGAGAATACTTTTTCTGAACCTTGTAAAAATGAAGTATTACGTAGTTAAAATGATCATACCTGTTTTGACCAAGAAGTTAGAAATGGACTTAATAAAAGTTTTACTTTCTGTAGACTCTGGCCAAGGAATTCTAAACTGTCTTAAAATGTCTACCCAATAGAACTAGAGTTGTTTTTCATTCTTTTTCTTTAGAGTACATGGAGCTAGTGAGAGGTGGGGCTTGGATATAACTCTCCTCTACTAGACCCCAAATCTTTATTCTTTATAACTCAATGCTTGCTCAAGGCGCAATCTGCTAGTGGTAGGTGTGGCCCTAAAATCTATATCTTCCTGTTATTCTGTCCTACTGGCTCTTTAAAACAACAAAAACTGGTGAAATTGAAAGTGGTTTTTGTGGCCCCTGGGAGTTTTCTGAACTTTCAGTTTGCCCTTTGCTTGGCCAATTTGGTTGGTGTGCCTGAGACTTGATCTGTATACCTAGTTCTGCCATTTTGTCTCCATCTGAAAATCTTTATCAACTGAAAGAGCAATATAATACGTAAAAAGCTGTCTTGTTGCCTGTGTTACTGTTTTACAGTGCTCAGGAATCATTTGGTGACTTTGGCCAAATGAAACTTTGTTGACATACATTTGTGAAAAACAGAACTTTTCCCAGTATGCCTTAAGCATTGCTTTCTCTTGGGGAAGTTTTCTTTGTTTTTGTTGATTTTTCTTTTTTTTTTAATTTGTTTGCGTTTTTGTTTGTTTTGTTTTTTAGTTTTAGGCCCTTGAAAGTTTTGTGGAGCCGATGCTGGGGATTGAGACCAGAGCCTGATTCATGCTAGGCAGGTACTCTGCCACTGAACTACATCGCTAACCCTCCCAAGAATCTTATGATCATGGTACCCACAGTATAGGTGAAAAGATTCTCATGATGACAAATAAAATTTAGAGTTTCCTATATTAGGGTCATGCTTGCTTAGCAGATAATGTACAGGACTAGTAGAAAGATGTGCTATATAACATGAGCTGTTAGTATAACTGTGACCTTATCTGATGGTTCTTTATATGGATTTAAGAATATAGGGCTAGGTATAGTGGTACATGCTTTCAGTCCCAGTACTCTCAGAGGTAGGTAGGTCTCCCTCTGACTTTGAGGCTAGCCTGGTCTACATAGTGTTCCAGGCTGGCCAAGGCTATATAGTGAGACCCTATCTCAAAACAAAACAAAATAAAACAACTCAAAAACAAAAGAATGAGAACATACTACTAGCTACTAGAAAATTTACTCCTATTGTAAGCTGTTCTGTGGGCTTGGGACACTTGACTATCAATCAGCACAATAATGAAGATAGTTTCTTTGTTTGAACATCACATCCCTGAATATTAAGATTCTCCTGTGAGTATCTTACAATTTTCAATAACAGGTGGTTATAGACTAAAGAATGGGAGATGGAGTAGTGGGCCAGATAGAGAAGGGGCCACTCTGAAAACAATGTAAATAGTAAATAAATAAGAATACCATGTGGCCGGGCAGTTGTGGCACACCCTTGAATCCCAGCACTCGGGAGGCAGAGGCAGGAGGATCTCTGTGAGTGAGTTAGAGGCCAGCCTGAATACAGTGTGAGTTCCAGGACAACCAGAGTTACTTACAACAGAGAAACCCTGTCTCGAAGAACCAAAGTAAACAAACAACAGAAAAATCCTGTCTGGAGAAGCCAGAAACAAACAAACAAGCAAGCAAATAAATAAAAGAATGCCACGTTGTTATAATTACAAAAAGAATAAAAAAAATATAGGTGGATGTGGTGGTGCCTGCCTATAATCTCAGAACTCATGAGGCAGAAAGAGATCTGGAAAAGAAAGAAAATAAGCTCAATATAATAGTGATTTAGAATGCTACTTTTAGAGTGGTTTCAAAGATGGTTCCTGGTTTGTAGACATTTCTGTCATACTTTTGATGATCATAGAAGTGAAACCAGGGCTGTCTTGTAACTGAAGTGTGAAGCTAAAAGAACTCAGGACTGTTGGACCTTAACTTCTTTGACTCCTGTAGCTCAACTTTAGCCACACATCGAAAGTTATCTCTACACTTAAAAGACCTCATTCTAACTGAGCAACTGATAATAAACATACCTAAGGGAGCATTTCTTCATGTTATGCCTTGTGGACCAAGACATAATCAGGTTGAGAAGCCAGTGGGGCCTAAGAAGCCAAGAACGTTTAAATTTGTGAAAAGTAACAGTAACACAGTCTTTGTCCACACTGCTTTATATTGATACAATGTTTCTTCCTTGGTTTCTTAAGATTGGAACTGCATGGAGTTTTTGTTTGTAGCCCTGGCAGTCCTGGAACTCTACCTAGACCAGGCTGCCAAAACCTACAAATATTCACCTGCCTTCTGAGTACTGGGATTAAAGGCATGCATGCCCCATCACCCTGGTGATGTGAGATACATCACATCACTCGGGTGTGTGTGTGTGTATGTGTATGCAGGCACACATGCCAAGTCTGTGTGGAGAACGGCTATGTGCCCACTTTTGGTGGGTACTGGGGATCTGATTCAGGTACTCAGGCTTCCATGGTGAGTACTTTGCCTGGCTGGCAAAGAGCAGGGTCCCACCTTTGACTATATCAGTTTAAAGTCACAATTCTTTTCAGTTTTTCCTGAGCTGTAAAGTCAAAGAGTTTTAAACAGATTCTTTCTTTTTATTTTAAAGATTGCATTACTTATTTGTGAGAGAGAGATAGAAAGTGTGTACAGATGCCTGATTCCCTAGAGCTGGACTTAAAGGTGGTTGTGAGCTACCTGATGTCAGTGTTAAGGACCCAACTCAGGTCCTAGGGAAGAGCAGCAAACACCCTTAACTGCTGGGCCATCCGTCCCTTTTTTGGGGGTAGAGAGTGTTTTTCTGTCTCTAAAATTCTGTAGTCATAGATAAAAAGGGAAGGAAAAGTCACGCTAGACACCAGTTAGCTGGGAAGATGAGCCTCCTAGCTTTGACTAGTGAAGTCTGTCTCATCTGTACTGCAGCATCCTCTGCCAGAGCGTCTTATTACAGCTGCCGTTGCTTCTTTCAATATCCTTCTACTCCAGTTTCACTCAATCACTTGGGACCCCCTATTTGAAGCAATACCTAATAAGATACCAGACATATAGAAGTCACCAGTGTTTGACGCTTTTTATATAAACATACCAAAGGATGTTTTCTGCAATAAGACATGTTTGTTGTTGTTTTTTTTTTTTTAAAAACCGGTCTCTTGTACCTCAGGCTGCTGGTGAACTTCATGATGGTTCTTCTGAGTGTTGGGCTTATAGGCCTAGTCCACCATACTTCAGTCTCTGTAGTTTTTATTAGAACAATTAAGACACAGGCAGACATTTCTTCTTGAAGCCTTTATAAGGCACCATGAAGGATCTCCCATAAGTTCTTCTGACTAATCCCTGTCACCATTGACTATCCGTGGTGCATAAAAACAAAAAGACATCATTCTGCTTTCATTTTTAGGGTTAACTTTTCCACAGATTCCCCTTTCCCCAACTGCATCACTACTTTTCCAGTTTCTCAAGTCACAGTCTTATCACTCTCTAATCACTGTCTGGGTGATAATTCATCATCCAGTTATTGTCAGTACTATTTTCACAATATAACTTTCTAAAAATTGTTTATAATTTTAATTTTATGGGTATGAGTGTTTTTGCTGCATGTATATCTGTGTACCACGTGTATACCTGGTGCTTGCAGAGGACAGAAGATGGCATCAGAGTACTTGGAATGAGTTATAGACATTGTGAGTTGCCATGTGGGTCCCCTGGAAGAGCAGCCAGTGCTCTCAACTCTGAAGTCATGTCTCCAGCCCCGTACTGTAGCTCCTGTAATGACACTCCTTTCGATCCTGCTCCACTGTGCTCAGTGCCGTACTCATGCTCAGTGGAACACTAGTGGCCTTTTAGCATGCCCTCCTGTTCCATCACATTTGCCTCCATTCCACTTTGTCCAGAGCATAAGAGTCCCCTCTCTTTCCTGATTAAAATATTTTAATGGCTTCCCATAGCACCCTATAGAGAAACCAGACTTCTTCTGCCTAGCTCCACCGACCTCTGTGACTGCTTGTCTTGACACTTTTGCGGTCTTCAGCTGCATTCAGTCTTCTTCAGTTCCTTGAAGGTACCAGGCTTTTTATATGCTACTTCCTCCATCCAGACTAGCCTAGCCGTTTCTCATCCTTCATGCTGTTTGTGGAATGAATAAATACCAGAAGGTAAGCAGTATAGAAAATGGAGTAAGAAAAAAAAGTGTTCTTGGTGTGCATCTGCAAAGTTCTTAAAATAGTAGAAGTGTGTTTGGAGAGCGGAGAGAATGCTAGTTTGGTTGTAGCATAGGTAGAGTTTCTCAAATAGCACATCTAGGAGTCAGATACACTGTTGGTGGGTGGGTAAAATGATGTAATTTGGAAAACTTAAGAAATTCTTACAAAGTTAAGTATATATATTTTGTGACCCAGCAGTTTCATTTTTAGGCATTTATTCAGGAAAAAAACCCAAAAATTTCCACAGGAATGCTTATAGCAGTATAAGCATTATAATCAAACCCTGGAAATAGTTCGGATGTCTGTCCAATAGCAAGATAAACTGTCTATACATTTAATGGAAGGCTGCTTAACAAAAAGGAGCCACTGCTACTGTAATAAAGTTGAGTCTACAGATAACACTAAGTGAAAAGTTAGAAAATGGATCATCTTGTTTATAAGCCTAAACTAATCTATGATACTAGGAATTGGACTGATGATGCTTTCTGTTTTTTTTCCATTAGGTAGGTCTCATGTAGCCAACATGGACTCAAATTTGTTATGTGGCTGAGGGTGGCCTTGAACTTCTGATCTTTCTGCCTCTGCCTCCCAAGTGCTGGGATTACAGGTCTTTGCCACAGTGTCTTGCTTCAATTTTTTTGCCCTTTGGGTAGATAGGGATTACCCAGGAGGGGACCTAAGTTTCTAGAGTGATGGAAATGTTCTGGGTCTTGATAGACATTAAACTTGGTTAGATCTGGTGTTTATGATTTTATTATAAGTAAATTATATCTGAAAACAACTTTGGAATTAAACTAGATTCTAGAATTCATTCTGAATCTGTTCCCTCTTACTTTTGAAGCATCATCATCTCTTTTATCTGAACTATTTTATTTTTCATTGGTTTTCCTATTCTTGTTTTTGCTCTCTTCTCAGACTTTTTTTTTTTTTTTTTTTTTTTTGCCCCTACTTTTAAAAAGTCTGGCATGCTTTTGGAAGGTAGAGATAGGCAGATCTTTATGAGTTTGAGGCCATTCTGGTCTACATAATGAGTTCTAGTAGAGCCAGGCTCACAAAAAGACCCTGTCTCAAAACAAAACAAAACACCAGAGTCAGATGAGACTCACTCTTACCCTCGGTTGTTGGGCTGCCCCAGTTCTGCAGAAGTGGCACTGATAGGGTGGGAGTGAAGTTCACTCTTTCCCCAGGCCCAGCAGACTAATAGTTCTGTTAGTTCTTAGATATCCACATACAATTTTTGTTTAAAGAAAAAAAAAAAGACTTGGGAAATATTTTTCAAATACCATTTTACTAGGCTCAGGTCCTAGTCAGAGCCATTTTGGGTTTCTAATTTGAGCTCTGGCTTCCGTCTTTTTGCCTTCAGTGCTTTGACAATGAGAGTACTGTTTTTCCCATGAGCCACTGCTCTGTTGTGACCTTCCCTCAACCTCTTTCTGTCCATGGCCAGTGTAGGTCATAGGTTATGTAATAGGAGATGTGTTTATTTCTCCACAAATTTCAGTTGGCCAAGATGCTGTGTTAAGCATCCTGTCTTTATGTCTCTTCACATAGTTATTAATGCTGAATTTAAATTCATTGTAGATAATTTACAAGGTGTTTCTATGAGTAATTAATAATAGAGAAAACTTTAGAGGAGAAAATATGACCTGAGTTAATTTAGCCTGATGAGAGCAATGAGATAATGAAAATCTTGGTTCTGGGCTATGTTGAAGAACAGTGGCCAGCTGTTCCTCAGCTTTATAAAACAACTGCAAAAAGGCCCAGAGGGAACATCAGTGGTTTAGGTGAAGAAACCAAATAACTCCCTGCCCTGTGAGGAAAGCTGGGAATTTCTGGAGAATTTTTGAACAGTAGCACTCTCCTTTGTGTTTAGTAATTATTCTACCGGAATTGTATATTCTGCCGGGGAATATATTCTTAAGAACAGAATGACTCCTACAAACTCTGCACAAGCAGTGAAATCAACCTGAACAGTTAGAGCTCTTGTACATACGTGAACAGAGGTAATGAGAAAGTACACGCTTTATTGAAACCAGGGATACCCCTACACAGTGAGTTTAGACTTGACAAAGGGGGCTGAGGGTATGCTCAGTGGTCAAGTGTTTGCTCAACATGAACAAGGCCCTGAGCTCCCTCTCCAGCACCACAAAATAAAGAAAATGGTGATAAATTTTCATCTTCTGGTTGAACAAGATTTTGTAGAAGTGGAATTAAGTTTTAGTATGTTCCATAGGAGGAATTTCAGTTGGAGTGAAAGACATAGCTGCTACTGTTACATGTTTCTATGAAATGAAAAAAGAATTGCTAACTGGTTACCATGTGCTGAAAGTTGACTTTCCCTGAAGATGAGAGACACAGATATGTGAAGCTTAAGAGAATGAACTACATCTGAGAAAAATATTTTACTTCAGCCAAATTCTAAGTAGATTCTATTCTCTGCACAAGAAATGCCAGAATCGAGTATTTTTCTTTTTTCCTAGAGTTCAGTGTCTGTGGGAAATTAACATTTTTAAAATTTACAAAGGATCTATAAGGCTGTAACAGTGGTGTGATGAGAGCTAGGGGAGATCAGGGAAGAGGCTATATCCTGATTGAATATGGGAAGAGTATGGGAGAAAGTTACAGAGGAGGTGACATTTAGTGGGCCTTAAAGGATGGCTAGGAAAGAGAGCTGTGTGGGAGCAGTGGGTTCTTTAAGACAGAGTCTGAAAGTATTGTGGTATATTGCTACAGCAGAGTAGGCTCTGGAGCATGGCATAAAGTTGACAAGGTGGGTGGTCGGAAGGAAGTGGGGTCCCAAGCCTCAGAGTGAGATGATGATGGGCCTTGAACTTTGGGAGGAGAGGTGTAGTCTATGATTGAGAGGCTTTTTCTCACTGTGAGGAACACTGAGGTTGAAAAGATGGGAGGGTTGAAATCAAATGATGAATTGTTGAGTTTTGTCTCTTCCTCTTCTGGTTTTCCCTATGCCCAAAGCCCAAGCCTCATAAGAGGAAGCAATAAAGTATAGCAAGTGGTTTAAATAAAATGGACTTGTAGGAAATTCTGGCACTAATCTGCTGGTTTAACATCAAAACAGAGAAGCAAAAAAATATTTTAACCCAAACCTCAAGTTATAACAATTATTTATCAAAATTTCTAAGAGCTAGACATCTTAAATATTTGACAAATGTTGATTTATTTAATTCCTAGAAAAATTAGGAGGTAATATTATCTCCCATTTTCCAGATGAGCATATTGAATCTTGGAAGAATGGAGTGACTTGACTAAGGTCACCTAACTAGTACATAGCTTAGCTAGCTTTTGGTGTTGGGAACCCAGGCTCTAAACTCTTGCTCTTAACTGTACTTGATATGATTCTATATTTAATTTGAATGAGTGGAAAACAACTTGGCAAGTAAGTACATGACCCCTTAGAAAAGGAAAGATTTGGTTTTGGACTGTAGGAAAAGCAGAATGGAGAAATGCCTTTTTAGAGCCCATCTCAGAGGATAAGGACTGTAGAGTCACCATTGCATTCCCAACATGCAGAGTAGTGCATGGTATATTTGTTTTGTGCTCAGCAGACTTTTTTTTTTTTTTTTTTGAGTGAATCAATAAGTAAAACAGTTTTGCTGCCAACTTTCCAGGAAATATGCTATGGGATGGGTCAGGTGCTTTCACTGTTGAGGATCCTTTCTGAGGTTGTTACTTGCTTATTTTTACTGAGTTTATCTTATTTGTTTCAAAGAGAGCTGCTCAGTTAGCTGTTTACTAGATTTAAATTAAAAGTCAACTTATTTTCAAAATCAAAATATTAGACTTTTATAATTTCAGCAGAAATCTATATATTCAAGTTCCTGTAATGGTGCTTTTGGTTTGTCACATACCTGTATGTAAGATGGAAATCTTGTAAAGGTTATTACAGAATCAGAGAGTTAGGGAGATGACTCAGTAGAGTGCCTGTTGTGTAAGCATTGAGGACTGAGTTCAGATTCCTAGTATCTACGTAAAAGCCAGGTGTGGCATGGTAGTACATGTAACCCTAACTCTGGGGAGGCATATGCAGAAGGATCCCTGAAGTTTGCTGGCCAGCTAGACTTGCCAAATCAGTGAGCACTAGGTCCAGTGAGAGAACCCTGTCCGTGCCCTCTCCTGAACCCCTCCCTCCCCCAAAGGAAAAAGTCATAGAGGGAGATAGCTGCCATCAACCTCTGACACCACAGATGAGCACACAAATGCTCACATACTCACACCCACGTGAACACATATGTGTGCATACATCACACACACAAAATGAACTGAAATTGATTTTTGTGATAGTAACTAAAGTATTTATGTAATCCTTTTTTAGAGAAGTTTGATAAGTATTTCTCAACAGACCAAGCATTATTCCCACCCTCCATCTCTCTCTGTTTTTTATATGAATATTCGTAAGATTATTTGACACTACTGGAGAGGCTTGCTTGTGGTTCATTAGGAAATTCTTTTCCAGGAATCCAATGATAATTCAGCTCAAGAAGTATCTTTGCCAGTGTGAAGTCACAACATCGATCATGTAGAAGTCATACGTCTGAGCTCATTAGCAAATTAATAACTGGTACAGGTTTCTAGGGAAGAATGGACTACTGTTTTATCTTTGCCTCAGTGTATTATAACTTAAGTCATTTGAGAAGAGTAAAAGGGAAAATTCTGTCTTCCATTTATAAGTGACTCAAGACTTAATTGCATAGCCACTCAATTTCTTATTTGTTGACCTAATTCAGCATATTCTCCTTATATTAAAATATGTTAAGGAAAAGTGTCATGATTGTTAACCTAATATATGTATTTTAACTAAAACAGCTTTTAGAAGTTTCTTTATGGCTGGAAGATATTCTTAATGTTAATTTATGAAATACTGCTTAGTGTTCTGTTTCTAGAACAGAAGACTCATTAGGTTTGACTCTCTGTTTCTGGTTTCCACATCTACTGATTCAGCCGAATGAAAATGAAAAATAATTTTAAAATATATATTTTTATCATTATTCTGTGAATAACTATTTTGATAGCATTTATATAGTATTGTTTTAAGTAATCTAGATTTAAATTATATGAGGCTATTTTTGTAGGTTATAAAAACAACTATTTTATGTAGGGAACTTGAGTGTCCACATGATGTCCATGGAGATCCTGGAAGTGGTTCTTAATTGCCACTGAGGGAAACCATATTTATTTCAGACAATTTAGGCTAAATTACGCAGTTTTTAGGGCTGGTTGTAGTGGCACATGTCCTTAATCCCAGCATTTGGGAGGCACAGTCAGGTAGCTCTCTGTGGTTAGAGGCCAGCCTGTGTTAAAACAAACAAGCAAACATATTTCTGATACAGCAGTAAGATGCTATTTGTGCAAATTAAGCTGCTGATGTTATAAACCACTGATAGCACTTTCAGATCTTGTACCAAGTACCAGATACAGTGTTTATACTCATCATTTTATTTCTTATAAAATAGCCTGTAACAAAGTTAGTACTTTCTCAGTAAAATGGGGATAAAAGAAATAGACTTAGGAAAGCTTTTGTAATTTAAGAGGGGTTACTTAATCACTGTGTGATAGAGCTGGGGTCAAGCTTTGTATGGCTTCAAAATCTTTTTTTCTCCTATGTGAGATGTGTATGTTACAGAAACTTCATACCATGTGGCCACTTCCTTTTCTCTATGTGAAAGGCCTTCTGTACCTACCCAGGGTTCAGGCAGCCTCCTTTTCTGTCTGTTTTCTCAAGGCATTTCTCTGGCATTTTGTCTCTTGTCTGTTTCCTCCCCTAGTATAAGCTCCATAGGATAGAAATATCTTCACCCCTGTTCCTTAGAGTAGTATCTGGCATACACACAATAGGAGCTCACATGTTGATTGGAATATGGTTATATCAGTCTATGATATTGGCCTATAATTGATTTTTGTAGGAATGATTATTTTCTTTCTAGACATCTGTTTAAAGCACGGGAGTTGATACCTGCAGAGATGCTGAGGAATCCTCTGCAGGAGACAGCTCATGGCTCTTGCAGATGTAGTTGGAAGTGGGTTAAGTGGGCATGGAGGAAGACCTGCCTGAGTTGCTTTTCCAGCCTCCCCCAAATAACTTCTTTCTCAGTGTCTTCCAAATGCAGCTCTTGCTGTATCTTATTTATGTGCAGATCCTGTGTAGACACCTCTTTGTCTCTGTAGCCCCAACTCCCAGCTTCTTCATATTACTCTGTGTGGCCAGCAATGTCTCCATTCTCAGTTGTAGGTCCATGACTTTGACCATTAACCATTTCACGAGACTGTTAACTTTTCAAGGCCTTTCTCAAATATCCTTTCTTCTATGAAAGCTCAAATTCCTTTAACTAAATTTCTTTGGTTTGTAGTTTTTTGTTTCCTCTATGATGAAGGTAGAACTCCAGGCCTTGTGTGTGTTAGGCAAGCACTTTGCCACATCTATATCCCTCCTCAACTTTGACATTTTTTGCACCTTCCCTTTAGCTTAATTTTTTAAAAAAAAAGATTTATTTATTATGGTGTGGGTGAATGTACACATGCCATGGTGTGCTTGGTGGAAGTCAGACGGAACTTGTAGGAGTTGATTCCCTCCTTTCTGTTTTTTTAAAGATTTATTTATGTGTGTATGAGTGTTTTTTGTTTATTTTGTTTTGTTTTTTTAAGACAGGGTTTCTCTGTATAACAAACAGCCTTGACTGTCCTGGAACCCACTTTATAGACCAGGCTGGTCTTATACACACAGAGATCCACCTTCCTCTGCTTTCTGAATGTTGAGATTAAAGGCATGCACCACCATGGCCCACCTGTGTGTGAGTGTTTTGTCTTCATGTATGTCTGTACCCCATGTGCATGCCTGGTGCCTGTGGAAGACAGGAAAGGGCATCAGATCCTCTGGGACTAGAGTTACAGTTATGAGCTGCCATATGGTGCTGAGAATGGAACCCAGCCGTTCTGGAAAAGCAGCCAGTGCTCTTAACCATTTAGCCATCTCTCTAGCCCTTTTATTTCTTACTAAAAGTCATACTTCAGAGCAGTTTTAGGTGTATAGAAAAAATGATCAGTAAGTATAGCATTTTTGTATATCCCTTTCCCTAACTTCAACCAACTTCTCTTATTATTAACATCTTGCACTAATGTGTTCTGTTCGGTACAATTAATGACCAACTAATTATTGATACATTATTATTAATGAAAGTTCATAGTTCATATTTTTTATTCTTTGCAATTTGCCAATAAATAATTTTGTGATTCTACCATGATGGCATCACACAGAGTGACTAGCTACTCTGTACGCCTCTCTGCATGCTCACGTGCTCAATCCCTGGCTTCTCCACTTCCCCTGTAGCCTTAGCAACAACAACCACAGATCTTTTTCACTGTCTCTGCAATTTTGCCTTTTCCAGAATGTCATATAATTGGAATCATACCGTCTATAGACTTTTCAAACTGGCTCTTTCATATAGTAACGATCAAAGATTCTTTGTCGGTGGTTCCTCCTCCTCCTTTTTCTTCTCTGTCTGTCTGTCTCTCTCTTTTGACAGGGTTTTCCTATGTAGCCTTGCTTGCCTCAAACTTTTAATGATTCTCCTGCCTCTGCCTCTTATATGCTGGGATTATAGGTATGTGCCATCATACCCCACTGGTTCTACATCTTTCTGGAGCTTGGTAGGTTCATTATTAATATTTTATTTAGGGTATCTCACCAGTTTGCGTGTTTACTGCTGAGGAGGGGACATCTCAGATGCTGACAATTTTTGACAAATATAAATAAAACATGTGAGTTTTTGTTTTTATTTAAATTTAACTCACTTGGATAATTAGATGCATGGATTACTGATTATCAGTAGACTTAGATTCATAAGAAATGTGTCTCTATATTAATTTTTCTTGTGTTTAAAAAATAAAGTTGTGTTTTATATAGGTGGATAGATTACAGATGGTCATTTTAACCATTTTTAAGTGTCCGGTTAAGTGGCACTAATTACATTGACAATGTTGTGCAACCCATTCTCACTGTTTTCAAAACATTTTCATTACTCCAAACAGAAACTCGAGGCATTAAGCAATAACTCCCCATTTCCTGCTCTTCTAGGCCCTTGTAACATCCAGTCTTCTAATCTGTTTCTGAATTTGCATATTCTAGTTATATGATATATATAGAATCAAATGTTTGTCCTTTTGTCTCCGACTTATTTTACTAGTAATGTTTTCAAGGTTTGTCCTTGTACAATGTAGTACAACTTTAGTTCTTTTAATGCTACATTGTAAGTATACTGTAGACTCTTCTGTTTGTCCATTATCTATTGATGTGTATTTGTGTTCTTTTCACCTTTGGCCTATTTTGAATAATGTGGCAATGAACATTGGCAGTTAGTATCTTTTTAGGGTTAGAGATGTAGCTCAGTTCGTATAGTGCTTACGTAGCGTGCATGAAACCTTATTTTAATCCCCTATGTCCCATAAACCAACTGTGGTGACATACACTTGTAATCTGAAGCACTAGAAAAATAGGATCAGGAGAATCAGAAGTTCAGGGTCACCTTGGCTACATAGTACAATCGAGACCATCCTAGAACACCTGAGATACTGTTTTTTAAAAAATGTATCTGAGATAGGCTGCATGTCTGTAATCCCAGCACTCCAGAGGCAGAGACAGGTGGATTTCTCTGAGTTGGAGGTTGGTTTCAGAACAGCCAGAGCTGTAACACAGAGAAACCCTGTCTCAAAAAATGGAAAAAAAAAAAAAACTATATTCTGAGTTTTTATTTTGAGTTCTTTTGCATATTTATATCTAGGGTAGAATTGCTGGTTATGCAGTAACTCTGTGTGGTCTGTCAGGAGCTGCTATGCTCTGTTCCAAAGCGGATATACTATTTCACATTCCCGTCACAATGTATGAGACTTCTAGTTTCCTTGGATCCTGGCCAGCATTTATAATTTTTTAGTTTTTTGTAGCTTTTCTTAATGGGTATGAAGTAACATTTCATTGTGGTTTTGACTTGCATTTCCATAATATCTAATGATTTTGAACATCTTTTCATATGCTTGTTGGCCCTTTGTGTTTCTTTCTTCCTTAAACAGTCTTCAAGTCCTTTGATTATGTACTTATTTTCTGATGTGGGTGCATGTTTGTGTGGCACATGTACATTTGCCTGTAGTTGCATGTGGAAGCCAGAGGTCAACTCAGGTGTTGTTCTTTAGATGCCTTGAGACGTGGTCTCTCATTGGCAGTTAGAGTAGGCTGGCTGACCAACATGACCTAGGGATCTGCCTGTCTACTGCCTCAGCCCTGCAATTACAAGTACTTGACACCATGCCTGACTTCTTTTCCATAGGTTATTTTTTGAAATTTGATTTTTTTTTGTTATTGTTGTGGGGTTATAAGAGTTCTGTATATCAGATACTATATGATTTGCGTTGTCTAGGATTTTGATATTCTTTCTGCTAGTGTCTTTTGGATAAATTAGTTTAAATATGAATGGGTGTGGGTACGCGCACGTGCGCACATGCATATAGACATAATGCAGGCACATATGGAGGTCAGAGGACAACTTTTGGAAGTTGATTCTCGATTTTTACCTTGTTGGGACAGGGTCTTGTCATTCCTGTCACTTCACTCTAGGCCAACTGGCCTACAAACTTCTGGCCAATTCTCTCTTTGCAAAAGTGTTGGGATTACAGATGTGTGGGTCGTGGGTGGGGATTGAACTCAGTCATCAGTTTTGTTCAGCAAGTGCTGTTGAGCCATCTCAGGGGCCTTATGAATAAGTCCTATGCAGGTCTGGACAACAGTGGAATCCTAGTGATAGGAATTTTAAATGATTTTGAAATTTGTTTAAATGTCTATATTTTTAATTACTGTAATTTCTTTCAGATCTCTTTGAATCCTATATAACTCACAGATCTATGAGATCTCAAAAGCCAAGTTTTGAGAGTCAGTTTCAGCATGAGTAAAAATTTGCAAGTTAACTAACTTTACTTCTAAGAGAGAGAGAGACATTTAGAGTTATATATTGATTGCACCTCTTGTGTTTTAGTCTGAAGGTCACATTCCGAGTCTGGAATCTCAGGAACACTTCTAAATGGCAGACCGCCTATCCTGAAATGAGAGAAACTCTGCTTCCAAAGCATGTTGCTATGTGTATTCATTCTCTGATTCCTTCCATGAGGATGGGCATGCTGATGCTCACCGAAGCAGGTCCTCTCCTGCCTGAGTGCATATCTAGCATCTTGCAGTGGTACTGAAGCTTTTAGAGTAGTTGTGGTGGTAACAACAGAATCCATTTTACAAGTGGCTGGAGGATTCCATGTGGTCTTCCTCTGCTCCCTACTGAGTGTTTACCCCCCACTAGTTCCTAGTAGAATTTACCTTCTTTAATATTATAATTTTAAATTTTGTCTTTGTCTTTAATCTCACGTTCTTCATGCTGGCTCCAGTAATAAAAGGTATTCAGAATTATTTATGTCAACATGGATAGAGCTGATTAAGAATTGCCTGTTTAGGAGCTGGAGATGTGGCTCAGTTGGCTCAGTGACTAAGACCACTGACTGCTCTTCCAGAGGACCTGGGTTCAATTCCCAGCACCCACATGGCAGCTCAAAACTGTCAGTAACTCCTGTTCCAAGGGTCTGACACCCTCCCACAGACATACATACAGGCAAAACCCCAATGTACACAAAATAAAAATATTAAAAAAAAAGGATTATCTGTTTAGATTTATCTTTTCTGACCATCTTTTAGAGAAGCCAACACACCCATATTCTTAGGTTTGTCTTCTCTTTGAGTGCCTCTTCTTCTCCCTTAACTCTAGTGTTTAAATCTGTATTAAAAGATCATTAAAATATCTTTATTAACCCAAAAAGATTTTTATTATTTATTTTATTTATTATTTACTTTATTAACACAAAAAGATTTATCTCTCTTTTTAAGATTCTTATTAAAAGATTCTTCTTTAAGTTTTTAATGCCCAAGCTCTGTGGGATTTGAGGCATGCAAAGAGTGTGGCGTTTGAACATTGGCTAACAGTGTGTGTTCCTTCCAATGGTCCTACAGGTACGTGTCAGTTTTCACCTTTAGTCCCTTAAAAATTGCCTCCCTGTAGTCTGGAGAGATGGCTCAGCAATTAAGAGAACTGGCTGCTCTTCCAGAGGACTAGGTCAGGTTCAATTCCAGCACCAACATGGTGGCTTACACCTGTCTGTAACTCCAGTTCCAGGGGATCTCATGCTCTCATATGGCCTCTGAAGACACTGCGTGCATGTGATGCATAGACATGGATACAGGTCAAACACATAAAACAATAATGATAAAATTAAGAAGTCAGCTCACTAGCATTTCGTTCTGTCATTTTGCTTGATATAGTACATAGAGTGGGATTGTTAGAATTCAACATGCCTTTAAATGCATTAATCTAGGCTCCCCATCTGCTCATGTCTGTACATACACACTCCATGTACTCACCATCTTGAATCTGTGGCTTGGGTCTCTTATTTGTTCTGGAAATTTTTCTGGTGGTTCTTTTCCATAGTGCCTTGCTTTATTCTTTCTCAGACCATCTCACTGTATCCCTTTTCTAGTTTGTATTTTTGGCAGTTTATTTTGACCAGTCTTTCAGTTAACTAATTCTTTGATCTGCTTTTAGTTGAGATTAAGAACACAATTGGTAGGTTTATTCTATTTTTCAGTTTGACCTTTTTAAAAATTAACTGTTATTTCTTAGAAATTTCTGTTCTTTCCTCAAGTTATCCATTGTAGCTTTTATTTCCTAAATCATAATAAATATAAGTCAGGTGTGGTGGTAAAGATGTGTTCAGGACCTTCCCACACTCAAGAGAATGAGGCTTCAGGAAGATTGTGAGTTTAAGATCATGTTTAACTATGTCTACAATCAAACACAGTTAATATAGTTGCCTTATAGTTTCCTAATTCCATTATCTGGACTTCTGGATCCCTGTTCCTCATGTTTCTTAACAGCATTTTGTCTGTTCATGTTCATGATCTAGAGTTGGTATTTGGAGCATTATTTATAGAAATAATTAGAGGCTGAGGATCTTGATGTCTTTTCATGTGCCTGAGGCATTAGGAAACCAGGATCACTGATACCAGGTTAGAGGTTTTGAGGTATTTTAAACCAATCAGATGATTCAACACTCTCTTACTCCTAAGAGCTCCCCTGTCTTATGGCAGGACTGGGGAGGGGCCAGACATGCAAATGGATCTCCTAGCCACTTCACTTCTGACTGATCTACAAATGCTCCCAGGCTTTCTTGTATTTCCTTTTTTTTTTTCAAGGCAAACTATCATTATCTGTTGGTGTTTTGGTATTAAAAAAACAAAACCATTTACTTATATTTTACTTAGAACCGTCCCCCCCCAAATTATTTTATTATTGAAAACAGAAAATGAGTTCTTATTTTCGTGAACTCAATTTATTGTAAAATTAACCTCAAATCAAGTGACCATAAGGTTAGAGATACTACACTAAATCTTAAATTGCATGCTCATCAGTACAGCTAGGTGAACTAGTTGGGTAAATTATACAGTGGCAGTTAGTGGTCAGTTGCCTGATTTTTCAAAAACTATGTATGTATGTATGTATGTATTATGTGTTTGAGTTTTGTCTGCATGTATGTCTGTGTAGCACATGTGGGCAGTGCCCAAAGAGTTCAGAAGAGGGCATTGGATCTCCTGGAATAGATGGTTGTAGATGGTTGTGAGCCACTATTGGGTGCTGACAATGGGCCCAGGGTCCTCTGGAAGAATAGTCATCTCTCCAGTCTCAGCTGCCTGATTTTTAAAATCATATCTCTGTATTTATTCACACTGTGACTCTTAAGTAAGTGACTTAAGTATTCTGTGTGTTTATTTCCTTGTCTAGAAAAATGGAAATAATAATTGTACCTCATAGGATGATTATGCTGATAAAGCTAGTAACTAAATTGTTCAGAATATTGCCTGACTTGGTGTAATGTTTCTATATATTTTAGCTATTCCTTTCACCACTTGGAAAACTGTGACCTGCTTCATTTAAAAAAAAAGTGCCCCTCTTTGATTTTTTTTTTTTTTTTTTTTTAAAGATAGGGTGGTTACATCACTGTGGCTGGCCTGGAACATGTTGTGTAGAGCAGGCTGGCCTTGAATTTGCAGCACAATCCTCCTGTCTTTGCCTCCTAAGTTCTGGGAGTATAGATAGATGTTTGTTTCAACACACCGGCTTTCCCCCTCATTTTTTATAATATCCTTTCTTTTATTTTCAACTTTAGTTTGGGTGTGGTGTTGCCTTCTAGTTAACTATTTGTTCTCTGCATATATTTTAAAATGACTTGAGGTTCATGGGATTACTAGCTTCATGTCAGACAAGGAGAGAAGTTCTTACACTTGCAAAGCTGTCTACCTCTAAGTGGGGTTCTGATAGCCCAGCAGTGTCACTGGGTAGGAAGAGTAGCAACTAGGCATGTGGTTTGTGGCCCCTATAGTGTAGAGTAAGACGGCCCTTGGCATACTTGGCTGAATTAGAAGACTGATGAGGACTTTATCCCAACATGTTTTTATCAATGGGCTGGAGAGTCCAGGGTAAGGGAGCTTTCCTCATTAGACAGTGACATGGAAATTAACTGCTACCAAGTGGTCTTTGGGATATATTTTTTTTAGGGTTGACTTGATTTGTGGCTAATCTGTCTTCTGTTTTCTTTCCTTGTTGCTAATCTCTTACCTTTTTTTTTTTTTCTTTAATTGGTTTGAAAGTTGACCTCAGGGAGGGGCTAAGATGAGGGTGGTGGGAGATGTATGGTGATAATTTACATTATCGTAGCTCATTACTGTGAGGTATCAGTGATTCTACTTTTACAAATAAGGAAATTAGTATGGGTGGGTTTTACAAGAGGTAAGACTAGGAAGTGTTTAAACTTAAGTTTCTTGATTCTAAATACTTTCTCCAATGTATTATCTATCTAGGAGAATCAATAGCAAACAAATGTAAGAAGGAAGTAGTTGTACCTTGCTGAAATAAAAGTATATTTTCTCATTCAGCTTACTAAAATATAATTCCATTTCTAGATTTTTTTAGTTTGTCTGAAGATAAGAGAGTAGTGTTCACTAATTCCTGTACCAGGATAGGCACTAATATGTCCTGCCGGCTCCTTTCTTGATGCCTCAGGACATTCCATCGGAGAAATTGTCAGTTGAAGAGGGGATGTTGGGTTTTGTGCTCACCGCTCCTCAGATCTCTGGGGAAAGACAGCTAAGCGTTTTCCTTTATCTCATTGTTTGTCACCCCCTTCCTTCCCTTAATAATGATATGAGAATCTAAAATGGGGTCTAGAGGTCATAACATTTGTGAAGATTTTATGCTGCCTCACCAATCTGCCTTTTTAATTAATTAAAAAAAACACATTATTTATTTATTTGTTGTGTGTAATGTGTTTGTGTGTCTGTGGGAGTCAGAGAAAACTTGGGGAGTTGATTTTGGGATCAATCTCAGGTCATAAGTTTTAGCGGCACACACTTTTACATGGTATCTTGGTAATTAATTCCCTTTCTTTGTGATCTAACTCTAAATTAACCACTAATTTTTTTAAGACTTCTTTTAAATTGTCTATGTACATGTGAATGCAGTGCCTGTGGAGTCCAGAGATCCCCTGGAGCTGCAGTTACAGGCAGTTGGGAGGTCACCCCTCCCCCACATAGGCTCAGAGAACCCAGGTTGGTCCTCTGCAGGAGCAGTATGAGCTCTTAACTGCTTACCCATCTCTCTACCCTCCAACTTGCTAATTGCTGGCGCTCTTCTTGAATATTGCAAAGAGACTATTTCTTCTTAATTTGAAGTTGAAGTTTCATTTTTATGATGTATTTTAAATGATTCTTTGAACTAGTTCCAGGTGTGGACTTTTGTGGGTTTGTGTTTTGTTTTATACAGAAGGAAGTTCAATGGTGTAGGAATATTTTCAGCTAACTGATGCTCATCTAAGAGCTATAAGGCATGGGGGTGTGGCTCAGTCAGTAAAGCACTTGTCTTATAAGCATTAGGACCATAATTTAATAGCTAGAGCGCATGGTGAAGTAGCTTATGCTTGGAATCCCAGCATGAGGGGAGATGGAGACAGGAGGCTCTTTGGTGGTCACTGGCCATCCAGTATAGGCCTAATTAGTGTGCTCCAGTCCAAAGGAGGTAGATGTTCCTGAGGATGACATCAAAGGTTGTTGTCTGGCCTCCATGCAAGTCACACACATACACATATATGTGTGTGCATCCACACACAGGAACACACACACAATTTTAAAAATAAAATAGGAAAATTGAGAGCTAACACATTGTTTTGGAGTTGTGGTGACTTTGGGGCAACAGTGGAATTTTACCATCAGCCACTTACCTCTACTTTTCCCAGCTTCAATCTTCATTTCACAGAACTTAATCATCCGTACAGGTTCCTCCCGTTCCTTCATCCTCAGCTATTCGGAGAGGACCCTGTAGACTGTAAAAAGGTCCATTGGCTTTTATCTGGAGTGGACTAGACTCATAGAGCTAAGTTCTGCATTTTGGTTCATTTGATGGTTGACCTATACTTTGTTACCTTCAATAAAATCAAGTTGGAATGCTTTGGTTTACTACTATTCTCACTGGTTTGTTCAAGAAGATCAAAGATACATTAAAATATGTCCCATCTTACATTTCTTTTCTGAGCTTGTTAGCTAACACTGTTGTTTTACAGTGTGTTGTTTGGGTTTAACTTACCATAAATTCACATGTGTTCAGTTGATGTTAAAAGAGCTTTCTGAATCCTAAACATCTAGTGTACTCATATTTAGCTTAAAATAGCTCTTAGTGTTTACATCTTGTTATACTACATGTAAAAACTTTCTTTCAAGGGTCAGCCTCTGGAAACTAATTTTCAAAAGTCCTTTTAAGGAAAAAAAGCTTTAAAAAACACCTTTGTGATTTGCATTGTTTATATTTTAATAGTAAATGAAGCAGTTTTTACCTATCAGAAATGGTCATCTATTATAGTCTGTCCCTTGTAGATAAGGTTAAATAAAAAAATCAACCTGCTTCTCCTTATACTTTCAGTGAAATTCAAAGCAGAGAATGGGGTCAGGGATTATAGAAACCCCTTTTTACTTACAGTGTTTTCAACAAATTTAAAGTAAAACTTTTTTGTTTGTTTTGATTGAATCCAGGGCTTTGTGTGTGCTAACCACTAAGTTATACCCCTATTCTAGAAATGTTGGTCTTCACATGTGAGCTTTGTTTTTTGCAGAAAAATGGATTATACTGTCAGCTTAATTCACCTACTGTTTGAATTTGTGCTCTGTGCTCAGCCTTGGGAGGATCAAGGCTCCACACTGTGGAGAAAGTTAAGGGGGGAATAACTTTGACTTTGCTGCTTGTGTCTTGTACTCTGGGTAGGTGTTGATGCCAGAGAGTGGGATTTGCACAGGATTTTGAAGGTAAATGGCATGTCAGCAAAGTCATTACTCTGACAGAAGGACCAGTTTGAACAAAAGGTAGGTACTCTGGAGAAGATAGGGTGTTATTAGCATGGTAGAGTTAGGGGCACATTGTATATCTATCCGACATGGGTGCCAGCCCCAGTTTGTCTTCACTGTCCAATTGTGTAGATTTGTGAACTATTTAAGCTTTCTGAACCTCAGTTCTGTCATCTGTAGAATGGCTAATTATATCACAGAATCATTAAGATTAAGTGAGACTAAGCCATTAATCCCAGTACTCAGGCAGCTGAAATAGTAGGATTTCCATGATTCATTTTAAGACATTGGTGTTCTGTTGATGACACATGCAGATCATGAGGAATCATTTACCTAAAGCCAATACCTGCAGACAATACAAAATGCCAAAGCCTAGGCATTCCTTCCCCCAACGGTACACAAAACAACCATTTTAAGCATAACTGGAAATAAACTTCTGCAATAGCAGACCAGGTACCACGTAGTGGTATATGGATTAGGAAACTTGTCACATTTAGGTGAGTAAGCAGGATCACTAAACTGAGCCTTTTCCTAGAGATTTCAGAACCGAGGCCAGATAGTCTTAAAAGAATGACTCTGCAGTTTAGAAGGTAGGAGTGCTGACATGGATACACTATTTTTATAGAGTCAAGAACTTGGATTTGTTAGTTATGATTGAAAGGAAAATGCCATTGCCCTGGCTATACCTGTTACTGTCCTGTGACTGTGATCTTACTATACTGCAATTCTTTCTTATGCTGGATTGAAAGCTTTTCCAGGACAGAACACCGTCTTAGTTTTTTTCCGAGTCCCAGTAACAGTACCAGCCTGTTACCATAGAGACTTAAAAAAAAATTTTGCTGTTTATGAATGTTACAGACTTTATATTCTGTTTTCCCTTCAAACCATGGGTTTAAGCCAGGCATAGTTGTGCACATTTTTACTCCCAGCACTCAGGAGACAGAGACAGGAGGATCTCTGTGTGTTCGAGGCCAGCCTGGTCTACATAGTGAGAGTTTCAGGACAATCAGGGTTACACAGAGAAACCCTGTCTCAAAAAGAGGGTGGTGGTAGTTTTAAAATAATATCGTATTACCTTAACCCTTGACACTTCGATGTTGTGTTTGGTGTAGGCAGGTCACTTCTGTCCCTGGCATGTGCTTTTCTTGCCAGTCTATAATTATTTATGTACAGCTTTTATCTAATCATACTACATGACCCTTACCTGCATGCCATGCCATGTTAAAAGGCACATTTGCCTGGCTCTGGTACCATGCTTTCTTTCTCTCTTAGTAACTTCTTTTAATTTTTTTTTTTTTTGCTTTTTGAGATAAGGTTTCTTTGTTGTAACTCTGGCTCTGCCTCCTGAGTGTTGGGATTAAAGGCGTGAGCCACCACTGCTCCCTCAGCATCAAACTTCTTTTTAAAAAATAACCATACCAAATGACAGTCTGGCATTAGTACATATATGAAAGTGAAACTTAAGTTTCATAAACTTGATTGTATACTTCACCTTTGTTTAATGGTGTTTCATTTCTTTCTTTAAATTCTTTTTACAAAAATTAAAATACAATTGCATTATTTTCTCATTTCCCTGTCCTCCCTCCAGCCCTGCCCATGCCTCCTGCCTTGTTCCCGCTTGAGTTTCTGGTCTCTTTTTCTTTGTTACATATACATACCCACATGCCTACGTATGTAAGTACACCTGCTCAGTCCAGTTAGTATTCCTTTTATCTGTTGTTTCAGGGCTGACCACTTGGTAATGGATAACCAGTTAGGGGACTCGTCCCTGGGGAAGACTACTTCTCCTCCCAACATTCCTTAGTTGTTTGTAGTCTTCGTGTAGAGTTGGGGGCCTGTGAGATGTACCGTTCCATGTTAGCATGTGACTTTTTCAGGCATTGTTTAGGCAGCTATATTGTTGAGGTATTGTGGGTGAAGCGTCCCTGTCATTTACAGTCTCACAGATTTCCTAGTCTTTGGGCTCTTATAATTTTACCTCCCATCCCCCATGATATTCCCTAAGCTCTAGGTGCAGGAGTTGCGGTATAGATGAATTCATTGTGGCCGAGCACCCCACGAATACTTGTTCTCTGCGTTTTGACCAGTTGTTGTTGTTTTCTGTAATAGTTTTTCGTCTGTTGCAGAGTTAAGTTTCTTTGATCAGAGGTTGATTGTTACTCTTACTTTTGATGAGGGATATAAGGATAAATATTTAGAATGTAGTTAGGAATTATGCTGGTTTAGTCAAGTGCTGGATGTAGATTCTTCTCTAATATATCTAAGACTTCACTTAGCTTGTATAGTTAGCTAGATTTCAAATAACAGGCACAATTTTCTTAACTGTTGAGTGGTTCTTAACTCCAGTTAGACAGCTGTTGGTTACCACCAAGATATGTGTACCACTATTGCACCCTTAAAGTTACTGTGCCATGCTAATCATTGTTGTGGTCCATAGGTGTTGCAGTTGCATAGGGTTGTTGAATGCTTTCCTTGTTTGGAAGCTGTCTTAGGGTTTTTGTTGCTTTGGAGAGACACCATGGGCCATGGCAACTCCTAAAAATGAAAACATTTAATTTGGGCTGACTTACAGGTTCAGAGATTTAGTCCATTATCATCATGGTGGAAAGCATGGCAGTACGTAGGCAGATATGGTGCTGGAGAGGTAGCTGAGAGTTTTACATTTGAAGCAGGCAGCAGGAAGAATCACCGGGCTTGGCTTGAGCATTTGAAACCTCAAAGCCCACCCACAGTGATAGTTTTTTCCAGCAAGACCATACTTGCTCCAACAAGGCCACACCTCCTAATAGTGACATTCTTTAAGCTATGAGGGCCATTTTCATTCAAACCATCACAGAAGCACACATAACTCTTTCCTGTACTGTGAAATGTGAAAGCTAGTCTTCAGGATACTGTCAATTCAGATCTTTCAGGTCCTGTGTCTATGCATGGTACCTTCAGCACTAAGGACATACCTTCAACTTCTGGGAGGCTACCAAGGGCAACAACAATAGCCTCTATTATTTTGGGAGTTTGTCATGCCTGATCTTGGGGTTTTTGTTAGTGTTTTACCTTCTTCCTTCCCTCTCTCTTTCCCTTCTATATTGACTTCCCTCTCCGTCCCCAATTAAAGCCGCCTCCCATTTTCTCCATTTCCCTCTTCAGATCACTTAAATATTTTTTTTTTTTCTTCCTAATTTTGTGTATGTGTATCTACAGGTGGTTTGGGAGGCTGAAGTGTCAGATCCCTTTCCAGGCAGTTATGAGCCATCTGTTTGGATGTTAGTAATTGAATATGGGTCCTGTAAGAACAGTACATGCTCTTAGCAACTGAGACATTTCTCCAATCCTGTATGCTTCATCTTACTGTGAGCCATCGACACTTTTTTATCTTGCTCTGTTTCATATTTTTAAAGTGTTGAGCTCAAGACCGTCTAAATTGATTTTACAACCTGCTTCAAATGTCTCAGTCATTCCTTTGGCTTTGAATTCTCTGTGCTGCTGACTTTACCTTTACCCCTACCCCCACCTGAGAGCCAATCATTCCAGCTGTCTACCTGGCATCTCTCTCCACTTGAATGTCCAGTGGGAATCTCAAATGTGACATGGCAGGCAAAGCATGATTCCTTTTGTGTTCCAGTCTCATCCCTCTCCACAGTGGTGGCCATTTTTGCAGTTGCACTGTAGGAGATGGTATTAGGGTCTGATGACTACTGTTAAGAACCCTGGTCAGTTATTAAATCTCTCTGCTTCATTGTCTTCATTTTAATAAAATGAGGCTGTCAGCTGTGCCCACCTGGTGTGATTGTGCAGACTAAGTTTTTACTTGTAAAGGATGTAAAACACTGGTGTTCAGCTAGTACTGCTGTGCTGTTTATGCCCCTCACATTCACTTCTGATACACTAGCAATTTCTGTTAACCTTGAATTCAAAATATGTTCTTTATCTGCCCTCATATCACCATACACATCAACACTACATTCACCTGTGCAGCTAGCATCTCTTACCCAAATTACTAAAATAGCTTCTTTACTGAATCTTTTTCTGCTCTGCCCCTCCCTTACTTGTTTTCTTACAAAACAGTCAAGCCATTTGAAAACTGAAACCAGGGCATGTCACCATCCAAGGAGACTTCTGATAGATTCCAGTTTTGGGCCCTTACTTCTTTAAAACCTTTCATGGTCTTGGTTAAACAGTGGCACATATGCAATTGTCTGGTGAGCTGGTTAACATTCAGAATATGATTCTGTAAGCCTGTGGTGCCTGAGACCCTCCATGAGCTTCAGAGAATAGCAGTACTTCCGCATCCGTGCACTTCACAGTTTAGATCCACAGGATGGTGTAGTTTATCATTTGTTTTATCAGGGTCAGACCACTTAAAGAAGTGCATAATACACTGAAAATTTTAATAGCAGTAAGGTGCAAAACTGAGTTCAGACTGAATTTGTCTGAGTCTGAGTCTATGATGCCTGGAAACTGCTGGGCTGACAGGAGTGATTAACTCACTGAAAGACAGCTCTCAAAAGAAAGAGTGTTTAAGCAGGAGACTCTGGTTACTTCGTGAAAATAGAAAGACACTGGTATTCAAGAAATGGGAGCAGCATGGGCAAGGCCTGCAGGTTTGAAGCCTGAGTATGAAAGACAGACTGTGAGAGATGAACATTTTGTTGGTGGCAGAAGCTAAAAGGTCTTGAATTATACAAATTCTGCTATTTTCTAAACCTGATTTTATGTAGGTAACCATATTTTAAACAAATATGTCAAACATACAAAAAACCAAAACAAAACCCCAAAACAGTCTTTAATACCTTCTCCTTCAAAGGTAGCATGTTACCACCACATTTTTACCACCACACTTAACGAACTTCAACTCTACTGTTGTTGCCTCCTGAATTCCTTTCTCTCCCTTCCAAATATCAGGCCCCCTTTCACTTGCATTGCCACAGAGATTTATCCCTGTTCATATGGCTGGAGAGCTAATAGGTACCTATAGTACCTGTACACACACAGACACACGCATACAAGCACACACGCACGCACCTGGTTCTCTAAAATGACAGTTGCTTCATAACACTGGTTGGCTCTATCACCTTCAGAGTGGTGTGTTACCTACCTTGTACTTTGCCTGTTCTTTGGAAAATTAATCCTTTTTTCCAAGGAATCTAAGTTTTGTTGGTTAAACACAATAGTGAGAAACCTGAAAATGGCTGTGCTTGGTGGCACATGCACATAATACCAACATTCAATAATCTGAGCCAGGAAGATTGTGTAAGTTAGAGGATGCCTGGGCTACCTTGTAAGACCTTTTCACAAACACACACACACACACACACACACACACACACACACACACACACACCAGACAAAACCTCCAAAACTAAGAATGTCAGTTTGATCCCAAAGATTAAATGTTTTTGTATTTTCTTTTAATTTATAAGATGGTGATGTTTAATTTTAAAATTTACCTGAAGTTTGTTTCCATGGATATTGTAAGGCAAGGTCTAAAAGGTTTTTTTTCCCCCCTAAAAGGTGGCATGCTAGTCTCTACCTTTATTTTAATTAAACTTAAGTTTTGATATACAGTTAGGGCAAATATTTCCCACCTTACATAGTTTTTCAAATTTTCTTTACTATTCTTACATATTGTTTAGAATTTTCTTTAGATGAATTTTGGAATTAGTTTATCAAACTAATGGAAGTATGCCCGATAGATAGTGGAAATCATGCCTGTGGTGGTAATAGAAGCAGGATGGAAGGATGAGACTTAGTTTCTTGGGAGATGGTTGGTTATCTTAAACAAAAGAAGTAAACTGTTTTGAGTATGTATTTGCTGAGGATTATGGGAGCTAGGTTTCTTACTGTCTGAGAAAGGAGTTAACAAACATAGATGAGAAGAGCTCAGAAATGTTGGGCTAGAATTGGATTAGTAAGTATGGTCTTTAATATGTAACTACATATGTAAAAATGGTTACAGGAATGGTAATTATTTATGCATAGTACTTTTAGCTAGAAGTACTGACATCTTAGTTTTCATTTTAGCATCTGAATATCTGCTAAATCATCTTCCTTCAAGAGGAATTGAGTGTCTTTGGAGAAATAGGTAATTTTAGGAGTTGGAGCAGGGAAAATACCAGATGAATTTGAAGCATCTTTGACAGGAAATGGGTGATTTGTTCAAAGATCAGAAAATGTCAAAAAGACACTAAAGCTAGTTGGGTTTCCAGCTGGCCAAGTCTGGGACAATTTGAGTGTCAAATGGATGAAGAGGCAATGCTTTGCCTGCTGATAAATGTAGAAGGAATGATGGCTAGAGTATCACTACCTGGCGGCATCATAGAGATGGCAGTGATCTGGATGCTGACTGTGAGTTGATATTTGACAAAGAACAAGGTATTGGCAGACCCTTAAAATTGCTCCAGCAAAGTGATTGTTTTGAAGAGGAAATTGATAGGACTTTAGGGGAACTTGGTAGACATGGGCTTGACCAGATGGTTAACATCATTAGTATAGGGTTGGGTTGCTATTGGTTCTGCTTAAGCGGTATGTTGTTGCTACCAGTCTGGCCATGAGGAAATGCAGACTCGTCTTAGGCTAAGGGGTGAGTCCATGGAATGAAAGGACCCAGCAGAGATGTAAAAGTAAGCAAAAGAATGAGGGGCAACTACAAATCAATAGACATCAACAGAGACATGGCACCCAAGTGAAGTGTTGGACCAGAAAAGGGGGGGAAATGTAGCCATTGCTATAACTGATATAGGGTCTGTGGGCTGCATTGGAAGTACAGTAGTAGTGTTGGCTTTCTGATGTGCTTGTGTGCCGGTTATGTAAAACAGTGAGTGCTTCTGTTTTTTACATTTCTCAAAGTGATCAGACTTGCACCTTCGGGTATATATAGAAAACTTAGCAAATGAGGTAAAGCACTGAGTTGGGCAGTTTTGCTAAAAGGCATGTGTAAGCACTTAGAACTTTCCTGTGTGTTTGAAATTATCTCAAAGTGAAACTAACACCTTTTTTTGTTAAACTAATCTGTTAGAGTCTTGACTTCTGAGACTGGCCCTTTTCATCTAGCTTCACTGTGTGTTCTTCCAGTTTGTTTTAATTTTGTTTTGAACTTTTTGGGGCTTCTCAAAAAAGTTTGGAGTTCTCATACAGCTTTTGCCTTTTACTGTTTTGAATCTTAATTCAGTTCTATTGAAGGAGTCATAGAGCGAGACACTGCCTTTAAATGGCAGCACTGATTGCTGTTTAAGATCCTTTTGTCTGCTGGGCAGTGGTGGCACAGGCTTTTAATCCCAGCACTTTATAGGCAGAGGCAGGTGAATCTCTATGAGCTCAAGGCCAGCCTGGTCTACAGAGTGAGTTAGTTCCAGGACAGCCAGAGTTACCACAGAGAAACTTTGTCTTGAAAAAATGAAGAAAAAAAAAAAAAAAGATCTTTCTGTCTGTACTGAACTGCTTTGTACTGAATAATTAGCAACATTTAAATGAGAAAGAAAACTCAGTGACACCCCAAAGCCTGGGCTTCAACAGGTAACAAAGACTGAGAGAGACCTAGTTAGCCCAAGGCACCACTAGTCCTACTTTCCTTCCCCCTTTCTGGTAACTGTTGAGCCGTCATGATCTCAGATGTGGACTTTTGAATTGACTTTGGGATGCCCCTGTGTATAAGGATAGACAGCAATGGAGGTGAGCATGGGGCTAGTGAGCTGAGTCACTCCTCCAGGAGCTTCATTTTGTGAAGGTAAGAGAAGGCAGTTGATGAGACGCTTTAGCATTTTCGAAGCCTTTTTTTTCTTTTCTTTTCTTCAAGACAGGCTTTCTCTGTTTTAACTCTGGCTGCTCTGGAACTCTATAGACCAGGCTGGCCTCAAATTCAGAGATCCGCCTGCTTCTGCCCTCCCAAGTGTTGGAAGTGCTGGGATTAAAAGCATGAGCCTCCACTGCCCTTTTTTTTTTTTTTTTTTTTTTTTTAATTAATAAAGACAAGGTCTCTACATAGCCCCAGCTGTCCTGGCTGTCCTGGCTGTCCTGGAACTCACTAAGTAGACCAGGCTGGCCTTGAACTCACAGAGGTCCATCTGCCTCTACTTCTGAATGCTGGGATTAAAGGCATGCACTATCATGCCCAACTTTTAGACCAACTTCTTGGAAAAACAGAACAAAAACTCAGAGCCAGTGATTTGCGTACCTACTTGGGCACTGCAAAGTGAAGTATGCGGTGTGTTGGCAGTTCCTGGGGCAGGACCTGTCTAGTCATCCCCATGCCTCTGGGCTTATGGGGTGTCTTGTGCCTCTGTACAGAGAAATGCTTTACTATCAGCAGGACAGACACACAAATACTGTTGAGATAGTGTAAAATTCAGTAGTGTAAGTCATATTTATACACACACACACATATACACACACTAAGTTTTATTATTTGTGTGTGAGGCATATGAATCCTCTACTGTGGATGACCAAAGATTTTCATTTTTTCACATCATTTCTTTTGTCCTCCATCTATAAGAATGTCCAATTTCCAAATGTAATCATAGCACAGGTATGCAAATAGTCGGTATTTCCTGTGGCTAGAATTTTCAAGTTACTGATTATGTACTATTATTTTAAGTAGATATTCCATAATTTGCTTAATCATTTTCAAGTGATAAAAGACTTAGCTTGTTGGCAATCTTTTCTTAACAGATCCCAATGAAACAGTTTTTGTTTTTTTAAATTAGCAATTTATATCTTTAGAAATTTTTAAGAATGTATGCTTCTTTATGTATCTCTGACTGGCCCTGGGACTCACTATGTAGACCAGGCTGTCCTCTAACAGACAGATGCCTACCTGCTTCTACCTCCCAGGTGCACAGATTAAAGGTGTATGCCACCATGCTTGGCTCCCTTAAATATTTTTGGAAAAAAAACTGGGGTGGATTTTTTGAGATAAGGTCTTCCTATGTAGTTCAGTGTTGGTCTTAAATTCATGATGAACCTCCTTCTTCAGCCTCCCAGATGCTGTAATTAGAGGTGTATACCTCCTTACCTGCTCTTATTTTTTTTTTTAAATATTAATAGCTATAGATTAGTGCCCTTATTTGGGGCCTGCATATATTTTATCATGGCTGTAGATATTTTTTTCCACAGCCTTTATGTCTGACATTGTGTATTTTTTGACCCTGAAAGAGCCAACTTTTTAAGATCTGCAGCATTCTGGTTGGCTTCTTTTTCCTGAGATAACAGAAAATTCTTGAGTTCCCATTGACTTGGTTTCTTAAGGTGTTTTCAGAGTCCTTTTTTGGGGATTCCCTTGCCAGGGAGCTACCAGTAGCATAGTACTAATTGTACTGAGGTTCTTGTCAATCAGTAAGGACAAGCTAGATTCTGTGGCAAACTGAGTGCAAAATAGGAAACCCCAAATATCACTGGACAGATATACATGCCTGATCTGCTTAGTTAATATGCACAGGAAGCGGGTGGTACAGATACATTCAGGGTAAGGTGGGCAACTCGATTGACAGACTTCAAGATCCCTTCTTACTGCTTCTCCTCTGTGAGTGTGGTAGCAGTGTTTTGCTTCTTCTCCTCTATGAGTTTGGCAATACACCGTCTTGCTGCTGGTCTGCAGGAGGCGTTTGCCATAAGTGTTCACTGCGTTCTGGAGTGGGGCGCTTCATAGCCTGCCTTTCTGTTTATGAGACAAATGGTTTATTTATTTAACTTCTAAGCCTTGGTTTATAAAAGAGTACTAACACATCGTAGATTATGGTAAGGAGAGAGTACATTAACATTTATGTAAAGTACCTGGTAGTGTGTGTAGCATATGTTAGGCATGCAATAAATAAGCAATGACCATTTTTAATTCAGATCTGACCCAAGTTGTTGGTCAGAATTCTCAATAAAGAAAAAAGGGAATTTGGGATGTTTCTTGCTTAATATATGGTATAGTAAAAGGGTCATGAGTTTTAGAGTAAAAAAGTTTTGAATTAAAGCATATTAACTCTCAACCTGTCCTAGAAAATGTGACGTAGAATACGTCTTAATTCATCAATTTTCCCCATTGTGTCTATATATGTATACACATATGAACTAGACAGCCAGACATTTTGGAAGTTGTTTAAAATATATAGTAATTGTAGTAGTTTTGGTAGCACATTTCTTAGTGACTGGTTAAAGGTAAACACACTTTGGTTTCAGTAAATGAAGTAAACCAACAGGATTTGGTTATAATGATAACTTGTAGAGAAGATCACATTTCAGTAACTCCTGGGATCCTGGGGCCAGAATAGGAGGGCATTTCTGAACCTAAAGATGCTTCAGAGAATGCTTCAAGGTTTGAAGGGCGAGGGCTCAGGGGCACATCTGAAAAAGATTGTTGGACAGGAACATAAAAAACTGTCAGGAAAATGCCATAAACTATCCAGGACTGTGGGGAATGCGATACTGTCAAAGTAGCAAGTAGAGGAAAGCTGTGTGTGACTGGTGCTGGGACAGAGAACTTTGTGGGAACATTCTTCTAGTTCAGGAAGATGGAAATGGCCAGGACCAGAGGATAGGACAAATAGGAAAGAACAGGGTTGTGATTAAACAGTACCTTACAAGCAAACAAGATGAATTGGGACTTACTCGAAAGTAGTAGTTCAGTGTAAGATGTTGAGGTGGTCAGGGGAAGAACAGCATTCATTATCTTTGCTGTTGAAAATAAATTGAGCCAGATGTGGTGGCTCACACTGATAATCTCAGTACTCAGAAGACTGAGGCAGGATGATTGCTGTGAGAGTTAGGCCACTCTGGGTAATAGAGTGAGACCTTGTTTCCAAAAATTTTAAATGTTAACAAATTGGTGACTTCCTAAGAATAAATACATGCCATCTTTGTAGAAATCATTCCTACTACATATGACACCACCTACCCTTACGTGAGAACTCTGACCATATGGTTCATGAGTCCTGCAGACCCTACCACATTCTGGTTCATAGCCTACCTCGCAACTGCTACCTTTGAACCTTGCATATTTCTTGCAGTGTTGCAATGTTCTTTGCCTGACATCTTCTAAGTGTTTTGTTTTTACTCCCTGTTGTATATTATTGTATGAAATAGAAGTCTCTCAGTCCCTAAGTGATAATAGTGTACTCTGAAATTCTGGAATGAGAGAACTTTTTATCAATCAGGATCCCAGTAGAAAACAGATGGCTCATTCAAACTGGTAACTTGCAGGATACTTAATTGTAGCATTTAGAGTTTATTCAGGAAGAGAGAAGCTTTCTATTCTATGAAGAATATAGTATGGAGAGTTTTGTTACAAGAATTAAGGATTGGTCCAACATGGAAAGGACTGGGATTGGGAAAGCCTGGCAGGCTGTTCATGATGACCAGAAATGAAAACATCATAGTAGATGTTCTTGGGAGTTTGTGGGAAACTACTGGAGTTTGTGTCTGCTGCAGTTACAGAGGGTGTCAGCCTCTCTCCTGTCTTCCTAACCTCCCTTGTGCTTCTCTTTGTACACTTTAATCCTGCTGGAAAAGATGCAGAAAGGTAGTGCAGCCCCCTGCCCTCCAGCTCCTGATCTGCTGAGAATGTAGGAAGGGATGTGGACAGCAACACAGGAGGATAAACAAACTGGGAAAGTAGCATCTTCTACCCAGCATTTGTGGGGAGTAAATACCTCCTGAGCTGAGTGCAGGAATTAGTTCCTGAGCTCAGAAAAAAATGGCTAAATTTTAGTTTGCCAGACATCTGACATGTTGGTAGAAAGTCTTTACGAGCAGATTAAATCTCTTCCACTGTCTCCAAACTGGACCAAAAACCAGAGGGTGCTAGAGCCTGTCCGTTGTCTCTGTGGTGCCTCTCTAAGGTCGTGGAGTAGTTTGTAGGTGGGTGAAGAATGAGCCTGGATGGCAGATAGTATGTTCTCACACGGGGTCTAAATAGAATTACTATCTTGGACAGAAGCAATTTTTTTAAAAAGTAGGGGATGTATTCTGTTGTCATTCTGTCAATAGAAGGTCAATAGTTAAACTTACTTGGAAAGATCAGAACTTTCTTGAAGATACTTGAGAGGACTTTGGGGAGAGAAGACTGGATTGGGGAGTATAATGCTCTTAGATGATGACAGACGACAAAAACTTTCTATAAAATATTTAGGACACCAGCTTTCCACGAGACTGGAGAGAGCAGTCCACAGCCTGGGCAGGAATGTATAGGACCAGAACCCTAAACCTCACTGGTACACTTCTTCGGCCTGTCTGAATTGTGAAGAAAGTTAGGAATATGGAGAAAATGTGGAAAGAAAGCAAAGGGGAGAAAAGTGCATTGGTGAATCTCTTCAGATATGCATGAAAGTTATCTAACTTTGGAATGTTGAGAGAGAGGGAAAGAGTGTCTTTATATATTATTCTAGAGAGGGAAAGAGTTGTAATATATATATATAGAGAGAGAGGAGGGGAACGAGTGTCTATCTATAATATAAACATAGAGAGAGGGCAACAGTGGTATCTATAAATATATATAGAGAGGGAAACAGTGTATCTCTATATATATCTAGAGATCAGAGAGGGAAAGGTGTGTATACTATATATATATAGAGCAGAGAGAGGGAAGAGCTATTATAATATATATATATATATCTAGAGAGAGAGAGGGAAAGAGTGGCTATATATATATATCTATAGAGAGGGAAAGAGTGTATATATATATATAGCAGAGAGAGAGAGGGCAAGAGTGTATATATATATATATATATATAGAGAGAGAGGGCAAGTGTACTATATCTCTATATAATACTATATAGAGAGAGACAGGGACAGAGTGTCTCTTATATATACTAAGAGCGAGACGGGAAAGAGTGTATATCTATATATATATATAGAGAGAGAGGGCAAAGAGTGTATATATATCTATATGAGACACAGAGGGAAAGACGTGTATATCTCTATATATATAGAGAGGGGAAAGAGTCAATATCTATTTAATCTATAGACACAGAGAGGGACGGGAAAGAGTGTATATATATATATATATAGAGAGGGGAAAGAGTGTATATTATATATATAGCAGAGAGGAGAGGGACAGAGATGTATATATATCTATTATATATACAGAAGGGAAACGTGTATATATATAATCTATAGAGAGGGAAAGCGAGTACTATATATCTCTTCTCGAGAGACAGGGAACGAGATGTATATCATATATACACACACATATCGAGCGAGCGGGACAAGGTCTATATATAATATCTAATACATATATAGACAGAGGGAAAGTGTCTATAGATATAATATATACAGACAGACAGAGGGAAAAGAGTTCTCTAATATATATATATACTACACAGAGAGGGAAAGAGTGTCTCTATATATATATATAGACACAGAAGGGAAACACGTGCTCTATATTATTATCTATATATACACACAGACAGGGACACAGTGTATAAATTATATAACATAGAGAGGGACAGACTCTCTTCTATCTATTAGAGACAC